>JAUCBN010000023.1:20007500-20635000 GCA_035048815.1 Abelmoschus esculentus
CGTTTGTGACGTAATTGGTACTAAAATATCTCATTTCTTAATTTTTTTTCTTAGCTTGATTTGCTTTAAAATTGACAAAACTCATAAAAAAACTTTAATACATAAATTATGTTAATTACGTAACAGTCAGTTTAAAAAAAATTAAAGGTTGAATGATAAAATCAGAAGCTTTTGAAGTTGATGATAAAAACAAAAATGAAAAAAAAAACATTGTTTACCTTTTTAATTAAAAAGAAATTAGCCATGTTAAATGTTTCATCAAAACATATATAATTTTTAAATTTTCAATCATATATTTATAAAAAATAGATTTATTCATAAATATAATAAAGTTAGATCAAATTTACACAATAAACAAATTCATTAGTGGTTCAAACCATCTTGACCCACTAAACTTTAAAAGATGTTTAAATATTTAAAAAATTGTTTTATATTGATATAATTTTTAATTAAATAATATGAACAAATTATTAATAAATAAAAAGTTGGGTGTGCTAAAATTATGAATAATTTAACATATGTATAGATTTACAACAATCATGTGTCAATGATTGAACTATCACAATCTGCAATTAAGATAAAAGATTTTGGGAAATTCCAGTAAATCATAGTTTTTTTTATAAAAGTTATAATAATTTATAGATATTTTTATATATATATTAAAATTTTTATATTTTTTTAAAAAAATTAATATATATTAAAATATTTATATGTTTTTAAAAATCTTTATATACTAATTTTTTATATTTTTATAAAATTTTGATATATACTAAAAAAATATGTTAAATTTTTATAATTTTTATAAAATTATATAATTTTTAAGATCATCGTTTTTTAAAACTTTTCGAATATTTTAAGTAAAATAAAATTAATATTATTGTTTTTAATGAAAGAAAAGTTGATGAGTCAAAAGTTTGGATTGGACAAGCCATCTTTAAGCTTAACGTACATAAATCTAAAGCATATGATAGGGTCTTTAGATTCTTTTTCTAGGTCATGTACCCTATGAGTGGAGGGGATCTTTTTTTGGTCGCTGTTTCGACATCTTTTGCAGAGAAGAGGGGATGGGGAACATCATAAACCATGGGTTAGGGTTTCAAGGTGGAGAAACAAATAGTTATTTTTTGTCTGGGTTGGAACAGCCCTCAATTGCTGTAGTGTTTTTTTAGGAACAATTGCTGTAGTGTTTTTAACTCTTAGTGATTGTCTGTATCTGATGACAACTTGACTTTTTTTTTTCAGATTCTTTTGGTCACCCTGGAACCATGCCACCACAACTTTATTGATATAATGTAATATTATTTCACTCTAGCATTAGTTTCTACGATCGTTCCTGTATTAAGAACCTTGAACGATATCTGGTTGGGTACAATTAGGGGGTTTTATTGAGTGAGTCGATCGTGAGTTAAGTATTGTTTGACTCGTTGCTCGTTAAAAGATTTTGTTGTTCAATTTGACTCGTTGCTCGTTAAGCTCATTAAAAAACTTATCTTATTTTTAGCTAAAAGTAAAATTTAATAATACCATATGAGGATAAATTATATCATGGGTAAGTCACACCACGTCATTCATGAGACCGAACACTAAAAAAAATTCATCTCATCATTTTTTTCCATGTCATATTTTCATAAGTGAGTCTTCACTCATATTTACTGTTAATTCATTTTAAAAATAATTTTTTACAAGTGGAGATTCACTTAAAAAATGATATAAAAATTGATGAGGTGTGTGGTTTTTAGTGGTTGGTCCCATCGACACGTAGTGGAATTTACCCATAATATAATTTCTCCCATATGAGACTTAATATTAACATAAATTAACAAATTTAACCAAAAAATCAAAAGAGTGTATGAAACATTTTTAAAGTTTAAATTCAAAAGTAATAATCTATAAATAAACCAAACTAGCATATTAAAACTAAAGTAACAATTTTAGAACTGACGCAGATTATTTAATATAATAAGAACTACTAGGATTTTGTTTATCATATTTGTTTTAAGGTTAGTTCGAGAGTTTGGGTTAATATATATTGGGTTTTGGATGACTGGGCTTGGTTTAATGGATTTTGGTTTCATCTTTGCTTATTGTTGTGTAACGACAATAAAGCAAGGATAAAGAATAACCCATTTTATCTGTTATGGTTTAGGGGTTTTTCTCTAGATATATCTTATTATTTTAGAGTTTGACTTGATCTACTTTACTACCTTTGTCAACGAAATCTTTAAAATGGATGATCCGTTTGGAGAAGATGACATAAAATTGAACTATAACGATGTTGGTGCTGCTATCATTTTTGGTGAGGTCTTAACCTAGCTGCGACACTGACGTAGAAGCAAGGTCTTTAAATTTTGATCCACCTATAACACTGACAACGAGATGAGGTACAATATTTGATCCATCTACAACACTAACAGAGAAGCAAGATCGAATGTTGAAAGTTTTAATGTCTGATTTAGACGCAACATTGACGGAAAAACATGATCTGGCGACAAGATCTGATGCCTGATCTAACTGCTACATTGACGAAGAAGCGCGATCTGACGACAAGCTCTAATTCACGATCTAGCTACATCACTGACGTAGAAGCAAGGTCTGTGAATCTCAATCCATTTGTAACACTAAAAACGAGATAGTGCACAAAATTTGATCCACCTAAAACATTAACGGAGAAGAAAGATTGAATGTTGAAAGTTCTAATGTTTGATCTAGCCGAAATACTGATGAAGACACACGATCTGATGACAAGTTCTGGTATCTAATCTAGTTGCTCCACTAACGAGAAAACTTGATCTGATAAAGTCCTAATGCCCGATCTAGCTGTAACACTGAATAAGAAGCATGATCTAGCGATAAGTTCTTATTTTTTATCTAACCGCAAAATTGAAGAAGAAGCACGATCTTTACTGGTAGTTGTTTGCTCCGGGTTAGTTGTACCATTTTCTTGGGTACAATTAGTTTGTATCAATCATAAGATTAAATTTCTTCGAAGGATTTGTTTTCCTTTAACCATTCGTGAAAATAGATTTCTGATGGACATTTGAATGGTACTTATCAAAGCTTTTTTTTCAAATGCACAGGGGTCATCAGATTTGACTCAACTTTACTGGTGGTCGTTTGTCTCAGACTAGTTATATCATTCCCCTGAGTACAATCAGTTGGTACCAATCGTGAAATTGGATTTCTTCAAAGTATTTGTTTTCCTTTGATCATTCATGAAATACATTTGAATGGTCCTTATCAATGCATTTTCTCAAATACACAATGGTCAACGTATTTGAATCGCCTTTAGTTGTAACGTTCTCCTAGGTACAATCAGTCCATACCAATTGTGAGATTGAATTTTTTTAAAGGATTTGTTTTTCTTTGAACATTCGTAAAAATAGATTTTAATGGATATTTGAATGATCCTTATCAATGTATTTTTTCCAAATGCATAGAGACTAACGGATTTGACTCACCTTTACTATTGTCATATGTAGAGTTTCAAAGAATTCAAGATTAGTTTAGTCAGTTATAAGTTTGTTATTCAGTTATTTCTACAGATGCTCAACATCTCTGCTATATAAATAGAAGTGTAACTCTCATGTATCAGAGGTTTCAAGAATGAGAGAAGCTTCGGTGTCCAAGTCTTTCACGAACAAGACGATTTTTATTCGTCTTGATGATTTCAACTATTTGTTTTGGAGGCAACAAGTTCTCTTTGCTATTAAGAGCTTGGCGTTGGTCAAACATATCGATGGCACTCTGGCTATTCCCCCCTCAGTACATTCTTGAAGGTGACAGCAGGGTTGTTAATGGTGAGTTTGTCTCCTATAAACAACAAGATAGTGCTTTATGCTCATGGCTTATGTCTTCAGTTGCTTCGTTGATCTTACCTTCTCTGGTTAATTGTCAAACTGCTCTTGAGATCTGGCAAAAGATTCATCATCTTTTTTTGATTTTTTTCGTAACCAAGATCATGCATCTTCATTGTTCTTTGAAGAATCAGAGGAAACATGATCAAAGCATGCGTGAATACTTGGCTTATATTTAAGTGATTTGTGACAGTTTAGCCGCGTGTGGGAATCTTTTAACCGACACAATGCACATTTCTGTCATTCTTTCCGGGTTGTCACCGGAGTATGAATCGATTGTAGTTGTCATCACTTTCAGTCAGCAACCTTACAAGGTTGATGGAGTTTGCAACGTTTTGTTAGACACAGAGGCACGTCAACAAGATCTTTTGGGGTAGGTCCATCAAGTTCAAGGCCCAAATGTTTCGGGTTACCCGGTTAATCTGGGTTTTCAACAAGGTTATCAAAATCGTTCCGAAATTTTGTTCTAAGAAACTTTCAAGATCCTGTTCAGACTGCCCGTGGGAATTTTTGAGGTCGAGGGTGTCGTTTCTTTGCCAGATCAAAGATTCAGTGTCAAATTTGCGGTAAACTTGGTCATCTCGCAAGTCGTTGTTTCTTTCGCTTTGATCAAATATTTGATGACATTGGTAATTTATCGGCCAACTATTGTTCCAACGATACTGTAGAAGAACAAGTTGACCCTTCTACCATTAAAGAATTTGCTCATATGGTGAATGTTGAGGTAGGAGCTTCGAATCTCGAAATTTTCTATGGGGATACTGCTTGGTATCCAAATTCTGGAGCGACTACTCATTTGACATTAGAGGCAGGTATGTTATCCTTCTCTACTCTTTACTATGGGTTTGGAAGTGTGTCTGTGGCCAATGGTATGCCTGCTTTCATTTGCAATATTTGTAAATCTTTCCTTAATTCTCGATCTAGAACTCTGGCATTGAATAACTTATTACATGTTCCTATTGTTAAAAAGAATTTATTATCCGTATCGAAGTTTACAAAAGACAATAATGTTTTTGTGGTCATACACCCTCTCTTTCGAAAAACGGGAGCGAGTTTAGCCTATTTTTCTGGTTGAATGAAACATTCTCTCCTCGGGCGTGTAGCCACTCATTCGATTAGGGACACTACTCGACGAGTTAAGCGAGACAAGGCCAATTGAAAGAGCCCTAGGAGTCCCGGGAAGATAGAGGCAAGACAAGCCCATCCGCTATTCTGCCTTTGCGCAGACTGATCACTCGCGGCACACATTCTATATGATCGATGATTCCAATGCGCTTCGATTTCATATTATTCTTCGCTGATGGTCGTATTCGAACTCCCCACATAGATGCAAGGCAGTGAAAGGTTTGTAGTGCATTTATGATTTTTTTCAATACTAGGAATTTATTTTTATGTAGATTTTATGAGTAAGGTCATTCATTTCGTTTGGTTAATCGACCTAATTAAATTATCTAAATTTTATTAATTATCTTTTTTATTTTAATTGTTAATTGAATTAAATTTATAATTTTTAAATTGAATTAAAAATGTTAATTCGGTTATTTTTGAATTATTCAAAATTATTATAAAATTTTAAATAAATTAAAAAATAATTACTAAACTATTATAAAATAATCTTTTTAGTAACTAATTACATGATGCTAAAAGATGTTTCTCACATTTGATTAAATAGTTATTTTAGATCTTATTTTTTTAAAAAAAAAAGCAATTTAGCTCTTAACGTGTTATTTTGGTTCAAATGGTCAATTTGTGAGTAAAACTATTAGTCAATTAACTATAAATATTTTGAAATGATTTGATATAATGGAACTTAGAAAAATATTTTATATTTTTTAAGATTATTTTTTGATTAATGTGTTATTTTTTAAAAACATCATATTTGTTTATACGATAATATTATCATGACATGCATGACTATGTAGATTTGGTACATCGTTATAATCCTAAAAAAAACTTTTTTGACCCAAAATAAAACTTAAATTTTAAATTATTTTAAAAAAATTGAGATTAAAACAATTATCCAATTAAATATTATGGATATTTTTTGTATTATACCTTTAAAAATACAAGAAAAAGAATGTACCTAGTACCTCCATTGGACCAACCAACATAATAAATCTTTCTTGCCTAACAAGTCCATCAACATGACAGAAACTGCATCTGCAATGCAATGGGGACCAGAGCTGAGTAGAAGAAGAGTGCACTGTGAAACCACCAGCTTTGGTCCCATGCAATGCCAACGCCCCCTTCAAACCTACAGGGTTTTCACTGTGACCAACAATTCTTAAATTTTCCTTTTATTTATTTATTTATTTATTTATTTATTTTTACTTAGTTAAATACTGTAAAATATCACTTGGAAAGAAAAAAGAAACTTCAAATAGTATAAAGCCTTGGCCAAGTGATCCAGCTTTAGTTCATATTGCATAGTTTCATGTTCCCATCTGCTTTTCATTTAAACCTTTCATGAATCTTTTGCAACACCCTTCTCTCCTTCTCTAAAATTAAAGCTCCATATCTGCATTTAAACTCTTCTTTCTTTCTCAAATCTTGTAGCTCAGGTTTTCTTTTTCCTTCTTTCACAAGCTAAAAACTAAGACAAAAGTTTCATCTACTGGCTATCTGTCTGTTTAATTTCAGTTCTTTGAAGGATGAACAAACAAGAAGTCATGAAGATGCAGGTAACTTAGCTGTTTTAATTTCCAAGAGAGTTCACAACCCTGTGCTCATTTAGTTTTACTGTATTTTTCTGAGTTTTCTTCTTCTTCTTCTTCTCAGACATGGGTTCTCATAGTGAATATACAGTGTAGTTGTGATGGCTGCAAGCAGAAAATAAAGAAACTATTGCAGAAAATTGATGGTATGTTACTCTGTTAATGCCATTTTTCACTTCATTTTGTTAAAGTTTAGTACTTTGCGTTTGTTTATTTTGTTTTTGTTGAACTCAGGGGTGTATACTACAAGTATAAATGCAGATCAAGGGAAGGTTACAGTGACAGGGAATGTTGACCCAGCCATACTTATAAGGAAGCTTGAGAAGTCAGGGAAACGTGCTCGGCTATGGGGATCTGCTCAAAAGGGTTCAAACAATTTCCAAAAGCAGGTGACTAACCAGTTTAAGAAAATGCATTTTGATGGTGGCAATGACAACAAATCTCAGAAGGGTGGTGGTGGTGGTGGTAAGAATAACCGGCAAAAAGGTGGACAGCAATTTGCACCACCACCGCACCATATGCAGCAAATGATGATGAAAGGGTCTAAAGATGTCAAGTTACCACCTTCCAAGGATCAGAAATCTAGCAAGTTTCATTTGCCTGATGGTGATTTAGATGAAAGTGATTGTGATTATGATGAGTTCGATGATGAATTTGATGATGAGGAGTTTGATGAAGGGGGATTCGGCCATGGACATGGGCATCAAATGCAAAACAAGATGGTGCCTATGATGGGAAAAGGTCATGGTTCATATGGCCCCAATGGCATGGTTAATGGCCCTCCTATGAATGGTAAAAATGGAGGTGTTGGTAAAAAAGGAGATGCTTTTGATATACCTATAGTGATGAAAGGAACGGGAAAGAGCAACGATGGGAACCATGGTAATGGAGGGAAGAAAGGAGGTGGTGAAAAGAACAAAGGGAGTAAACTTGGTAGTGGTAAAAAAGGAGGTGGTGGGTTACTAGGATTCTTCAAGAAGGATAAAGGTGCAAATGATTGTAATCAGAAGAAGGGTAAAAATGAATGGGATGGTAAAAACAAGGGTGCCTATAAGGGGACCGGAGGCAGCAAGGTTGATGGTAACAATAATGGCAATGGGGCTAAAAAGGGTGGGGGCAAAAATGGTGGTGGGAGCCATGAGATGAACAAGGTTAAAAATGGTGGGTTTCATGACATTGATGTTATTAATCATGGCAAAGGAGGTGGCAGTAAAAAGAATATGGGGCAGATGGGCCAAATAGGTGGGCGGATGGGTTATAATATAGGGCAAATGGGCCGAATGGGGAACTATCCGATGAACCAGATGAGTAATTTCCCTGCAGTGCAAGGACTACCAGCTGCTGCTGGTGCAGTAATGAATGGTGTTGGTGGGGGATACTACCAAGGGATGGGACCAGTAAATCCCTATAATCAACAACAGCAACAGCAACAACAATACATGGTCATGATGATGAACCAACAGCGTGCAAATGAGAATGGTGGGGGTCTGTATCAACCAATGATGTATGCTCAGGCTCAGCCATATCCACAACCCCATGCACCATACGGTCCTCCATATCCGATGCATGCAACCGCGCCAAATTCCGAATCTTATGCTGATTTCTTTAGTGATGAGAATGCAAACGCCTGCACCATCATGTAATTTTTTCTCGAATTAGTCAATGTTGTTGGTTTTAGGTATCATTTTACTTCTCGAGAGTGCTTTATGCACAGCCTGCAAGTGTCAAGAAAGACATTGCTTGTGTTTCTTGTCTGGGAATTTTCTTCTTTTTCCTAGAAAACCATCCAAGTCTTGGGTGATTAATAAATTTAGTTGCTTTCCTCAAAAGATGTACCAAATGCAATCTTGACATCTGATGATGTCGTTGGTTTCAAATTTAAAAACATGTTTGGCATCAATCCTCATATAACCTTCTGTCAGAAAAGGGTCCATTTGGCTTCAGCTTTTGACCAATACATTCCTTTTTTTTTTCCTAACAGCAACTCTTCGATTATTGCTTTAAACAAAACTACAGCAAAGAGGCTCCCATGCTTTTTTGTTTGTTTGTTTTTCTCATTTGTTCTGCGTTTGTTGCTTGACCCATTTGGCTATTTTCATCGGGTTGATTCGGTTCGATTTTGATTTAATTCGGTAAATTATTTTAATAATCATAGGTTTTCAGTTCTGTTATCCTCGATTTTCGGTTTTTTCATATTAACGTTAATTTTTAAATTTTTTATTTTATCTAGACAAAATAGCTTTATTTTATGACTTTTAAACATTAAAAGATAAATATTTTAAGATATTTTTTATAAATATTTATTTAAACTTATTTTTTAAGTAAATACATTTATAGTATTTAAAGTAAAAAAATGTTTTTATCTTATAAAAATAATTAAAAATTAATTAAAAATCAAATTCGGTTTAATTCAGTTAACCGTGATTAATCACGATTCATAAATTTATGAATCACAATACCTCAATTCGATTCAATTTTCAATTTTACGGTTAACAATGCTTAGCCCTAATTTTCTTAAAAAAAAGATCATTCTCTCGGGCAAAAGAAAGATTCTTAATATTTGGGATACGTACCTAATGAAGAGACACATGAACTTAGAATAAGAGAAATAAACAAAGTGGAAGGTGTGTTAAATAAACATATTTAAAAAAAAATTAAGGTCAATATTTTTGGAATTTTAGAGGGCTAATGAAAACTTTTAAAATTTATAGGAGTGATTTAATAAAGAATGTTTAAAAAATTGAACTTTAATTTGAATAAATAAAAATTTTCAGGGACAAAGTAAATTATTTTAAAAATATGAACTAGTTTTTCTTAATTTAGGGTCTTTATTGTTACCCTGATGGCATTACTTTTAAGAAAACATATATAATTCATCTATGATCATTACATAAGTAAGATGGATGAATAAGATAAAAAAGGTAAAATTAAAGAGATTTTTAATCGAAAAATAAGAGTATTTTATCTTATAGATTTATTTTACTCATTTAATGTAAACCTCTTTAAGTTTTAAAGAGATGTTTATCGAGTGAGTTGATCATGAGTTAGATAGTACTTAATTCGTATTTATTAAAAAAATATTATTGTTGAGTTCGATTTGTTGCTCGTGAAGGTCAATAAAATTTTGCTTAATTTGTGCTCGTTAAAAATCTCGTTGTTTGAGTCGACTCATTGTTCGTTAAGCTCACCAAAATTTTTATTTTATTTTTTAAAATATATGTAAAATCTAGTGATACTATTAGAGGTTAATATAAATATAAAAATTCATGAAAAAATGAGGTCTAAGGAGATGAACAGATGACCTGTTATGATCGACTTAAAGATTAAGTTGATATTCAAATTTGAGAATCTTTTACTTTTTTTAACAATCTTCGATGAACAATAAAAAAAATATCTTAAAATTTTTGAAATTTTAATTTTTAATCATAATTTTTTATTTACGAGCCGCTCAAGTCGATACACACCCCTGTCATAAGTTTGATGGCAATGAATGTTTCATGTGCGGTGAAGCCATTGCCAAGTGCCTTGAAAACTTCACACTTGCCAATTAATTTTGTTCATTTGCTTTGATATTCATCTTTTAGCCTGTATTTTTCCAAACTTAGCCTCGCAAACCCTCCCTTTCTGCTTGACAGATGCACATAATGTCCAAAGCCTTCACATGAACAATGCTGAGCCTGATAATGATATTACAAAAAGATAAACAACACAAGTTTGCCTATAAAATAACCCTATTTCCCTCTTCAGTTCTACACCGCTTAGCAGTTCCTGCAAGTATTCATGGCTTCCTCTTTCCTTAGTTTCCTTCTCGTTTTCCTTTCCTTTTCTTCCTTCTACCTTTTATCGGAATCTCTAACGATTTCGAAGCCAAATAGGTTTATTTTGCCGGTGCAAAAAGATCAAAAGACCAAGCTTTATGTGGCTAACATATACAAGCGAACTCCTTCATTCAAAGTCCCATTTGTTGTGGACTTGAATGGAAGGTTACTGTGGGTTACTTGTGATAAAAGTTACCTTTCATCGACATACCGCGTCCCTCGGTGCCACTCGACACAATGCGCTCGAGCCGACAGTCACTATTGCCACACTTGCTCTGACAAGGCTAGACCGGGATGCCATAACAACACATGTGGTGTGATGTCGATGAATCCCGTAACGGGCCTAACCGCAATGAGTGAGCTTGCACAAGATGTGCTATCAATTCAATCCACCCAAGGGTCTAACCCTGGTCCAATGGTTAGGGTCCATCGGTTCTTGTTTACTTGTGCACCTTCCCTTTTACTGCAAAAAGGGTTGCCGGGAAATGTTCAAGGGGTGGCTGGATTGGGACATTCTCCTATTTCTCTACCGAGTCAACTGGCTTCATACTTTGGATCTGCTGGGTTTGCCCCCACGTTTGCCTTGTGTTTAGCCCCTAATGGGGTCATGTTCTTTGGGGACAGCCCTTATTATATGCTGCCTAATGTCGAGATCACACGACCTTTAAGCTACACTCCACTCGTCATCAGCCCCCAAGGAGAGTACTACATGGAAGTGAGATCAATCAAGATAAACAACAAAAATGTTCCGATCAACACGACACTGTTGTCGATCAACAAACGAGGGGTCGGAGGCACGAAGCTCAGCACAATCAATCCTTATACAGTTCTGCACCACGCGATCTTCAAAGCCGTCACTCAGTTTTTCACCAAGGAGCTCTCCGGTATTCCCCAAGTAAAGCCTGTTGCTCCATTCGGAGCCTGTTTCAACTCAAAAAGCTTCAAAAGCACCAGGGTTGGACCAGGGGTTCCTAACATCGACCTCCTGCTCCATGACAACCATCTCGTGTGGCGGATCTTCGGGGCAAACTCCATGGTGGAAGCTGCACCAGGTGTTTCTTGCTTAGCATTTGTTGATGGAGGAATGCAGAACAATGGAGCTTCGATTGTGATCGGGGCATACCAACTGGAGAATAATCTTATACAGTTTGACATGGCTAGATCAAGGCTTGGTTTCAGCTCTTCCCTGCTGTTTTACAAGACTTCTTGCAATAATTTCAACTTCACTGCTATCCCCTGAAGCTACCATAGCTCTTGGTTTTAGTTTCCACTTCCCCAATGTGATAAATGTAATAATTAGATCTACAAATACGTATTTGTATGTATGTGAGTACGTATGCAAGTGTTTACTGTAATAAAAGGCCAGCTGCATGTGATGGCAATGGCATTCGGGGACTGATGAACTGTTATTTTTTGGTTTTGAACTAACGGACTGTGATGTTAAGCCAAGTAAAAAAAATATTAATTTTAGGGTAAATTACACGGATAGCCACAATATTATGGGGTTGGTATCGATCTGACCATAATGCTTTAAAAAGCGTTAAATACACCGGTGAACTATTTAAATGGTATGAAATAACCACCGACCGTTAAAAGTATTGTGGTCAGATTAATATCAACCCATAATATTATGGTTATCTGTGTAATTTACCTTAATTTTAAGAAAGACTCCTTATTTTCAGTGACATGAATATACAAATATTATTTAGAGCAAGTACATATCAACTGATACGAATGGCAAACGATGAGGTCAATATGCTAGCTGCGCCGGAAATTAGGGGTGTTCAAAATTATTTGATTTGATTAACTCAAACCGACGATCTGAAAAAATTTCGGGTAATTCTCTGGAAAAAAAATACTCAACCAGTCCAGGTATTAGATACGATAATTATTAGACAGGGTTTGGGCCGAAATATTTTAATTCTAGGTTATCTAACCTGATCCGACTAATTTTATTATATATATATATATTAATTTTTAAATTATATTTTTATTTTAGATATCGTACGTAAAATTAAATTTAAATCTCTAAATTAGTTTTATGTTTGTATTATATACTTTTAAGCTTTAAAAGTTTTAAATACATTTTTATCAATTTGCTAATACCGAAAGAAAAAGAAAACGAGATTAATATTTTTAATGTCAATTTAATGATAAAATTTAATAAGTATAGATGAATATATAACCAAATATTATAAAATTAACTTTAAATCATTTATTTTTATGTTTGATATGTATTATAAAATTTTAAAATTTAAATGTTCAATATGTAATTTTTTATTTTAAAATAAAAATTAAAAAAATAATAACTAAGTACTCGTTACTTGATTAATTAAGTATTCAAATTTTTTAGATATCTGATAATAAATACCCAATTTATATAGAGTGTGACATGGGTTGGTTTTTTACGTACCAAAAAATCTAATATTCGATAATAAACACCATTACCGGACATGGTGAAATTTCTGTTGGTAAGATTATCTGCACTTCCTTGCATCCACTCTAGAACTGGTACTGTTTTTAATGGGGTAAATTATCTATTTTTTAATCGTATTATTATTGATATTTTTTTTAAATTAATAAATTTAGGGTTTAGGATTAAGATTAAAGTTTGTGATTAGAGTTTAGGGAATTAAGGGTAGTGATGAAGGTTTAGGAAATTAAGGGTAGGCATATTTTTAAGGTATAAGGTTTAGGATTTAAAATGTATAAAATTAAGATTAAAATTTAAAATTTATTCTTTTAATTTTAAAAAAAATATATATAAAAACACAATTAAAAAATAAAATATTTTTATTTTTTATGATTGATCCTAGCAACTTTCGTAGCATGTAAATTTTGCTTCACTTTCACTGCATCTACAACTGTTAGCCTCCGTATGTGAAGTATTTGCATTCGATAGATGCGTCATATTTTCTCGAATCGAATCAAATTAAATAAATCTTTAATTTAAAGATTCAAGTTGAATCAGAATCAAATTTAGAGTTGAAAATATTAAAAAAAAAAGCATAAAGATAATTTTAACCCTTAACGTTTACAGTTTTTGTCGTTTTGGCCCTTATTCTTTTTTTAGGATAAATTTAGCCCTTAACCTATATCTTTTTGACAAATAACTTATTTTTTAACTAGCTTGATGACTGGACCATTAAAAATTTAACGATGATATATATATGGAATATAATTTTAAATGATATGGAATGTTATCTATCAAATACATATATATGGAATATAATTTTATTTCAAAATAAAATATAAAATAATTAAAATTCAAATAAAATATTAAAAATTAATTAATTCTAAAATAAAAAAATTATTAAACATTCTTAACCCTAACTACGATAGAATCAAAATCTCATCTTAAAAAATATAAAATAATTCAAATAAGATTTTGATTTTATCGTAATCAGGGTTAAGAATATTTAATAATCTTATATTTTAGAATTAATTAATTTTTAATTTTTAATATTTTATTTTAATTTAAATTATTTTATATTTTATATTGGAATAAAATTATATTATATATAGGAATAAAATTATATTATATATATATGCATTTGATAGGTTACATGCCATGTCACTTAAAATTATATTACATATATATGTATCATCGTTAAATTTATAAAGGTCCAGTCATCAATCTAGTTAAAAAATAAGATATTTGTCAAAAAGATATAGGTTAAGGGTTAAATTTATCAAAAAAAGAATAAGAGTCAAAACGACAAAAACTGTAAACGTTAAGGGTTAAAATTATCTTTATACAAAAAAACAATTAAATTTACTTACGAAATTACAAATACATATTATTTAGGTTTTGCATGCTAATCATTTCCATTTTCTCACTCTGCCGGCTAATATATATACAAATATTTCCATTTATATATATATTTGTATATAAATTTTTAGGATTTTAGTGTTTAAATTTGGTTTATTCAAATAGTAAAGTCTAATAAAAATGGTAATTATAAATAATAAATATTTAAAATAACGTGATAAATTTACATGAGAGTGTATAGTGAACAATGGTAGATGCATATGATATTTAGGGTGGTTGAAATTCACACATTTGCCTTTAATTTTTTAAGTTTTATGAATTAATTCTAAATTTTTTTAATATTTATGATTTTGTGCTCACCTTGAAAATTTAAAATTTTATGTGTGTTCACCCTCAAATATTTTTCTAGATTCGTCATTGATAGTGTATGTTGTGATAACTAGGGGTGTTCATTGTTGGATATCGAATGGGATTCGATCCGATTTTTTTCAGATATTTGGGTTTTCAGACTAATGATATAGTTATCTGAATCCGATCCGAAAAAACGGTTATTCATGTATTCAGATATTGAATATTCAGATCGGATAGTCGGATATCCGATTATCTAAAAATATAATTTGATTAGATTATTTTTTTTGAATTTGAAGCTTGCCTTTATGAAAAATTTGGAATTTTTAATATGATAAACAACAAATTATTAAATATAACAAGATTCACGTAAACATATATACTAAATTTACATAATTATATCAATTATAAATATTTTTATCATCAATTAATTAATAATTTTTATCCGTAAATAGATTATTTTAAATTAAAATAAAACGTTAAAAATTAAATTATTTTAAAAAATTAAAATAAATATTAATTAAACATCAAAATCTTTTAGTTTTATATCATAATTTTTTTATATAAATTTAAATCTTATTTTATCTCGAAGATATAATGTTTCTCTTCTTAGGAAAAAAAATAAAATAAAATAAAATCCAAACAATTGAAACATGATAATCGGAGGGGATGGTAATCTGAATGAGAAGGGTAATTTCATCATGAAATCAAAAATGGAAAAGAAAACGCAGAAAGAAGGGGAAGACCGAACCCTATAAAAGTAGCCTCTGGGTTCTGACATCACATCACAGGACAAAAAAACCAAACACAAAGAGAAAACCTCAAAAACAACACAACCTTTTCTGGTTTCCAATCGAAGGTTAGTTTGTACCATAATTTCACAAAAAACCCAGCATTTTTTAATTTATGTGCTGTAAAGATTACCCTTTTTCTTCAATGTTCATTCCATCTTAACCCTAAACTCTTCCAAATTTGGGTTTTCTTGTTGATTCTCACCGTACGAAATTGAAAACGCATTTACCCAAATTAACCCTTTTGATCCTGGAACATTCTGTTCTCTTTTGACGTTTCTTCTTTTTAATTTCAGGCTCATCTCAATCTTCCAATCAAAGGTACATTTCCCCACCCCAAAAGGTATAAACTTTTCATATACTTTCTTGTATACGTATGATATACCAAGTGTATACGTATCCGGGTTGGTTTACCGGATCTTTATATGATGGGTGTTTTGTTTCCTATTATTTTGTTTAATTTCCGTTGACAATTGACACATGTTATCTGTATTTGATTGAAGAAGCCGTTGATCAATAGCCATCTTTTGGTTCTTTATTGTGTTTGTTTGTTGTTGTTTTTCTCTTTCTTTTTCTAGGAAAACTTTGTATTGGGTAAATCTGGATCAAATTCATGTTTTTTGCGGCTGAAATGGAACAGAAGTTGTTTTTACTCATTATTAGGACTTGGATTGGTTGATAATGTCGGATGGGTGTATCTGTCTGTACGAGTATGTTAAAGATTTCAAAAAGTTTTTCTATGTAATTTGAAGGCCTGAAACTCGTGTTCGAATCGGACCGATATGTATAGATTTTTATCTTATGCTGGTTATCATAGTCCTGTAAATGCTGGTAATTTCTGTCCTAGGCTCAAGTAGATGTTGATTTGAAGTAGTAATGGGGCTGGATCTTCCATGGCAGGATATTAGTCGGAATAGGTTTTGTGAAATAAGAAAGAAAAAGGGACGATATTGTGGTTTGAATAGAATTTACTTCTATGCGATTTGAGTCGGATTTCGATGTTTAAATGTAATGAAATGTTGGTTAAAGTTTGTTTATTCTAGGCAGATGTATTAAGTTTTGGTTGAAGCAGATTAGAATGGATCAGCAAGGACATGGGCAGCCCCCGGCTATGGGGATGATGGGTAGTGGAGCTCAAGTTCCTTACGGTACTAATCCGTATCAAAACCAAGTGACTGGGGCGGCCCAAAATCCAGGGACGGTTGTGACATCAGTTGCCGGTATTCAGTCCACCCCGACAGGAGCACAACTTGCACAGCACCAACTTGCTTATCAGCAAATCCACCACCAGCAGCAACAGCAACTTCAGCAACAACTCCAGGCATTTTGGGCTAACCAGTATCAGGAAATTGAGAAAGTTACGGATTTCAAGAACCATAACCTTCCGTTAGCCCGGATTAAGAAGATCATGAAAGCTGATGAAGATGTGAGGATGATATCGGCTGAGGCCCCTGTCATTTTTGCTCGTGCATGTGAAATGTTCATCTTAGAGTTGACATTGCGTTCATGGAATCACACGGAAGAGAATAAAAGGAGGACACTTCAGAAAAACGATATTGCAGCAGCAATTACCAGGACTGACATATTCGATTTCTTAGTTGATATAGTTCCAAGAGAGGATTTGAAAGACGAAGTTCTTGCATCTATTCCACGAGGAACAATGCCTGTCGGAGGGCCTGCTGATGCACTGTCTTATTACATGCCCGCACAGCATGCACCTCAGGTCGGGACTCCAGGAATGATAATGGGGAAGCCGGTTGTTGACCCTGCTATCTATGCTCAGCAGTCTCACCAATACATGGCGCAGCAGATGTGGCCACCAGGTCCCGAGCAACAGCAGTCTTCCTCAGATCATTAGCAGCTCTAGCATATAATTTAAGAAGGTAATTCGATACTTGTGTTGGGAACGGAGAATCGAAACCTTAGAAAGTAGAACTAAGAATCATAACAATTATGATTGCGCTCTAGTGGCAGTTTCATTCCTCGAGAACTTTCATTTGTTGCTTTCTTATCGTTGCTTACTTTCTGAAATGATACAGAGTAGTTCCCCGGGACATCCCGAAAATGTTCAACGGGGCGGAATAAGGAGGCTTCTCCGTGTTAAAAGCCTTGATCAAGGTTATAAGCTGAAGATCAGACTTTTATTTCTGTAAATACTCTGCTTGAAGAATGACTGATCATGATTGAACAATTTACTTTTCCTTTCCATGTACTCTTTTCTTTTTTCGATCTCGTTTGTAGTTCGAATGCTACATAGAGATGTGAAAGAAGGAATATCCATCTATCTATCTATATTAAATTTTTTATTATTATTAAGCAGTATTTTGTAGTGATTTATGTTCCTGTTAGAAGCTGTTGATATGCTCAATTATTTTTAAAAATATTTTGAATATTTGTTGGAGTATTTACATATCCATATACTTGAATGTTAGCCTTTAAAATCAAGGAATTTGAAGCATATTTGGAAATTTTATTTAGCAAAATAAATTCAAATCTAATTTTGATATCGAGTATTTTAAAGACCTATTATAAGAACGATTTTTTTGTCTTGTTTTATTAGATTAATCGAATGTTGATAAATTTAAATTTATTTTTTAATATTTTAGTGTGATTCTATGGCAGTTCAAAACCCAAATCTATTTAAATGTAAAAAAAAATGTGCTTAGATTTACCATATACAGAGATATTGGGAGAGATGGGTTGTTCAGTTGGATATGGTAATCAATGCTAACTTTAAACAACTTTATCCTATTTTTTATTTCTTGAAAAAGACTAAAATAAGTAAAAATTATATGGCTAAATTATATTCATAGTCATCCCACCAAAAATTAATCACGTTTTGACTACCAAATTATAATTTTTATCAATAAAAAATAATTTTATATGACAAGTAAATTTGTATAATCCGATGACACCGTATAATTGGAGAGATTATATCATGGACCTTGTTTATCATGTCATCTGTGGTCTATGCAATCAAGTTCGTTCATCTTTATGTAACTACCTGATAACTACCTACTCACCTATTACAAATAGGAAAGAGGTGATGATTCACCTTAAAAAATGAGATTGATAAATCTGACGATTATGATCACAAATAACGTGATGAAAGGGGTTCATGATATAATATTTCATATAATTATGAGAAAATAAAATAAGAAAATAAAATAACAACATAGCGCTTCACTTGAAAAAAATATGTTTTGGGGGTGTTCTCGAACCGTATAATTGGGTTTTAGGTATTTTTAAACTAAATCGATTGAATGTGTAAAATTGAAGAATTTAATGTACTATATTACTCATTTAGTCGATTAATAGTTTACCGATTATTTTATATTTTATAGTTTTTAAAAATTTGATTATCAACTATGTATTTTATTTAAATTTATAGTTTGATAGATAAAATAAAATCGGACCAATAAATGGATGGTTATGCACGTAGTTTACCAAAATATATTAAACATACCCCCTCCAATCTAAGCAAGTGCACCGTGATTTAACTATATAAAATTTGTAATAATTTATGTACCTATTAAAATTTTTATCGAAGTTTATCGTAGTAAAATGAGTATGTACATAAATCTTTATATCATAATATTTTATACATAAAAATTAATTATACGTCGAATAGGTCAACCTTAAATTAACTTTATTTTAATAGTTTTACCGTAGAATTGCCGACAAAACCCATATGCTAAAATAAAGAAAAAAAATGAGTAAATAAGTAATATTAGATTCTTGCAAACTATATATAAAACAATGTTTGGAACTCTCTGAAAACTCTCAGTTTTGCTTTCTCAGGTGACTCTTCAATGGCTTCTCCAATGAGGTAAAGGTGACACGATGGGCGATGACCATGCATATGTTTTTCCTATATATATATTCTGATGCATGTTATCTGTATATCTAACCCAATGGTGTATGTTTGTATTCTGAACTGGATTAAGTTGAAAAGTACTAATAAAGGGGATATCAACAACTGGTGAGAAGATAGTATGCAAGAACTCCCAAATCTTTCATATGCTGACACAAAATCTATGCCCGTCGGGACCCTTCACCGTCTCATTCCAGCTACCTGGTCCGGTCAATAACCAAGAAGCGACTAGCTATTTGGCTAATGGAATGCTTGAAGCCATTGTGAAGAAGACGTAAATCCAGAAGCGTTACAAAGTCAGTCACTGTCCTGCAACGATTTTTCTATGCGTTGCAGCAAACTCAGGAGTATCACTGCCTAGAAAGTCTGGTGAACTTTAGTATACTGTTTTGAAATGAAATGACTAAACATTAATCTTCCCTTTTCTATTTTATTCATCAGTTTTTATCTTTTTTGGTGAAAGAATGAATGTTACGGTTCCGATACATATAATATTAAACTACGGCTATGGTCGTTGTCGTGATTGTGGTTGCAGACGCGATCAATGTTACGTATAGGGTGATAATAAGCTTAACCGGCTCACGAGTTACTCGGTCTCGGCTTGATCAAAGCTTCGCTCAAGATCTTAACGAGCCGAGTCGAATCTATCCAAGCTCGGCTCGAAAAACTCGTGAATAGACTCAACATAATTATATTATATATATGCTACATATATATTAAAAGTAATCTTTTTAGCAAAAGAAAAATAATAAAATAAACTAGAAGAAATCTACTATAAATAAATAAATTAAACAATTTTTCTCTTTCTCAATATTGAATTTTGTTTTTGGTGTCAGTTATGAAAAGGTTTTTTAACAAGACCCTATCTTTTATATAAAAATATGATAAAATTGTCTATTTTAGGTCGAATCCGAGCCTAAAATTCTAAGCTCGACGAGCATTAATCTATTGAAAGACCACTGAAAATCACAAATCAGAACTGAGCGTCACGATAAACTATCCATGATCTCAAACCGCGTATCTAAATTCAATCTGATGGTCTAAAACAAGAAAGATCACCATGATAACAAATAATCGCCATCTTAATCAGTCGTGACGTCGTCAAATCCAACCTTAAAAAATAAAATAAAAGAAAAAACATACCAAACGAAAAAACTATATCATGCATGTATTATTATGTGATAGATTGTTTATATCATATATTATATTATAATATTTCTTGTGTTTTATTTATATATATACTTTATAACTAATATTATTCATGAAATTGATTCCATGAGGATTCATATCGGCCACAACGCGGTGTACGAAGAAACATACGAAAACTTTAAGGATACACAAGGATCGTACCAAAGTTATTTCGTTTCTACATGGTTTATTCTTAGGTAAATTAAAAAAAAAGTCATTTAACTATAGATAATGTTATATTTTGGTCATTTAATTATTAAATTTTGTATTTAAATCATTTAATTATTAAAATTTATATTTAGGTCACCTAATTAATAAATGTTACATTTACATCACTCAATTATAGGTAATATTATATTTCAATCACTCAATTATATGTAATGTTACATTTGGGTCACGTTTCATATTTTAAAAAAGTTTATCAATTTATATATTATATTACTTAATAATTTTAAATGAAGTACTCTACTATTAAGTAGGGTATATAAGTGATTTGGAAGAAAAAATGACCAAATCGATGTATTTTATTAAATATGAAGTGCGATCCAATCATAAATTTACTTATAATTGGATGACTCAAATATAACTTTTAACAATTGAATGACCTAAATATAACCTTAACCTTACCCAATGACCCAAATATAACCTTACTTAGTGACCTAAATATTACTTTTAATAATTATATGACCCTAATATAATCTACCCTTAATTGAGTGAGTTTTGTTGTAGTTTACCCTTATTCTAAAAGTTTTTCTTAATAGAAAGTTAAATTATCCGTATTTTATAGAAAATAATAATTACTATATTTATTTATTTTATTAAAACCTGATTGTCATATTTTATGAAATTGAGAAACTAATTCAAGGGAAAAACATTAATTTTATTTTAAAAATTGAAAAATAATATTTGAACAAATTATACACAAAAATTAACAAAATTTAATAGGTTATTTTTTTTTAATAATAATTTGATATATATTTTTTTCAATTTCGTACAATGATTAAATTCCTAAAAGAATAGAGGGACGAATTAAATTACATGGTTAAACCAATAAAAAAGAGTTAATTCTGGTCTAAATCAAATCTCAACCGTCCAGTAACCATATTAGCATCAACGGCCATGATTGTCCCGACAGAAAACGGCGCTATCAGTTCGAAAACAAATATACAAATTAATTGAGAAAAAAATTTAAAATTTACGATCATCTTTGTTCGAGTACGGGAAATTTCTCGTTGGTGAACTTTCCCCCAAAAGAGCGCCTTCACCAAGAGCTCACCGTCTCCGCCGCCCTTTCCTAGGGTTTTGGCGGCCTCTGCCAGGAACCAAAATCTCCGCCTCTCATCCATTTCGCATCAATCTTCAGGTTATTTACTTTTCATGCCACTCCCTTACCCATTTCCTTTCTTGTTTCTCAGAATCCAAATTTTGCCCTCCATCTTTATTGCATTTACACTCGTTTTGATATTGCACCTTCGATACGTTCACGTAGTTTTCTTAAATCTTGGATTTCTTATTTATTTTGCTCTTTTTCTTTTTAGTTTTTGGTATTTCTTGAATGGCTAAATCTTCGAACCCGGAAGGGAAGACCGGGGTCCGTATCGTTGTGGTCGGTGATCGAGGCACTGGAAAGTCTAGCTTGATTGTGACAGCGGGCGCCGAAACTTTCCCAACGAATGTGCCCCGGTTGTTGCCGCCTACGAGGTTGCCGGAAGATTTCTACCCTGACCGTGTTCCAATCACAATCATCGACACCTCCTCCAAGTATAGTTCTATTTCCTACTCAATTTCCTAATTTTATTATAGAAGTAATAATTGAAGCATTGTTTACTTTTCTTTTGTTTAAAAGATTTTTTTGGTATAAATGAATTTATTGTTGCGTGACTGTAAAATTTTAATAGCTTTTGCTGCGACGTAGTTGGATTAACGCAATCAAGAAATTGAATGTGATTAAATAATTTCCTGTTTGTCTTGTTTATTGGCGTGTGTTTGGCTTAATTTAATCAATTTTTGGTTAGCCCGGAGGATAGAGGCAAACTAGCGGAGGAGCTGAAGCTAGCTGATGCTGTTGTGCTTACGTATGCATGTGATCAGCCTGAAACTCTTCACCGATTGAGTACTTTCTGGCTTCCGGAACTTCGCCAATTAGAGGTTGCTATCTAATTTCCATTTGCACTTGCTAGTTTCTTCTTTTTGATGGAAAAGTGTGAAATGGAGGTGAAGGTTTTTTTTTAAATAACTATGCTCTTCCAGCTTTTAATTCTGCTTTATGTGATTGTGTTGGACTCAATTCAAACTCTACAATTTCCAAACCCTCCCCTCCCTGTCTTTGTTTTTCAATAACCCGACCCGAACTCGTTTTTAATACAAAATCCCACCGCTAAAGGACAGGGACCGAACAAGTTCATGTTATTTTGCCATCCCTATCTACAAAGTTGACATGAATATTAGCAAAATGACTTGTGAATAAAAAATCATAGTATCTAATATTACATTTTTTTGAAAGAAATATGGGTCCTCATTAAAAACCTCTTTCAATTTTTTTGACAATTATTACATTCTCACTTTTCAATTTAACAGCATTTGAACCTGTGTCTAAGCAACCTAAATATGCTTTTGGCAGCTAATTGGCTCACTTAAGGTCACCATAATATATGCCACCATGTTTACTTAGGTGACCTTGTAAGTTGCAGGGGTATTATTTTCTACATGAATCAACTGCTGCAGAAACTGAGACAAATTGTTATTGAGCAGGTGAAGGTGCCTGTAATTGTAGTAGGATGTAAGCTGGATTTAAGAGATGATCAGCAACAAGTGAGCTTGGAACAGGTGATGTCGCCAATAATGCAACAGTTTCGGGAGATTGAAACTTGTATCGAGTGTTCAGCATATAAACACATTCAGGTCTGAATCTAGGCCCTGTGTTGTTTATTTTCTTTTCGAAGTTAATATGAAATGCAAATGCCATAAACATGATGATAAAACTTAGAGTGGTTTCAGCAATGTTCTTGTTTTTTGTTTCTTGATCCTCTTTGCACATATGTGACAATTGGCACCATTTTAGTTAGTTGTACTACACTAATTGATATTTGTTTGAACGCATTGATACTATCAGGAATTGAACTTTTAAAGTATATCCTTTTTATAGATCCCTGAAGTTTTCTACTACGCACAAAAGGCAGTGCTTCATCCCACAAGCCCATTATTTGATCAAGAAACGCAAACTCTGAAGCCACGGTGTGTGAGAGCCTTGAAGCGAATTTTTATTTTGTGTGATCATGACAGGGATGGTGCTCTAAGCGATGCTGAATTGAACAATTTTCAGGTTCCTCATATGTTCCTTTTTCTCTCTTTACTTTTGTAGTGGGTGCTATGATATGAGTTTAAACGATGGGTTGACCGACTGTTTCATGAATAAGGATTCTGCTATCTGTTGCTTGATGTATTGAAATGCTGGTATATTAACTTGAAATAAACTCTATGTCAATGTTAACATAAATTTCTCATGCTTGAGCATCTAGGAATCTAATAAGTTGCTTCAAAACAGGTCAAATGTTTCAATGCTCCATTACAACCTTTGGAAATAGTTGGTGTGAAACGAGTTGTGCAAGATAAGTTGATGGAAGGAGTCAATGAACGTGGTCTCACGTTGACTGGCTTTCTATTTCTTCATGCACTATTCATAGAGAAAGGACGCCTTGAGACAACATGGACTGTCCTTAGGAAATTTGGATATAACAATGATATCAAACTTTCAGATGATCTAATTCCATATTCTTCATTTAAACGTGCTCCTGATCAGGTAATGCTTCACTTAGATAAACACTTTCTATGTAAACACTGAATAAGTATTTACCCCTGTTGTTCCATTGGTTTTCATTTTCAACTTGCATTTTCTGGTCATTATTTTTTGCTTACAAATTCTTTCTGCAACAGAGTATTTCTTTTTTTTTCTTCTTAATTTCTTATTTCTGTTATTACTAATCTTAATAATATTACATTGAGTGACCAGTGGAATACCTAGATGTGGTTTAAGATGAGCAGCACAAAATCATGAATTGTGTTGTTTCAAATCAGCATAATGTACTACATATTTCATCATATATCCCGAGACATTCTTTTAACTACTACTTACGACTCCTTGTCTTTTGTGTTCCCATTTGTGTAGAGTGTGGAGCTGACAAATGAAGCTATTGAATTTCTGAAGGGAGTTTATGAATTGTTTGACGGTGACTTAGTATGTCTTTGCCAATATTTATTTATTTATTTATTTATTTTATGTTTCTCTTGCCTTTGTCCAGTCCAATCTAAAATGTTTTATATTCATAAATTGTTTTTTGAAGTTATAAGAGTTGTAATATTGTTCGTTTCAGGACAATAACCTTCGGCCCATCGAAGTCGAAGATGTTTTTTCAACTGCTCCAGAGAAGTATGGTTCCCTATTTGAAACATGTTACTTAAGTTTCTTTTGCTAGATTGCAATTACGCACCCTACTCTGGGGGGTGAGGTGGTTGGGGATGATGCAATTTCATTGTTCCGAGAAAGGCAGGATAACTGGTTGCTGCTGACTAAAAGTCTAGTAAACATCTTCACGTACTGTCAATGAAAATGAGGGGATTGTATTTTTGGCAACTGTTGTAATAAGCTATATATGGATTTTGCACACCTAGGAAATCTCTATTATTATAAGTTGCAAATGTGATACTGTTTTGAATCATTCTTGATATTTTTATCTTCAACTTCAGTCCTTGGAATGATGCTCCATATAAGGATTCTGCAGAAAAAACTGCTCTGGGAGGGCTATCGCTTGATGCATTCCTTTCGGAGGTATTCTTTCTTTTCTCTTGAAAATGAGTACATTATACTTTATTTAGCAGCTTTAGAACTAACTCATTGTTGATTAAGCAAATGCACATTCATGTGATTTTGGTCATTACTGCATACTTTCGCTATTATGGATCAGCGAGCATTTTAATTTATGAGTTTGTGTATTGTAGTGGGCGCTTATGGCACTCTTAGACCCAGCTCGTACCGTAGAGAACTTAATATACATTGGATATCCTGGTGATCCTTCCTCCGCCATCCGTGTGACTAGGAGAAGGCGTCTGGACCGAAAGAAGCAACAATCAGAAAGAAATGTTTTACAGTGCTTTGTTTTTGGTCCAGCAAATGCTGGGAAATCTACATTAATTAATTCTTTTCTTGGCAGGTATTCATTAGAATTCTTTTTTCTGATAGCTAATTCTTTCTCCACCATTTGTTTAACTTTCTCTTTAATGTAGGCCCTATTCTGATTCATATTATCCAACTGCTGATGAGCAATATGCTGTGAATGTTGTGGAACTACCTGAGGTAACTGCCTTTAAATTAGCCTGTCTTGTGATTCTATAATGAAAGAAGCTCCCACCTCTAACCGGAGGGATTTACTTTGTGTCTTTGGGGAATTGGGGACTTTAACACATGCATTTCTTGCTGTTATGGAATCTAGACCATAAAGTGGGGTGTCATGGGCGCAATAGAAAGACTTTGTATAAAATTCCAGTGGGATAGTATTTGAAGATGTACTTGCTATAAGATGAAAAAATGTCAAAATCTACATGCTCCTTGCAGTATCAAATTAATTCCTTTCTGTGGCTCAACACATTGAAATTTATCATTTTATTGATATATACTTCCTTGAGTTTAGTTAGAATAGCTGTTATTAAGAAATATCTAGGTTGTTTTTTTCTTTCATGTGTTAATATTTTAGCTTTTGACTTTGTAATTTTCTTCCTTTGTCATTCTTAGGGAATGAAGAAAACGGTAGTATTGCGAGAAATCCCTGAAGATGGAGTTGCAAAACTGCTGTCTAGTAAAGAGTCACTGGCTGCCTGTGACATAGCAGTATTTGTTTATGACAGGTAATTTGAGGCATGGTTCTTCTGAAGTAGGATTTTAGATTTAGAGGTATATGCTATTCTTTGGTTAATTACTTTCAGTCATGTGTGATCATATTTGTTCCGTCACCAAGAGGTCTTAGTTCAAGGGTCGGCGAATAGGAGGGGAAATGGTGCCCTGCGAGACATTCTCGGGGTGGGGGTGGGGATGTTGGAGTTGGCACTCGGAATGCTCTTCTGATGCTCAAGTAAGAAAAAGTTTTTTCAAGAAGGAAAGGAAGGACCAAAAGGTTAAAGATGCATAGGATTTTCCCTGCTCTTTAAGATGAGTCATACCTTTTCTTTATGTTTAGGGTTTTTCCTTCTCACCTGCTTCACGATTATGCACATGAAATTTGGCCATGCCGCCTTTTACATTGGCTTGTAATGACACTTATTGCGTGCCTGAAGGATGGTCCCTCTCAAAGATTATTCCTTATCTTTTACCTTGTTGAATAGTTTTATCAGGCTTGTTGAGCCATTCCTTGAGTGGGGTTTCGTTGTATATCGTAACAATATTTGTGAAAAAAGGTTACTCGGGCTTGGAATGTACTCTTCTTGTGCTGATAAAGAGGACCATATATCTTTTTGTTCCATGGTTGAATTTTGTAAAAATTCATGTGTGCATATGCACATTTTATTTCTTTTGTAAGTTCATGATGTTTTGGTGTTTGCAGTTCGGACGAGTCTTCATGGAAGAGAGCAACTGAATTGCTTATGGATGTTGCTGGTCACGGTGAAGACACTGGTTATGAGGTGCCTTGCCTCATTGTTGCTGCTAAAGATGATCTGGATTCATTTCCAACGGCTATACAGAATTCTACCAGGGTATTGTGCTTTAGCTTTTTTTAATAATTTAATTTTATTGCGTGAATAAGTAGAATGTCTTAATGGAGTCTTAATTTGAAATGTGTTCTTGGAGAGTTAACAGTGTCCTTGTCACTGGTGATCTATCTTTGATATGATAATAGTAGAATAAGTCCTGCTAAATTTTCATTTTGAAGATATAAAGTGAAAGTGTTGTGTTTCAATTCAAAATTTTCTATTTCAGACCAGCCAAGATATGGGGATAGAGGCACCTATACCTATCAGCTCAAAGTTGAGTGATTTTAATAACATATTCCGAAGGATTGTAAATGCAGCTGAGCATCCTCATTTGAGCATTCCTGAAACTGAGGCCGGTAGAAGTCGGAAGCAGTACCATCGACTCATAAACCGATCACTCATGTTTGTTTCAGGTATGCTGATTGTCTGGCATCTCACAACTGTTCCATTCTCAATGCACTTGAACCTTTGGGTTCTTGAAAATATTGTTTATGTGGTTAGATACTTGGATATTCTGATAACACATTGCTGTGCACATCTTTTACGATATTGTCTAGGTGTGTGTGAAATCTGTAATGACATTTCTCTTCGTTTGTCCACTTGCATGCAATGTTAACTTTTTGACAAGATTTAGTGGTTATTATGTTTAAGCCTATATTAGGAATTCAGGCACCTCTGCTTTACTGTTTCTTTCAAGGGGTGTCGTCTAATGCATGTGCTGAAATATGTATTTGAAGTTTTCCTCGTAGAAATTATGCTTTAAATGGGATTGTACTTGCATTCTTCAAAGTTGCTTCGATTTGAATGGCATTCTCTTTCGCTTTTACCAGTTACTAAACCGAACTGTTGATCAATTTCAATGCTGTCTTTCACCTTTTGCAGTTGGAGCTGCTGTAGCTATTGTTGGATTTGCAGCGTACCGTGTATATGCTGCAAGGAAGAATGCCTCCAGTTGAGAGGAGATGACTCCTCCATCTCCTAGACATGGACACGGTAATCTTAGAATCAATTTTTCCATATGCTTCATCAAATTTCTGTTCCCCACTTTTCTGGGTTTATCTGCAGAAGGGGTTGGGGCGATTTTTCAAAATGTCATTACCCTATTTAGTTGTGGAATTGTTTGGTCTGTAGAATATCAAAGACAAAATGAGTGAACAGAGTTATTGTGAAATAAAAGTTTTTCCCATACATTTTGAACTAACTTGTACCTTTTTCTTGGATAAATCCTGTTTTTCTCTTAATGTAATTTGGTTTGGAAGAAAGATTTAGTGAATTTAGATTGTTGGTGTTGCATCCAAATATTCAGTTGATATTAGTATAGAAATTGGATTTGGATTTGGATTTGGATTCGGATAATAAACAGTTCAGCATAGAAAGCAGCCCCTTTCAGCAATTGAACCGAGCTGAAGGAGAGAGATTGGAACTGTAAAGAGAGTTGCATCACACAGGTCTTCCTCTATGCTTGCCGGCGAGTCGCTGGCTTTGTCCGGTTTCATCTTTCTTCAGACGATAGCTTTGAAAACGCTGAGCAGTTCCAGTTTGGGTTTCTGCTTCACCACCTTGGATCTTAAGCCAATACTTGTTGAAGACCTCGGTCGTGACATGGAGTCGAAAATCCAAGTCGAATAACAACTTCATCTCCAATCTGTTCAGTTCTTCTCTGCTAACTCCTCCCACTTTTGCGTAATATGCATTGTTATAACACCTGCAAAATCATAGGAATCATTAGGTAAAGTAAACAACAATTTTGCACTCAAAGATAGCATATATCATATGCCATTTAATAGTGTTTTCGATTTAGATCGAAAATCGAAAACAACCCAACATATGAAAAGGAAACAAATTTTCTGGCAGAGGCTTAATCCCTTTTCCATCTTTGTGACAGAAGCTTAGTAAGGACATGGGAGCATACAAACTGTACTTACTGATCATCCATAAATTTGGCTGCTACCAGGACACTCGTGATCAAGAGACAATGCACGTTGAGTGAGGTAAGGTAAGCATCGATCCGTTGCAGGAATCTGTCGATGTATATAATCGCCACAACAAAACAAGAATTGCTGCATTTACAGTACCTGAATATGCGTTCCACATGCTGCCCAATGTTCAAGGAAGGTTCTTTTGTACCATGGAACAGAGTAACACCATCCTTTATTTTCGATCCGGCCAATAACTTTTCGTTCCCTCGAATCGATCTTTCAAGAACCGAAGATAAAAGAGACAGAACTCGAGGAGTTCCGGGAAGCCAATTACCAGACTCATCTAACCCTAAACCAATATAAGGATTAGACCCACCAGCCTTGCCAGACACCAGTTTTGCCATATGTCTGATTGAACTTGCTAGGCTTTACAGGGTGTTCTTTTAGTTGTTGGTGAAGTTCTGATTTGTATTTTTATCAGTTTTGTTCCTTTCTTAGAGAAAGAGTAACAAGAGGAACATACTTCTGTCTGTCTCTAAATGAGTTTCAACACTTTATTCCTGGTGGGACACTTGGTATTGCAATTATTCTAAGCCTTTGAATCATCCTTTTCCTCATAGACTAGAAGCACCCAGGAATAGTTTAATTAGCAGAAACTCCCATATGTCACAGCACAATGAGAAAAACACCATGATTTAGTCTGGGGGTTGATTCAGGGAATAAACCAATCCTGAAACAAAAGTTTGCAACTTCCAAGTTATCCTTTCTAGTATGATCCCACCATGGGAGGTAAACTTAGATTCAGCTCGAAAAAATATATTTTTTTAATTTATTTATTGAAATTAGGATAATTTTGATCCACATACTTCTAAATCATCGTAGAATAATTTTAATTCATATTTTAAAAATATATTTTTTATAATTTAATCTCTTAACTTTATATAATTTTCTCATTTCCTCTTTTAAGTCCATTTTAATCAAATTTAAATCACATATCCCACTTCTACCATCAAACATCTATGTAACCTCAATTCATATTTTTAATAAAGATTACTTTTTGCAATTTAATTCTTGAACTTTGCATTTTATTTAATTTAATCCTTTGACTTATAAATTCTTTTTTTTTCTCATCAATTTTTAGACTCCTTTAGGCTACCATCAATGTTTCTTCCTTAAAATTTCTTTAATATATATATATATATATATATAATTTTAGATGATATTTGTTTTATTAAATAATAATATAAATCTTACACGTAAAAAATATGAATATATATATTTTATATAATTAGAAAAAATTATTTAAATCGAAAGTAATCCATAGTATAATATTATAAATAATTAGGATTAAATTTATATAGAAATTCGATAATTTAATTTGAATTTAAAAAATGCTAATTAAAATTTAAATCATAAAATAAAACTCACTAATTCAACTAACCTTAAAAATTATTTAACTTGATTCGATCGAATATTCACCCTACGTGTGTATATATACACATGGTCGTGGTATATTAGTTAAAGATTAAGATATTTTCCAAATGTGTGGACATTGGCGAACCTCAGACTTGTGTTTGTGGTCATGGTCCGACCAAAATTGAAGGACTCTTGGGTTCATTTTAGACCTAAAAAGAATGAAAATGACTTCCTAACTCTAATCTTAGGATTCATTAGGAATTCCATTTTAGCTTCAAAATTTTGGAAACCTTTCTTAGTGCACAGATTCCTTTCATTTTAAGGTAATGGGATGATGGCATTCATTCCTAACTTTATATATTTCGAACAAAAATTTATTATTTACGAAACTAAAAAAATAAATATTATGCTATAATCTTAAAAACTATACTTTATTTCTTAAACCCTAAATTTTAAACCGTAAACTTTAACTCTGAATACTGACCCATAAACTTAGTTTTTAATGTAGAATATAACAACATAAAAAAATAATATTTTCTATTTATATATTTCTCATTCTTCCTTTCTCCCATCCTAATGCATGAGATATTCCATTACACTTTAGGATATATCTCACAAACTTGTACATCAAGTAATAAAAACCATGTAAGAAAAATCAACTATGGAGAGTGAGATCAAACCAATCAACAAATTTAATTTACAAGTGTGTGAAGAAACTCAACTATGGACTTTGTGAAATAAGTTTCCTTTATATACTTCAACCCATACCTTATAAACAAATTTATTTAGGGATTCGAATATTAGTTTGTTTCTGTAAGAACATCTGTTGTATAACGTATTGTTCAAACATCCTTACATGTCCCTTTATAATTGTTTGTATTACTTCTTTTGAATCTTCTATACATTTTTTCGTGTCTAATTCATATTTTTGTTTGTCGGTGAGCAACAAATTTACATCAAGTTTCGTTTTTAATTCCTCCACAAACAAAATCCATGTATTTCCCCCCTGTTCATTGAATTATTTCACATTCAACCTCTTTTTTCAACACTTGCATTATTGAAATAACATATGTACTTAAGATATTTGATAATAATAATAATAATTTAAAATTTTATTTATACATTTAAAAAATACTATAAATAAATATGTATGTAACCGGTTGTTATGAGAAATACATTTCCTATTTTCTCTTTGCTTATACGCTAGGGTTTTGAGAGCTCAGTTCTCCATTTTTTTAACTTCAATCGTTTATATTTTTATTTTTTGTATACTGATTAGAGATGTTCACTATCGGATGATTTTCAGGTACTAATTATAATGGGTAATGATTTTTTAGTTCGTGTGTTGGTTTAAAATACCCGTTATTGGATACTCGTAAAATTTGAGTATCCGACTAATCGAATAACGAATACTCAGTTCATATATATATTTAATTTTTTTATTTTAAAATTAAAAAAAATCATATATTAAACACATTTTTAAAATTTATAATATATGAAGAAACATAAAAATCACATCTACCGATATTTAAAATTCGTGGTTTAGTTTTTATTAAGTTGGATCTGACGAGGCCACGACTGATCAAGATGACGCTCCTTTCATTATGTTGTTGATCTCCCTATCTCGGACCTTCGAACTAGATCTGAATATAAGATTATCTCTACCAATATTTATCACGATTGAGTGGTGGTAACATCCTTGTTGTCAACCTCATATGTATTTTTATGTTATTTGTTGATGGTTTTATCTATCATCGTCAATTTCGATGATGTTTCTATCCTTCTTTTATTTCGAGTGATTGGATTAAATTTTTATCTTTCACTTACATGATCCTATTATGATCCTGTAACACTAGTTTTGTTTACTAGTTATATATCAAAATTAAAGTGATTTGTTTACTATAATGTAACTTTCATTCTAATTTCAAATATATTCTTATTTAATAAAATTAGTATATCTCTATTCAATATATAGATATAGATATAGATATAAAGAAAAAATATTTAAATTATAATAAAATTACACTATATAATTAAAACTTATATATAAACTCAAAAAATCAAGTCAAATCGGCTCAAGCTCGTTAAAATCAACTTGACTGAAAATTTTAAAAAAATATATATAAGTCGTAAAATATAACAACTCAATTAAAATAACTTAAATTTTTTTACTCGACTCAACCGAATATCCCTAAATACCACACTACTATAAATAAGAGAGGCTACCAACGCTACCTTATAGGCTCGGGTCGGACTTTGGATTTTCACCAAGTTTGAAACCGTTAATAACTTAATACACACTCCCTCGATTGGGTAAATAGTGGAAAATACACAGTATTCTGGAGATACATCGGGTACTTGCTTGGTTCTTAGTACCACGACGTTCGGACGATATTAACACTTGACATTATGTTTCAGCTTTATAACAGTACATACAAGAAAAGTATAACAGTACATGCGAAGGAAGGAAATATAATTCATTACCAGCTGCAAATTTATGTTCCGTTTTGGTCACACCATTTCGAATTCGAATATACGTTTCCATCTAGGCCAACCCCGTCTGCCTCTCCCACCTGAGGTCAGAAGAGAATTGAGAGAGTGCAGCTCTGGGATCACCATCTGACATGGACAAATAGTACTGAGCAGTTCCATCATCAACGTGCATGCTTCTCTTCAAGGAGTCTATCACCCTTCTCTTGCCCCGATCAGAGGTCACTCTATTCAACAATGTTCCAGGCTTTCCCTCAGGCTTGCCGTCAAGATACAGCACCGCCACTTCACGCTTGGCGTACGTATCCAACTCTATATAGCATGTGCCATTTATAAGAATGTCTGGATTGCTTACAGGGATCAATAACCTTTCCCTTGAATAAATCCCATGGTCGCTCATCATGTTATTCAGGCGCTTTATGTCCATAACCTACAAATAAAAGTAAAGGTATAGGTTCAAACCATTAGCTCACTTAACATGAACCTCAATTTTTCTTGATATATATATATATATATACCATATAAAATATATGAAGAAATATATGTATATTTTATATGATTAGAGAAAATTGTTTAAATTAAAAAAAAAATACTATAACATGACAAATAATTACAATAAATTTGTATAACTCGATTTTTTTTGGCTAGACTCGATTAAACGCTCACTCCTATCTTGTTGCATCTCTCATTTCAAACCAAGTTTTAGTTTTAACTATGCATGCAACAGAGATTTAAAACAGAAAGAATGCACTTCAATCACCAGGAAGTCATACTTTTCTTCTACTCAAGTGTGACATGTAGAACAATAAAGAACAATGTAGAATCCGGAGACACTTCCCTAAATCTGCTATTGTTGTCACTGACTTGATTGAACAAGCAGCAGGAAGATTAAAAGCATGGCAACAATATGGCTAATCCAATCATATGAGACTCAAGATGAAAAGGAAAAGGCCATAGGTGATAGCAAAGTTACTGTATCTGGTTTTCAGTATTCTGTTCTGAAGAAGAAGAATCACATCGACCAACTTGACCCAGATTTCATTCAAAGAGAAGGATAGATGTGTGCACCGAGTTTATCATATTTTCAAAGTCTCAACCCAGACTAACACATCAAATTAAACCCTGTTCATTCCTAAGGCTTTTGGCTACAAGCTTAAGCCTCCTCAATCCCATCTCCAGCCAAGACCAAGTCTTAAATATCCATTAGCAGCATAACACATACATTTCTAGAAGAGAACAGGAAAATTATAGGCATCCAAGCAAGTTCATACCTTTTAATAAATACTATTACTTCAATATGCAGACAACCTTGCTATATAAAAGGATAAAGAAATTGAACACAAGAGAATCATAAATTCCCCATTTGAACCTGGAATTGAGATCCTAGTTTTACCCTTTTAATAATGCAAAATATAATCATAAAGTTATCATTTTTCAAGGCAATTTCCTTCGTTTTCTCATCCAATTTTTGTTTACCTGAGACGAGTACTTAACAGCAAGACTGGCAACAGTCTCCCCTTTCAAAATCCGATGCGAGATAGCGAACTTCTGAATCCCGTTATCTCTCCAGAAACTTCTAGAACAGGGCTTCCCCACCACATCGAGAAGCCTCCAAGGAGGCTTGAATGCCTCCGAAACCATATCGTCATCGGAGGCGACGGCGTTCCAGGTCTTGCACACGCAGCTAGCACGTGCCAAATCCGGGAGAGAGAGCTTCTCGAAAATGAGACGGAGGATGTCTCGGCACGTGAGAGCCTCAAAGTGGGAGTTCATCGGGGAGATGATGACAGTTGAATCGATAAGGATGGAATCAGAAGAGGAAATCAGAGGGGTGGTGAGGGTGGATTCATCATCGTTTCCATCGCAACAACAGCTCATTTTGCAGACAAAATAGATAAAATTTCCGACTTTTTCCATATTTAGATAACTGACAACCGAAGATTTTGGATGGGTCAAGAATCTGGGTCATAGCCCACTAATTTTGCGAACCCAAAATTCTGGGTTTTTAAATCATGAATAAAGCCGACGATCATATAATGAGAAATCCAAGTAACCGAAAGGATATTATTTAGTCTACTGGTTTTCTCTTTCTGTTGGATCCATTATTTTTTTTATAACGAATTGGGTTAGAGATCCTTTCCAGTCTTAGACCCAAACAAATTAACAAATAACAAACCCCAAACACTTTCCCTAGGTTAGAGAGGGTATATCAACTGCATCCAATCACATAGGCGAGCGAAGATTTTGGTGCCATGTTGAAGATTGCAGACCTTTGGAGGAAGATTTCAAAGGGGAAGGTTAGTCTTATTGGGCCAAATCTCTATGTCTTTAGCTTTGCTAGTATTAATGCGTGTGTTTAAAAATATTCGACCCGATCGATTTGATCTGACTATTCGAGTACCCGATTCTTATATTTTTTATTTTTAAATAGAATTATTATTTAAATAAAATATTTTTTTATTTATTATATTCTTAAATCAAACAACCTAATTTTTAAATTTAGATCTCTTAAACTTAATTTTCAAAAAATAATTAAACACTGGTCGTGAAAAGAAAATTAAGATTTATTATAAAAGAATAAATTTAATTTTACGAGTTGACAAAATTTGAGCTTTACGTGTTTAGATATACATTATTTTATTAAAATGAATTAAACTAATTAAAAAATTAAAATAAATTAAAATTATTAAATAGTAAGCTTTATTTCTAAATTTTACGTATTTTCTTTTATTATTATTTATATATTAAAATAAATTAAACTAATTAAAAATATTAAAAAATCTCTTAGACCTATGTTTTGTTTCGAATTATATTATGTAATTTGAGTTTTAAACTTTATGTTTAAATTATGTAATTAGGATATTAAATTTTATGTTTAAATATTAGATTAAATAATTCAAACTTTTAAATTTATGTGTTTTCTTAAGATTAAATTTAAAATTTATAAAAAATTAAAAAAACGGATACCCGTTACCCGAATTTTTGAATACCCAGATATATATCTGAAATACCGGGTACTCGAAAATTTCGGATCAAGATATAGACCGATTTTTTAAGTATCCTAACCTCTAAGTACCCGATACTTCGGGTACCCGGATTTTAACCTAACCTAATATGAGTCGGCTTGATTTTAACTTAGTATCTATGCCTGTTTGGATCCATTTGTTTAATGAACCCCTTGAATTGTACTCAAAGTGGGGATTGAGCTACATTGCTAGTGCTTCGGTACACCCTTTGTATATGGATTCTATAACGCGAATTGAGAAAAATTGGAATATGCCAAGGTATGTGTTGAGGTTATGGCCTATGTTGTGATTCCTAAACATGATGTTTTACTGAGTGACGGTAGTGTGCCTTGGGTTCTCCCTTTGTTGTGATTCCGTACACCCTAATTGCTCTTTGAAAGAGGTGCAACACAACCAGGTTTGGTGAGCCAAAGCACCAACAGTTGTGTACTGTTACTGAGCCTGGTTCTTTGAGTCATTATTTTGCTGAGCAACTTACTAGTGCTGTAGATCTAGTTGAGGCTTTGGACATTGGTCTTCTGAGTGGTGACCAGAGTGTTGAGCCTGTTGTTGAACAGGTTAGGGTCGAGCTTGGGATGGTCAATTTCGACCCTATTATTTCTAAGGATATGATTTAATTTTATTTAAAAGATTTAATATTTTATCTTATTAAACCAATTAAATTTAGCTAGTTAAATACGGAAAGAAGATTGATTGCGATGGGACTGGTAGCAAAACCAATAGATCTGAAGAAATTTAGTACCATACTTTATCTTTTCCCGGAGAAGACGGCATTAATTAAGTGATGGTTCGTAGCATCAAAGGGCAGAACATCACAGGACCCTACTCAACACAGACAACTAAATTTGGGACCGATTCAGCTGTGAACTTCTATAGAAAATCCGACACTTGATTTTGGTTTTATTTGGTTAGGTCATTGGATCTTATAACATGCTTAGTTCGGAGAAAAAAAAGTACGTTTGATAGTATGATATACATAAAATTAAAATAATTCGGTACGAGAGGAACGACAAAAACGATGATAAAGAGGGCTGACCCTATCACATCAAAGCAAAGGTTGAATCTGATCAGGAACATCATTCAAGATTGTAAGATTGATTTTATTCTAGCCCACGAGGAATATTTGTTTCGATATCTTTCTTTAAGAAAACATATTTTATTTATTATTTTTATTTTTTTAAAAACTAAAAACTAAAAAAACTATGAACTTTAATAGTTTTTATGTCGCTTCTCATGTATATTATTATATGAGTTATATTTTAATAAACATGTTAGGTAAAAGATTATGTATTCTTTCGTATTTAAACAGTAAAATCTAAAACTTAAATTCTAAACCCAACCTATTTCTCATATAATATATCAAACTATTTTTCATATAATATATACACACTTTATATGTATTAATAAATGATATTTTGAAATTATATATTTAAATAATGGTATATAAATATATATTTAAACACGTAATAGACAAAACGAAAAAGTAGAGCACAATTGTTTTTTTCTTTTTTTGTATTTGTAATAAATATCTAGATTAGAGGGTAGGTAGACCTCAATAATTAAACATAGATTTAGGCACGATGAAATCGTTTTGTGGCATAGGTCATGTCTCATCAATTATTTTAGTTTTTTAACATACATAAAAAAATCTAAAAAAAATAATATTTTAAAAAATTAAAGCCAATAAAAATATTATCAAATATATAATATTATAAATTAAATATAAAAATATATTTTAAATTATAAAAAATATTATCAAAATAGAATATTTTAGTTTGAGTAAAATTTTAAGTCATACCTCAATTATTTTGCTTTGATCATTTGAAATGATATACGACTACCCTGCATCACTCATTTAACTTTTATTTAGGGTGAATATTCGATCGAGTCAAGTTAATGAGTTCAATTTTATTATTTCAATTTTTTATTTTAATTTGTTTTTATTATTTTAGGGTTTAGGATTTTATGGTTTAATATTTTTAAGATTTTTTGTTTTATATTTTGGATCTAAGGTTTTAATATTATATTTTAGGGTTTATAATTTAATATTTAATGATTTAGATTTTTTTATTTTTATTTTAGGTTTTAAAGTTTAATTTTTAATTAATTTTTAGGGTTTAATATTTTTTTATTTTAATTAGTAAATAAAAATAAAATATACATAGGAAATAATTTAATAAAAATTTAATTAAAATAATTTATAATTATATTTTTATTCATTAATTTTTTTAATATTTATAAATCAGTTTAATAATATTTAACGTTGTTCATCATTAACGATGTTAAACGATATTTAACGTCGGTCGTAAAATTTTTCTATTAATATATAGTGATTTTATACGGTTTACTGTGAAGGAGAGGAACAAGCATGAGGCGCCTCTATGACCACCGCGTGAATATGCTGTAGTAACGTAGAATCCATTACCGACATGTTTCTTTTATATGGTTAAACTCGATAAATAGTTACTAAATTATGTTATTATGTTTATTTTGGTCGATAAATTTTTGAAAATTATAAATTAAATTTTAATTTTAAATTATATTAAAAATAAATATTGAATCGTTAGATATTTTATTCGGATTGACTAAACAATTAAATGATATATTAACTGTTGCAAGATATTCATTAAATTTTGTAAACGTTACTAAATTATCATTAAATTATTGGATTATTATATAATGATAAATTCAATATTTAATCGTTAAAATGATGTTTAATTATTACAAAATGATGATTCAACTATTTAATTGTTATAAAATAATCGATTGTTATCGGCCATTTTATAAAATTTTAAAAATCTAATAATCATTTTATAATAATAATAATAATAATAATAATAATAATAATATATTATCTTATTTTTCTAGCTAGCCGGCTGTTATGCTCTTAACGACATCTAAAGGTTTAGTGCCTATTTTATAAAAGAAACAAAATTTTAATATATTTTATAATTTTTAAAAAATTGATGAGCATAATAAGTATTTTAAGATAATTTAATGATTATTTATGAATCTTATTTTTATATTTACTGAAATCATTAGCAAACTTTAAGGTAGGAGATTTCGAAACATTAAAATATGATAAAATAATCCCTATGTTTGAAAAAATTATATCATGGGTCAGTCCCACCACCTGTCCATGAGACCAACCAATAAAATTTGTCCATCTCATCAATTTTTCCATGTCATAATTTTTTCCAAAGTGAATCTTCACTTAAAAATTAAAAAATAATGAGGTGGACAGTTTCTATTGGTTAGTCCCATGGATAACGTGGTAGGACTGACCCATAATATAATTTCTCTTATGTTTGATGACAAAATAACACCTATGTTTCTAGCTGCATATCTATGGGCTAAATATATCAAAGGTAACTGAATTACAGGTTTGGTAATAAATCTAACACTTTTGTTCTAAAACTTATAATTTAATCACTCAATTTAAATTTTGTTACAAATACGATATTTGTCTTTAAAATTAAAATATTGTATGACATAATAATAACCTTAGTTAAAAAAGTTATACATTTTTATTAATTTAGTTCTAATTTAAAAAATTAATCTTTTATATTTAAATTTTTTAACCATACACTTTTCGGTCATTAGTTACACTGTTCGATATTGTGACACTATCCATCAATTTGATAAATGATAATATGATAGTTTAACAAATACAATCACAATCACCTCGTCATAGGACAATTGATAGACGAATAAAACGAATATATTATGAGTTATGACCATAATATCGCTTGCAAGTAACCGCAATTATTTATTAATGAAATTTTTATATATGAACTATTAAATTTATTAAAATCAATAAAATATCTACATCTTGAGAATTAAAATTATTATTTACAAAGTTATATGTTTTCATAGCATATTTGTAATAAAATTTTAATTGAGTAGTTAAATTATTTTTTTAAAAAGTGACATATTTATTATTAAAATTATATGTTTACCAATGCCGCGGCAGCACCTGAAGAATAAATGTCGATATGATAGGCGATCTGAAGAGAAAAATAAGGTGGACATTTTAAGACAAGTGGCACAGAAATCGAAGCTGAGAAACACACAAAAAGTCAAGATCAAAGGCCACGCGAGAAAAGAATCCTTATAGGAATAAACTAAGAAATAAAATAAAGATAATTTATTTATGTACTTAACTTGTGTCTTACTCCAAGTTATATTCCTACTTTGGAAAGGTTTGCCCTAAGCCAAGCCTATATAAACCATAGCCTATGTAGGAGGAGATATCTCGAAATCAAGTGTTCATAGAAAACCCTAAACTCCTCCATCTCCCCCTTAGGGTTTAGGTTAGTTTATGGAGTAATTGTGGGAGAAAGTTTGTAATTTGTTTAGTTCTTATTAATACAATTTCAGAATTCATAGTTTATTCTCTCTTGGCATTCACTTTTTTTGCATATGAGCTCAAGATGATAAGTATGTGAAAAAATATCAATTTGTCTAATATCAGAAGAGTTAGGCTCATGAAATGAGAGAATACAGTCTTTGCTCAAGGGCATTGACTAATCCGGTTATCCAGGATTTCAGCGACTAACAAGACGCATGTGTGGTTGCTATTCGCCCTTGATTAACGTCGGGAGGTATCATCAAGACACGGGGGTTTCAACAGTTCTCTTTGCTTAGGGATAAGGAAGAAGACATATAAGGATGCTCTGTCGAACTATGAGTTGTTAAATTATCGATAAGGCATAACCCCGCCTAGGCAGATGCGGCGACCCTTTGTGCGAACCCGCCGAGGCGACAGTTCAATCCTATTGCATTATAATAACGAGACAATTACATTCTGATTTCACACTACGAAACACTCTAATCTGCCCCACTTTTCATCTCTTATTTCTTGATCATTTATCTTTATTACTTTAATTAGTTTCCTTAGTATAATTCAAACTCAATTATCCGTGTCTTTAGTTTTCCATTGTGAAGGAAGAATAAATTGCGTAAGTAACGTCAATCCTCGTGGGATCGACATCTTAAATACTACAATCTGACAAAGGTGGAACCAATAGAACTCCATAGCCTCCATCACATATGCAGTAGTCGATCCAGTCGATCTTTCCGCACCTGAACACGTAAGAATAATTCGCGATTATCTTGAAAAAGATTTGAACAAGTTGACACATGCAGTTGTCATGCAATTCTTTCAAACTATCAGGAGTATCCATTGATGTTCTAAAGCTCATGTTATTTCCATATTCACTGAGGGATATGACAAAATCATGGTTAACAATTTAAAACCAGGATCGCTCAGTTCATGAAAAGAATTGTGTCGAAGTTTTCTTATCTGTTTTCGCTACAACAATATGACGAATAAACTTAGGAACGACATAACATCATTCAGGCAATAAGACGATGAATCTATGTATGATGCATAAGAAAGATGCAAAGAACTTTATTGTAAATGTTCAATGTATGGATTGCCCGAATAGAATCAAGTGTCAATTTTTTATAATGCACTAAATACACCAACGAGAATGATGCTTGATGCCTTGGAAAATGGTACTCTTTAAGATCGCCCACCGTATGAAATTTTGGACAGACTCGCCAAAAATGATTATCAACATCCTACTAGAAGGGAAGAAGTAATAAGGTGATGAGTGGAAAATCTAGACTCTTCAGATTCGATTTGGCCTAATTATAAGGATTGACAAACATGGTCAAGGATCTACAAAAGCCCAACAACGTTTAAGAAGTTAAGGTAATTGCCATTTTTTGTGAATTAGATGGAGAAAACCATGACTCAAGTGAGTGACATCGAAATCCAGAATCTAGCTTCTATGTTGGGAATTTCAACCAAAATACTATATCCAACATATACAATCTAACATAGAGGAAACACCCAAATTTCTCATAAAGCAATCCCAACAATGCGCTCAATACGCAATAGCAGAATGTGCAAGTTACCTTTTATTATTTTAGTTAATCATACTTCCAATCAATTTACTTGTGTTTTTACTTTTCTTAGTACATGAAAGATACGTTGCGTAGGTATTTAGTCTCTATGAGTTCAATATCTAAAATATTACAAGTTGAAAAAGGTGTACGCTTGCACCATAAAGGTGTAGGACTTCCTACTCGCATCAACTAATGCATCTCGAACTCTAAAATCAATATAATTCTCAACTATTTATATTGATTAAAAACAACGTATAATTTGGTACTGATTTCCGGGCGTGATAGGGTGTTAATCCTTTCCCACGCGTAACTAAATCCTGAATTCGTTTTCAAAAGAATATCTGGTTTTATGGTGTTCAATATGTCAAAGTGGCCAGTGATGACTCTGATCTTTATTTTTAAAACAAACACCAATTTTTTAGTAAAATCCCTAAAATTTTAATTTTTCTTAATATTACCCCAAATGAAAGCCATATGATGTGAGATTTTGGGTGATAATATCTGCTCGATAAGATATTTTGAGCTTACTATATGTGATATTTTAAGTGAAGACTTGATGTAAGATTTCGAATATTGACGCTCGATGTGAAATTCCGAGCATGGGTGATATTCCCTCTGATAACATTTAGCCTCATTATTGGTTTGTTTTATTGATATGCTTATGATAATTGAGATATTGCATTTGTGCTTCGCATGTGTATAAAAGATTATGGTAGCGTCACATATTTATTTATCTCTCTTTATTGTTCGTACTAGCTTGTATACTTATGTTTATGATTAGCATAAAGTATAGTATAGTAGTTGTGTACCGTTGAACTTTGTAAGCTCAATGCTAAGAATTGTTATTTCAATGAGTAAGTTGATCATCAAATCCTGGGATCGAGAAACATCATCAGATCGGGATTCAATACGAAATGATTTTTAGAGTATTGTATTTAAGTTAGTGGTCTATTAAATGAATTGCACATTCAAATGTTTAAAATTTAAATTGAAACTTCCTTATAACGTTTTAATTATTTATATATATATTTTGTCATTGACAATAAATATTTTTAAAATTATTTGCGTGACTAATTCAATTTTAATCTTTTTCGATTTTGGTTCAGGATCAAAGATAAAATATGATATATGAGTTGAGGGTGTTACACCTTTCAATTAACATATTGTTACAATCAATCTACTCAATTAATATATTTTCAATAATGTTTTTAGGTGTCTTATAAGATTATATAAAAATATAAAAAATACATTTCTAATAATATTAATTATTTTGTGAAATTGAACTGGTGAAGTGTCCGGTGATAAAGGATGATATATTTCATTCAAGAGATCCAAATTTGAGTATCATATATACACTGTTTATGTCTTATTAAATAATTAAAAAATTAAACATATATTAACTTATAATTACACTAACTATATAAAATTATCTTTTAAAATTTAATAATTTCTAAAATGAGGTAATGTTAAATTAGTTTATAATATAGGTCGGTTAATCATTTTAAACATGCATACATTGCACCGCACAAGAATCTAATTGCATGTCACTTTTCCGGCGTATGTTAGCAAATATGTCGTATATATAATCATGTTTCACATGCAATATTAAGTGTTATTAATTCAAACCTTTAACTTTCAAACAAAAGGAAAATAAAAGGCCAAATAATTGAGAAATTATTAATTTTTTATATATAAATATAATTATTAGATATTTATATATTAATTTTTGAGGATGACATCTACTTTATTTTTTACAAATAAACCTGCTTTATTTTCTAAGGTAAGTAATGGACAAATATGCATACATAATCATGTTTCTCGTGTAATATTTTATTAATTCAAATTTGTAACTTTGGAAAAAACGAAAATAAAATGCCAAATAATTGAGCAACATGTTTTTTTTATGAATATAATAAGTAGATTATTATTTTTTACATAAATTATTAAGGTTGACAATTGCTTTATTTTATTTTAATCGGGACTATATTAGATATAAATAGTATCTATTTTAAAATATATTTTAATTACTCTGGGGCAGAGTTAAAAATTTATTTAAGGGGTGTTATTTTCTTGAACAATATTTAAAAAAATTAATTATTTATAAAGAGGTGTCAATTATATATATTTTTAATTTATTATATATAATATAGAAAAATATGATTTTCTAAAAATTTTGAAGTGCCAACAGACACCCTGATTATTTATGTGGTTTCGCCCATGACTGTATTTTAAATGTCGATGTTAAACTTCAAAAACAATAATTGTTTTTTAATCATTGAAATAAGATGGTTCGTATAATAATTATTTTATTTTTTTAAAGTAATTAATAGATAAAGATTTCATTCATTTATGGTAGTAGGTTTAGGTCTTTGTCACGGTAATTATTTACATTACTATACTGTCATAATTAATATGTGATGGTTAAATTTTTCAGTATAAATACCCCATACATTTCTCTCAGTTTTGCACATCAAATTCATTGTTTTAGTAGCAAATAAGAGCATAGAAAAATGATCATCGGAGGTGTCTTGAATTCGGTCGGTAATGTTGTGAAAGACATTACCGGTGTGAGCAACTTCAGCAAGACAATCACAGGCAGTGTTGTTTTGGTTAAGAAGAACGTTTTGGACCTCACCTCCGTCACCTCCACCGTAGCTGATGGCCTATTCGAGTTGATCGGAAATGGAGTCACTCTCCAGCTGATCAGCGCTGAAAACTCCGACCCTGGTTCGTCTCATTTCCAGCCCTCTCTTTATGTTTTCTTTTTCATATATCAATAGTTATAAATCAAAATTGTTGTTACAGCAAATGGAGATGGAGGGAAGCTAGGTAAGTTGGAAGCCTTGGAGTATTGGAACCTGACATTTACTCCTCCGTTGGCCGGCGGTGATTCATTGTACAAGGTTACCTTTGAGTGGGATGTAGAGCTTGGAGTTCCTGGAGCCATCATCGTACGGAATAACCATGCGTTCGAGTTTTTCTTGAAGACGATCACCCTGGAAGATGTTCCTGGTGCTGGTCGAATCCACTTTGTTTGCAACTCATGGGTTTATCCTGATAAACACTACAAACTACCACGAGTCTTCTTCACAAACAAGGTATGAACTATATATTATATGCTTTTAGTTCTATTATATTAATCTGATGAATTAAACTCGGATTCTGTAGACCTACCTTCCGCATGAGATGCCTGCAGCGCTGCGTAAATACAGGGAACAAGAACTAATTGCCTTGAGAGGCGATGGGACTGGAGAGCTGAAACAAGGAGACCGAGTCTATGACTATGCTTTGTACAATGATTTGGGTGATCCTGATAAGGGTGCACAGCTCGCTCGTCCGGTTCTCGGAGGCTCAGATCAATATCCTTATCCTCGCAGAGGAAGAACAGGAAGACAACCCTCAAAGACAGGTTTGACTATGATCAGCTATAGTGTTCTATATGATGGGTTAAAGAATCTATTGGCACATGAAGTGGACCCAATGTCATCATGAATTTGACGTAGACCCTTTAGACCCGCCAAAAAGTAACATATGGTATTTATTATTTTATAAACACTTACTTATAACAAGATTAACTCACTTAATTTTATCATATTTTTTTAAAAAAATATGTACTATACTGATGAACAGTGACAGATCCATTCTTTGAACAGTGCGGGCTCGTGCCCATCCTGAACTTTTCAAAGTTTATATATTTATTCTTAATTTTTTTAATTCTTATGAATTAATCCTTAAGTTTTTGTAATATTTAGGCTTTATGTCTACCCTGAGATTTCGAAATTCATACGTGTTTACCCTAAAATAAATTTCTGGATCCGCCGCTATCGATGAATCAAGTATACTTCATGTACCAATGTTGCATTTAACCCCTTTTAGTTGTAATGAAATGAATCTAACCATGTTACTTTTTTTCCTTGTCTTCATTAGATCCTAACACTGAGAGCAGGCTGTTTGTACTGGATGTTCTTAACATTTACGTCCCACGAGACGAGCAATTTGGTCATCTGAAGCTGTCGGACTTCATAGTTTATAATCTGAAAGGCTTAGTTAATAATATCATTCCGTTTCTGAAAGCTTTTGTTAACTTGACTCCAAACGAGTTCGACTCCTTTAAAGACGTGGACGATCTCTACTTCAATGGAATCCCACTTCCTACTGATCTTATCAACCAAATTGGAAGTAACATCCCTTTACAGATGATGCAGGAATTCTTTCGATCTGATGGACAACAACTCTTAAAATACCCGGTGCCTAAAGTGATTAATGGTAAAAATCTTTCATTGTTTTAAACTGTTGTTTGTATGCATGGATTATGTAATCGTTTTGCTATGTTTCTGAGAGCAGACCGGAACAATCCTATTGCATGGAGGACAGATGAAGAATTTGGAAGAGAAATGATTGCAGGACTCAACCCTCTTCTCATTTGTCTACTTACAGTAAGAAAGAAATAAAGTGATATACATATATAAAGGATTTGTATTGTCTGATATCTCAACTTAGTAACTATGGAATCCATTGCAGGAATTCCCACCAGCTAGCAAGTTAGATCCCCAAGTGTATGTTAATCAAAACAGTTCCATAACTAAAGAACACATTGAGTATAACTTGGATGGACTTACTGTAGAAGAGGTAATATAATATATTTATGTATATATATTCATTTCTTGGTATGACATTAACTAACCTTGGATCTGGTACAGGCATTGAGTAGCAAAAGGTTGTTTATATTGGATCATCACGATACTCTGATGCCTTACCTTGGGAGGATAAATGATTACACTGAAGCCAAGACATATGCATCTCGGACCATTTTGTTCTTGAGAGGCGATGGTACCTTGAAGCCGGTGGCGATCGAATTGAGCTTGCCAAAACCAGAAGGGGATAAAATTGGTGCTGTTAACAAGGTTTACACTCCAGCAGCTCATGGAGTTGAGGGATGGATTTGGCAGCTTGCTAAAGCTTTTGTATCTGTTAATGATTCTGGTCATCATCAGCTAGTGAGCCACTGGTAATTATATGAATATATGTCCACCAAATAAGGCTTGAATATATATTATAAAGTTGAAATACTGATCGATTGGAAGCTAAATCAAGGTGTTGAATTTGATCTCAGGCTGAACACTCATGCAGTTTTAGAGCCATTCGTTATTGCAACCAACAGACAACTGAGCGTGGTTCATCCAGTTTATAAGCTTCTCCATCCTCATTTTCGCGACACCATGACGATTAATGCACTGGCCAGAGAATTGCTTATCAATGCTGATGGAATTATAGAGACCACGTTTTGCCCTGGAAAATTCTCCTTGGAGATGTCTTCTGTAATTTACAAGAGCTGGAATTTCTTGGAGCAGGCTCTTCCTAATGATCTCAAGAAAAGGTATAGTATAATATTATCCTTCTCAAAGCCTCCTATGAAAATGGAATTATAAATGATATTGGATTTTGCTTTCTATGTTTTAACAGAGGGATGGTAGATGGTGATATAAATTCAGTGAATGAACTTGACCGACTGCTGATAAAAGACTATCCCTATGCTGTTGATGGGTTGAAGATCTGGTTCGCTATTGAGAAATGGGTCAGAGATTACTGCTCCTTTTACTACAAAACAGATGGAATGGTTCAAGGGGACACGGAACTTCAAGCCTGGTGGAAGGAAATCCGAGAGGTGGGTCATGGTGACAAGAAAAACGAACCATGGTGGCCTAAAATGCAAAACCTTGAAGACCTAGTACAGTCTTGCTGCATTATCATATGGTGCGCTTCTGCACTCCATGCAGCTGTTAATTATGGGCAATACGCCTATGGAGGTTACTTCCCCAACCGTCCATCCTTGAGCCGAAGGTTCATGCCTGAGAAAGACACCCCTGAATATGCTGAGCTTGAGAAGAACCCTGAGAAGGTCTTCTTTAGAACCATGTCATCGCAGCTACAATCCCTGACCGTTATTACCGTGCTCGAAACGTTGTCGAACCACGCATCCGATGAGGTGTATCTGGGAGAACGATTCCCTAACTGGACCACAGATGTAACTCCGCTGGCAGCTTCCGAGGCTTTCAAACAGAGACTTGCTGAAATTGAAGGCGAAATCTTAAAGATGAACTTGGACATGAAATTGAAGAACCGTGTCGGTCCAGTCAATCTTCCATACAATTTGCTCCATCCAACTGGTGAACCTGGAATTTCTAACAAGGGAATTCCAAACAGTATCTCAATCTAAACAAATAAGACTTATGAAGGTCGTAAAATGCATTAAATAAGTGTTGTTATCGTTATAATCACAACACATCGATGGGATTAGTGTTGTTTTCTCAGAGGTAGTTCCAGTTTGATGTAATAATGGTTTTATATTATTATTAAAAGTAAATTTACCTTCTGAGAAAATTCAGATATTATATCTATATTTCACCCTATATATAATGTGATGCTATGGATGATGAACTATAATTTGATGATTCGAAATTTGTTAATTCAGATATTATAAGTTATTCTCATCATTTATAGAATTAACCAAACAAATATATTAATTTAAATAATTAATGAAAATTTATCCGAAATTATAATGAAAATTTATATTGTAGTTAACAAAATACTTAAATTTAGACATATCCGATAAACAAAATTAGTGTTAAACAGGACCAAATAAGAAAAAGATAAAACCTAATTTAAAAACTCAAAATAAAAGAAGGATACAAACATTACTTATATCGACGATTATAGGTAAAATAATCAACAAACAACATAAACATACATAATACAATGAAGGTTGAAGGTACATTGACAATAAGGACGTTACCATCACTCAATCGTGATAAATAATAAAAGACATATCGCATATCTAAATTTTTTTCGAGAGTCCGATATTAAGAGATCAACAACATAATAGATGAAGTATCATCTTGATCAATCATGACGTCGTTGGATTTAACTCTAATAAAAAACGTACCAAAAAATATAATAAAATCGTATCACAAGAAGAAAATAATTTATTAAAAATAAAAGAAACAAAATAATAGTGTATTGTTTTTTTATACAATTATGTCACTTTTAATGGATAAACTTTGTGATAATGTTGTCCAATGATAGCAACGTGATGTTATTTGCATTAAATGAACCTTATCCCATAATAAATTTTAAAAATATTTTATTTTATATACTTCCTAAAAATATTTTATTTTATATACTTCCTAAATACAACTTTGTCCTATTGCTTTAAATACTTGGACACATTCAAAACGTGTGAGAGAGACCAATAATATTTGTTACTCCCTCTGTCCCATATATAATGTTCATTATTAACTTTTTAAAAGTTAAACTTTTTTAATTTTGATTATAATTATTTTAAATATTTTAATTTATTAAATTTTATAAAAAGTATATTTTTAAACTATTTGATTAAAGGTTTTTAAAACATATTTTTTTATATTTTTATCAATAATATATTTAAAGTTATAATGAGTCAAAATTAAAAAAGTTTGACTAAAAAAAATCAATAATGAACAAAAATAGTGGGACGAAAAAATATTATTTAATACATTATTGGTGGGAAAAAAACTTTATAAACGTTGTAACTAGATAATATTATATATTTAAATTTTAAAAAATAAATATTTATCATCATTTAAACATCGCTCGTGACATTTTCTTTAATAATAATAAATCAATTAATAACCCGTAATTTATAAAATACTTTAAAAATTTATTTTTAATAATTCGAATGAATTACTCGTGTTATTTATATTTTATTTTTATTTACCATTTTTCTTAATATAAAACGATTGATGAATTTATAATTTGAAGTATTTGGTCAATAGACAATATTAATCAATCTCTAATCATGTTCGGAGATAATTTAGTAAATAATTAATATTATTTAACTATATATTTGATCGGTTAATCAAGCTGTTCATATTCGTTCTTAAAATTCTCTTAAATCATGTGTTCTAGACCTAGTAGAAGCATTCCTCTTCCTCTATAATTCTTTTCCCCTCCCATATAGGCAAGATTATGATTATAATTAAGATTTACCTGGTATTCTATTCTTTATATTTTATCTTTAAAAATTTTGTGTATATTTGTTCTATTTTATAAAAGCTAAATATAAACCCTAAAAGATCGAAAATTTTTAACGAAGCATTTAATAACTAAATTACAAAAATTTAAAATTTGAGGGTAAAAATGCAAATTATTGAAATTTAAGTGACTAGCTTCATAATTATACTATTAATCGCATGAGAAAAGATGATATTTTTTGACAAATGCTATTGAATTTTTATTAATATTATAAAACATCAAAAATCATGTTCTAATCCAATCAAGATAATAGCAAAACTACGTGATTAAATTAATTTTTTTAATTAAACCTCAGTTAAAGTAATTAACATCATTATAATCATTAAGACTCATTAGAAAACACATATAAAGGATAATTAACTTGAGGATTACATAAAGAATCTTGTATTAAAGAAGAACAAAAATCACCTTTAATATAGATTTTTTTTCTTAATTTAATGGATTTTCATGAGAAAATAATAAGATTTTGATAGAAAATTATTATAATCTCATTTGAAATCAAAAGAGGAAATAAAAAAAAGATGTTACCTGAATATTTTGAACAAAGAAAAGATGTTTGGTTGGGGAGAATTTGAGAGAAAATCTTTTGGCAAAAAGTTAGCTACATCAAATAGGGGTGAGTATTCGATCGAGTTGAGTCAAAAAATTTTGAGTTATTTGAGTTGGCAAGTCATATTTTACAACTTAAACTTTATTTGAATTTTTTTCGGTTCGAGTCGAGTTTAAGAAATTCGAGTCGAGTCGAGTTTTCGAATTTCTATAAATATTTAATTGTAATTATTTATCATATTATAGTATGATTTGATTCTAAATTAAACGACTTTCTCTAATATATAAGATATGTATATATATTTTTTTCATATGTAGTAATATTTCTTTGAATTTTTATATATCAATGTATATATATCATAAAAAATTAATCTTTTAATTACTAAAAATTTATAGTTATTCGAATTTCCATTTTACAACTCGAACTTTATTTAAATTCTTTTTTCGAGTCGAGTGTATGAAATTTCGAGTCACAGTCCAAACGAGTCGAGTATTTTCGCCTCGAGTCGAGTCGAATTATTCAGTTTTTTCGATTCGAATCGAGTTTTGCTCACCCCTACCATCAAATGTGTTTTAGGCTTTAACTATCGAATTAATTTACAAAGCTTATTTTTATTTTTTTTAAATTATTTAAAACATCCAATTAAAGAAAAAGTATGATATAAGATTTTAGATAAATAACTCCTTAAATATTCAAAAAGCTAACTCTTTACGTTTTAGTCACTAAAAATTTAAGTTTGTAACTTCTATATATTTTGGTCATCAATCCAAAATGTCATTTTTCTAAAAACTCATTTTCCAAAATTGATTTTACTCAAAACATTTATATATTGAATAAAGATTTTAAACATTTATTTTCATATTTTTATCACCTTTAAAAATATTTATTATGAATTAATCTTAAAACCGACTTTAATCCTCTAATTCGATCTTTGAGTGTTTCGGATATCTTTCGTTCGTCTTTATAAGTTTTTGTATTATTTCTATAAAAAGTGTTGAGATATCTTTAATTTCAATTTTATTTTTATAAGAGTTTTGAGCATGTTCGTCATTGAGGCGCTTTTATCTTATCTAAAGAATAAGCATATGATATTAAAAAAAATATAATGACAATAATCTTAATTGATGAACTTAACCATCACAAACAAGCTAATGGACGTAACTGAGTAATTAATTAATCAAGAGACTGAAAACCTTCTCCTCCTAGGCTTGGTAAAATCCACTCCAATGTCATCATCGATATGAGAAGTGTCCTTGGAGCCATGTCGGAAGGGATTTAGCTTGCCTAGAGTCTTAGACATGGAGGAGAAAAATGTAGGCTTTCTAGTCCCATTACTCTTTGAACTTGTTCCAGTCTGATTGCTCTTCTGCATGTCGGATATGTACATCTTCATCTTCAAAATCTCCGTTCGCAAAGCCTCGTTCTCCTTTACCAGCGACACGTCTGCCTGCAATTGATTCCTGGTGGTCACCGCGTCTGGTTCGTTGCGGTCATCCGCTCCGCCACTCCTTAGCTTCAGTTGATCATAGTACAAAGCGTGCAAAACAATCTGCACGGGTAACCTCTTGTTTTGGGATGCATGCACTCGAGCCTCGTATGACAGCTTCAAGGGGTCCATGGAGCTGCATACCTTCTCCCTTTCTATCTCATCAAGATTAGGGTGAGACTGCATGCATAAATTCATAAGTTAACTAATTGATAAGCTCAACAATGGCAAAGCACTAAACTTTGATTACTAATTAACCTTGAGGTAAATGTCAATGGCCCGATAGAGATCATCCTCGACCTTTCTAGCTCCTTTAGGGACGAGATTAGCAATACCGTTGAACTTGGAGATGGTGAGTTCAACTACGGTTGCTATCTCAGCAAGGTACGCGTCTACAGTCTTAGCCACTCTCTGCACCGCGGAGGAACTTACCTCCCTAAAATCACCACCGTTGAAAACAGCCATGTTCTTCTCCTTCTCCACAAACCCCGAGATGATCCTCCTGACGCTGTCCATATCCAAGAGCCTCTCCCCATCATATGTGAAAGACAGAACCAAGAGATCATCCACCGTAACATGCTCCAATATGAGGGATATCCGTTTCTCCTGCTCGTTCTTGCAAGCGTTGCATGTTTTCAGAAAAATTGCACAGCGGAGAAGGCAACACAAGAAGTGGATCGGAAAAGCAGCTTTCTCTGCTGGTAGCAGTGCCACTATGGACTCCAAAAGCTCACGCTGCTGGATCCGAAGATCGGAGTCTATAGGCTCGGAAAACCCGATGCCATTGCCCGAATGATCGCGTACTAGATCCCGGAGCCATCTCTCTGCATAAGTTATGATAGCAGTGGCCATGGTTGGGGCCTTTGCTCCCCTTTGTTTCATTGCGCCAATGATTCTTCCAAAGAACTCAACGTCCAGGATCGATAGCTCTTCCGTCCACCAGTTTGGAGGCGTACGGCAAGGGAAACTCGCCTCGCTACAAGCCTGCAGACACCATTCATGTTCCAATAAACTCTACTTACTCCCTCCTGAAAGAACCAGAAAACTATTCCCCTCGAGTTACTTTTCATATAATTAGATTCTACTTTTGGTTCCTACAACCAAACCGATCTGTGTTCTTGGTAAAACTATTCTTGATCCATATTTATACATAAACATGATTACATAAATTTGCATAAAAATATACTCACCCTAGCACTGGCGACATCAATACATCTTTGAACAATTTTGAGTTCCTCAGCCATGGGAACCAAATCTTCGCATGACTTGAGAACGACGACGGCACCAGAAAGGCTAGAGAGCGCAACTTGTGAGAGGAAATCTTCGGTGCGCCCTGCAAGGTTGTTATCGCAGTATTCATCTGTCATTTGGAGATACTCGGCGGCACACCGGAGAGACGCCACGTTATGGACCGTAATCTCGAAGTTGACACCATAGCAGAATTTCGCTGCTTTCTCGAAGATCTCGGGTCCTCCAGGGATTTCGGACAGGTTGATTCTCGTCAAATCTGCTTCTTTTGTTTCCATTATCAGCTTCCTTATGTAATTGCTCTTCGCCACCAGCATGAACTACAACACCATTTGATATATCCTCAATTTCACTCTGAACAACAAAAACATCACAATAATTCTGAACAACTAACAAATTTCATACCTTATGAAGATTGAAATTGGCTTCACCAACTTCCACTATGACATCAGTGGGGATGCCTTGGGAGAAAACCCTGAAATTATCCATAAACCATGAAGGTTAGTTTCGAATCAGACTAGGGATCATACAATTCATATACAAAAGAAATGGCTTAGTTAAGTATTTGCACCACTGTCCGGTCCTCTCCATGGCAGTGGACAACCTGCTGTTTCCGTTTAAAGTCGCCATGGCCATGGTCGAGCTGGTTTGGTTGGAGCCTGGAGGAAGAAGAACGTACGGAAAAAGAGAAGAAATGGATCTGCTTCTAATATAAGAACTGGTATATATAGAGATTCTCCTTCATCTTGCTTTGTTTTGGATAATGATCTTTCAACTAATCTTATTGGCTCTTTGATGTTGCTTTGTAACCCTCTTCGCTTTCTCACTTGTGACGTGACCTTATCCGCCGAGCTGTGACTCACTCTTTTGTATGGACCATTCCACCACTGCATTGCTTCACGACGAAACCTGCTTTTTCTTGGATAAGTCGTTAAAATAATATATTTAGTGTTTAAAATTTGAAAGTTTAAATTATAAATTAAATTTAGAAAATATTTTTTAAGACGTAAAATTTAGTGTTTAAGATATAAAAATTAGGGTTAAAATTTAAAATAAAATATAAAAAATCATAATTAAAGAATAAAAGATTTTTATTCGGATATTTTTTTTTATAAATATCCATATAAGCTTTGTTAGTAGTAAAAACAATGTTAAATATTTTTCTCTTCAAATTATGCTCTGAATTTGAAGTGAAATAACTTAATTGTAGAAGAAATATGACCTAAACATCATTTTGTTGATATATACATTTTAAATACTAAATGAGATATAATGAGACAAACTTATAATATATTTTTTTATATCTAAGATTTTTTTTATTTTTTTTTTGCATCAAAGCATGAGTTAAGAAGTATTTAGTGGATAAATTATATTATGGGACATTCTCACCATGTCATCTATATGACCAGCCAATAAAAAGCATCCATTTAATTATTTTTTCTACTCATATTTTTACCAAGTGAATATTCACTAACATTTATTACAATTTAAGTGTAAAACAGTTTTTACCAAGTGAAGATTCATTTGATAAAAATTAATGAGGTAAAAAAATTATTAAATAGATACTTTTTATTGGTTGGTCCCATGGATGATGTGATGGAATGTCCCATAATATAATTTCTCCATTTAATGGGATAATTAATATCGTCATTTATTTGATTAAATAAACACATTTATTTGAAGAATTTCTACATGTTATTTAAATAAGCAAATCTCCTATCTTTTGGATTATTTCATGGATCTTATATTTAGAGTTTAGAATTTTAAATTTAATTATTTGATCAAATAAATGACAATATTAATTATCAGATAAATACTTCATATCATATGTCTTGCGGCATACGATAAAATATCATAGGATTTATGTTTCCTTTAAAAAATTAAAAATTGAATTTGAAACCTTCATCCTTATTTTTTATATCCTACCCTAAACTCTAAACCCTAAAAAATATACCATACCCCTCATTCCCTAAACCTTAACCACAACCCCTAATCTTGAACCCTAAAACCTAACCCTTAAATTTCTAATATAAAACAGAGACAAATAAAGACATAATAAAAAGGTAGACGATTTACACCGTGGTTAGAATTTTTTTTCACTCCTATAAATGGTAAAATTAACTACGGGGATTTTGCTTTTGGTCTGATTTTTTATCAAATAAATAATTCAAGTTAGGGTGAACTTGACTCGATTCAAAAAATCGAATAATTCGATTTGAGAAAAATATTCGACTCGTTTTGACTTTACTTGATTAAAAAAATTTAAATAAAATTTGAATTACAAAATAAAAATTTGAATAACTTGAAATTTTTTATAATTAAAGAATTTATTTTTTAGTTTGAGATAAGTCTCTCAATTTGTTATGATATATACATTTATATATAATGATATAAAGAAATATTGCTACATATGAAATATATATATATATATATTATATGATTAGAGAAAATCGTTTAAATTAGAACAAATCGTATTATAACATGATAAATAATTACAATTAAATATTTATAAGAACTCAAAAACTCAACTCGATTCGAACCGACTAGAATTTCTTAAAATTAAATTGAATCGAAAAATTTCAAATAAAGTTTGAGTTGTAAAATACGACTCATCAACTCCAATAACTTAAAAATTTTTAACTCGACTCGATCGAATACTCACCCTAATTCAAATAGTAAATTTCAGGACTCACAAAATATAATGAAACTTTTAATCCGTTTTTTCGATTTGCGACACTATACCTAGAATATAGCACATATAATTATATATTATATAAGAAAACGAAATAAAAATAATTATATTTAAGTGTAAGAAGTTAGACTATATTTTGTGTTTTGAGCATTAGACTATAATTGTTTACTTGTATTTTTTATAAAATAAATATATCTTAGATTATTTTTAAAAATGTTATACTTTTATAATATATTTGAAGTTAAATTAAAAGGATTTCGATTTTAAATAATATTTATATTTTTATTAAAATAACAAAAATTAAATTAAAACCTTTTAATTTTAAATAATATTTTATACTGAAATCGGGTTATAAATTTATCGCCTTCAATATTTTTTAATTAAAAAAATAAAATATACACTAAAATTTCCTTGGCAGTATTCAGGCAATTTCCCGGAGACATTCATTAATCAGACAGAGAGACCATAGTGAGTTGGCCTGTCCCCACCCACTGAGAAATGAGAACCAATTTACGTGGTTCCTTTTGATTTCATAAATTTATGGTTGTTATACCGCCACGTAATCGTTTCGATACAAAATCGATAATATACATGACGAAATTGTCATAGGTTTAGAGTATGACTAGTTGATTCGTACGAATATAATGATCGAAGATTTTAATTAAAAATTAAATCAACCTCTATTCATTAAGTACAGAAATAAAAATTTTGAACGTTGAGTTAATAAAAGCTTAGTAGTTACATTTTCACTCAACTATTAATTCATACAGATTATAATTAAATATATACAATAAGATGTGATGTAAAAAAAGTGATTTGACGTTATAATAATCACCTGAACACATAAAATTAACATATCATTAATCGTAACATTATTATTCCGAATATGTTTATAAAAAATTTTAGCTGCGCTTGGGTCTACTAGTCCATTTTTCGATTTGTGACACTATTCCAGCACTAGATTTCAAGATGCATAAAATATGTCAAAACTTCTGGTCCAATTTTCGGTCTGTGATATTATACCTAGAATATAACATATATAATTGATCTTTATTTAAACCGAACCTGAGTAATTCACAGAAAAAATTAAAATATATATTAAAAATTAAATTATATTCTTACTGATTTTATTTTTATTGTAATAAATATTATAAATTTAAAATAAAAATTCCTCTGCAATATTCATGCAACTTTGAACAATTATTCTTATCTATATAGCCCACCACAAATTATATGTTAATGGTATCTTTGTAATAATACTGATGAAGGGCATAATAATTACATTGAAGTCGGAAACGTGGATGACTGAATTTGAGAGGAGACATTAACGAGACAGTCTGACCAGCACATGACAGTCAATGAAATATTAAGTGGGTCCTGTCCTCACTCTTTGAGAAATGAGAACCAATTACTTGGTTCCTGTTGATTTGATAAAGCTATGGTTGCTATACCGCCACGTACTTATTCCGACGTAATGATCAGGGTGATAACGAGTCGAGTCTAATCCGGTTAATGTTATTAAATTAAGTTTGGGTTCGAAGTTCAGTGAGCTCAGAATTTTATGTTTAGGTTCGATTCAAAAAAATATTATAAGGCTTGGCTCAGGTTGCACGGGTTTAACTCAAAATAGATAATTTTGTATATTTTTCTATAAGAGATAAGATCTCGTTAAAAGCTTTTTTCATAGCCAATAATAAAACGAAATTCAATATTGAGAAAGAGAAAAATACTAATTTTATTTTAGTGAATTTATTATTAGTGAATTTCTCCTATTTTATTTTATTGATTTTCTTTTGATAAAAAACTACTTTTAATACATATGTTGTATATATAATATAATTATTTTAAACTTGTTCACGAATTTTTTGAACCGAGCTTGAATAAATTTTACTCGACTTGTTAAAACTTCAAACGAAAGTCAAATTCGAATTAAACTTACTCGAATCAAATTTTATTTGAACCGAACCCAAGTAATTCGCGAGCTGGTCAGCTCATTACGCTCCTAACTTTAATAACGAAAATAACAGTGGAAGATCACAGCCAAACCAATAGAATCTCGACATGTCAGGACTAGGTGCCACGTCGGTCTGCTGCTCATGCTTTAATTGCAAGAGAGGAATAAGAATAATTGTTCCTTCCTCCCCTCCTTCCGACCCTAATACTTGTGATAATGGTTTAAAAAAAATCATTAAATAGTTTTAAGAAATTACCCCCATATTTTTTGTGTAATTCCTTGTGCTTTTTGAGATTAAAATTTGGATAATTTAATTAAAATCAGTTATAAAATTATACAAATTAAAAAGATTATTGTTTTAAAAAATTTAAAAGAGAAATTTAGTTTATATCTAAATATTGAAATAGAAAAACTTGATAGTGATGAAGTTTGAGAGAAAGCTAAATCGATAATAATATGTTAGTTTTTTTAATTAAGATATATTAGAGGTATATAGATAAATAAGTATATATTTTGTAAAATTTTATAAATTATCAGAATCCGTATCGTTATTCTTTTGGGATCTCTATAATTATTTATACGATTACTTTTCAGTTATACTTATAGTTCTAATATAACAATTCTTTTTCTCATTCTCATTGAGTTTTGGTGATTTTTTTTTCTATTTCTGTGAGTGAAGATTTCGGTTATTCTCATCTTCATCAATTCAAATCTCTACGATTTTGAGTATTTTCCATCTAATTTTCGCCTCTAATTATTTCTTTTCTTTTCAACGAAAGTGTGTTAAAAGTCTAACTTTTGAAAAAAAAATTAATTTCATGATTTTCGAATTCAATTAATCCTTTGAACCAAAATGTCTAGTTAAAAAATTTATACAATAAAATAAATATATAGTTTGTTACACAGTAGAATAATCTTTGAAAGAATATATCAGACTACAATAATAATAAAAAAATCAATAAATGTAAATATTATATATGTTATTTTTTATAAATATTTTAAAATAAATTAATATAAATTATTTTAAATTTGATTTATGTTGCTTATTTAATCATACGAAGAATTGAAAGATATAATATTTTGTATGAAGCTAAATTTATAGTTTTTAAATAAAAAATTTTGGATCAAAATTTTGAGTGACCAAAATATAGTACTTTGAATCTGGATGAAGATCAAGGTATTAGAGCTTCAGCAGTTATGTGAGTTCAAATTTTAATATTTACATCGAGAATATTATTGTAATTATACTCGATAAAAAATAAACTTTAATTTAATTTTTTTGGTAGACAATTTTTTAAAAATATAAAATAATACACGTATGATATTTGTATCTGACTTTAAACGTAAAAAAAATTGAAACAAACATAAAAATGTAAGAAAATTCTACAACGGATGTCAAACATCGTTGAACATTATTAATGTTGAACACTATAAAATTAATTAATAAATATTAAAAATTTAAGAATCAACGTATAATTATAAATTATTTAAAATACAATTTCAATTAAATAAACTATACATTGAATCATTGAGATTTTTATTCTTTATTAATCAATTAAATTATCTAAACTTAATTTCTTGGTTTAAGTTGGTTAACATTATAAATACTAAATTGAAATGAAAAAGGGTTTATATAACAATTTAAACTAAGAAGTAAAGTTTAGGTACTTAATTGAACATAAAAAGTTTAGATATCAAAGTGAATCTCAAAGTCAAGTATAGCTTTTTAATTGGACAAAAATAAAATATAGGTACCAAAATTAAATATTTTTTGAATTAGTTAATAATGATTACAATAATAATATCTGTTTAAGAGTATAATTTTTATTATTTAATACTGATTGCTCAATCACTTTATTAATAACAGTGGACCATTAGTACTTTGCAACTTGTATTAGCCATTTAGCCCAACAAGCAAGCAATAAATGCGGGTCCCCTCCCCCTTTTGTCTGTTCCAACTTGTGTAGTGCATTGAACCGTGGCTTATTTTGCTTTCAATTTCAAGAGTGTCACCCTCCTAGAGTCCCAGTCCTAGTTGTGAAGGCATGGTGCTGGGTATTCCGGGTAAGGTGTTGTCGTGTTTTGGGACTATCCTTGCAAGTGATCCTAGATGATATATGTTATTAGGAAATATGTGTTATTGAATATTTGATCAACTCTGTTGCACAATTTATACTTATTAACGGATAAAGCGTAATCATATCTCTATTGTTTAGGAGACCACGGCGTGATTAACGGTGGTTCATTGATTCCGATATGGACGGAGAGTCAAAAATGACGGTGGTCGAAGTAAAGCATAGAGGGTTGGAGGAGAATTAGAAGATAGAGTGAGTCTTCTCTCAGACTTGGTGTTATTTTCGTATTAAGAGTATTTATAGATGAGTGATATTGTTTGATGAAACGAGGATACGCCTATTAAGAGTTATTAATGATCTGATTTGAGTAGATTTTTCAGTACGATCATGTGGGTTGATAGAATAATCCGTTGTTAGTATCTGAGAACACATTGCATATTATAGGAGAAAAACCCAAGTTTTATACTCGACTCGTTGCTCGTTAAGCTCGTTAAAATTGTGCTCAATTCGTGCTCGTTAAAATATTTTATTGCTCAACTTGACTCGTTATTCGTTAAGCTCGAATTGTTGTTCGTTAAGCTCATTAAAAAACTTACCTTATTTTTAACCAAAAGTAAAATTTTATAATATCATATGAGACTTAATATTAACCTAAATTAATAAATTCAATCAACTGTATAAAATATTTTTAAACTCTAAATTCAAAAATAACAATCCGTAAATACATCAAACTAGCATATTAAAATTAAAGTAACAATTCACACATTAATAATTATTATTTAAATACTTTTTGAATGATATTATTTTTAAAGTAATTATTAAAAAATATTTTAAAAATTAATGAGCTGCTCACGAACTTATCGAGCCGAGTTAGACTTTGCTCGATTTAACTCGTTAAGGTATTGTAGCGATCTTAAAAAACGAGTTTTGCTAAAATGTTCTTTTTCGAGTTGGAAAACATTTTTGATGTGTTGTTTTGAAAATTAATGTCTTCCACGTGGGGGTTTCGTTTAAAAATTGATTTTTGAAAAATTGGAGTCGCCATCGTCCGTTTAGGTAGACCGGACACCATAAAACCAGAGATTTGAAAAGTTGGGGTTCGGGAGTCGGTTACAGATGGGGAAGGATTAGCACCCCCACACCGCCCAAAATTGGTACTTTAATAATTACCGCTTTAATAATATTAAACTTTTCGGGCTAATTTGACGATCGAAATAATTTTTAATTAAATGTGCGCATTTATTTTAAAGCACTTAAACCCGAAGGTAAGCGTCCGAACCACTACCACCTTATTGGTACTGGCCTCGCTTACGATCGAATTTAGGGGCCCGCATTAACAAATTAATATTTCATTCATACAACTTAAACATAAAAATAAATTAAATACATCACATAAAAATAATTACATAAAATATAAATATTAATCTAACAAATTTAATACTAATCTAAACTATAAATTAAAACATACATAAATATTAATCTATACATAAACATAAATTAATATTAATCTACAACCAAAAATTAAAAACAACTATAAACATTAATCTAAAACATAAATTAAAATCCAATAATAAACAACTACATTTCATTAAAAATATTCAAAATACAAAGATAGAAATTATACCTAAAAATACGAACGGTTAACCCCGATAAACTTTCCACCGAGATCTACCACGATCCCCTTAAAAATTTTAACTAAATCGAATCCTAAAAATAGGACTCAATCGAACCACCCAAAATTTGGGGAGAGCTAAACTCTCAAATTAGGATCATAGGGTACTACCCTTACCCAATTGGTTCCCCCCTCCAAAAGGCTCCTCATCCCCTCCTTTTATAGGCAATGAGAGAGGAAAAAGTGGTGTTTCCCACCAATGTGGGATTCTAATCCTACACCACTTTTCCTTTTCTTTCTTCTTCTTCTTCTCCTTTCTCATTTCATTTTTTTTCTCCCTTTTTTTTTCTTCTATTTTTATTAATAATATTACTACTACAATAATACTACAAGTACTAAAATCCGATTAAAAATGAGTGATTACAATTTCCCCTCTTTGCTTTTTCTTGTGAAACGAGAACAAAGCAAAGATAAAAAAACACTCATTTTTAACCGACTTCTCTGTCAATGATCTTGGAATTTTCTGAAACTCTCCACCTTCCTTGACCGAGTCTTCAGGCTCGTAAGTTCCTTCTGTATCGAACTTGTTCGCCTTCTGATGTCTGTAGGTCACTCCTGTATGTGAACATTCGCCCTTCGAGCAGATCTTGTAAAACAAAAGCACTTCCTATATAGAGCTTTCATTTCCAGATCATGAGTTCTGGTTTCTCCTGTATAAAACCTTCACCCTAAAGTCTCGAGTTTTGTGCCCCTCCTGTATAGAGCTTTTCACTCAGACTATGATGAAGATAGAGATTCCTCCTATATGAAACTCCAGATCTTCCACGCTGTCGGTTTCTCCTATATAAAACCTTTCGCGTCATGACGGATCTTGTAGAATAAGGTCCCTCCTGTATAGAACTTTTACTTCTAGATCCGGAGTTAGGGTTTCTCCTATATGAAACCTTTCACTCTAAAGTCTCGAGTTATTTGCCTCTCCTATATAAAGCTTCAATCTCAGAGACGAAAACGAAAATGAAGGTCCTTCCTGTATAGAACTCCTCACTTCGGTGCTGTCGATTTCTCCTATAGAAAACCGTCGCGTCGTGGATGAACTTTTCCACTGGTAGCTCCTTCTGTATAGAGCTTCGAGTCTTTGTGTTCAGTGTGTACAAGTTCTTTCTGTATAGAACTACTAAAGATTCTTTTTTTGTGGGACATCGAATTATGTTGGTACCCTCTGTATGGAACCTTCATCTCCAAGTCTTTCGGGACTCATGCCGGGAAGGCTACCAATGTTTTCTCTGAATCGGGACTCATGCCGGGAAGACTGCCAATGTTTTCTCTGAATCGGGACTCACGTCTATAGAGACTGCCAAAAAATCTGTTTCTTCGGGACTCACGTCATGAAGGCTGCCAATGTTTTCTCTGAATCGGGACTCACGTCTATAGAGACTGCCAAAAAATCTGTTACTTCGGGACTCATGCCAAAGTGGTTGCCAAAAATCTTTTTCTTCGTGACTCACGCCAGGAAGGCTGCCAATCTTCTTCGAATCGGGACTCACGCCAAGCAGCTGCCAATCTTCTTTCTAAAAATATCTGGGGTTTCTGGATTGCCCCAATGTCTTGATCTTTATACTTGGTTCCTCATTCATTTTGGTGATACATTCACTGTCTGCCAAGTTCTGTCTCGAGAATATTTTTTCATTTTCTTCTTCTTTTCTTTTCTTTTCCTTTTCCTTCTTCTTCTTCTTCTGTTTCTTCTCTTTTTATGATGATGACCTGGTTCTCTCCGTCTGGTCATAGTTTCATCAAGGATGATGGTTTGTGGTATTGACCTCTCTGGTCCATCTTTTCTTCTTTTCTTTTTTCTGTTAGAAGATGATACTCAACTGAGTGTCCTATAGAGTGGTGCAAACGTGCGTTAAATCTTTGTTAGAGTCATCTTCTTGACTGCTATCTGTCTTTTCTGTAAGACGATTGTTTATAAAAAAGAATGATGTGTGAACATTTTCATTATGCATGCATGTATGATGTATGTTTGTGGATGTACAAATGTAACCTATCAATAGGTATGTAATGATGCATGCTTCTGTTGACTCTGTTTCAAAAATTTGATGTCCCGGTTCTCATCTGGTTGACCATGTAGGCTTCGTTAACCAAAATATGTCCTTCTTGATGACATCTCTGGTCAATTTTGATCTAAGCATCGATTCTTTCATTTTGCGGACAATGATTCCCTACTCATTTTTGTATTCTCGTTTGGATCGATATGAAGGTTGATTGGACGTCTCTGTGTCCTTATTTCATTTCTGTGCTCATCAGGGTACCTCACTAGAGGTTGACTCTCAATTTTTTCAATTCTTGAAAAATGAATTTATTTGCATGTATTTCAATATGCAATAAAAATTTTGGAAAATATATGAAATTTGGAAGTTCATTGCAAAAAGTATTTAAAACATATTTGCCTTCCTGAATATCAAATACAATGACATATTTGCCCCAATCTGGCAAAGAAAATTCTAATGAAGAGTATATTTAAAAGATCCTCGTTAATTACGGGGATATAAGCAAATGCTTAGTCTCTTCTAGACTCTCGGGCTTTCAAAAGGAACAATTCCCTTCCTAGAGGCTACCCCTTTTTGGTGGCACTCATTATCTCTCTTTCTTATCCTGCCCCATCTTTCCCTCATTTAGGTGTCGATCAAGCACTTCGAAGCTCGACGTTCCTTGAAGCAAGGTTAACCTTTGGGCGAAAGTGTAATCTGAAGACAATCTCATTTACTTTGGACATCACTGAATGATCAGAATGGTTTTTGAAAGCTTGTAAGAGCTGAGTCCATGATCGGTGTAAAAAGATTTCTGTATTTGGTATGTGTATTTCTAATATACTTTTTCTTTTTTCTTTTTTTCTATTTTCTTTCATCTTTTTTCTTTTCCTTTTTCTTTTTCTTTTTTTTCTTTTTTACCGAAAATGACAATCTTCAGGCCGATTTGTCTTTGATGGCTTCGAAATTCGTTTCTGTGCAAATCTGTGTAATCGTGAAGCGTTCAAAATGAAGATTCTTTGTTTCTCCTTGCCTCGTTTCCTCTGGTTGAATTTTTGCTTCTGAATTGTTTGATCTGAATATGAAGTGTGTACAGTAAATGTATTTGTATTTGTGATGTGTACTTCTATTTTTTTGAGTCGCTCTAGACTGCCTGTTTTAGGTTTTCACCCTAGAGTTCATTCTCTTTTCCGAAATTGACAATCTTCAGGTCGACTTATCTCGGATGTGCTTCGATATTTGCTTCTGTGTAAATTTGTGAGATCCTGAGGTATCTAGAATGAGGATTCTTTTTTCCATCTTTACCTCGTTCCCGCTGCTGGATTTCTGATTCTGAATTGTCTGATATGAATGAAGCGTGTACAACATTGTTTCTTTCACATTTCTTTTTTCTCTTTCAAGTTTCTGGATACGTCACCAGATTGAGGTATTTTCCGATTATTCACTGCTTAAACTCGATTGTCTTTGTGCATCTTATTGATATTGCTTGGATTCAATCTCCTTTATGTGATCTCCTAACGTTGTGCTCTGCCAAAATCCCCTTTTACTTGATTTAGACTCGTTTCGGCCTTCCGATTGTCATTCTCTTTCTTTCTTTTTTCTTTCTTTTTTCTTTTTTCTTCTTTTTCTCTCTCTCTCTCTTTTGCGTGTGTCTTAGCTCTCGACTATTTCTTGCTGATAGTCTTCTTATTTCAATATCTAATTTGTCTGATCTTGCCCTCCTTTTCTGGTGAGGTGAGAGAATGTCATTCGTCGTCTCATTCAAGGATGTCCTGAGAAGGTCTTCAGGGGGTAGAAGTTTAAGGTCGACTCTCGATTCAAGGATCTTGATCAACAAGTGCCTGAGAAGGAAATTTCCTAAAAATGGGAGCTGCCCATTATCTATACGCTCATTTTATTCCTTTGTTTGCCTTACTAGACTAGCAGAGACTTTCATTTGTAATATCCCCGCAACATTCAGTCTCTCCTGAATATACAAAACCTTATAGTCGGTCTTCGAGTTTGGAGCAAAGATGCTACCACATTTAAAATTTCATGGACCAAGTGTGTAATGATGTGTACATGTGTGTTCAAAAAATGTTTGTTAAGTGTACATAAGAGAGCAGTGGTAATTCCTAAAAATGAATGAATGTTTAAAGAATTAAAAAATGTAAAATCGTTTGATGAAAAAGCGTCATTTAAAATATATGCCCTTACAAAATGTCCCTACTACTTTTTAGGCTCAAAGTAGTAGATTGAACTTCATTTCACAAAAGATTAAATACTGAAATTAGAGAGTCAAAACCTCTCACAACCAAAATTCATCTCTATTGGTCTTTAATCCCCAGATCATAACCTCGATCAAGTCTCTATCCTTCAAACTTCAAAACACCCGTATCGATTAAATTTTGCACGAGCTTCTTGAAATAATGACAATTCTCAATAGAATGACCTGGAATGTCTCCGTGATACTCACAATGTGCGACAGCGTTGTACCATGCAGGGAATGGAGGCTCGAGGGGTGTAAGGATATAAGGTCGTACAAGACCTGTTTCGTATAGTTGAGAATAGAGTTCGCTGTATGAAATTGGAAGGGAAATGAAGGTTGCTCTGTCCTGCCCCCTTCTAGAGCTTTCTTCTCCTTTTCGCATTCTCCCAGTCATAGGGTAATTGAAAGTCCCAGCAGCATTCACTTCACCTTCATTCTTTTTATTGTACCCTTGGGGCTTGTCATCATTGTTGATCCTTCCGCTCTTAAGGGCTATCTCTAGAGATTCACCGATTCTGATGAGATTGACAAAATTCTGGGTAGTATGATTGATGAGACGATCATACAAAGCTCCTTTCAGTGAATTAATGAACATCAGTGTGATCTCATTTTCGGGGATAGGTGGTTGGATCTGGGCGGCCACCTCCCTCCATCGTTGAGCGTATTGACGCAGGCTCTCATTGGACCTTTGCCCCAAACCTTCAAGCATGATGCGGCTGGGTACCATGTCTGTTACATGTTTGTACTGTTGTAAAAAAGCTTTAGATAAGTCTTTCCAGGACCTGATGTTCTCGCGACTAAGCCGAGCGTACCATCGGATTACAGATCCAGTCAGGCTGTCCTGAAAGCAATGTATCAAAATCTTCTCATCTTTGATGAAAGCAGCCATTTTACGACAGTACATTGTGAGGTGTGCGAAAAGGCACGATGTTCCATCATACTTATCGAATTCTGGGCTTTTGAATTTCGAGGGTAAGACCAAATCGGATACCAGACTTAGCTTACTAGCATCGTTCTCTGCCCCTTTTTGAGTCTGAATGGTCTTGAACCTTTCTTCCATCAGGCGGAACTTCAATTCCCACTTTTCTTCAACAGCATGTCTGATCTTTTCGATCAGATTTAGGTCGGGGATCTCTTCTTCACAAAGCCTTTCAACATCTATAGGTTGGCTCCCGAGAAACTGAACTGGTTGGTTAGCGGATACTCTGGCAGAGTTTGCATCATTTGGTGCAACGAATTGAACCATATGATGAGAGGTATCTTCATTTGGCTTAGAGGTCTCTTCATTTCTCACTTTTTCTTTCCCACGATTTTTGCCTAGTAGTGCTGTAAGCTTGGATAAAATGGACTCTTGAGACTGAGCAATCTGTGCACTGATACTCTGTTCAATATCCCCAAGACGATCCTCTAAATGTTTCTGACCTCTTTCTAGATTGATCACACGGTCTTCCATTCTTTTCTTTCGATAGTATGTGAAATTATAATGCGGTGTGGCCAGTGTTTTAAAATGCGCTGTCATAATATGCACATAGTTAGATGATGTCAAAATGGTTAAATGCATGTATGATGCATATGAGGATGCTAACGATGCAAAATGTATGCGGGTTAAAGGTATTGACCCCTGTTGGTAATCACCATACTGGATTACTTTCACGGGAAATAGAGGGTCCATTACAAAATTAGGGGAAACTAATCCTATACACAAGTACTAGCCCTAATTCCTATTCCCTATGGCCCTAAGTTGCTTGCTTGACCAAGGAATCTCTGTTACCTCACGAGCTTCGGGCTTCTCAGTTGATCTGGTTGTTTTTGACTACCCCTTTAAACTTTCGTCTTCAAGATTGTCTAGCAACGGTCTTAATCAAATATTACCTAAGCAACCTTGCAGTGTCGGTGCTTCTAGTAACAGTTCTTTTCTGTTAATGCTTCTTTCAATATTCTGAATCATCTCCGATAATCCTGAATAGTGACCTCGATCCTCGTAAAATAGGCTAGTGAGGCACTAACTTCTCATTCTTCTTCTTGATATCTGATATAAACCACTTCTTCATTGATGTGATTGAAATTCGGTCCACCTCTTCTGATCAACGATTTGTATTTGACTTTGAATCAAACTCTGGATGAAAAAATGGTACTGATTCTGCATCTTTGACAAACCTTTCTGTTGTTGAATCTTTGGTGATTTTCTGTTACATTTATTGTATCAATTTAGAATTCTCGACGATCATCTCTCCGTTGACCCGAATAAAATAAAACATTATTACCTACTCTCGGTGTACGACATCTGATTCTGACTTGAACCATGAATGGCAAAATGACACCAATTTTGCACCCCTTAATAACCAATTCTATGGTTAGGCTCTCATGGTTTTCTGTTCTTGGTAGACTGATGCCTGATTCTGACTCGACCTTTAGACGGTGAGATGATATCGGTTCTCTGTCTCTAATAACCCTTGGATTAAACTTTAGCTTTCTGTTACATCCTTTATGTTCGCTTGGAATCCTGGATGATGTAGACCCAAATAAATGTATGGTCATTACCTGATCGTTTGGCAGACTGTTTACTGGGCTCTTCGGCTATCCTCTAACCGGTGTTTGATAAAAGGGGTTTAATGGATGGCGACCTTGCTGAATCTCGTCCCTTAATTGATGTCTCTGATCGTTTTCTAACACTAGGATTAAGGTTTTCAGATACCTCTCTTCCATGGTGAATGTTTCCTTTGTAGGATAAACCACTCGAATCAATACCCTCTAATACAATGCAAGATGTAATGCATGCAGAAAAGAAAACAAAAATATGAAAAAAAACATGTTAGTATCGGGTAAAAACAGTAAACGCAAAAATAAATTCTGAAAAAAATGTTTAAAGTAAACAGAGAGAGACAACCCTATATATCTCGTCTAGTTCACCTAGGGTATCCGCATGGCTCTAATGGGGTGGGTAATCTAGTTCTCTACATGCAGTGTTGGTGCTAAAAGGGGACCCGAATTGTCCGAGCTATCCTCTACTAAGAGTAGCAAGGCCCCCGATCATCACCCATTATAGGCTCATTTTGACCAGGTTCAATTCAGGGGGACTCGTTCGCTTATGCCCATACGAAGGAACGATATCCTCACGAAAGCATAAGGTAGTGGAGCCCCGAAGGTACTTCGGCTAGGGCCCATACGGGAGAACGATATCTCCACGAAAGCGCTAGCCTTTTCCCCCACTTAAAAAGGACGGGTTTATATGTCATTTTTAAATGCGAAAAAATAAGAGCGCAAATTTAATTGAAAGTTAATTTGATCGTCACTTTAGCCCGAAATCTTTAATATTCTCAAAGCGGTAATCATTTAAAAGCTTGACTCACTTTTTGTTTTTGAAAAACAAAATTTGTCCCTAGCGGAGTCGCCATCTGTAGCGATCTTAAAAAACGAGTTTTGCTAAAATGTTCTTTTTCGAGTTGGAAAACATTTTTGATGTGTTGTTTTGAAAATTAATGTCTTCCACGTGGGGGTTTCGTTTAAAAATTGATTTTTGAAAAATTGGAGTCGCCACCGGCCGTTTAGGTAGACCGGACACTATAAAACCAGAGATTTGAAAAGTTGGGGTTCGGGAGTCGGTTACGGATGGGGAAGGATTAGCACCCCCACACCGCCCAAAATTGGTACTTTAATAATTACCGCTTTAATAATATTAAACTTTTCGGGCTAATTTGACGATCGAAATCCGATTAAAAATGAGTGATTACAGGTATCGATTTGAGTTCGAATCGAACTAACCCAAATCAAGTATTTATCGAGTTTTGACCGAGTTAAGTTCGAACAGCTCGTGAGTTGCTCAACTCGTTAAGCACCCTTAGATGTGACCGGCTCTATCCGAATCAAGATGTTATGGTACTTTCACATAAGTATCTTTAATGGAGGTCGTATATCTTGTTTAGGGATCTTCCCTAAACTCTAATATCAATTGTTGGTTTAGGTTTAAAAAAAATAAAAAAAGCTCTAAAAATATATCAAACGTGATATCTATTATAATAAATCTTTTCGATCAGATATACTATTATTTTTTAAAATTAAAAAAATTAAGATACGTTAAAAATATAAGTGAGTAAATAAACATCGTTTTTATGGGTAATAAAATACTAATCGTTCCTCACATATAACCGCACACTAAATTCAAAATATTTTATTATTATATTATTTCATATATATTTGAAGGATATAAATTAAAAGGGAAACGGTTAAATATGAGTAAATGAATTGATAAAATTCATAATTGGAAAAATTATACGTCTAATGTTATTGCTAATGGAACCATAGTGATAGTTTAGGATTCAATTAGAATATTTTGAAGTTTGAGGATCAATTTAAATTTAATCCATAGTTGGAGGGTGTCTAGTGCAATTAAATCAAATAAATACCTCAAGGATAAAGTTGGAAAATCAATATGGTTCTCCTCTTATTTGCCAATAGCAAAAGCCCTTCTTCTAAAACCCTAGCTCCCCTAATGCTCTTACCGCTCATTTGGGAAAGGGAGAAGACTGAGCATCAAAACGCCGGCGGTTATCTTCGAGTTTCTATAGTAACAGGTTCGACCTAATCGAAGTCCTTGTTTTAATTTTAATTTGAATCCCTGGTTCATACAAAAAGAAAAAAATTGGAGTGAAATTGTTTCAATTTTGATTATATACACCGATTGTTTGCTGAAATGGGAGAAAAGGGCAAAAAAAGTAAAACAATGGCAAAATCTCAAGGTGCTGCTAAAGAACACAAAGAGCAGCTTGAAAGGCTACAGAAAAAGGTTTCTTTCTTCGATTCTATGTATATATGTTTTCTTTTGGTTTTCTGAGTTTTAATCTTAAGTTATTGTTCCATATATATTTGCTAGTTCATTGTGGATAGATAAACACGCATAAACGTATATTTATTGGTTCTTGCAGGATCCAGATTTCTACCAGTACTTGCAAGAACATGGAAAAGATCTTCTTACGTTTGATGATGAAGATGTTGATGTAAGTTGTGTAAATATTGTTCATTTTAATGTTGTTAAATAGGGCTTGTATTCCATAAAACATGTTGCAAATTTCACCTGCTTCAATCTTATTTTGTAGGAAGATGCAGATGTTGACATGGAAGATGCTGAAACCCAGATGGACGATGAGACTTACATGCATGGTATTCCTGAGGAAGAGGAGAAACCATCCAAAAATGTTTTAACCGCTGAAATGGTTAATTCTTGGTGTAAGTCAATCCGGGAGGATGAAAAACTAAGTGCAGTTCATTCTTTGATGAAAGCTTTCAGGACTGCTTGTCATTACGGGGATGATACCGGGACTGATTCTGCAGCAAAGTTTACTGTCATGTCAAGCAGTGTTTTTAACAGGATAATGTTGTTTACACTATCTGAAATGGATAGAATTCTCCGCAAATTGTTAAAACTTCCTGTTTCTGGTGGAAAGAGAGAGACCATAAATGAGCTAATGAACACAAAACAATGGAAGAACTACAACCACTTAGTGAAGTCATACCTTGGAAATGCACTACACGTTTTGAACCAAATGACAGACACAAAAATGATATCATTTACTTTAAGGCGTCTCCAGTATTCGTCTGTATTTTTGGCTGCTTTTCCAAGCCTTCTTAGGAGATACATCAAGGTATTTTGCCAGCGCTAAGCTATATTTGATTTTCTTAAAATTTAGTGAATCCTTTGCTGTTCCTCCTTTTTCTGTGGTCTGTTGTGGATAGGCAGCCTTGAACAATAAACATTAGCAATCATATTGTAGAACACTTTTGTACTTTGTTATTTGTTTGTAATATTCATTGATTAAGATAATTTATGGTTTAATCTATTTCTGTGCAGAGGTTATTGTTTTAAATTTTTATGGAATATTCATACAACTGTCTGTGTTTAATATAATTTTTTTTCCAGGTAGCACTTCACTTTTGGGGTACAGGAGGCGAAGCTCTCCCTGTTGTCTCCTTTCTATTTCTTAGAGATCTTTGCATTCGCCTGGGATCGGATTGTTTAGATGAATGTTTCAGAGGGATCTACAAAGCCTATGTTTTAAACTGCCACTTCGTTAATGCAGCTAACTTACAACATATCCAATTTCTTGCTAATTGTGTCATAGAACTTATTCGAGTCGACCTTTCAACTGCATACCAACATGCATTTGTCTTTATCAGACAGTTAGCAATGCTTCTGCGAGATGCACTCAATATGAAAACTAAGGTATGTCTGACATGTTTTTGCTTTGAAAAGTTCTTTTTGTAGTTATCCACTCTCTCTTGTGAATTACAATGCCTTACGTTGTGGAAGACCATAATGAATTATTTTCTTTTTTGCAACCTTTTGGTGTTTCTTCCTTTCTTGTTTTGCTTAGGCAATGATCCATGTCTCACCATTCTTCTCAGGAAGCATTCAGGAAGGTTTATGAGTGGAAGTTTATTAACTGTCTTGAACTTTGGACTGGAGCTATCTGTGCCTACAGCTCAGAAGCTGATTTTAGGCCACTTGCTTATCCATTGACCCAAATTATATCTGGAGTGGCCCGTCTAGTTCCCACTGCTCGATATTTTCCGCTTAGATTGAGGTGTGTAAAAATGCTCAACCGTATTTCAGCATCTACTGGTACCTTTATTCCTGTTTCCATGCTTCTTTTGGACATGCTGGAGATGAAAGAGTTAAATAGACCTCCCACTGGTGGTGTTGGAAAAGCTGTTGATTTACGTACAACACTGAAGGTATCATTGATATGTGTTGTGGTTTACATCAATGGATATAAGCCTTTTGTTCCAATGTAAATTGACAATTTTCTGTTCCAGGCCAGCAAACCCATTCTAAAGACACGGGCCTTTCAGGAGGCATGTGTGATTTCTGTGGTTGAAGAGCTCGCTGAACATTTATCTCAATGGAGCTATTCTGTTGCTTTCTTTGAACTGTGTTTTATTCCAGTTGTTAGGCTACGTTCTTTCTGCAAATCTACTAGAGTTGAAAGATTCCAAAAAGAAATGAGGCATCTTATTCGCAAGGTACATCCTTTGGGCTGATTATCATATATATCCTGCCCTATGTGCTGGAGATGTTGTAAAATTTGATTTGTGGGAGAACAATTGCTTGTTAGGTTTATTAACCTGTTATGTGTAAGCATGCTCTTTTTACATGTTGCAAGCTTTTGTCTGCGCACTGTTGATTGCTTTGTGTTTTCACATCAGATTGAGGCTAATGCTGAGTTTACTAATGAAAGGCGTGCATCAGTTACATTTCTACCAAATGATAATGCAGCAACTTCTTTTCTTGAGGTCAATAAAGTCATTAATTCTTAAAATCTTTCATTGTATGCTCCTGTTGTCATATTTGAGCATGTCAGCTATCTGATTTCCAAGCTTTTTTGTTGCTCATAGGATGAGAAAAAGATGGGGTCTAGTCCTCTCTCACAATATGTTATAACTCTGCGTCAAAGAGCACAACAGAGAAATGATTCAATGATGGAATCCAGGTCTAATGATCTTTCAATGTGATTGGTTCATCCTGTCTATGTAATAATTGTGTTAAGACAGCTAGTTTAAGTAGCATACCTGTAATTTTCAGTGTTTTGGTGGGCGAGAACTCTGCTGTGTTTGGGAGAAAGCTTGATCAGATTCACGCTGATAGTGATGAAGATGATGATACCGGGAATGAGGATGGTGCTTCTGTTTTCAGTTCCTCCTGGTTACCTGGAGTTGATTCCAGGTATGATTTGTCATTTTCTTTTTGTCTGTCTCACTTGCATACATCATGGGGATATATACACATGCCGTACACTATGAGCTCATATTTCCGTTCATATATACTATTTTCACCGTCTATGAACTTTTAGATTTTCAAAAACGCAATTACTATACCACCATCTACCATGTTTCCATCAGGGCCGATCTTCCAAAGGAGGAGAAGAAGAAGAAGAAGAAAAAGAAGAAGAATGGGTTGGAACTAGAGGAATCGGTTGCTGATGATGAGGATATTGTGCAAGACTTGTTACTTAGTTCAGATGAGGATGAGGATGAATCTGATACTAGTTTGGATGAAGATGACAATGGAGAGCAGGTAGGTGGTAGCAGACAGCCGAGTAAGAAGCAACAACTAAAGAATTTATCAAACAAGGTAAGCTCTCGTCCCCATGCAAAAAGTAATAAATCAAAGAAGAGAAAAAGAGCTAGCTAATGGACCTAGTTTTGTAATTTACCATCACCCGGAGCTACACTTCTTATTTATGTCCCATTTTTCTTGAGATTTTGATGATGGCTTATCAATTTTTTTGAGATTTTGTTGTGTTAGTTGGCCATCGAATATAATCTTGAGCTATTATATTATTTATAAGATGGACCTAATGTTTTTATATATTCTGCAATTTTTAATAATTAAAATATATTTATTTATAGGAAATACATGTGTAAATTTTAATTTATACAATTTTTTTATTAATTTTAGAATTTAGAGTTTTCGGTTGGGATTGTAAGGGGTAGAATTTAGTGTTTGTAGTTATAATTTACTTTTTAATTTAGAGGGATTTAGGTTTTATATTTTACAATTGAGTAAATTTTTCAGTAAAGTATTAGCATGGTAATTAAATTTTGTTTAAAATTCTAAAATTGTAACCAAATATTCAAAAGTTACAAATGATATTCGAATTTTATTTTTTTTCATAAAATAATAATTCGGATGATAAATATTTAACCTAATTATTATAAAATTTTGTATAATAACACATTTAATCTTTTATATTAATACATTAGCTAATTTAATTTTAATTTTAGAAAATCTCTAAATTTTAGCTTTATTACTTTTAAAAAGTGTTTTTGAAAAAAATAATTTTGTGATTAAAAGTGTTTTTCAATTTTATTTGAAAAGTGTTTCATAAAAATTAAATTTTTAACTTTAACTATTTTTAAATAAAATTATTTATTTATTTTTATTTTTTTATATTTTTTAATTAAATATGTTTGGATCTTGGTTCCCCTGCCATGTTCTTCGTATACTATATGTCCATCTGTCTTTCCCGAACCCTCTCCATCACTGAAACACTCAACATCTTTGAAACGAATGAATTGAGGCATTTCCCATGACAGTAGGGGAAAAGAGTGTTTCAAGCTTGGAGAGGTTCCCGAAAGAAAAGAAAAATGGCTAAATTAGCAAATCATGTATAATATATAAAATATAATAAATGTTATTGAGGGTTTTGCAATGCTCGTCGAAAGCTTCCTGAGATTTTTTTTGTTTATAGTATTCATGTTTAGCGTAAATAGATGTGAAAAAGAATATGAATCCATTGTAGTATCACAAAACAGATTCGAATTATGTTTACGACAGCATTTTTTTGTGGGCAGCGAAGTCATAATTTTTTTTTATAATTTATTTAAATATACCTATTATAATTAATAATATTCTGTTTTTGAAAATCGGTGGGGAAAGGAACAGTGGCTTGCAATTGTTGATATTTCCGCTACAACATTTTTTTTCTCGATTACAAGGATTTTCCTGAATGCTAATTTATGGATATTCATATCCAGGATGGCAACGGTGCGGAGCGGGTCGAGAATTTAACCGCTCCAACCCGATTTAGAAACCTCTAACCCAACTTCAATCCAATCTAAGTTAAAATATTAATTTACCTATTCATCCCGAAATATCAATTTTTTAAATCCGACCCTGACCCAAAAAGTTAAAAAAAATAATTTTTGTCAACGATAAATGCTAGATTTGAGCAATCCTTCATCACAATCATAAACTATGGTTTTTAAGTAACTTTAAATCTATGTAAAAAATAAAATAAAATAAAATACAAATTAAGTTACTCACATGTTAAATTATATATTAAAAAAAAACTTAAATTGACTGAAAAAATCATATTAAAACTTAAACATCTAAATTTTTTTTATTATAAGAACAAACATCAAAAGTATAAAAATTATTTAAAACCATAAAAGTATTTATGTATAATGATATTTTTTTATAAATATAAAAAATATACTAAGACGGGGCAGGGTGGTGAATTTCAAACAATTATCCAAATCCGACCCGACTCAATGATTTATAAGCCCCATCCCACCCCGACCCCTGAAATTTAAAGAAAAAACCTCGACCGGGTCGATGCGCACCAGATAGGGTCGGGATGTTTTTGCCATCCCTCTTCTTATCTGCAGTCTGTCGGTTTGTTAACCTTCGGTCAGGGTATACCTTTGAGCTCCCTTGTTTCAAAGCTCAGACCCAATATTTACACAAAGAAATGGTAAAGTACAGAAATGAGTTTGAAAAATTACGTTTGGGTCACTCAAGTCACATCCTATTTCTATTTGGGTCTAAAATCTAAATACTTGTGTTGATGGGATTTTCCTAAAAGTTTAGAAGATTATAGTCCTTGGCAGAGGATGAATTCACACAAACTTCTAAGACCAAATTTCCCAATTCACACAGACCAAACCTGCAAAGGAGTCTTTGGGGGTTAACCATGACCATGGATGGTAATTGGTAATTGGTAAAAGTACAGCACATAACATAAAATCAACATATTGAATAATAAGATCATATGAGTAAAACTGAAACTGCCCAATACCAAATGGTTCAAAACAAAGTGAACACTTGAATCTTGGCAAACATATTTGTTTAGTTTACGAACATGTTCATTTGATGTTCGCAGAAATTAAACGAACACGAACTTCAAAATAAGCAAGTAACTATGGAGAAAAGTTTGTTCATTCAAACTCATTCGTTTAATAGATGGTGATTTATATGTTTACTAGTAGATTCAATAACTTTAGGATCAACATGCAAGGCAGTGGAACATGGGAGGTAAACAGTCAGTCGAAACTCAAAAGAAAAATTAGAAAGAAAACTTACAAGGCAGTCTATATTGTTAACACCTGGACCAGGCATTATAGGCCGAACTCTTCCTGCGAGCAGAAATTACAAGGTAAAAATGTCACATTCATAATGCATATAAAATTGATAAACTGAAAAAGTTAAAAATACGTGAAAACTTAATCAAAGCAAAGTTCAATGCAGAAAGTTGCTGGCTGATGTCCACTTGCTTGAAGAAATAAAATCAGTTTAGATCACATTCACATACCACTACTCCAATGAGGAGATAATATAAAAACAGAAAACAATTACATGCACCCTAAACCAATAAATATGGTTTCATCACAAGTTAGCATTCCCCTCTAGTCCATGTAATAAATATGCATACACAAACGCCCAATGGCTCTCCAAATTCAACGACTACATCATAGTATCTCAGATGCAACGCCGCAAAGTTTGTGCATGACATGTTGCCACAGCCGCATACGGAGTTGCAAGTAATATGTGGCGGTAACAATAATCCCACATCGCACTGTTGGATGAATTTGAGCAATGTAGCTCCGTTTATTGATCTGAAAGTTTGAGCAAGAACTTTTGCAGCTAATCTTATCGTTCATCGTCACCTTTGTCCAATGAAGCAGATAAATAGCTCAAGATGAAGTTGTCTAGATCTCCCTCTAGCACAGAATCAGGATCGGAGACCTCAGAATTGGTCCTAAGATCCTTCACCATGCGATAAGGCTGTATAAAATGATAGCAAGCCAAAGTTAGTGTTAACCAAAATTGTTTCTAGTCCAAAATTAAAGTATAAGTTCCATGGCAACAGAGAATATACATGGAGGACGTAAGTTCGTATCTGGTTGCCCCAACTTATCTCAGTTAGAGACTGTGTATGTTGGGAATTCATCTGCGCCTGACGAGCCATTTCAAGCTGATCTAATCGAGATTGAAGCACAGCCATTGCTGAGGCTTTATTCTGATGTTGTGATCTGTGTTTCCAAGTAAATCATTAGCATAAGTGAAACTGCAGTGGTTTTGACAATGAAGACACAACTCAAACCTTTCATTTTGACAAGTAGCAGTTACTCCTGTGGGAATGTGGACAATTCTCACAGCACTCTCAGTTGTGTTAACATGCTGACCACCAGCTCCACCAGCACGAAACCGTTCAATACGAAGATCAGATTCATTAATTTGTACACGAGAAGATCCATCACCTAGGATTGGAATTACAGCAACAGCAGCAAAAGAAGTATGTCGGCGTTTCCCACTGTCAAAAGGTGAGATACGGACTAACCTATGAACTCCTACTTCTGCTTTGGCATATCCAAAAGCATATTCACCATCGACTTTGATAGTTGCTCGCTGAAAGAATAGAGAATCTATGATCAAAAATCTATACTCTCAAAGAATCTTAATTAAAACCAAAAAGCAACAGTTTGATGGGCTTCATGCTTAGCACTAACTGGCATACAGTTCGAAGATAGTGTTGAATGTGGGTTATTCTATGTATGCTTAGTTTCACTCTATACTAAATTAGGTAATAGAAACTATTACCCAGTGTTGCTGCTTAAATGAAGGATAAAGAGAGGAGGTAAGAGACAAACCTTGATGCCTGCAATCTCACCCGGCATTTCATCCACTACTGTTACTCCATAGCCACGCCGTTGGGCCCACGTTTGATACATTTGCATAACCATTGCCGCCCAATCCATGCTCTCAGTGCCTCCAGCTCCAGCTTGCACCTACATCATAAACCAAAAGATCAAGGTTGAGAATGGAAGAAAACAAATCAGCAGATTTCATTATCTGTTGGGATAATAGAATAGATTAAAAGGAAACCACTTAACTGTAAGTCAAACATTTTCCTTTTAGAAAATAGACATCTTAATAAAGCTAAAGGATAAAACACAATCAAAGCATTTTATAAGTGAAACCTCTATAAAACAAGAACAAGAATCATGCTCTCCTGCTAACAAAGCTTCAAGCTCCTTGTCTTTCGAATCTCTTCTCATCCTTAGTAATGCTTTCATTGATTCCTGCAGAGAAAAATTTTACAATGTAAAAAACAGCTACTATGTTGAGAGAAAGATGCTTCGTAAATGCAAGTGATGTTTTTCGTAGACTCAAAGGACGATCATAACAGCATATCGTCCCTGCAAGGCAGTTAACAACCACATCCCATAGTGTCATCTCATCCAATATTGCTTCATCACCTTTTTTCTAATCACAAAAGTCAAGAATTCCTTTTTCTATTGTTAATTTTATTTTCATGGTAAAAGAATTCCTTATTTTGTGTAAATAAATAATCCAACCATATCAAAATAGGCAATGGTGATATGTAGAATTAACCTAAACAAACTAAACCTAAAAAAAGTAGTTACCTTATCTTTTACAAACCGATGAGAAATAAACCCTTAATCATTAAAAATAGAACGAAGACATGCCTAGATAAGACGTAAGAGCCCACCGATTCCATGTCAGTGTCGTTCTCTTCCTTTGCAAGTTTTATCATATCTATATGTTCAAGCAGTTCTTGCTCAAATGCCTTCACTTCTTTCATTCTACCCATTAGTGAGCCATGTTCACGGCTTATCTTACCAGCATGGACAGGATCATTCCATAGGTCAGGCTTATTCAGCTCTGCAGATAACAAATTCAATCTTACCATCAATTTCTTCCACTGCATCCAAAGACAATAAAGTGCTTAAAAACATGTTGTTAACACATATGTAACAGTCCATTAACAGAAAGATCATACTTGGAAGTAAATCCAGATACATAAAGCAGAAATTGAACATAAAAATTTCATCAATTTTTGGTATGCACATGCATAAATTCCCATATCCAAGGACCATGAGATTTTAAAATAAACTGAAAATTGTTAAAGAGAAGAAAAATAGCAGAACTCCAATATCAAAAGTCAATTTAATAGCATTATTAAGATAAATTGCAAATAACAAAAAAAAGGAGCCAGAAAAGCACAAACTCAATCTAACACTGGATACAAGAATTGACCAAATGCCAATAAAACTAATACCTGAAGGCGTCTCTTGATAACTTGAATGGATTGAGCAATAGCAGCTGCATGACTCTTCCAATCACTTTCACTCTCCTCAAGAATTGTCCACTTACTGCTAGCAATTCCATCTACTGTAAGTCCATCAGACGTACAAGGTTCCATAGCAGCATGTGAACAAAATTCTCTTGCCCAAATCCAGCCATTTCGATTTTGATGCAATGAATGTTGATTTTGTGGCCCCCAAAAGCAGGAATTTGGAATAGCATAAAAGGAATGCCATGTCTTTTTCAGTGACTTGTGCAAAATAGAAGAATACCCAGGATCAAATGTTAACTTGGGAAATGAGCAATAAAAATGTCATCTACTTCAACTAAATCCACATTTAACTTAACTCTCGATTTCTGCAGTAACTTATTTAGTTTTCATCTTGATTTGATGCTGAAATGGTGTGCATAATTGAACAGTGTAGCAGATAGGTTCACATAAAAAACGGTGTGCAAGACAATGTAATATTTGGGATAGCAACGAGCTGGTAAAGGTTTGGCCCTCTCAAATTCAACAGTGTAGCAGAAACCTAAGTTTCTAATCAGGGGAGAAGTTAAAGGGCTCTATACAATTATCCAAAATACAATAAAATAGGTTCGACTCCAAAAAGTTTTTTTATTTAATTAATTTTTTAAAAGTTTATAATATGGTATGATAAATTTTGCAATATTTTTAGCCTAAATCTCATTCATTTTATTAGTTAATATCTCTAGTACCTGTTCAATAGACTAAATAGATTCATTTAAATTAATTACATATTAATATTTTCGACTATATCTTCATAACAAAATAAGAGTTGAATCTTTACGGTATCTAATACAAGCTTTGCATTTTACTTTTTCAGTGCATGTAACCTCATGTTTTTCTCTTATGATTTTCTTTTGCAATGTAAAATAGTTCTATGCCCATTTAAATTCTTTTACTTATACTATAGATCTTTTAACAATAAAACTTTAATTCATATGAAGACTTTAGACATGCAACTTCCCAGAAAAAAAAAAATAAAAGATCTTATTCAATTTGAGAAATTTATATACTAGTTGCACCATTAATATTATATAAATGTTAAAATTTAATGTCTTCATATTCAAAATGTTTATTCTCAATTCAAGCCTAGGTTGGATAGAGAAATTATGTAAAGAAAACTTCTACAACAATTTTATTATTTTCATTATATATGTGTATTCTTTGGTTCCCTAAAGAAACCTTTTTTCTTCGCCCTGTTTCTAAATTCATATGTGTACCTTATGTATCACATAAGCATCCAATACTACCTACACTGATTAAAGGCAATTATCCTATCTATAATCAAAGATTAGCAGCAACAAATGTGTGCTACATATTTCATTCCCCACGAAATTCTCGGTGATAAGAAAAAAACACTACCAAGAGGCTACTATACCTTGTGTACACCACGGAAATCCCAGCCCTTTCCAGGACTGACACCTTGGGGCCATGGCTCAAGCCTGTCGGGCTTGTCACTTAAAATATCATCAAGCTCTTCGGTTTTCCCTTCATCATTTTCAGAATCATCAAGCGAACCTGTTGAATACCACCTCTTGGAGGCACGTTGCATACAGGCACCTACGACATTGTCATTAACAAAGTTACCAATATGACATTCCAGTTCCATTAATAAAAATTCTGTCATGCACGTCAACTGTATGTTAAAATTGCTGAAAGAACCAACATTGATCGGTCCAGTTAACTTACACCATCACAAGAAACGCAAAATCTTTTTCCTTTCTGGGTAATTCCATACATATAAAGTTTAAAGCAAAACATGAAAACAGTGCCTATATCAATATATTTAATCTCATAAACATAACCATAAACGTCAGAGAGAGAGACCTAGAGAAGAGTTGGGTGTTGTAGAAACAGAGACTCTTAGGAGCTTTGCACATCTGATAGCGAGTGAACTCATATCGTATTCCTGTGAGTTGAACCAAACTCGGAGAGGATGATAAAGAATGCAAGAATTGTACCAAAACTGAAAGGAGAAAGCGCTGGGACTGGGAGAGGAGGGTTTTAGATTTTGCAGAAGTGGGATGGGCCTTTCTGTAGGGCTTTTTTCGCATATACAAATAGAAACGCAAATATATATATATTCATCAAATTCCTCAATTTAAAAAAATAATAATAAAAATAATAATTATTCTATGCACAAGCAATAAAAATAAAACGGTTCATAAGGTCTTAATTTTATGTATAAATATTTTATTTAGTATTTAATATTTAAGATATTAAATATAAGAGTTTTGAATTTAAGATTTAATATTTATCAACGAATCTTATTTAATATAAATTATTTATCAAGTTTGAACTAAATTAAAGTTTTAACTTTCACGTCATCATGTACACAATTATATGTTTATATCCATATTAAAATTTTGTATATAATTAATGAAAATTTATTATATGTTATAGTAATAATGTCTAAATTGAATTAACTTATTAAAGTTAGAATCTAATTGAATTAAACTAAAATTTAAAAACATAAATCACGGACATAATTAAAAATATTTAAAAAATAAATATAGAATTTAAAATAAATTAATCTAAATTAAGATTCAATTGAATTAAATTAAAATAATTGATAAAAAAATAATTAGTAAGAAAAGAAAAAATAAGATTTTGGATGAAAATAAACAACCTGTTTTTTTAGGTTTGAAATTAATTTACTTCTAGTCTAAAATTTTTGAAGGTATATAAATTATCAAATATTTTAGAGGAAATTAACAATAAACCACCAAAAATTTTGGAAGGATATAATAATCTTTCCTTGTTTTATGGACATTATTAGTATTAGTATTAGTATATAATAAATTCTAAATGAATTAGTAATAAATATATTTTAAATTATTATTCTAAATTGGTTGCTATTATTTTTTAAATTTATTTTAATATTTTTAATATATGATAATTTTATTTACGTTGATCTTTAAAATTTTATTTTTTTATTAAAATTGGCCCTTATTAATTTTTAATTTTATAATTTACTTCAATAGTTTAGATATGAATCATATGATATGATAATAATTGTGTTCATTTTAAACTCTAATATTTATTTTTAATGTGATTTATGTTCGTGAATGACGTTAAATAATTCACTCGAAATGATCAGCCCAAAGTTTATCAACTAATTTTGTCAAATTCCAGCTTAATATAAATTCAAAATCTGAATTAACCGGAACTAAAATTAAATCGGTTAGAAATGAACCTGATCTAAAGTCCACCCAAACTGGAATTAAATTATTAATTAACTTATTCAGATCTAAATAGTTTTGACCCGATTTAAAACTGTCTCACATTCAACCCAAATTAAATCGAAACATCAAATCAATATAAAATAATATATATTCCATTTGACCCGGTCTAACAAAATCCAACTTAAAACTCATCCTACTACGTATTTTTACATCTCTAGTAGCAACTATAGAATCACTCCAAGAACGTCTTTGGTATCTAAAGGTTGCGTACTGACCATGGAATCCTGTTCAATTTTTCCGTATTTCTTTTAACCCTTAAATTTTAATTTTTTATCATATTAAAGTAACATGAAATCATATAATTAAGGGTATGTATTCAGTTAATTCGGTCGTTAACTTTCGGCTCTCTTTAATGCATTCTCTAATTTCGATAAAAATTCTTAAAACCACTCGCAGTTATCTCTATCAAAGAACGCATTTTCTATCAATAAAAATTATTTTAAATTTAATTTATAGTAAATATTAATGAAAATTTATTTGATAAAAATATGAGATTAAAAAATTAATAAAATGAATATATTTGATTGGTTGATCTCATAGATAACATGATGGGGATGACTCATAATATAATTTCTCATGAATAAGACATATAATTATAGATGAATTAGAACAAAGATTATATATACTCATATTTCGGATCGAATCAAATTTAAATAAACATAAAATATTTTAATCATATATAAATTTAATTATTATTATTATTATTATTATTATTATTATTATATTTGTTGAAAACCATCCATAATAGCCGGGAAAGATATTCAAAACCTAGTACAAACCATCTAACCTCATCGGTTGAAGGAACAGTAGTTGTTCCTAGAGGTCACGGGTTTAAGCACCAGTACTGTCAGCACAGTGGTTGAGATATCAATGTCTAATGATTGAGAATATATACTCTGTAACATATTATACTATTGTAATCACCGTAGCTAAATCAAAAAAATATCTATTAATCTATTATATTTGACTCATCCAATAATTATAAAGGAAATAAAGTCAAGGTGATAATCAAAAGATGGCGTGAATGATTATCTGATTTTCCAAACAGGCGTGATGATCTGCCACAGGTTTCTAGAGTGGGTGCCGGGAGGGGTAAATCTAGTCTTTAAATACCGCTGCTAAGCCATTGAAAACAACAAATAGGTATAGCAAAGAAGATGACGCAAGTTGAACACAAGACCAGGGCTGCCATGTCCAAAGACTCACATGTTTTCAGCAGTTTGGTGAAGGAAATGCAGAGGACTGATACCGACAATGGTAGAAAGAGTTTAAGGAAAAAGGTTGGGTCAATGGTTTACACCGTCTTCGGTAAGCACAAGTTCCCCCATGGAAATGATGAAGCCATGAAGAAGTTCAACAACATGATTCAAAGTCTCGACAAACGATCGGACAAGACAATAGTGAAGAGCAGTGATGATAAGGATGGAGACGGAGATGGTGAAGGAAAAGCAGAACCGTCTGGCGGAAGTGAGAGGAAAGTGGGACGGCGGACGTACGCAAAATACTTGATGAAAAGGGTGGGTACTGTTGGCAGCGACGAGTCGAGCGAAGGAGATGAAGTATGGAGGAAGAGGATCTTACTGGGAGGGAAATGCCGACCTTTGACTGGATCTTGGGTAATTCAGTATGATGAAAATGGCGTTATGATACCAGAGAGTGGCCACAGTTAGTTTTATTTATTTATTTTGAAGTAATTGTATAGATTTTGTTGCAGTTGCCGAGGGCAGATCATTTCTTACGATATCTAATAATGTCACTAGTTCTTATTTTTTATATCTTAAACCCTAAATCTTAAATCTTAAAAGTAATTATACTCTTAATTTTCTAAATCCTAACCACAGTTCTAACCTTAAACCCTGAACCCTCTAATTTAAAATAAAGACATGAAAAAAGGTATGAAAAAGAGAAACAACTTCACCCCGGTCAGTATTTAGGATTAGATCAAAAAATCTTTTAAAATGAACCCTCTATTTTTTTTCATCTAAATTATTTCTTATTTCACAAATACTTACCATGGCAAGGAAGGAGGGAGAAACAAGCACACTTAGAGAGCACAATACAACGATGAATTCACCTTGATATTTCGCTTGTTTGCGGTCTCTAAATGTCTATAGTACTGATTTATTTTGTTATTCTTAAAATATTCATACTGTATGACCTTTCAATGACCTTCCTAACGAAAAATTATATCATGGGTCAGTTTCATCACGTCATTCATGAGACCAACCATTAAAAATCACTCACATCATATTTTTTTCACGTAATATGATATATAAAAATTGATGATGTGAGTGATTTTAATGATTGGTCCTATAAACACGTGGTGAAACTGTCCTATAATATAATTCGTCCTTCTAAACACAGGAAACTTCAAAACTACTAAATGTATATCATTACCACCAATGATGTTCGTAGTTAGAATGGAGAAAATATTATTTCCCCCGATTCTTTAGAAATTTAGATAATAAACAAACGTTACATAATAAAATGACTTATATGTTTTTCTATGTCGTGAGAATGAGAAATTATATTATGAGACATTCCCACTACGTTATCTATAAGACTAGCTAATAAAAATCATTCATTTAATTATTTTTCTATCTCATCATTTTATCAAATGAATCTTCACTAACATTTATTATAATTTAAGTGTAAAACAGTTTTTACCAAGTGAAGATTCACTTGATAAAAATGATGAGGTGAAAAAATAATTAAATGAATATTTTTTATTTGCTGGTCTCATAGATAATGTGGTGGGAATGTCCCATAATATAATTTCTTCATGATAATATTCTCAAAGCATTATTTGAAGTATGTTATGGTCATTGGATCGTAAATACAAATCGAAAGATATAAAAGACAATGACTTTAATTGATCACTCACGATATTCTCGCAAAAGGAATATTGATATTAATTTGTTCATGTGTTAATCATTTGAAAAGCTAACCCTGCTTAGAACAAAATTACTTTAATTGATCACTCACGATATTCTCGCAAAAGGAATATTGATATGAATTTGTTCACGTGTTAGTCATTTAAAAAGCTGACCCTGTTTAGAACGAAATGACTTTAATACTCACGATACTCTCGCAAAAGGAATATTGATATGAATTTGTTCATGTGTTAGTCATTTGAAAAGCTGACTTGTTTAAAACGAAATGACTTTAATTGATCACTCACGATATTCTCGCAGAAGGAATATTAGTATAAATTTGTTCATGCGTTAGTCATTTGAAAAGCTGACCTTATTTAGAACGACTTCAAGAACTTTCTTAAGTATAAAAGAATAAAACTAAAACAAATTATTTAAATACATATACGAATGCATGATTATGATTGGTTCTTTGAAAAATTTAACATTTAAGCGTGTCTAATGTACTACCTCTTTTTTCATTAGTTATCCATTTGGTGCATTGTTCATTAATGTTCTATTTATTTGATCGTATACACTTTTATTTTAAGTTTTTAATTTACTAAAGTCTTACCGTTCGAAAAAAATAGTAAAATTATTTAAAGGATGTTTCCCTATTTTTAGAGAAGATAAAAATAAATATATTGCTATTACTTTTAAATGTTATTAACGCAAATATTACCAAGATAAACACAGTAAAAATAAAAATGATTTCAAATCTTATATCAAGTGGTGTGTAAAAAAATAAAATACACGTTTTCCAACTATAAATTTTTAAAGAAAGTAAAAGCAAACGGTCAATATTATGATAAAATATTATCTAAATAATTGACATAAAAATTATTATTTGATGAAATAAATTTATTACATTGATTAAAAATTAATTAAAAATTATGTCTAACACGTAGGAGAGTTGTTAGTTATGTGGTGCGCTTGATCTTACAGCGACAAGTTCTACCAATCTTTTCTTGTCCTCATTTTCCATGTGATTTTAAAATTATGTTGGTCCAATCAAGTAGATAGATTGTACAAATTCTGTTGTTATTTTCTCAATGTCTTGTATACCAACATGGTTCAGGACCCCAGCAATTCAAATTCAAATCTGGTAGACTTTTGCTTGACGTAGGAAAAAAATAAAAAATATATAGGAGAAACTATAATAATAGTTTTAAAAGTATTAGGAAATAATATTTGTTTTTAATATATTTTTTTAGAAAAATTAAATATTATTTAGCCATAAATGGCATCCTCCAATACCATTTGTTCAATACAAGATGAAACATCATAAGAAAAGTAAAAAAAGACTTGGTAAAGAAAGGACCCAATGAGCAAGTTCATGAGCTACTCTATTCGCTACACGACTTATATGAGAAATAGCATAATCAGAATTTGATTGGAGTAAAGAAAAGGTATCCTTAAGGTGCAATGCAATCAAAGATCTATCAAGTACAGGAGCTTTAAGCTTGTTGATAATAGAGATTGAATCGCCTTCGATGAATACTTTTCGTCATCCATTATCTACTGACAATTTTAAACCTGCAGTAAAAGCGCAAGCCTCTGCTGTTTCAGCAGAGTGAGCTCCCTGAAGCTTGTAAGCCATTCCATCAACCATCAAACCAGAATTGTTTCGTGCAATTACATCAATAACCGCTTGTTCAGAGGTCTCCACAAAGGCAGCATCAACATTAATTTTAATTACATCAGCTAGTGGACATGACTATCGAGATACTCTGCTACAAGGAACTACAGGAGAAGTGATTTCGTTGCCCTGCAAAAAATCATCATAACCTGGAGCTTTATTTGGGTGAATTTGAAGAAAGGCTAATTTGACTTTCTCCACCGTGAAATTAGCACATAACTTAGAGTTCATCTCAGGCATTATACATGTATCAATGGCATCCAGAAAATGTCTCAAACAGGGACTCCCATTGGATCGAAAGAGACTTGAGAAGAACTCTTGTGCAGCCTCAAACACTTTATCTATATCCTCATGCCAAATCCCATTACTGTCCTCAACCCCTTTAATATAGTTTATTTTCCTTCTACCACAAGCTTTAGCATGAAAAAAGCTAGTGCTACAATCACCCTCCTTTAATCAGTGTATTCTTAATCTTTGTTTTTAATATTATTCATCTGCATTTACTATCCCTTGAAGCTCTTTTTTGACTCCCTTAATTCTAAAAGAAGGTTTGGATCAATAAGATGATTTAAGATAAAGTTAATTCGTCTTTTCAAAGAATTTCCTCTTCAAAGCTGAAGCTCTCCTCCTTCTTTGCCAAACTTCTAGATGCGAACCAAGGATTGTAATTTATCCAAAGTGCAACCATTAACAGATGACCAAGTATTTGTAACTAGATCTAGATAAACAGTCTCTTGAGCTCAGCATTTATCAAATTTAAAGTAATCTCCCTTCCTACCATAGTTCCTATTAGGGTCATTCGTGTCCAATAAAAGAAAACAATGATCAAATTTATGAGCAAATTCGTTAATTACCACACATTGGCCAAATTGTTGTAACCCAGGAATGTTAGCCACATACCGATATAATCATTCCTTCACATGATTCTGAATTTCCTCCCCACGCTGTTATCTAAACCAACCACCGCTTGGTTTGATGTCCCAAAGTCCGTTCATGTTCAAAGCTTCTCTAAAAGCCTTTATATCTCCCATAGGTTTTCTTCGATCTCCAACCTTCTCATTTAAGTTCATGATATCATTCAAGTCCCCTCCCAGTAACCACGGATATGAGGACTGGACTTTTAAAGTATCAAGCAATGATCAATCTAAATGTTTTCTGGCTCTGTCAGAAGTGTTGTAAAATTCAGTGAACTAAAATTTCTCTCTGTCCTCGTCCAGCTCCACATCAATATGAGAGTTTAAAAAAGACAATAAATTCACTTTTACATCTTTCTTCCAAAGCATTAATAAACTAATACAATGAATTCCTTTTTTAACATCCACACATCTATACATCCCTAATCTCCTCCTAACATTTTTCATCTTATCTCTTGAAAGTTTAGATTCACTCATAACGACTATAGAAATATCTTTCTCAGTCACATAGTCAAGTAGTTGACGAACTGTCCTAGGGTTGACTAACCCTCGACCGTTCCAACAAAGGATTTTCATTGTTCTCGGCGAGGCTGACTAGCAGCCTTCACCGATAAGGGTAAGAAAGACACCAATTCAGCATTATGCTTCTCTGAACAAGCAAGGATACTAGAACTTGGTTTAGCTTTCATTGGAATCAACAAGTGATCACCATCTAGCCTTCCTTGCAGTACTCTCTTATATTTCTTGACAGAAGATTCAGATTGAGTGAAAAAACTATGTTGCACAGGAGGTGAAGCCAAACTTCTTTCATCAACTTCCTCAATTCTTAAGCTTTTAGCATCATTTGCATTATCTACCTTGTTGGTCACAAAACTCCCCTGCTCGACAATACTTTGATTCACACCCCTTTTTGAAATAAGTAATCCCAACTTTCTTGTTTCTCTGAATGGATCTTCCTATATTTGCAGTGGATACCTTTAGCCATTCACCAAATTGATACATATCTGTTTCCTCCGCTGGTACACGAGAGCAAGCCTCTATTTCATGTCCAATAATACCACACCAATAGCATCTAACCTATCATATATATATATATAATAATTTCTTTTAATATAAAATATAAAATAATTAAAATTCAAATAAAATATTAAAAATTATAAACGTTAAGGGTTAAAATTTAAATATAATTATGTATTTGTAAAAATTAAATTATAATAAAATATAATAAATTAAATTATACTCGGAAAATCTTTGTTGAGGGACTTACCTACCAAAATTAGATATGATAAAATTTATTTATCTAGTCTTGCTTTTTTATTATATTATAAAACGATTTCAAACCTTATATTATAAAACATTTCATAAATTTAACTAACTAGTTTGATTTGATGATGTAAGCACGAACTCTCTAGCCCAAACGGTTAACAGAACAGTTATTGTTCTTAGAAGCCATGGGTTTGAGCACCAGCGATATTACAGAATGATTGAGCGATAAATGTCTAAAACAGAGACTAATCAAATCACTTTTAGCTTGTTAAAAAAAAGTTTGATTTGATGTAATACAGTAAAAAGGGAAAATATAAAGCTAAACAAATCTCATAGAAAGGTTCGACAAAACTGGTAAAAACAACTAGTAGAGAAGAGTTTGTAATAATTATAATTTTGTTGTTTGCATGTTATTACATGTCCAAAACATACTTATGTCGTCTTTGTTTTCTTCTCCATAGATGAAAAGATCTTAAAAAACCAGAACCAAACAAAACAAAAATCAAAGGAAAGTATATTGCTTTCAACAATGGGTTGTTCTTCTGATCCATCTCCATCTTTTCTCTCTCGTTTTTTCAGCTTTTCTTACAAGAATCACGTCATCATATTCCGGCAGCTTGCGGCTTCATGGAACTAAACCATTCACGCTTAAGGTTTAATATCATTAAACCCATCATTTCTTTTGGAAGCTTTGATCTTACCCTGCAAGGATCTTTTTTTTCCTTGGCTGGAGTGGCCTGTTTGGTTTCTGAGAAAATTGGTTTCTAGGTTTTGTTTTAGGATAGATATTACTTTTTCTTTTATTTTCTCATCAACCAAACAGACCATTTGATGGGGGTTGCTATATATCCAGCTAAGCCTAAAGGTATTGTTGAGAAACTTTTACTAGGTAGTACTTGTTTAACTCCTTCAAAACTCTATGAGGGTAGGCTAATGGAATTCCATGTCATAATGAATATTCTCTGTAAATGTAATGTCTTGCAGATTCACAGGTTCATGTTTTTTGCAGATATTATATTGTTAGATTCTTCTCTCTCTGAGTCAGATCATGTCTTTTCTTGGTTAACAGTATCACTCAAATTCAATATGCTTAAACCCAGAATTTGAACAAAATAATCATATATATATATATATATATATACATGTATGTGTACAAGGCTTCCTTGCTTGAGAAATTTTATACTGTTTCCTTCACTTGTTAGTCTTTGAGAATGTGAAGTTTCATGTGGCTATTTTTATTTTGTTTTCAAAAGGGAAACTTTGGATCTACAAAGGGGAAGACAGCAGTAACTTGTGTTTTTTGAGAGTGGGTTTCGAATTCTAGAGGCAATGAGGCATTTTTCCTCCATGTTCAATGGGCTAGCGAGGTCTTTTTCGTTGCGAAGAGGGAAGAATCCAAGCAATGGCGACGACGGAAGAGAAGCTGTCGAGATGATGGCGAAGGATGCAAAGAAGAATGACATGATTTTGAGGTCTTCTGGTTTTGTAAATGCTGATGGTTCCAACAATTTGGCCTCGGTTTTCTCCAAGAGAGGCAGAAAAGGAGTGAACCAGGACTGTGCCATTGTATGGGAGGTAGGTCAAGGAGTTAACATTTGCCATAGAAAGATTGATCATTGGTTATGTTTTATTGATAAATGTGGCTTACTTTTACTTGGAAATTGGAATAGGAATTTGGATGTCAAGCAGACATGTTGTTCTGTGGGATATTTGATGGCCATGGTCCATGGGGTCATTTCGTAGCGAAAAAGGTTCGAGAATCGATGCCGACATCCTTGCTCTGTAATTGGCAGGACACTCTAGCTCAGACGTCAATTGATCCGGATATGGATTTGGAAACTGATGAAAAGCATCAGAAATTTCGTATCTGGAAGCATTCTTATCTAAAGACTAGTGCTGCAGTCGATCATGAACTCGAGCAATATCGGAAGATCGATTCCTTCCACAGTGGAACAACTGCCTTGACAATTGTTAGACAGGTCATTTAAGCTTTTACTTCTTGTTATGGCATACTACTTCAACAATGAGGGCTACTGACAATGATTCACACTTAAATCCTGCAGGGGGACATCATATATGTAGCCAACATAGGCGATTCTCGGGCTGTTTTGGCTACAAGTTCAGATGAAGGAACCTTGATTCCTATCCAGCTTACTGTTGATTTCAAGCCTAATTTACCCCGTGAGGAACCTGTCACAATCTCTGAAACTTTAAAACATAAAATCAAAAACATTAAGAATCCTAACCTTTTCAATTGTATCGTGTTTGCAGAGGAGGCAGAGCGGATACTTCAGTGCAATGGTCGTGTTTTCTGCTTGGACAACGAGCCAGGGGTGCACAGAGTTTGGCTGCCTAACGAGGAGTCTCCAGGACTGGCAATGTCTAGAGCTTTTGGTGATTACTGCATTAAAGACTACGGTCTCATTTCGGTTCCAGAAGTCACACAAAGACATATAACCAACAAAGACCGATTTGTTGTGCTCGCTACCGATGGGGTATGCACGTCTACTTAGGCTTCAATGAATGCTCAAAATGTAAAAAACAACACTAACAATTTCAGTTGTACTGTGTTGTTTTTGTGCAGGTATGGGATGTAGTTTCCAATGAGGAAGCAGTTCAGCTAGTCTCTTCCACACCGGAGAAGGCGAAGGCAGCAAAGCGTCTGGTGGAGTTTGCTGCATGTGCTTGGAAGAAGAAGAGGAAAGGTATTGCAATGGATGATATTTCAGCCATCTGCCTATTCTTCCACTCATCCACCTTATGTGACCATCCAGTTAATCTTGTTACAGCTTTGAGATAGTTAAATTAATGAGACAACTTGTAGAGTTTATTTCAACATGTTGTATTCCTTAGTTGATGAAAAAGTTTCCATTCCATGCATATATCTTGCCTCTGTTTACATACTTCATCCCGAATGCTATATCAAAACTACAGCAAAGCTGCTTAGAAATGAGAGTTTTTTTTCCGACTAATCTAGATCGGATATTATAAGACTAATAGACTATCAATTAATTCAAATTACTTAATCAGAACCGTTCATCTCAATTTTTTCCCAGGTAAATCATCACCTCTTTCCTGCATGTAATTAGTGGGTGAACAGTTATTAGGTAATTATTTAAAGATGAACGATCTTAATTGTTTGAACTATGAATGACGTGATGAACATGATCACCTAATAATCTCACCAAACAAACTGATTAAACTAACATACTAGCACGAACCATCTAGTCTCATCGGTAAAGAAACGGTTGTTGTTCCTAGAGGCCACGAGTTCGAGCACCAGTGTTGTCAGCTAATTGAGCGATCAATGTTGAAAGATTGAGAGTATACTTTAAAACAGATACTACTAACCACAATCAAAAAAAACTAACATACTAAATTCAATATCTATATTCTAACCCAAATCATGTAAACTAATTATAAACCCAAACACTCAATACCCATATTCTATCAATATGACCCCAATAAATCTAAATCATTATAAAATCAAAACCCAACTTAAGAATATATAGAAATCAAAATAATATAATGTCTATAAAATATTTTTAGAAATAAATTGAATCAAACTAAAATATATATTTTTAATAAAATTTTAATTTATTTAAATAATATTCGTATAATTATACGTAATATGTGTTTGTATTTTTTAATCTTTTGACAACGAACTTAATATAGTTGAACAATACTCATATAATTACATGTAATATGTGTTTGTATTATAACTTAAATTCTTAAAATTTATGTAGATTGTGAGAACTTATATAACTATCAGCCGAATAAAAGTTTATATAAATCTGTCTCATTTTAATTACACGAATGTCTTACCGTAGAATTTTCAATCAACTGCACGAATCATCTAGCGTCATCGATCAAAGAAACAATTATTGTTTCTAAAGATTACATGTTCGAGTACCAATAATAACAATACAATGATTAAGCGGTCAATGTCTTATAATTGAGAGTATACAACTCTCACCTCATAAATGTATGTCATCTTCATTTATACCCTTGTTTGGGCTTCATGTTAGGAGATGTAGGCTTCGTTTGGGCTTCACCTTACTATAGAATATTGAAATTGAAGGTAGCCTATAAGCCTTCATATCAAAACCCTGCATTAGATTTTCTCGGTTCTCTACCTAGCAAAATCTGAAAGCTAAGGGAAAAACCAATCCAAGAAAATGCACCCTTTGTCTCAAATTCGACATGCTCGCCTTGTTTCTTCCCCAGCTTTACTACAACGCTTTGGCAGCTTCAACCGGGTCTCTCAATCTTCCTCCAACCGCTCTGGTTTTCTTGGTAAGTTCCTTCCTTGTTTTCAGGGTTTTAAGTTCTGGTTTTCTTATTTGATCTGGGAAATAATATAATTGGGTGGAAGTTAGAAGATATACTTCGCAAACTTTGGGATTATCATTGAGTAATTTCTGCAAACAGTTGGTGGACATAATCTAAAATATACATATATTTTTCTTAACATGTTTTTTTGTATTACTTTCCCCAATCTAAGTATATTGTTGGGAATGACGTTGATTTTTTGCCAGGGTTGATTTTACTTCGAAGGAATGCAACTTCTTTTATCAGCTAGACATAGGGTCATTTTAATGCACACACCCATATGTATATATGTTTGTTTCTACTTCCTTGGCTGTCTTTTGGGGTCAAATAGAAGGGGTGACGATGGAAGGAGTCATCGGTGATGCTTGGTGTAGAAGATTTAGGGGGGCATAACATTGAGCCTTATATCCCGTAGAATTTATCTTGCTTTAGTTGTTTGGGTTCATTTATTTAGTTTTCATTTGGGTTTTGTGAAGGAAATATAAACTAAAAGACCATTTCATTGTGTATTTTGAACATTGATTAGATAAGATGAGCAACACTGAGTAAATCTGTGAATGAAATCTGTACACTAAGTGTGAAATTTGGGTAAAGTAGTATATAGGTATTCAGTTTGCAATCAGTGAAGGGCTTCATAATTGATAATATATTAGTAGTCTTTTCTGATTAGATGCAGACGTGGACATGGAAGATGCTGCTAAAGAACACAAAGAGCAGCTTGAAAGGCTACAGAAAAAGGTTTCTTTCTTCGATTCTATGTATATATGTTTTCTTTTGGTTTTCTGAGTTTTAATCTTAAGTTATTGTCCCATATATATTTGCTAGTTCATTGTGGATGGATAAACACGCATAAACGTATATTTATTGGTTCTTGCAGGATCCAGATTTCTACCAGTACTTGCAAGAACATGGAAAAGATCTTCTTACGTTTGATGATGAAGATGTTGATGTAAGTTGGGCAAATTTTGTTCATTTTAATGTTGTTAAATAGGGCGTGTATTCCATAAAACATGTTGCAAATTTCACCTGCTTCAATCTTATTTTGTAGGAAGATGCAGATGTGGACATGGAAGATGCTGAAACCCAGATGGACGACCAGACTTACATGCATGATATTCCTGAGGTAGAGGAGAAACCATCCAAAAATGTTTTAACCGCTGAAATGGTTAATTCTTGGTGTAAGTCTATCCGGGAGGATGAAAAACTAAGTGCAGTTCATTCTTTGATGAAAGCTTTCAGGACTGCTTGTCATTACGGTGATGATACCAGGACTGATTCTGCAGCAAAGTTCACTGTCATGTCAAGCAGTGTTTTTAACAAGATAATGTTGTTTACACTATCTGAAATGGATAGAATTCTCCGCAAATTGTTAAAACTTCCTGCTTCTGGTGGAAAGAGAGAGACCATAAATGAGCTAATGAACACAAAACAATGGAAGAACTACAACCACTTAGTGAAGTCATACCTTGGAAATGCACTACACGTTTTGAACCAAATGACAGACACAAAAATGATATCATTTACTTTAAGGCGTCTCCAGTATTCGTCTGTATTTTTGGCCGCTTTTCCAAGCCTTCTGAGGAGATACATCAAGGTATTTTGCCAGGGCTAAGCTATATTTGGTTTTCTTAAAATTTAGTGAATCCTTTGTTGTTCCTCCTTTTTTCGTGGTCTGTTGTGGATAGGCAGTCTTGAACAATAAACATTAGCAATCATATTGTAGAACACTTTTGTACTTTGTTATCTGTTTGTAATATTCATATATTGATTAAGATAATTTATGGTTTAATCTATTTCTGTGCAGAGGTTAGTGTTTTAAATTTTTATGGAATATTCATACAACTGTCTGTGTTTAATATAATTTTTTTTCCAGGTAGCACTTCACTTTTGGGGTACAGGAGGCGAAGCTCTCCCTGTTGTCTCCTTTCTATTTCTTAGAGATCTTTGCATTCGCCTGGGATCAGATTGTTTAGATGAATGTTTCAGAGGGATCTACAAAGCCTATGTTTTAAACTGCCACTTCGTTAATGCAGCTAAATTACAGCATATCCAATTTCTTGCTAATTGTGTCATAGAACTTGTTCGAGTGGACCTTTCAACTGCATACCAACATGCATTTGTTTTTATCAGACAATTAGCAATGCTTCTGCGAGATGCACTCAATATGAAAACTAAGGTATGGCTGACATGTTTTTGCTTTGAAAAGTTCTTTCTGTAGTTATCCACTTTCTCATGTGAATTACAATGCCTTACGTTGTGGAAGACCATAATGAATTATTTTCTTTATTGCAACCTTTTTGGTGTTTCTTCCTTTCTTGTTTTGCTTAGGCAATGATCCATGTCTCACCATTCTTCTCAGGAAGCATTCAGGAAGGTTTATGAGTGGAAGTTTATTAACTGTCTTGAACTTTGGACTGGAGCTATCTGTGCCTACAGCTCAGAAGCTGATTTTAGGCCACTTGCTTATCCATTGACCCAAATTATATCTGGAGTGGCCCGTCTAGTTCCCACTGCTCGATATTTTCCGCTCAGATTGAGGTGTGTAAAAATGCTCAACCGTATTTCAGCATCTACTGGTACCTTTATTCCTGTTTCCATGCTTCTTTTGGACATGCTGGAGATGAAAGAGTTAAATAGACCTCCCACTGGTGGTGTTGGAAAAGCTGTTGATTTACCTTCAACACTGAAGGTATCATTGATATGTGTTGTGGTTTACTTCAATGGATATAAGCCTTTTGTTCCTATGTAAATTGACAATTTTCTGTTCCAGGCCAGCAAACCCATTCTAAAGACACGGGCCTTTCAGGAGGCATGTGTGATTTCTGTGGTTGAAGAGCTCGCTGAACATTTATCTCAATGGAGCTATTCTGTTGCTTTCTTTGAACTGTGTTTTATTCCAGTTGTTAGGCTACGTTCTTTCTGCAAATCTACTAGAGTTGAAAGATTCCAAAAAGAAATGAGGCATCTTATTCGCGAGGTACATCCTTTGGGCTGATTATCATATATATCCTGCCCTATGTGCTGGAGATGTTGTAAAATTTGATTTGTGGAAGAACAATTGCTTGTTAGGTTTATTAACCTGTTATGTGTAAGCATGCTCTTTTTACATGTTGCAAGCTTTTGTCTGCGCACTGTTGATTGCTTCGTGTTTTCACATCAGATTGAGGCTAATGCTGAGTTTACTAATGAAAGGCGTGCATCAGTTACATTTCTACCAAATGATAATGCAGCAACTTCTTTTCTTGAGGTCAGTAAAGTCTTTATTTCTTGAAATCTTTCATTGTATGCTCCTTCATGTCAGCTATCTGATTTCCAAGCTTTTTTGTTGCTCATAGGATGAGAAAAAGATGGGGTCTAGTCCTCTCTCACAATATGTTATAACTCTGCGTCAAAGAGCACAACAGAGAAATGATTCAATGATGGAATCCAGGTCTATGATCTTGCAATGTGATTGATTCATCCTGTCTATGTAATAATTGTGTTAAGACAGCTAGTTTAAGTAGCATACCTGTAATTTTCAGTGTTTTGGTGGGTGAGAACTCTGCTGTGTTTGGGAGAAAGCTTGATCAGATTCACGCTGATAGTGATGAAGATGATGATACCAGGAATGAGGATGGTGCTTCTGTTTTCAGTTCCTCCTGGTTACCTGGAGATGATTCCAGGTATGATTTGTCATTTTCTTTTTGTCTGTCTCACTTGCATACATCATGGGGATATATACACATGCCGTACACTATGAGCTCATATTTCCGTTCATATATACTATTTTCACCGTCTATGAACTTTTAGATTTTCAAAAACGCAATTACTATACCACCATCTACCATGTTTCCATCAGGGCCGATCTTCCAAAGGAGGAGAAGAAAAAGAAGAATGGGTTGGAACGAGAGGCATCGGTTGCTGACGATGAGGATATTGTGCAAGACTTGTTACTTAGTTCAGATGAGGATGAGGATGAATCTGATACTAGTTTGGAGGAAGATGACAATGGAGAGCAGGTAGGTGGTAGCAGACAGCAGAGTAAGAAGCAACAACTAAAGAATATATCAAACAAGAAGGTAAGCTCTCGTCCCCATGCAAAAAGTAATAAATCAAAGAAGAGGAAAAGAGCTAGCTAATTGACCTAGTTTTGTAACTTACCATCACCCGGAGCTACACTTCTTATTTATGTCCCACTTTTCTTGAATTTTTGATGATGGCTTATCAATTTATTTGAGATTTTGTTGTGTTAGGAGGCCATCGAATATAATCTTGAGCTTTTATATTATTTATAAGATAGACCTCATGACTTTTCTGTCCCTTTATATTTTTAGATAAACTCATTTTAGTTCATTTATTTCTTTGACCTCAAACTGATAGAAAGATAACGTGTATATGGTCTTTTTGTTTAATATTTTTACATTTTACTGTTTTTTTATAATTTCTGTTACTTTTAATAATTTAAATATATTTGTTTATAGGAAATACATTGATACACAGGTTTGTTACTTTTAGGATTTAGAGTTTTTAGATAAACTCATTTTAGTTCATTTTCACCTTTGTCCAATGAAGCAGATAAATAGCTCAAGAGATCTCCCTCTAGCACAGAATCAGGATCGGAGACCTAATAATTGGTCATAAGATCCGTCACCATGCGATAAAGCTGATAAAATGACAGCAAGCCTGTGTTAGGAGTAACCAAAATGGTTTCTGGTTGCCCAAACTTATATCAGTTAGAGATTGTGTATGTTGGGAATTCATCTGCGCCTGACGAGCCATCTCAAGCTGATCTAATCGAGATGGAAGCACAGCCATTGCTGAGGCTTTATTCTGATGTTGCCAAGTGAATCATTAGCATAAGTGAAACGGCAGTGGTTTTGACAATGAGGACACGACGCAAACCTTTCATTTTGACAAGTAGCAGTGACTCCTGTGGGAATGTGACAATTCTCACAGCGCTCTCAGTTGTGTTAACATGCTGACCACCAGCACGAAACTGTTCCATACGAAGATCAGATTCATTAATTTGTACACCAGAAGATCCATCACCTACAGCAACAAGAACAAAAGAATAAAACACAGTCAAAGCATTTTCTAAGTGAAACCTCAATAAAACAAGTACAAGAATCATGCTCTCCTACTAACAAAGCTTCAAGCTCCTTGTCTTTTGAATCTCTTCTCATCCTTAGTAATGCTTTCATTGATTCCTGCAGACAAAACTTTTACAATGTAAAAACCAGGTATTATGTCAAGAGAAAGAAGCTTCGTAAATACAATGATGCTTTTCATAGACTCAAAGCACGATCACAACAGCATATCGTCCCTGCAAGACAGTTAATAACCATATGACATAGTGTCATCTCATCAAATATCGCTAAATCACCTTTTTTCATCACAAAAGTAAACAACTCCTCTTTCTATAGTTAATTTTATTTTCATGGTAAAAGGTTCCTTATTTTGGGTAAAGAACTAATCCAGCCATATCAAAATAGACAATGGTGACATGTAGAATTAACCTAAACAAACTATACCTAAAAAAATAGTTACCTTTATCTTTTAAAAACCGATGAGAAATAAACCCTAAAAAAATAGTTACCTTTATCTTTTACAAACCCTTAATTTTATCTAACCCAACTCTGAATTTATTCAATTGAATCTCTTAATCAAACTAGGGCTCTAACTTAAATTTTAAAATTAGGGAAAATTTATTCCAAATGTATATAAAAAATTAATTAGTAGAGTTATTCATCTTTGTTCTCTTATATTTACTAAAATTATAGGATCTAGAATCACTGATAGCACCCTTTTCTCCTCCCTTTAGGTGAGATTAAGATTAGAATTAGACTTATCAAAAAAATATAATTGAACTGAACATTATTGTTTAAAACCCTTGTATTATACCATATACACACTCAAAAGTAGTTGATTGCAGTGTAACTGTTATGATTCGAATATTAAGAATAAAAAAACGATACCTATTACAATAAATGATTTTGTAATAGAGTGTTTAAAAATACTCGAATCAGTTGACCTAATCCTTCAATATTGAACACTCTTATCCAATAGAAGCATTAATTATCATCTATTCATTCATATTTGTCCCAATGTTAATTTGGAAAATGAACAATCTACTTGGACTAAATCCACATTTTCTTGGATTCTCGCTTTCTGCAGTAACTTATTTAGTTTTCATCTTGATTTGATACTGAAATGGTGTGTATAATTGAACAGTGTAGCAGAGAGGTTCACATAAAAATGGTGTGCAAGACATTGTAATATTTGGGATGGCAACAGGTTGGCAAGGTTTTGGTTATCCCAAATTCAACTAAAATTTAAAATTTTAACCCGATATAATAAAAATAAAATTTAATTTAATCTTAAAATTTCCCAATTCAAACAGACCAAACCTGCAAAGGTGTCTTTGGGGGTTAACCATGACCATGGATGGTAATTGGTAATTGGTAATTGGTAATTGGTAAAAGTACAGCACATCCAATACAAATATTGAAAAGAAGATGATGAAAAACATAAAATCACTTTGCTAATCATCAATCAGCAATCAGCAATCAGCAATCAGCATATAGAATAATAAGATCATATGAATAAACGAAAACTACCCAAGACCAAATGGTTTAAAACAAAGGGAACACTTCCATCTTGGTTCAAGCACCACAAAACAATAGAGTCCTTTTCAGACAATCTGACCTTGGAGATCAGACTACAGCAATCCCTCACCTGCCATGAAACACATAAAAGGTGTAAGCTTAACCGAAATTAGGGTTGTAAATGAACTCTCACAAACTACTACACATAAACCACTAATTAAAGTAAATAAATGAGATTATTTTACATCTAAAAAGTAAAAAATATATGTTCATTTTTTTATTATTCTTAAATGGAATATATTTTTAATTATTCGCAAACATGTTCAATGACATATTCTTGAATGTGTTCATTTAATATTGGCAAACATATTTACAAACATGTTTGTTTGATGTTCGCAGAAATAAAACGAACAAACACACATAATTTAAAATAAACAAACACGAATATCAACATAAGTAAATGTGGAGAAAAGTTTGTCCATTCAAACGATATGTCCTTTACTAGTAGTTTCAATAACTTTAGGATCAATATGTTACTTTCAAAAAGGATGATGGGACGGATGGGGCTATTCCATGTTCCAGAAATTCTCAATCAAAATTTCAAAGCAACGCAGTGGCACATGGGAGGTATTAGTAAACAATCAGTCGAAACTCAAGAGAAAAATTAGCAAGAAAACTTACTCAGGTCATCAAAGGATATATTGTTAACACCTGGACCAGGCATTATAAGCCGAACTCTTCCTGCAAGAAGAAATTACAAGGTAAAAATGTCACATTGATAATTCCTACAAAATTGATAAACTCAAAAAGTTAAAAATACGTGAAAAACTTAATCAAAGTAAAGTTCAATGCAGAAAGTTGCAGGCTGATGTCCACTTGCTTGAAGAAATAAAATCAGCTTTAGATCAAATTCACATAGCACTACTCCAATGAAGAGAGAATATAAAACAAAACAATTACATGTACCCTAAACCAATAAAATTAATGACAAGGGAAATAAATAAGGGTAAACAAAAACCGCATACCATCACGGCGGATACATATTTCTGGTACATATTTAACTTCACCACTTATGCTGTCATTGTAAACTCTAGTTTCAATATCACCCTCAACAAAGACTTGAGAGCTGCATCAAAAACCCATTCCTCACGAACATAAACATGGTGTTGTGTTCTTAAATAATCCATATTTAGATTGTATCAAGTATGAATACATTACTTTTTAGTGATTTGTTGAACTGCATATGCCCCAAGCGCATCATTATGCACAGCAACTCGATGCCATTGTGCAGGTTTTGGTGTGTTTTGGTCACGTATGATTCTCTGGTCATACATGCCGCCTGTTCCAACTGTAAATATAGTCACAGTTTTTCCATTTCTCAATATCTTCTGCACAGGGGCTTGCCCAACTTTTCCACAAATAATAGCCTGTAAAGAATACAAATACTTTGCTTAAAGCCTTAAATCACAATTTAAAGATAACAGAAAAGAAAACAGGGAAACATGTGCATGTACATAAAAGGCAAGGTGATTGCTTAAAACCAGCTACACGGACTTGAGTGTCGTACAGTGTGTTCGACATGAATATGTTCAACTTTTCTCAGGATGGGTTCTTAGAGGATCATATTCCCATGTCAATTTCTGGATAGGCAACAGACACTGGTGTCGGACACCGGTGCAACTTAAAATGAACAGAAACCTAAGTTTCTAATCAGGGGAGGATTTAAGGGGCTCTATACAATTATCCAAAATACACAATAAAATAGGTTTGACTCCAAAAAGTTTTTTATTTAATTAATTTTTTAAAAATTTATAATATGGTATGGTAAATTTTGCAATATTTTAAGCCTAAATCTCATTCATTAGTTAATATCTCTAGTACCTCTTCAATAGACTAAATAGATTCATTTACATTCATTATTTATTAATATTTTCGATTACATCTTCATAACAAAATAAGAGTTACATCTTTACAATATCTAATGCAACCTTTGCATTTTACATTTTCAATGCACGTAACCTCATTTTTTCTCTTATGAATTTTCTTTTGCAATATAAAATAGTTCTATGCCCATTTAAATTCTTTTACTTATACTATAGATCTTTTAACAATAAAACTTTAATTCATATGAAGACTTTAGACATGCAACTTCCCAGAAAAAAAAAAATAAAAGATCTTATTCAATTTGAGAAATTTATATACTAGTTGCACCATTAATATTATATAAATGTTAAAATTTAATGTCTTCATATTCAAAATGTTTATTCTCAATTCAAGCCTAGGTTGGATAGAGAAATTATGTAAAGAAAACTTCTACAACAATTTTATTATTTTCATTATATATGTGTATTCTTTGGTTCCCTAAAGAAACCTTTTTTCTTCGCCCTGTTTCTAAATTCATATGTGTACCTTATGTATCACATAAGCATCCAATACTACCTACACTGATTAAAGGCAATTATCCTATCTATAATCAAAGATTAGCAGCAACAAATGTGTGCTACATATTTCATTCCCCACGAAATTCTCGGTGATAAGAAAAAAACACTACCAAGAGGCTACTATACCTTGTGTACACCACGGAAATCCCAGCCCTTTCCAGGACTGACACCTTGGGGCCATGGCTCAAGCCTGTCGGGCTTGTCACTTAAAATATCATCAAGCTCTTCGGTTTTCCCTTCATCATTTTCAGAATCATCAAGCGAACCTGTTGAATACCACCTCTTGGAGGCACGTTGCATACAGGCACCTACGACATTGTCATTAACAAAGTTACCAATATGACATTCCAGTTCCATTAATAAAAATTCTGTCATGCACGTCAACTGTATGTTAAAATTGCTGAAAGAACCAACATTGATCGGTCCAGTTAACTTACACCATCACAAGAAACGCAAAATCTTTTTCCTTTCTGGGTAATTCCATACATATAAAGTTTAAAGCAAAACATGAAAACAGTGCCTATATCAATATATTTAATCTCATAAACATAACCATAAACGTCAGAGAGAGAGACCTAGAGAAGAGTTGGGTGTTGTAGAAACAGAGACTCTTAGGAGCTTTGCACATCTGATAGCGAGTGAACTCATATCGTATTCCTGTGAGTTGAACCAAACTCGGAGAGGATGATAAAGAATGCAAGAATTGTACCAAAACTGAAAGGAGAAAGCGCTGGGACTGGGAGAGGAGGGTTTTAGATTTTGCAGAAGTGGGATGGGCCTTTCTGTAGGGCTTTTTTCGCATATACAAATAGAAACGCAAATATATAGAAACAAATAAAAATAATAATTATTTTATGCACAAACAATAAAAATAAAACGGTTCACAAGGTCTTAATTTCATGTATAAAGATTTTATTTAGGATTTAAGATAAATACAAATAAAACGGTTTACAAGCGTTTCTTTTATTTTTGTAACACTTTTTTTTATTTTTATTTTTATGATTTGTTTTATTTGTTTTTGTGGCATGATTCAGCATATTCTAGCAGACGATTATTGCAGAGATTTGAATCGGCGCTAGTTTTTTATTATGATTTTTTTGGTGGTCATTGATGGTTAGATTCTCACTTGGTTGATGGTTGTATACCGATATAATCAGTCCTGGATAGCGGAATATTCTGCCTGATGGTTTATATCACTCACCACTCCTTATTCTCCCGTTATGTGTTTCGATTGGACAGAGACAAGAAAATTCAGGAAGCTTCTGGATTTTAATGGTATGCTTATCTCCATAGAAAATATTTTACTTTTCTTTGTTTTTTGTTTTTTCCGAATTCATTGTAATTATAATATTTTTTATGGATTTAATAAAAATTAAGTCGCAATTATCAAAAGAATTAAGAAACGTTAAAATTTAAAGATTAGAGTTAAAATTTAATATTTATGTATTAAAATATAAATCTCTAATCATATTACCTTAAAACTTAAACTCTAATCTCTAAATACTAGATTTTAATTATAAACTTTAATTTTTAACATAAACTTTTACCCCTAAATAAAATCTCTAAACCTTAAAACTAAATTATTTATAAAAACTTTTTATTTGGGTGTATTGACATTTTCTCCTTAAAACTCGTTGGAAAATCAGTTGTCCACCTATAATCTCCTCCACGTAGAAACTAAGGACATAAAAGTTGATTTTATCTAAAAACTCAATTAAAATATTTGACTAAGAATTTAGTTTGATTCGAAATTGATTTGTAATAGATTTTTATTGACTCAAATTCGAATTAAACTTATTATTATAGTAACTAAACCTAACTTATATCCGACCAAAAACGACCCAAATTCTAATTGAACCTGTTATTGTGAACTCGAAATGCGACCTATACCCAATTAAAACGAACTTTAACCTAAGAATGATTTAGTATTATTTTGAACTCGATCGGTTAATTAACTCGATTTTTTTGAGTTTGACCTATTGTTGATCTGTATATTGACTTGACTTGATTTTTATTTGACATGTAACTAAAGAAGTCTATGATTTGATTAATTTAAATTGTTGATAAAACTATAGTGTTAAATATTGATAAATGTAACTATTAATTCTTTTAATTAATTTAAAGTGTTAAATGATTTATTTTGGTATACACATATATAATCAATTAAAAATATAAAATAATAAAAGATTATAGTTAGATATTTGTTTGATACTACTAAGTTTGAATTTTTATTATATAATTTAATATTCAGTGATAATTCAAGATATTTTATATTAACTCGTTTAATATAAATTATTTTTTTGATTAAATAGATATTATATTCTCATACCGGGATTTGAACTCATACAAGATAAGATAATATGAACAACCTTAACTACTACGTCAATCAACAAACCTTATTTAATATAAATTATTTGTCAAGTTTAAACTACTAAGTTTGAATTAAATTAAGGTTTTAATTTTCTTGCCATCATGTATACAATTACACGTTTATCTTTATATTAAAATTTTGTGTATAATTATATTTAATAAAAGTTTATTATATGGTATAGTAATAATGTCCGAATTGAATTAACTTATTAAAATTATAATCTAATTGAATTAAAATAAAATCTAAAAACATAAATCACGGACATAATTAAAAAAATTTAAAACTAAATATAAAGTTTAAAATAAATTAATCTAAATTGAGACTCAATTGAATTAAATTAAAACAATTAATAAAAAATAATTAGTAAGAAAAGGAAAAAAAATAATTTAATTTACTTTTAGTCTGAAAATTTTGAAGGCATATAAGTCACTAAATATTGTAGAGGAAATTAACAATAAACCACCAAAAATATTGGAAGGATGTAACAATCTTTTTTTTAGGGACATTATTATTAGTAGTAGTATATAATAAATTTTAAATGAATTAGTACTAAATATGTTTTAAATTATTATTCTAAATTGGTCCCTATTATTTTTTAATTTAATATTTTTAATATATTATAATTTTATTTACGTTGATCATTAAAATTTTATTTTATTTTTATTAAAATTGACCCTTATTAATTTTTAATTTTATAATTTATTCTAATATTTTAGATATAAATCATATGATATGATAATAATTGTGTTCATTCTAAACCCTAATATTTTATTTTTAATGTGATTTGTGTTCGTGAAAATGTTAAATGATTCACTCGAAAGGATCAGCCTAAAGTTTATCAACTAATTTTATCAAATTCAAACTTAATATAAATTCAAAATCTGAATTAACCCGATCTAAAATTATATCGGTCAGAAACGAACTTGATCTAAAGTCCACCCAGACTGGAATTAAATTGTTAATTAACTGATTCAGATCTAGATAGTTTTGACTCGATTTGAAACTGACCCACACTCAACCCAAATCAAGTCGAAACATCAAATCAATATAAAATAACATATATTCGATTTGACTCGATCTAACAGAATCCAATTTAAAACTCATCCGATTAAGTATTTTTACATCTCTAGTAGAAACTATAAATCACTTGAAGAACGTCTTTGGTATCCAAAGGTTGCGTACCGACCCTAGAATCCCGTTTAATTTTTCCTTATTTCTTTTAACCCTCAAATTTTAATTCTTTATCATATTAAAGTAACGTGAAATCGTATAATTAATGGTGTACATTCAGTTAACTGAATTTGGCCGTTAACCTTCGACTCTCTTCAATGCATTCTCTGGTTTCACAAAATTTGCCATGTTTGGAATCAAATTCTTAAAACCACTCGCGGTTGCCTCTAACAAAGGACGTATTTTCTATAGATAAAAATTATTTCTATATTTAATTTATAGTAAATATTAATGAAGAATCATTTGATAAAAAGATGAGATTAAAAAACTAATAAAATAAATATATTTGATTGATTGATCTCATATACAACATGATAGGAATGACTCATGATATAATTTCTAATGAATTAGACATATAATTATAGATGAATTATGACAAAAATTATATATACTCATATTTCGAATTGAATTAAATTTAAATAAATATATAAATTTGATCATTATTATTATATCAGTTCAAAATCATCCATAATAGCCGGGAAATGTATTCAAAACCTAAAAACTACACTCATTACGTTTGGGAAAAAGACGGGTGCAAATCGTCTACTCCTTCCTCATGCCTCCATTTATGCCTCCACTTTAAATTAGAAGGTTTAGGGTTTAGAGTTTAGGGTTTTAGTAGGAGGTACATAAAAGAGATAAAAGATTTTTGTTCGAAAAAAGTGGTCTTTTTCTAGAAAAAAATCTTCTGTCTCTTTTATGTGCCTCCTTTTATGCCTCCTTTGAAAATTTATTAAAAAATTTAATTTTAAACCCTAACTCTTATTTTTTATATCCTAAACTCTAAATCATATACCAAAAAACATACCTTACCCCTAATTCCTTAAACCCTAACCAAAATCCCTAAACTAAAACTCTAAACTTTAAACCCTAAACCTTCTAATTTAAAGTAGAGACATAAATGGAGGCATGAAAAAAGGATAGACGATTTGTAATTTTTTTCCCTTTCGAAGTTTGATGAAAACTACACTTATTATTATGTTTAATCTATTATATTTTAAACACTTTTTAAAATCAAAATATGGCGTGAATGATTATCTGATTTTTCAAACAGGCGTGATGATCAGCAATAGGTTTTTAGAGTGGGTTTCGGGTGGGGTAAATCTGGTCTTTAAATACCCCATTAAAACCAACAAATCGGTATAACAAAGAAGATGACGCAAGTTGAACACAAGACCAGGGCTGCCATGTCCAAAGACTCACATTTCTCAGAAGTTTTTAGCAGTTTGGTGAAGGCTATGCAGAGGTCAGATACCGACAATGGTAGAAAGAGTTTAAGGAAAAAGGTTGGGTCAATGGTTTTCACCGTCTTCGGTAAGCACAAGTTCCCCCATGGAAATGATGATGAAGCCATGACCAAGTCGAACAACATGATTGAAAGTCTCGACATACGATCGGACAAGACAATAGTGAAGAGCAGCGATGATAAGGCTGGAGACGGAGATGGTGAAGGAAAAGCAGAACCGTCTGGCGGAAGTGAGAGGAAAGAGGTACGGCGGAGGTACTCAAAATACTTGAGACAAAGGGTGGGTACTGTTGGCAGCGACGAGTCGAGTGATGGAGAAGTATGGAGGAAGAGGATTTTACTGGGAGGGAAATGCCGGCCTTTGACTGGATCTTGGTTAATTCAGTACGATGAAAATGGCGTTTTAATAGCAGAAACTGATCACATGTAGTTTTATTTATTTATTTTGAAGTTAGTTCTTAAAATATGACCATTCAAGGACTTTCCAAACACAAGAAAACTTCAAAACTATTAGATGAGGTTTTTAGTTAGAATGAAGAAAATATTATTCCCTCTGATTCCAAAAATTATTAGGTGAACCTTGTTTATTACGTCATCCGTGATCCTAATTAATCAGAATCGTTCATCTCAATTTTTTAAGGTGAATCATCATCTCTTTCCTACGTATAATTAGTGGATCAACAATTATTAAATAATTATTTAAAGATAAATAATCTTAATTGCTTAGATCATAAATAACGTGATGAATAGGGTCAGCTAATAATCTCTCCAAAACTAACATACTAAATTCAAAATAACATAATGTCAATGTATAAAATAATTTTAAAATAAATTGAATTAAAAAATATTTTTAATAAAATTTTTATTTATTTGAATAATGCTTGCATAATTACATGTAATATGTATTTGTATTTTTTTTCTTAATCTTTTTTGACAACAAACTTGTAATTACATGTAATACTTTGTGAGAACTTATATAAATAAAAGTTTATATAAATCGTCTCATTTTAATCAGACGAATACCTCACCTTAGAATTTTCAATCAATTGCACGAATTATCTAGTCTCATCGGTTAAAGGAACGATTGTTCCTAGAGGTCACAGGTTCGAGGACCAGTAATGACAGTATAATGATTTAGCGATCAATATCCTATGATTAAGAATATACTTAAATGTATGTCATCTTCATTTATACCCTTGTTTGGGCTTCATGTTATGAGATGTAGGCTTCGTTTGGGCTTCATCTTACTATAGAATATTGAAATTGAAGGTAGCCCATTAGCCTTTATTTCAAAACCCTGCATTATATTTTTCTCGATTCTTTTTACACAGATCGAAGTTTTGGTATTTGCCTACCAAAATCGGAAACCTAGGGAGAAAACCAATCCAGGAAAATGCACCCTTTGTCTCAAATTCGACATGCTCGCCTTTTCCCTTCTCCAGCTTTACTACAACGCTTTGGCAGCTTCAACTGGGTCTCTCAATCTTCCTCCAACCGCTCTGGTTTTCTTGGTAAGTTCCTTCCTTGTTTTCAGGGTTTTAAGTTCTGGATTTCGTATTTGATCTGGGAAATAATATAATTGGGTGGAAGTTAGAAGATGTACTTCGCAAGCTTTGGGATTATCATTGAGTAATTTCTGCAAACAGTTGGTGGACATAATCTAAAATATACATATATTTTTATTAACATGTTTTTTTTTTTTGTATCACTTCCCCAATCTAAATATAGTGTTGGGAATGACGTTGATTTTTTGCCAGGGTTGATTTCACTTCGAAGGAATGCAATTTCTTTTTTTTAGGGTCATTTTAATACACACACATATGTATATATGTTTGTTTCTACTTCCTTGGCTGTCTTTTGGGGTCAAATAGAAGGGGTGACGATGGAAGGAGTCGTCGGTGATGCTTGGTGTAGAAGATTTAGAGGGGCATAACATTGAGCCTTATATCCCGTAGAATTGATCTTGCTTTAGTTGTGTGGGTTCATTTATTTAGTTTTCATTTGGGTTTTGTGAAGGAAATATAAACTAAAAGGCCATTTCATTGTGTATTTTGAACATTGATTGGATAAGATGAGCAACTTTGAGTAAATCTGTGAATGTAATCTGTACACTAAGTGTGAAATTGGGGTAAAGTAGTATATTGGTATTCAGTTTGCAATCGGTGAAGGGCATCATACTTGAAAATATATTAGTAGTCATTTTTGATTGGTATGGCTGATTTTATTTTATAGGTTGTTTAAAGAGTTACAGTGCTGGTGACCAATCTTTTGGCAATGTTGGAAATCTGGAGAGGAGTTTCGATCAACAGACAGTGAAGGAGAATGGCTATCGTTCGACTTTCCTGAATAATTTTAATCCTTCAGGTCAGACTGGTTTCAGGCCAGGCAGTAATCTCAGGTCCATGGATTTTGTGAGGGAAGTAATAGATGGAGATACAAGGGGAAACTATAGGGGTTCACAATATCGGCAATACAATGTTGAGCAAAACGAACATTTTGCTCACATAAAGCTGATGCGCAACAATACCTTTGTTACTGTGACAGATTCCAATGGGAACAAAAAATGTGGAGCCTCGGCTGGAGTTAAAGGACTTTTAGGAGCCTCAAAAGTGTCCAAGTATGCTGCTGAAGCAGTGGCGGAATATGCAGGACGGAGGGCAAGGAGAATGGGGATCAAGTCGGTTGTGGTAAGAGTGAAAGGCTTTACCCATTTTAAGAAGAAAAAACAAGCAATTCTTAGCTTTCGCGAAGGCTTTAAGAACCCTATTGTCTACATTGAGGACGTCACTCGTCATCCGCATAATGGATGCCGGCTTCCAAAGAAGAGACGAATTTAACTTCCTCACCTTCTTTATCTTGATGGCTTGATAGAGTTTGTGACAGTATGTTGGTAGATGTTGCCATGGTACGTCGCTATGTAAACTCGAACTCTTTTGTGTTTTTCTATTTCGGGTTCCTTCTTTAGTTATCCATAAGTTTTCTGGTGTGTCTGATACTGTTTAGTTATATGATTTTGATGTAGTTGTTAAGATTACATCACCAAGAAATGGTTATTTTGATGTAGAACAGTCCATGTTCTTGATCTGTACTGTTTCTGATTTTATATTGTTGAACCATTGCCAGGTTTTATTTTCCATAGTCTGTCACAATGATAATTTTGTATTTATATTTTGGTCAAATAAAATAAATAAAGTAATATAACGTATTTAATAATATATCAAATAAGAGAAATATACTAATTGACGTAATGGTAAAAATATTTATATTATCCTATATTACATAAATATTTATAGTTTAGATTAGAATAGAATAAATTATATAAAAATTAAATTTTATTTTTCAATTAAATTTAGATATTAAAATTTTAAAACATTCGATTTGTTCACTTAAAGTTTAGATCTTGATAATTTTTTTGTCATTCTTCTATTAATGTTTTGATGGGCGATTGAATTATTTTTTTTTCAAGATTTGAATGGTAAAAAACTTCATTATAGAAGTAACGTATTGAGAAACATGTTTCATCCGACGATGAAGGGAGAGATCAACAAGAGAGAAAATTTATGAGCTTTTAAGGTTGAATTTAGATTTAAAGGATTGAGATAAAGTGACAAATAAAATTTAGGATCGAAAAATCGTCACCTACAAATATTTAAGGGTTAAGAATGATAAAAAATGTTCATGTCTAAACTTTAGTGATAAAAAATATTTGATATCTAAATTTTATTCTTTAAAATTTAGATATCAACATATATTTAAGAATAAAATTTAATGATAATCTATATAATTTATCATCATCGTATTTTGATTATTAATGTTTTAAAATATTTAATTTACTTAATAAAATTTAGATATTGAACTTGTTCAAAATCTAAGACGGAATCAAAATTGAGTTTGGGGGAAAATATAAATGATAAAGGCGAGAAAAATTTATAAATAAACTAAATTTTAAAAAAATAAATAAATAAAAAAACAAATTCTTTAGGTCCTCCTTACCCTCCATCTCTCTATCCCTGTTCAAGATATACATATTGGTAAAAAACTTCATCAGCATGAGAAAGAATATATTAAAAAATAAACTTCTTTCGGCGACAATAGAGAGGAGAAGTCGATAAGAGAAAATTAAAGTATTTATGATCGAATTATAATCTTTTAAACACTTTTTAATAAAAATAGAGGTTAAATTCATATTTAAGAGTCGAGATAAAATGATTAATAAAATTTAAGATTGAATGACCAAAATTCATAACCTTTTAATATTTAAAAATAACAAAAAAATTATTATCCAAATTTAATTATAAAAAATATTTAATATCTAAATTTTAATAAATAAATTTAATATTATAAAATTTTAATAATTAAAACAGATTTAAGAGTAATATTTATTAATAATTTACCCTTATTTTTAAATGGTAAAGTTTATAGAGAAATTTCAGTCCTTAGATTGTTTAGAACTTGAAATCTCCTTTCGCGTCCTGGTACAAGTGTAATTAAAAGCAGGATATGAAGGGTAATTGAGGAAAATAAAAACTATCGTCCAGTCCCTAACCCTAGGGTTTGTTATCTCCCCCTTTAAAACCCCTGGCTGCTCTCTCTCCATATGCGACGCTTTCCTTTCCTCTCTAGCTTTTTTCTCATGATTATTTTTTCTTTCCTTTCGTCTTTGTGTTTCCGTTTACCAACTCCGTTGACGATGATGATAAATGTTTTATACCCAGCTCATTATGAGACCTTTGTGTAAGGTCTGGGAATTCAATCTTATTCCAACATTTATCTGAGTCGAATCTCAAAACCCACCTTCTATCTGATTTTGTGTTTCCATTTCCCTTTTGTTGACGATTTATATGCTAATCTCCAATTCTTTTCAAACGATTTCATCATTGTATTTGAAACACACAAATTTAATTCCGTCTCTTTTGTGTTTGTTGAAAGTTCCCAGTGAAGTTTGAACCATGCTAATGCTGATAAGTCAGTGATTAAAAATCATCATTTCATATATTCTGAGGGAACCCATATTTTATTTTTATTTTAAATGTTTATACATTTCCAGATTTCTGAGGAAATTGTAAAATTTTAATGATTCCGAGTTTGATTTTGCTGATGCTGTTTTGGTCCTTTGATAGCTTTCATCTGCCAATTTCAGCAAATGCAGTGATTCTCCTATGAATTTGGCTGCCTTGAATCTGAACTGTAAGTTTCTGTCACCAAAATTATTTACTTTCCTTGCTATCTTTTCAATTTTATTCGTTTAACTAAAACTTTCTCTGTTGGCCAATGAATTTGTTTCAGTTGATGTACTACACGATATTTAATTTCTGAATCCCTTTTTGTAATTTAGTATGAAATTGTTTAGATCTTACTGGTGTAAATGAAATATATCAAAATATTAGTGGCATAGGTGTAGTTTTATCCTAACAAAACTAGGGATGTAAAATATTAGTGGCATAGGTGTAGGCCTAGTGGCATAGGAATAAACATTTGACTAGGGATGTATTTAATTTTAATTATAATTTTAAAATGATATTTTATTAAAAGTTATAATTTTAAATTAATATTTAATTAAATTAAATTAACTTATTGAACTCAAGATTAATTAATTTAAATTAAAATATAGAAATATAAATTATAAAACATAATTAAAAAAATCTAAAATCAAATATATATTTTTATTAAATTAATTTAAATTATGACTCAATTAAGTTAAATCAAAACAATTGATAAAAAAAGAATTTATATAAAAAAGAGTGAATAAATAAAATTTTGGAGAGAAATAAGCCGTTTATTTTTTAAGTTTAAGATTAATTTACTTTTAAGTATAAAAATTTTAAAGGATATAAGTTACCCAAAATTTTGTAGGAATTAAAAATAAGTTTTGATTATTATATAAAATAGAGAAAAAAATATAATTTTAGAGAGAATTAATATATATTAAAATTTGAAGTATTATTATTATAACATATAATCAAATAATAAATTTTGATTAAATATAATCAATTAAAAATTTTAAAAAGAGATTAGATTTAGATATTAATTTAACGATACTCTAAAGAGATTAAAATATATTATATATTAAAATATATTGTATATAATACATGAAGCATAATATATATAAGTATATTATATACATATATTAATATATATATATATATTTAGTATATATGTATATATAAAAATAATAAGTAAACATACATATATACATACACACTTATAAATAAGTATACATATAATATATTATATACATTTCATATTTTCATATATAGTATACATTTTATGTTTTTATATATTGTATCATTTTATATATAATATAAATTCTATATAGAGTATATTCTATTAAAATTAAATTTAATTATTATTAATTTATATTTTTTTTAATTTAGTTTTTATAGCTTTATTTTTATTTTAAATTTATTACTATTTATTTTTTTAATTTAGTTTAGTGTTTTTAATAAGATGATATTATATTTTATTAATGTTTATCATTTTTAATTTAAAATTTTATTTTTTTATAGTCCAATATTTATTTCTTGTTAATTTTTAATTTTTGTAATTTAGTATAATTTTTAAGATATGAATAATTTGATGATATTTTGTTTAGTCTATTGTGTAATATTTATTTTTAATGGAATTCATCTTAGTTCAAGACGTTAGATATTAAATGATTAATTTGAAATGAATGATCAACAATTCAACCCAAAGTCTATTGGTTATTTACTTAATTACTTATTTGTATTAAACTCAAACTTAATACTTTTTAATTAATATGAATTTAAAACCCAAACTAATTCAACTTGAAATAAAACCGACTTGAAATTAATTCGACCTGAAATGCAATCGAACTGAAATGAACTTGACTTGAAATGAACCTATCAATATTATGTGCAAGTAATATCTAAAGAAAAATTGTGAAAATTTGATAGTTAAAATCGATCAAAGAATTTAATTGATTCAATTATTAATTCAAGGATTTAATTGGGAGCAAAAAAAGATTTAAGGTTTTCCCTAAAAGTTCAAGGGTTTCTTCAACTCTTAAGTATTTTTTAAATTAAGATGATTATTTCATTCACCGACGGTGAAAACAAAAAATTTCACATGCGTCTTATTTTTAGACTTTAAGTTTTAATTTAGGATTTATAGTTTAGGGTTTATGTTTATGAGTATATTATTTAAGGTTTAAGATTTATAGGTTAAAACTTAAGTCCCTAACCATATTACTGTAACTTCTAAACCATAAGTTCTATGCTAAACCTTAAATTCTAACCATAAACCCTAAATCTCTAAACCTAAATTATAAATCTTAATTGGATCCATAAGCCCTAAACCTAAGATACTCGTAGAAACTTTTTCTTTCCTCTAAACCCCAAACTATAGATTAATTTAATTGGATTCAAAATCCTAAAATTAAAGATTTATAGAAACTTCTTATTTTCATTGTGCTAACAATACTAGTACTCAAATCCGTGACCTCCAACAATAACAATTGTTCCTTCAAACGATCTTCAAACGATGAGGCTAGATGGTTCGTGCGAAAATATTTTTTTTAAAAAAAAACTAATTTGAAACTAAAATTATTTAATTATATAGTTGTACATTTACATTTATTACAGAATTGCCTCAAGGTGTTGATTTGGTTAAACTAGAAAAGCATCTCAAATCAATTAGAACAGCACGACCAATTTGTGACTGGTATAAACAGATAACTTCATTTATAGCCTACGATTTTGTAGCAAATTCCCATCATTTGACCTGCGAATCACAAGTTTGTGATGCTAAAAATAACCCAGACACAAAATATAAATGCGGGTGTTTCATGGCCATGGAATCATGTTCTTAGAATAGAGAATATATGAAATCCACACTTCGAAGGGTTTTCCATTACCTTCGAAGGAGTTGGCTATAATAAATTTGCTGTCGATCCAATAATATTGTGTTGTAATAAAGGTATATTCCGATAATGGCCGGCCCTGAGAATGATCAGGGACAGAAGAGGGTCGCGATCATCGCGGTCTCTTCTTGCCTCTTGGTGGCTATGGTGGTCGCGGTGACTGTTGGGGTTGGTGTTAATGAGGAGAATTCCCCCGAAGGTTCAACTACGAATGGGAATAAAAATGCTCAGATTTCTTCCTCAAAGAAGGCAATCGAAATGATCTGCGAACCAACAAAGTTCAAGGACACATGCGAAGAACAACTCACGGAAGAGGCTGGAAATAAGACGGACGTTAAGGATCTGGTCCAAGCGGCTTTTAAGGCGACGATGAAGCATGTGAATAAGGCTGCGGACAAGTCTACGACCCTGAGGGAGCTTGAGCAAGATGAAGGGACGAAAAGTGCGTTGGATGCATGCAAAATTCTGTTGAATTTTACTGTTCGTGAACTTGAGAAGTCGTTTGATCTGGTGGAGAAGCTGGATGTCAAAAACGTTAAGAAACTGTTGGCTGATTTGAAGATCTGGTTGAGTGCTACCATTGCGAATCAACAAGCTTGTTTAGATGGATTCGATAAAACGAAATCAAAATCGCACGCCGCTAGGAAAATGAAGAAGTTCTTGAATATCACGATGGAACTCAGTAGGAATGGCCTTGCGATTGCATGCGAGTTAGAAGACCAGCTTAAGCAGTTGGAGGATGCCGGACTATTTACTCGTCGTCGACTACTTCAGGATGAAGATAAACTCCCGGTTCTCGGTCATTCTGATTGGACTTCGTTTAGAGAGAAGAATGAAGGATGGAATCGTCGCCGGCTACTACAAGACGAGGATAAACTCCCGGTTCTCGGTCATTCCGATTGGACTTCGTTTAGAGAGAAGAATGAAGGATGGAATCGTCGTCGGCTACTTCAAGACGAGGATAAACTCCCGGTTCTCGGTCATTCCGATTGGACTTCATTCAGAGAAAAGAATGAAGGATGGAATCGTCGCCGGCTACTCCAAGACGAGGATAAACTCCCGGTTCTTGGTCATTCCGATTGGACTTCATTCAGAGAAAAGAACGAAGGTTGGAATCGTCGCCGATTACTTCAAGATGAGGATAAACTCCCGGTTCTCGGTCACTCCGATTGGACTTCATTTAGAGAAAAGAACGAAGGATGGAATCGTCGCCGGCTACTCCAAGATGATGATAGACTCCCAGTTCTTGGTCATTCTGATTGGACTTCGTTTAGAGAAAAGAATTCAGGATGGAATCGCCGCCGGCTACTTGAAGACATTCAGCTGGATATTCCGGAAGCAGCTCGGAGACTGTTGTCAGCTGATTTGAAGCCCGATCTTGTCGTGGCCAAGGACGGCAGTGGAGACTGCAAAACCCTAAATGAGGCAAAAGAAAAAATCACCCGAAGATCCACCAAGCCCTTTGTGGTATACGTCAAGGAAGGAATTTACGCCGAGAATGTTGAATTCACTTCCGACATGACGCATATAGTACTCGTCGGAGATGGTAAAGAGAAAACTAAAATCACCGGAAATATCAGCACCGGTCCGGATGGAAACCCCACCACCTACTTCACTGCAACATTCGGTAATTAATACGCAATTGCAATGGATATTATTAACCCATTCGGATTCGGTAATTGTATATATTGCCGTGTAGGTATTGACGGGAACAACTTCGTTGCCAAAAACATTGCGTTTGAGAACACAGCCGGGCCGTTGAAAGCGCAGGCGGTGGCGGTAAGAGTACAGTCGGAAGATTCAGTGTTCTACAATTGCTCGATAGATGGTTACCAGGACACACTCTACGCTTTCACCAAACGTCAATTCTATCGGGACTGCACCATCTCCGGAACCATTGATTTCGTATTCGGCGATGCATCCGCCGTTTTCCAGAACTGCACATTCCTCGTCCGAAAGCCACAAACCGGACAGCAAAACGTTATCACGGCATCAAAGAGGAGCGACGAAAACGAGCCAACGGCGATTGTGATCCACGGCGGCCAAATCCTTCCAGCTCCGGAGCTTGCTCCCGTGAAGGGACAATTCCCAGTATACCTTGGCCGTCCATGGGGTGCTCTCTCAACAGCAATTATAATGGAGGCTTACATCGACGATATGGTTCACCCAGATGGGTGGACAAGCTGGGAATCCAGTTCTGGAACTCAAACTTGTACATACCTTGAATTCAAAAACCGTGGAGGTGGTGCTTCCACAGACAGGCGTGTTAAATGGCCCGGAGTTAAGATTCTAACGGAGAAGGAGGCTACTAAATACCTTCCCCCCAAGTTCTTCGCCATTGGTGATGCCTGGATAAAGGAAACCGGGATTCCCTACAGCGCAACCTTTGAGATAGAGGGTATCGATGAAGCCAAAGGAAACAAGCCTGGTGTTGGGTTAGAGAAACAGGAAAATGATATGAAACAAAAGCTGAAAGATGAACTGGAAAAGCAAAGGGAGAAGGAGAAGGAGAAGAAGGAGAAGGAGAAGGAGAAGAAGGAGAAGGAGGAGAAGGAGAAGGAGGAGAAAAAGAAAGCTAAAGAGAGAAAGAAGAACATTAAGAACAAGACTAAGAATACTAAGCATAAGCATAAGAACAAGCACAAGAATAAAAACAATAATAATAAGCATAAGGCAATAAAGGAGGCTTAATTTCCTGATATATAAATATAAAGTAATTATTACTAACAAGTGCAGCAAAGGTTTTCATTTCCCATTTGGTTATAGAAAATGAAATAAGATAAAATAAAATAAAATGTTTTGATATGGTAGATAAAAAGCACCCATTCTTTTTTTTTTTTATTCTTCTATTGTACAAATGCTTCTGAATATGTAATTCAACAAATTCTTTTCATTTAACTTTAACTTTTTTAATATAAGGCAGGTTAAAATGAGATTAAGATTAGATTAAATTGAAATTGTAATTTTTTTAAGAATTTTAATATCAATTTTTTATATATATCAAAATTTTATATATTTTTAAAAAATTTAGTATGTGTCATAATTCTTACACTTTCAAAAAAATTTAATTTTTTTAGAAAATTCGGTATATATCAAAATCCTTAATTTTTTTTTTAAAAGTTCAGTATTATCAAAAAGCGGATACCATAAAGAATTTTTATAAAAATTTCAGTCGATCTCATTTTAACTTGTCTCACCCTAAAACATCTCATTCCACCCCTTCATCCATATTTTAAAATAAACCTTATAGTTATAATATTTTAATTCAATCCTGCATTAAGTATATATAATTTAAAACACAGTCCATATTTATGGGACAGACGTTTTCAACTAGTTGAGTGTATAATTAATTATAAATCTTTATATTTACACGAGTAAAAAAATGTGAATTAAAATATAAATATAAAAAAATAGAATTATGAACTAAAATATAAATATATGCCTTCTATATATTAAACAATAAAATTTCAATAGGAAACTATACAAAAATAATATTCCCCATATATTATTGACTTTAAATTAAATTACATGTATGAACTATCTTGTCTCAATGGTTAAAAGAAAAAATTGTTGTTCCTGGAGGTCACAGCTGCAAGCTGCAATGAAGATGCTGAAGTTCCATCTTCAGAAAGAATGAAGAACCAAACAGACATGAGGAAAACGCTCGAGAGGAACCCTGTGCTGCTCTCAGGACTGATTGCTGATCCGGTTCATATAGCCTGCTGTTATGTTACTTCTGTTTAACCAACAAAAAAACATAATAAAAGTAGGAGTCAACAGTCATTAGGTTTATCTCATGTTTTCTTTTTCGTTTCAACCAGTAATCTTAAAAGACGAGATTTTTTTATAATTATCAATATTCAACTTATTAACTGAGTAATTAATCTCATCAGATCAACTAGTGTATTGTGTTGTATTCATGTTATTCGTGACAACAGTAACTAACAGTGTAAGAATCATTGAAAGGGTTGTTCTTTCTAAATCTATCCATATCCATATCAAAGGGAAATCTGCCTTCAACTACAAAAAACTCTGTAAACAACAAAGCCAAGATATTATTTTTTATATGATATCACAAATGGAACTGCAAAAGTAATGTGTAAATTTTGATATAATTATCTGGTACAGCTGGAGGAGGGTTCACAAAAATCTTCATCAGCGGAGAAGTTGTGAACTTCAAGGATTCCAACCTGTAGAAATTACAGAAAGGAAAGAAATAAGTAAACAATGAGAACTAAATGGTGGGAAACAAAAACCATTGAAGAAATCAAGTACTGAATTCTTACAGATTCAAAGATAACATGCAAAGAATGGAAGCGGTGTTCATCTTCGGTTTCCTTTCCTATTTCCTTGACTGGAAGGGACAGGTGTCTGATTCCGCTTGCCTTCAAGTCTCCTAGCAGTTGCAGCTCGTTGAATAGCTGCAAGCTTTTGGCGATGGTTATGGCTCTTTCTTTTGCTGCAGTCAGTTGAATGACAAAAGCAGTAGACAATTATACGATATTCATGAAAAGAGAAACTGAACAACTAGACCTATAAACAACTTAGAGACACTGGGTTGGTGAGGTGAAGTCCATTTCGCATAAAATACCTTTACGGACTTGGTCATCCTAACCAGAGGAAAGGATGCACTTCATAAAGCTAAATAGAACTTTAGAAAATAAATCACATGTCAAGGAAAACTTAATGATTCACAAGAGGAAGTGATTGAACCTCATAAAAAGTAGGACCGCTGTAAGAACCAGGCCTCCTACTGCCCAAGAAACTCTTTCACTAGACGGCATATCCAGCAGCCACTGCTGGAAATCTTCCAAGAGCCCTAAGTTCCCAGTTTTGTGGGGCTTCTTAGTTCGTGAAGCTCCCCATGAATCAGCAATTGAATCAAGACTAGCTTTCCCACCATAACAAGATGCTTCTTCATCACCACCATACATGCCAACAGATTGTTTAACACCGAAACCTGCAGCGAGGCAAAGTTCTGTTCCATTGGATGCCCATTCGGATGCTTTACCACAAACAAAGTCATTTACTCCACAGGGGGCAAGTACCTGTCAAAAAGTTTCTACGTTAGAAACTTAGAATTAAATATAAGGGAACATCTAAATAAAAAAGATACTGAATCAGTATGACCCAAAGATTAAAAAATATATATTAGCTCCAAGGCTTAAACACCTTAATTCCTTAGCAAAACAGAGAAGCTGTTCGACCTCAAGTGATGGGAAGGACCACAAAGGTAACTACCCCGACCAACAGATTACACCATATAAAATGAAAATTGGAAAAAGATACAGATCATCCATCATAACCTATGTGCGGCTAACTATACAAAGTTTCCGTGTTTGAATTAAATCTAGAAGATATCAGACATGATTGTCTACCTGTGTCTTTGTATCCATTGAGAAGTAAGCATTAGAGCAGGCCTGAAATACTCTATCGCAGAAAGATGTGCATATAAGTGGGGGTCCAGGCCGAATGCCAACTTGTGGATCACAGATGGAACATTCCAGCAATTCCCACAAATGCAAACACTCTTGGCTGGCTTCCCCTGTTAAAGCCAGCCTCCTAATAGAAAGCAAAGAAGGATGTGTCTGGGCAACATCACAGCAAGTGTTCTTCCGAAACACCCTACAAAGTGTCAAATCTTTGTGTCCCTTCCCCACCCTTTTCGGAGGTTTACCCTCAGAGGAGAAGGGCGGGAAACGACCACCTTGTGATATGCAAACACCACCAGTTTCTCCTGCACAATTACAGAATAAATGCAAGCTTCAGCTCCATAGAATTCTAGAATGTTGTTTTTAAGCAAGACCCTTTCCTACTTTAGAATCACTTATAAGGAAAAAAAAAAGAGGATTCTCAGAGTAAAAACACAACATGAAGGTAAAACATAAAAGCAATGTCTAAAATCTACATCTTTAGTAATCCAACACATACACATGAGTAAATCAGTTAATATTGAAGCTTAACCTCATTAAGAAATTAGCAAACTAAAAACAAAAGGAAAGACCGTATCCCATAATCTAAAGCCAAATAAACAAACAAATTAAATAAATAAATAAATAAATAAATCCCTTCTAACATCAAACTTCAAATTATTGATCCTTTCATTAAACATAACCAACCCAAAGCACAACTAATGCCTAATCTCAACCCTAAGCCATGAATCAATACCTTGAAACATAATTCGTACAGATAATCAATACAAGGGAGAAACCCAATGAAAAAATGAAGCTAAATAACCCTAATATAAAAAAGGAAGAAAGCTACTTACCATAGGAAAAGGGGAAAAGAAGGTTGAAGAGGAGAAATATAAGGAAACCAAGTTCAATGTTCTTCATTGCTTTTATGTGTACTCTGATTTTGGAGCTGTGAATCATTGAGAATACCCAATAAAACGTAGCGGGCATCCTACATTACAGTGCTGGTGCTGGTGCTGGCAGAGTTGACAAGAAGAACAAAGGGGAACAGGTCGAGGAGATCAGCAAAGACTAACACAACGTTAGTCATACAGCCGATGTGATGTGAAATAACCTGGATAGTCCTCCTGGGTTTTCAGGTAAGTTTGTATATCTCATCCGTTCCACTATCTGGGCTTTGCCCACAATGCTACGGCTTATAACCCATTCAGGAACCATGGTCCATACAGAGTTGGTGTTTAGAATATGTCGGGTCTTTGAAGATGAAACAAGGCAACCCAACATATTCTATCAATATTTTTTTAATAGAAATCGTTATTTTTATTAAAAATAAGATATTTAAAATTATATAAAAAAGTTTATAATTATAATAAAAAATTAATTATAATTTAAACATTTTTTATAATATTAAAACAAAAAATTAATTATTTTAGATCTTAAAGGATCGTATATGAAAAAATTAAAAATTCAATCAAAAGATTCAGACGAAAAATAGATTAAAAAAATTCGATTGCTATAATGATATGACCAATATATTATATCTTGACTGATTTTTTGGATCCAAATAATTCGAATGATGAGTTTGTTACGAATAAATTAGCAAATATATCACAAAAAAATTAAGATATTAAAAGATTTTTAAAAATCGTAAATCAGAGATGAACATCATAAAAAATTATTCATGAACATAAATCACATATGCAAATTTAATCCGAAGGTTCAAAGTAGATGTACAAATAAGTTTCACCTTAATTAATTATACATCGTCAAATTTAATTTTAAAAAATATATAATATTTTTTAATAATTTAAAATTTAAAAACATACTAAAAATAAAAAAAAAATGTGTAAATTTAGCAGACATTACATGAGCCGGTCCCATAGGTCTATAAAAATGAGTTGAGAAGGGCAGCTATAACTAGATCCTGACATCGTACACGATAACTTGTGACTTTCCTTTTGTTTACATTAGGGGTGCAAACGAGATGATTCGAGTTTGAATAATACTAAATTTAACTTGATTCGTTAAGATTTTAAATTAAGTAATTTTAAACGAATCTAAAAAATTTGAGTTCGGCTCGACACGTTAAAAACTCGAGTCAAGTTCGAGCCTAATCGAGCCAAGTATTGACCGATCTTTGATCGTGTTAGACTCGAGTAACTCTTATCTCTCAAGTCCCATTTAAAGTCTAATGGAGAAAAAACTTTGATACACATGTTGTGTAAACTCAAACTTGTTAATTTTAGGTTTTAATATGTTAATTTAGGGTTTAAGACTTATGCTTAGGGTTTTAAGTTTAAAAATTTATATTTTAAATTATAAAAAAAATAAAATATTTATGTTTTCGAATAGCTCATGTGCATTTTAAGTCGGGTATCATATAACTCGGCTCGGCTTGTTAAGAATTCGAATCGAGTTTGAGTTTGAGCCGAGTACAATCGAATCAAGCTCGAGTAGTTCACGATCTTTCTTATCTTATTTACGGCCCTAATTCACAGAGAAAAAAAATATTTATTGCCTTCGAGTTGAACGTTACATTGATGGGTAGTAATAATGTGCGAGAATAAGAATCAAGTTGGACATGCCCTATTTTAGAGATAGACAAACGGCCTTTATCATCGCCAACAGTCAGCTTACCTGGTCTAATGTAGCCGGTGCATTGCATGTAGAGATACATGATGTGACATTGGTGTTAATGTATCAAGGAATGTTATATCCGAAGTCAAAACTACAAAGATACTAATAATTAAATTAAATTAAATTAAAACGAATATAAGGACTAAAATATAACATTTCAAACGTAATATAACTTAAAAATTAATTGATCTCTAACCTAAAAATATTTTCTTCAAAATTAATTTACAAGTTCAAACTAGCTCAACAAATTTAACCACTTTCTCTCAACGATCATTTTTTAACTTTCTATAACATTAACGATATTCTAAATGATTTTTTCTTCTTTTTCAATAGTTGAATCTCTGTCAATTTACTCGACTCCAATATAATGCAAGTTTTGTGCATAAGTACCTCGTCGGAATTTCAATGAGGATCATTAATCGTATCTTATATGTTTTTCTTTTTTGGTAGTTTACCTTACATTGCCTACGTTGTTAAAATAATCTCTACCTTTTAACTTTTTCGAGTTAAACAATATCTCTTCCTATAATTTTGTCATTTCAATATACTATATACGTGTATTGATACACTCTTCTTTATTGTATACAACAACTATTTCTTTTTTAGAATTGTTTCGATATAGAAATTTGATATATCGATATGAATAATTACAGAAGTACATTTATGATGGGAAGATAGCAGTTCGACGATTAGATTGATGATCACAATCACTTAAACGACTATAAATCAATAAAATTGTATAAAAACAAGCTTTTAAAGCATCAACAATAATTGAACTTTCAACCAATATTCAAACAATTTATCCCAACACTGTTCTTCGTTGCCATATTCTTGTACTCAACTCAATTGAGTTTCTTCATTGTAAATCATTATTCCGAATTTAGGGAGTGTTTGTATTTGGATTAAATTAATATAGTGAGAGATATCTTTATTTGTCAAATTCCTTCTTTATAACACGAAAGTGTTATGGATCAATCTTTGAGATAGAAAAATTGATCTTTTGTAAAAGTTACCTTCTTAGTCTAGAAAAGAGGAAAAGTATCTAATGAAGTTGGTTTAAAATCCTTAGTGGGAAATAAGGTAATAGATATTGAGCTTATGCGAAGCTTGAACCACTATATATCGTCTTGTCCATCAATTTTAATTTTTTTTTTCTTGCTTCATTAAAATTTTAAATAGTCAATTTATTCCTTTCGACTAAATCGATCTTTTGATCCACTCAACAAAAGATTATCATAAAAAGAAAATAATTTTAATAATTTATTTATCTTCATCTAATAATTTTTAAAAAAATGTATCAAAGTAAGTGAATTTTACACAATGCAAGTGAACCCTAACATGAAATGTTTTATTAACATTTAAAGTAATATCAAATTTAGAATAAACAATAAAATCTTTAAATCCCAATACAAATATCTAATCTATAAACCTTAACCTCTCATCTATAAAACTCAACCCCTATGTCAAAACCCAGATCTTCAGACCAGTCAATGCAAGATTATCTATACATTGGAGTTATTTTCCATGGTTATCAGCTTGGTTATTATGGAGTGCAACCTTTTATTCTGTTATTATTGGTCAATGATCTGACATTAGTCTATGTGCCAAGGCTGCAACAGAAAACTGAGTGAAGAAATTGAATCCTTGAATCAAAGCAAGAGAAGTGTTTGATTCAATGCCCTATATACTTGTTCAACAATGTCAATAGAACAAAGACACTAACACAAAGGCATTGAAAGCATTCATCCTTAGAGATAAACCAGTAGCAAGTACAAGTTAAACAAAGCCTGACTAAAACAGAACAGCATACAAAGCAAAAACAGGCAGTGTATTCTTTCCTGGATGAAGTTTACTTATCATTTTCGGAACAAAGATGAATTGGTAATAAGCAAACTAAATTTAGTTTGAAGATTGTTCTAAACTTAAAGCAGTTTGACACCAGCATCTCTAAGAGAATCAATGACAGCCTTGACTTTACCATGATACTTCTGCTCTCGCTTTAAGAAAATGGAAACAGCAGGTATCTCTTTGAGTAGCAACCGTTCCCCGAGTATCTTCCCAATCTTGGCAGCAGCAGCCACATCCCGTGTAGATTCCATGCTTGTCCTGAGCACCTTCTCCTGTGAGCTTGCTGCTGAAGCCACAATTGCAGTGGGAGCATGGATAACTTGGGCACTAACATACTTGTTGGTGAAATGCAACTTCAAGACATATGGCTTTAGGAATTTTACAATTCTTGGTGGCCTAACAGGTGGAGGGATAACCATCTTCAAGACATATTGTCATGAATCATGATCATTATAAAAACAACATGCAGCAAAGCAAAGCAAAAGTGGGGTTCATCTAGTTCATCATGCAAACATTCATCAGAGGTAGCATCTAGCAAGTGGGGGATTTGGATACCAAATCATTAAGGAAAAAAGATCCATGCTACTTAGTCTTCAATTTTATCCCAAATTTCTTTTACTCTCAACATGAGATACAATTACGAATGAAATCAATAGACTCAAATGTGGGTCTAGGAATTCATGAAAAACTCAACTAATCCATGAATAAGCTATTTCAATTTTCAATCAAACCAGCAATCCTTTCTTTTCTCTAGAAAAGCTTAGCAGCCCCACAAAACCAACATAAATTTCAAAAGAACGTAATATTAGCCAAATTTTTGGTTAAATTTTAAAGATAAAAGGTTCTGGAATTAGGGAAGTGAATTAGGCACCCAAACACTTCTAGAATCTAGACAGCGTCTCGGCGGATGCTAGCGGTGCCATCTGCCACCGCTAAAAGACCTGAATAGCAGAGCGAACAAATTCCACACTAGTAGAAGCAGATCCCGGCTAGCAGTGCAACAAGCTTTAAAAGATTTCCCTTCTCAACAAAGTAACAGAGAGAAGCAGTAGGACGGAAAACAGAAAATGAAATATAGCAGAGTGATGCAGAGTCGAGAAGTAGAAATCAATATTCAAGCTAAGTTTAGGGATTCAAAAAACTACCTTATTTCCGCTGGGAACTTGAAGGCAAACCACGGCTTTGATCAGAAGAGGAAGACACACTTGGAAATATGGTACCTTGGGTGTTTAGGGATTAAATTTAAAGAAATAATGAGCGGAAGTCGCCACCTCAGATAATGTTTTGGTTATTTTTAGAGTTAAAATGTGTATAATATCTTATGTTATAAAAATATTAAAAAATATAATAGTTTTTTAAATATAAATTAAAAGATAAGTCTATTTATTACGTATATCGAATATCGTTTAATATCACTAACGTTGAACAATGTCAAGTTCTGTTAAATTGATTAATAAAGAATAAAAATCAAGAAGAATTAGAAAAGCATTATTTTTCAAGTTTTCAGTCGTCGAAGGTGGCCACCATCACCGTCGATGAACAACAATCGGCGACAGAGCCACATCATGCCTTCCTTAATCCGATGCCTCCAATTTTTGGGGGGAAAATGAGCGTTTGGGTGATTTCTTTAAAACAAATGATTTTTTAGGCGAAAATTGTATTTTTTTTGAACAGATGTAACTAATTTTATTAAGGGGCGAAAATCGTATTTAAATATTTATCAAAAGAACATTGTTTTATAATATAACTTTTACTAAGATAAAAATATTTTTTTGAATTAAATTATCAAAAATATAAAGAAATTGGGATTGATTTTGTGTCTGAAAATAATGTTTTAGACTAAATTAAAAAAATGTGATTATGTTTTAGATATTAAACTAAATTATAAAAAATATAAAGTTTGTACGGGTGTGCAAATATGATTACATTTAGTGGTGTGCAAATTCGGATACAGATCCAGGCTGACAATTGTAATAGGAAGCTCCGCGGTGGTCGCAAGGGACGGCGTTCCTCTGGAGTGCGCCGTAGCTGATGTATCTCGTTGTCTGTAAAATGCGGCGGCTGATCTCCGAGTCCAACTCGGACTCTTCTTCCGCTTCTGAGCATTCGACTATGGAACCCTTGCATGGAGATCTGGTGGTGGTGGTTGGCGTCCAACCGAGGAATACCTGCTGGTTGTAGCTGTCCACACTGGCATTGACGTTCTTCACCATCATCTTCGCCACCGCCGCCATGACCATAACAGAGACCAAAACAAGTTTACAAGAATTGAGCACCACTGCCATTGAAATTTCAAAACAAGAAATCCCTGTATTATACTTTTCTCCCTACTTTCTTTGTTCTCCTTTGTTTGGCTTTGAATTTGTCGTGTGAATTACTGTATTTTCTTTTCTCTCTGTTTTCCTGTGTTTTTAAATGAAAGAGGATACTCAAAGAGAACTGGTTGGCGACTGATTATAAAGATATGGTTATGCTAATTGACACTCATTTGGGTGATTATTACAAATATGCCATTATACGTGATTTTGAAATAAGAAGATTTTATGAAAAATTCATTTATATTTTGAAAACTAAAGATAAGATTTTATTTTCTGAAATTTGAAAAATAAAGATAAGTATTGTGGTAGTTTTAGAGGATATGGTTACTATTTTGAAATAAACAAAATTATTATATAAGAAATTTAAATCATTATTTTCTTTATTAAAAATGAATGATTTTAGTTTTTAATTTTTTAGATTTAATACACGTGTAATTAACACATGCCACTAATTCTTATAAAAAAATGATTGTAAAGATATAGTTATTTGAGTTTACTATTTTTTATCATAATATGAGTAGGATTTGGTATATTTAATTTTTAAATAAAACACCATAAAAATATATAAATTAAATTTTATATTGTACAATTGGTGATGAAAATAGTCAAAGCCAAGTCGCGCTCTCTTGAAAAAGAATACCACAAGGGCAAACTCGATATTTAAGAGAAAACTATGGGCAAAATGCAAAATAATAATCCCTCCACTTTGATTGACTGGTTATCTCCCTTTGTTTTTAGAGAAATTATATCATGGATCAGTCCCACCATGTTATCCATTAGATCGATCAATGATAATCATCTATCTCATTATTTTTTAATTTTTAAAGTGAAGATTCACCTGAAAAAAAAATATGACATAAAAAAATTGATGAAGTGGGTAGTTATTATTGGTCGGTCTCATGGACACGTGATAAGACTGACCAATAATATAATTTTTTTCTGTTTTTAAGGAATAAAAATATCTTAATTATCCCATTGATACATAAATTATATCAATTTTTTAATTTCATGCATAATATTTTAAAATTTTTAATTTAATGCAAGGAATTTTTTAGCGTTAATCGTTTTACTCACTTTTATTATGAGAGTTGACGTGGACTTCTTGGATCATTTAAAAATTAATATATGTTATTTAACTAAAAAAAGCTTTCATTGAAGGTTAAAAATGTAAATTCACACTTTTTTAATTTTTGTGTTACGTGTCAATTATTATTTGGTTCAAATTTCAGAAAATAAAATCTTATCTTTATTCTTCAAAATATAAATGAATTTTCATAAAATCTTCTTATTTCAAAATCACGTATAATGGCATATCTGTAATAATCACCCAAATGAGTGTCAATTAGCATAACCATATCTTTATAATCAGTCGCCAACCAGTTCCTTTTGAGTATCCTCTTTCATTTAAAAACTCAGGAAAACAGAGAGAAAAGAAAATACAGTAATTCACACGACAAATTCAAAACCAAACAAAGGAGAACAAAGAAATTGGGGAGAAAAGTATAATACAGGGATTTCTTTTTTTTTTTTTTTTGAAATTTCAATGGCAGCGGTGCTCAATTCTTGTAAACTTGTTTTGGTCTCTGTTATGGTCATGGCGGCGGTGGCGAAGATGATGATGAAGAACGTCAATGCCAGTGTGGACAGACACAACCAGCAGGTGTTCCTCGGTTGGACGCCAACCACCACCACCTCATCTCCATGCAAGGGTTCTATAGGCGAATGCTCAGAAGGGGAAGAAGAGTTTGAGTTGGACTCGGAGATCAGCCGTCGCATTTTACAGACAACGAGATACATCAGCTACGGCGCACTCCAGAGGGACGCCGTCCCTTGCGACCACCGTGGAGCTTCCTATTACAATTGTCAGCCTGGAGCTCAGGCCAACCCTTACGACCGTGGATGCAGCCGGATCACAAGGTGCAGGGGGGGAACTGGCTGAGCTTTTTTTCTTTTTAAAATAAAGTGCAATAAGTTAGTTTTTTTTTAATTGGGGTTTGATTGTCATAGTTGAAGAAAATATGGATATTTATCGATTGATGACCACCCAGTCACATGGTTAGTATTTTTATTTTTAATGTCTCTTTTAAAGAATATTGTTAATTGTTCTCACGAGATCTATACCTTCTGTGCCTTTTTAAACAAGCGCAGTAAGAATGACTTTATATGATTTGTATAAAAGAGGGTCTAAAATTTTGATGAATAATATTATTAGATGATTAATTTTGAAATCCATTGTAAAAACGTGATAATAAAATAATTAAAACACATTAGTAATTGTTTCTTAAATGTGATAATTAATTATAGAGTCTTATTGTTTATTTTTATTACTATCGTTTTTATAAAACCAATGAAATTTTGGACATACGCTATAAAAATGATTGTACAGGATCCCTAAAAGGGACAATTATTTCTATGGACAATTACTTAGGGTCACGTTTTAATAAATTGCATGGGGACTTTAAAATCTTTGAACTTCATTTGCACACGTGATCTATACTTCTCATTTTTACATTATTATTAAATTATTATTTGTTCAAACATCGTTAATTAGTCTAAAATTCAATATAAACTCTAAAATTTTATTAAAAATCTGTGTTTGATTAAGAGAATTTTATATTATCTCAATGTAGTGTTGTTTATAATACTATCTCTAATTTTTATATTTACAGATATAAAAAATTATTCTAATTGATATTAGATTCTAATGATTAAATACATTAAAATATTCTTTTATACATGAATATTATCAAAATAAATATCCATAAAAAATATTAAATTGTTTGAGTACTTTTTAAGTTATATTTTTAAAGTTAAACTTAATTATACTGAAATTAGTTGTTGAACTCCTGACTTTGAACACTTAAGGTTTTATCAATATTGTTTTTCAAATAATTTTTGACTCTAAAAAACTGGTTTGAGAAAAAAAAAGATATTACTAAACAATTAGTTTTTTTTTAAAAATATGTTTGAAAAGTATTTTTCAACCCAAATGTATAAATTAAAATTTTTAGTTTTTACGGTTGGAAAATATTTTTGAAACTAAATTATAATTTTAACCTTTTTCTATTGTGTTTATAATTTATAAATTTATAATTTTTATGAAGATTAATTATAAAATATTTTTAGTTTAAAAATTATATATATCAAATAAAATATTTTAAATTCATTATATTTTTATAGAATACGTACAATGGTTAAAAAATATGTATTTATTAATAATTTTTTTTTTTACATTTTTATGATAATTTAAGTTGATATATTTTATTTATTATAATATTAAACAATTTATATAACTATTAAGTATAAAATTCGATCGAATAAAACCAAAAAAAGAGTGAATTAAAATTTTAAAGTTTGATGTACACTATTTGCAAAGATAAAAAATGCAAAGGGATTTATTGTAGTTCAACTTATTCAATAAAATCTACGTCCACTAGTGTAGAACTAACAAAAATATAAGACACACTACTATGCCACAGTACAAAAAAAATACAAGAAACAGAAGTAATCAAATAACTCACGTACGTGTTCTGAAGTCTAAGGTGCATGAGATTGTCCAAGAGGAGGAAGAAATACGGGGTTCGAATCCACGTCACCTGAACCAAATGGTAAACCAAATTCATATTCCGATAAAAACAACTTCTTATTAAGCATTCAAACTAAAAAGCCTTAAAAACAACACTTTGGTTTTGAATTTCGAAAAACTGACCGTGCCATCGAACTCAAGACATCAAAAAATACAAAATGGGACCGAATCGAAAAAAGTAACACTGATGTCAGCATTAGTGAACACTAACGTCAGCAAGTCAACGCTGACGTCAGCAGATGACTTTAGCAGGTGACGTAGCAAGTGATGTTAGCGGGTGATGTTAATAGTAACATAAGCAACTCTGGTCGGGTCGAGTTGGTCACGGATTGCAGGTCGGATTGGTCGGGTTCCAAGATTTTTCTAAGAATATCTGGATTTTCCAAAAAATCTGAAAATCCCAGAAAATCCAAAAAATCCATATTTTCGATTCTCTCCCTCCCTGATTCGATTCAAAAGCCACTAAAACCAATTTCAAACAGACTTTCCCTTCAACATAAATTCGAATTAAACTCAAAATCCTTTCTTTTTCAAACCAAACTAATTTCTTTTTCTCTAAAACATAACAATGTTAAAACTAAAAATAAAACATAAGAAAAAGACTTACCCGATGACTCACCTGAGTAGATGAAAGGAGAAAGAGAGGTAAACTTTGTTTACAAATTGAACCAAACTAAATGGGGTGAATGATTTCTGAAATTAAAGGAGAAAATAAAACCTCCACCAAAACGTAAACGTAAAATCATGGAGGAATATTATTTTCAAATATGAAATGATAAAATTACCCAATAAGGGTCTAAATTTATTTATTTTTGCAAAAAGAGTTTTAAACTTTCAGAAATTTATCAAATAGCCATAGAATTTAAGAACAAGAATTCTCAAATTTTAGGGTTTGAATTAGAGATTTAACGGGAATAAGGGTTTTGATTTGGGGAAGAAATTGGGGTGTTATATTGTACCTCGTGTACATTTTGTGGTGTCATGGACACCTTCTTGGATACTATATGTATCAACTTACTAGGTACTTTATGTACCCGCTTAAAACTTAATTATCTTTGTCCTAACTAAAAATCAAGATGTTTATACAATTAAAAAACTATAAACTTAAATATGTATTGGTACCCTCTTGTTATGTCACTTGACTAGTTAAAATTAGCATGAACTAATATATATGATGTTGCATCGATACCAACATGTTACTTGTCCTTGAAGTGTATGCTTTGAATTTGGAAGTATGCTTATAGTCATTAGTCTGGGAAATTCTAAAAAAAACGACCTTAAAAAAAGCCTAAAAAAGGTTGTACCGTTTTTCTTACAAAAGTTGTAAGAAATTCGGTACACATTTTTCGGTATATACCGAAGTTCTTACAACTTTTGTAAGAAAAACGGTATATACCGAAATCTTTATACTTTTTGTAAGAAAATCGGTTTATAACCGAAATTCTTACAGTTTTTGTAAGAAATTCGGTATATACCGTTTTTCTTACAAAAGTTATAAGAATTTCGGTATATACCGAAAAATGTGTACCGAATTTCTTACAACTTTTATAAGAAAAACGGTACAACCGTTTTTTAGGCCTTTTTTAAGGCCGGTTTTTTTCTAGAATCACCCCATTAGTCTTTAATAAGAGTATGTGAATTCTTGTTTGCTTCGAATTGAAAGCATGATGAACCTTGTATGCTTGAATGGTTAAATGAATTGACTTGTAAACATAAGATGTTTGTTTTTCTCTGTTACTTGCTAATTAATGCATGTTTAACCGATTAGTTTTAGGAACTACCTCACTACGTACCTAAAAAGTACTTATCACTCTTTTCATTCAATATAAGATACTTAACTTGAGCATTTTCCGACACAAATCGTATCAAACTTCATTCTAAAAAATCTCAATAATAGATGATGCAGCTACAGATTTAGCCAAATGATGTAGTGCTGATACTGGAAATTCAAGGATGTAAATTACTTAAATCACATCTTGATTATTAAAGACATGAAGAAGCTTGACAATGAAGACACAGATTGGATATTGAAGGAATCAGGTTCCCTTTTTATGGAGATTTCTCCATATCTGATCACCACGAATATGCCAGTCTTCTTCACTCCACAATTTTATTTAGTTTGCTGTTTCGAACATATTTTTTCACCTACTACTATATGACCTAAAATTGTATTATTTATTTTTTATATTTTAATAATTAAATAAATTAGAGTAGATTGAATTAAATAATGTTTTTTTTAATTACCTTGGTAAAATAATAGAGTTATTCGGTTTGTCCATCATCAGGCTTAGGAGGTCAGAACAATCTTCTCTAGTGGACGAGAGAATAAAAACTACTTAAAGTGAGCTTTCTGTATACATTGAAAAGGATCTATTAAAGGGTGACACTGCCACATCAATACAGTTTTTTTTAATTATGATATTTTATTTTTTTATTTGATATAGAAAATTCATGTTTAAATATTCTTTTTGAAATTTTTGGAAAGGAAAGAATAGTATACCTGAGAAAAAGAAAGAAGGAAATGCTTAAATTTGGGTCCCATCAAATGTGGCGTCTCTTCAGGTAACCTAATCGACTCTTAGTCTATCTCTTATTTTTTATATACTAAATTCTAAATCTTATATTAAATTATAATCTTAAACCCTAAATCATAATCTTAAACTCGACCAAAATATGTTCTTTTGTTTATAACCACATAATTAAATGATTTCTTTGATATGTTAACTATATTTTTAAGATAAAACACATGAGCATCTTCCATCCAACCATCTGAGTATTCATTTAACCAAAACAAAAAGTAAGAATTACTTGGCTTATGTAAACCTTAAAATGAAAAAAAATACTCCAAACCCTATTCTCCCCACTCTTATTAGTTTTTAACCCTAACTTAGAATACAAGGTTTGTTCCTATATCTACATACATGGCAAAACTATGACCCCAATACACTCATGCAAGTGGTATAAGCTTCGTATTCGAACGATGCTGAAGCATACATCACATAATGGAACATGCATTCGGGTTTTCGTCGCTGAACAACTCGAAAGAATAAGACGGCTGCAACGAGTGCGATGAATACGAATGGAAAGACGGTTGTTCAGTCATGTGGCCGGAGTGCGTATACATATACGAATACGGACGTGCAGAGGCGTAATACGATGCACCGTAGCCGCTACTCGGATACGTTGTGTTGTAGATGGTAACATACAACGGTGGTGCATGGTAATACGTTGGGTACTCATCCATGTGGTGCTGACGTGGAGGGCTATGGTTGGCCGGAGATGGCATGGGAACGGAAATGGGAATAGGACCGTGAGGTCCATAACCAGTAAACTGCGGTCCGGTTGGTGCTGGTCCAGCATCACCAGGATGATCACCCTCCTCAAAATTAACACTTGCATTCCCTTTCTGCCCCTTCTTTTTCTTTTTACTTCCACCACCACTACCACCACCGTTACCTTCACTTTCACCGCCTCCGCCGCCTTTCTTTTCCGGGACCGGTGATTGATTACCGACCATCAAGGACACGGGACCTTGTTTGTCTTTATCATCGTTTTCACAGCTTTTAGAAGCACCGTCTTGAAGAATGGAAAGTAATTCAACTTTCGGATCTTTATCATCTCCGGGGCTATTGCTGTTGTTGTTACCTTCTTCACTGTTTGGTTGGCCACCTTGTTTGTCTTTGTCTTTGTTCTTTGATTTTCCTTTCTTCTCCTTCTGTTCAGACTTTTCCGGCCATAACTCTGCATGTCTCCCTTTCTTTACTAATTTCTTGATCAAAATATCGACATTTAGGTGTAGGTTGGCTTTTACCGTTACCTTTTGTTGTTTCAAATCGGATTCAACCTCGTACACGCCTGCAAATCACAAAGGAGATTGTAGGAAAGATTGAACCAGAGAGAAAATGCAAGAAAATAAATTTTACCATAAAAGAATATGCTGAGAAAAAAGAGAGAGAGAGAAAACTTTGTTGAAGGAATTGGGATTCTTTTAACTGCAACTAAAAACAAAACCCAGATGAGAAAAACTGACAAACATCAAGATTTCGATATGAAAACTAGGAAAGTTCAGAAACTTGAAATTTCAATGAAAAATACATGGTAAAAGGATTTGATACAGTATAGGAAGTTTAATTACCATTGATTTTCCTTAGAATCTTTTCGACTTTCCTCTTGCATCCTTCACAATGAATGGAAACTTTCAACACCCAAGCCTGAGGAACACAGGGAAACCATTAGGTTAAAGAAAAGTCTGCAAATCTAGTTAATTTTTTACAAATAATAAGAAGAAAGAAATAAGAAGCTTTAACATGCCTTGTACTTTAGAGCAGGCTCTTGGTTTTCTTCCACTTCTTTAGAATTAGATTCTGGTTTGGTTTCAGCTGTCTTAGATTCTTGTTTGCTTTCTGGTTTTCCTTCAATTGTCACCATTGGCACAGAAGTAAAGAGAAGAAAACAGAAACTATAATCTTTTCCTGAGAATTTAAGCGAGGAAAAATAAGGGAGATGGGAAATGCCTGAGCAAGGAAGGCTTAAAAGAGGGGAATAGGCCAAGGAGGCAAGGACTTGGTTATGCCTGGGAAATGAATTTATTACATTAAAATTTATAACAAATAATGACACGAATTTATTTATATTTATATATATATTAAAGTATAAAATACTCTTATTTATGTATCATTTTAAATTTAAATAAATTTACTCGTACATAAATTAAAGGCATAAATATAATTTTTACCCTTAACGTTTATAATTTTTTATTATTTTTGTCCTCGTTCTTTTTTTGGATAAATTTAACCCTTAATTTATGTCTTTTTGACAAATAACTTATTTTTTAACTAGCATAATGATTAGACTGTTAAAAATTTAACAATATTGACATGTCATATATATATGTAATAATATATTTTAAATAACATGACATCTAGCCTCATTCTATGTGTATGTATGTATATATATATATAATATGTTATTATCGCTAATTTTTTACGATAATGAAAAATATATACATGTAAAATATAATTTTATTCTAACATAAAATATAAAACAATTAAAATTTAAATAAAACATTAAAAATTAATTAAATCTAAAATAAAAGGATATTAAGCATTCTCAAATCTTAAATATCATTATACATATATATGACATATCATTATCGTTAATTTTTTTAATTATTTAATCATTATGCTAGTTAAAAAAATGAGATATTTATCAAAATGATAAAAATTATAAACGTTAAGGGTTAAAATTATCTTTATACCTAAATTAAATTGTTTAAATTTGAATCACTTGAATTAGATGTTAAAATCATTTCTTGAATTTAAATCTAATATTAATTTATTTAAACAAGATTGATATCATAACCTTAATATATATAAAATTTAAAATTATTTTTTATTATTTTTTTGAATTGAGTTGAATTTATAGATTTAAGTTTATTTGTATAAATATATTTATTCATATTAAATTTTAAAATTAAATAAATTAAAACTTTGTTGACAGTTCGAATAAAGCTCAGATTAAAACAAATACACTCGAGGGCGCATATATATATATATAAACTTCTCTCAAAGAAAAACATGAGAATTTAATATGATAAAACTCAATTAACTTAAGAATTAACATTATATAATTTAATTTGTTTTTGAGAATATTTTAGTGTTGAAAAAATATGACCATTGAGGACTTATTTTGGGATGGAAGAGAACTTGGGAGGTAAATTTTAAGAAAATTGGGACTAAGCTTATAAGTAATTATATTTGGTCATTAAAAAGACTGACTTTTTGTACGTGAGAAAGAAAAAATATCAGATTTATCATTTTGAAAATGGGAGAGAGGAGAAAAAACATAATTTTTATAGAGGAGGAGAGTTCAACGTTGATTCAATTTCTATGAGATCGATATCTAAAATATTATAATCTGGCTAGAGGTGAAAGTTTCACATCTCACACTATATGACATAGGATTTTTATATTTATTCAAACAAATTTATAAATTTAATTTTGGTGAATTTTATTTTTATTGTTACCACCTAAATAAATAATTATATTATTTTATTATAATAAAATTAAAATTAAATTAAAAATATATGAATGATAAAAAATAAATCTGTATCTATTAAATTTTATTTTTAATTATTACGTGATCGGTCTGTTAATTTTTAACGGTCGATAATTATTTTAATAATTTATGATGTATTTTACGTTTTTAAAATACGTAATTTACACTTAAATGATTTAGTTTACGCTTTTATCAAATAGTATGCTTTCGTTAACTCATTTCAAACTGTGTGAAACCATCGGGACTTCCAGCGAATTCCATTTTGATTCTTTCTTTGACTCTTATTTCAAAGACTAAACCCATCGCCGTCAGTCCATCGGTTTATCCAGGTAAGTGATTCCTCACTTCTCCTGCCATTTTCTCCGCTTAATTCATAGACAAAATGTCATAACAAAATTTGATTCGATTTACTCCGTTTTGTTCATGGAAAGTGGAACGAAAACTCCCGAACATTTATGGGTTTTGTAGGGTTTTAAAAGAATCAAATACAAGTAAGCCCAGAGTCAAACAACTCCAGCTTCAGGCTTTTTGACATTGGAAGCTAATCTATTGATGGATCATTTTCTGGTAATTTACAGTCAATCTTATGTTCCTAATCAGTATCCTGTCTCAAAACTAAAAAAAAATGTGTATTTATATATTTGGTAGCGAAAAGCTTCGTCTACTTTGGATAGAAAGTCCATACTTCGGATCATAGCAATTGGTGCTGCTAGTTCTGGTCTTCTTTACTTGAACAACAACCCAAACTCGAGTAAGTACCCAGTTCTCCTGTATTTTTGGGTTTATGGTCTTATTTGCCACAGTACCCTTGATTTCGGTTATTGGGAATTGGGAAAAAAAACTCAAATAGTATAAACCTTCCCTACAGTTATTTCAGTGTAGAATATGTAATGTAACTTCTAGTTTTCTCATAACATGTAATCTCTTAGTTTACTCATTAATGGTACTTCTAATTGCATACTCGTAGTGGATTGTTGGTGTTTCTAATTGATTACTCTTGGTTGAATTGTAGAAGCAACTGTGAAACTGTCAAATACTGCACTTTTGCGTGAACATCTCTCATTCCAAGGGCACCCTTCATTTGTTTCCTCTTATCATTGGCAATTTGGTTTGTACTACTCTTCATACATTTAAGTTATACACATCTTTTACTGGCCGAAAAAAAGTTATGCATATCTTTTAATGGTATTTTGTTCATTTTCAGAATATCTATATTTTTCATGCATTTGTAGGAAATTTTCCATTATTTTTATCAAGAGTTGATCTTGCTTCAGCTAGAGATATAGCAAATGAAGCTCCAGTAGCAGTTGGAGATGGAGGAAAACCATGTTGCAGATGTTTAGGCAAGGATTTTATTTCAAATGCAGCTGCGAAGGTTGCTCCTGCAGTTGTCAATCTGTCTGCTCAACGAGGTTGTTATCTGTTTTGTGTCCTATTGAGATTTTTCTTTCATTTTCTGAAGTATAATAGTATGGTCTAGTCTACGTTGCTGGTAATTTTGTATTGTGCAGATTTCTATGGGTTTGCAAGTGGGAGGAGTATGTGTTCTGGAACTATTATTGATGCAGATGGTACTATTTTAACATGTGCTCATGGCGTAGTTGATTCTCAAGTCAGGCGACTAACAACCAATGGAAAGGTCAGTAGTTAAAATTGTTATGTATATTAGCATTTCAAGGCCCAACAATGCTTACTGATTGATTCCTATATTCTGGAAGATGTTGATTTTTAGTTTTCTAATTGATTGAAATCGAACTCTTGGAATTGCGTACATGAGTAAGATGTCCGAATTTCATAAGCCTTGTATTTTTATTTTTAGACTGCATTTCGATGCCAATATATTTTTGTATGTTTTTTTTTCATTATGATTAACTTTTGCAGGTTGATGTCACTTTGCAAGATGGCCGGACATTTGAAGGTACAGTAGTGAATGCTGATTTCCATTCTGATATTGCAATAGTTAAGATCAAATCTAAAACTCCACTTCCAACTGCAAAACTTGGTTCTTCAAGCAAGCTTCACCCTGGGGATTGGGTGATAGCAATGGGTTGCCCACTTACCCTTCAGAATACTGTCACAGCGGGTATTGTTAGGTAATTTTACCTGAAGTTTTTTTAAAAGAAAATTCATTCATAGATTTCAAGTTTTGATTAGTACATGGTATATTTTTGGAAAATTTGGTTATCTCGATGGTTGCTGATTTTTGGTGTTAATACATATGGATTTTATGTCTGTCAGGTTATTTAGCTTCAGGTGAAAGAAAATTAGTATACGAATGTGTTAAGATTAATTGATGATTTATCTGACTGGCTTCTGATGTCTTTTCGTCTCTGCTACATCATTGTGTAGCTGTGTTGATCGTAAAAGCAGCGATTTGGGTCTCGGAGGGATGCGCAGAGAGTATTTACAAACTGATTGTGCGATCAATGCTGTACTTCCTGTCTCTCACCTTATGTGCATCAATTAACATGTTGCATTTGTGGTCACGAGCATAGTCATTATATAAATGTGTTTGCATTTCAGTCATTCTCATGAAAAGTGATATCAGATTTGTGTATTGCCAAATTCTATGTACTGCTTTTGGATTGCATATAGGATTATGAATACTTGTGGATATATTACTCTATTCTTTACTTCATTTGTCGTCATGATGTGTATGCATTTGAGTGATTTTTGTGAAAAGTAAGATTGAGTACTGCCGAATCCCTGTGTACTGCTTTTGGATTGCTTGTCTTGTTATGAATTTAGTAGAATACAAGGATAACAATGATGAGATTTTCCTAAGACTTGTTCAGTTAGTCTGTATTTGTATGACTCCATTCTTCTTGTGGACATAATAATATGTTCTTTGCTTCTGTTCAGGGAAATTCTGGTGGCCCCCTTGTTAATATTGATGGAGAAATCATTGGAGTTAATATTATGAAAGTAGCAGCTGCTGATGGATTGAGTTTTTCTGTACCCATTGACTCAGTTTCCAGAATTATAGAGCATTTCAAGAAGAGGGGGTATAATCATATCTGCTTATGTAACTACTTATTGAAATTCAAAATACTTCACTCATAGTAATGAAACTTACCGATACCAATGAGCCACATAGAAAGATTAAAATCTTTTAATCTCGCAAAGATTTCATTCATTTGAATTTCGTTCCTTGTTCCCATTCCTCATCACATGTATTCGTATATGGGGGACATCAAATACTATGACAAAATTTATCCTTTTGGCTTGTTTTATGTAGTTAGCTTTCCTCCAATTTTGTTTCCCCATTAAAGATTATATGCATTACTAACTTGATCTCTTAAACAGTAGAGTTATACGGCCTTGGCTTGGATTAAAAATGCTTGATCTTAATGATTTAATCATTGCTCAACTTAAAGAAAGAGATGCCAAATTTCCTGATGTTGAGAAAGGCATTCTTGTTCCTATGGTATGTTTATTCTAGTTCCTTTCTCCCTTTAATCATTTCTACCCTCAAAGTGCTTTGGATTTGCAAACCAAGTGAAATTATTCTGCATTTGTATGTTTCCTTGAAACCGTGTTGTAGGTTTTTATGGATAATTGGATATCCTTCATCTTCTTTGCGCATTAAATTTTTTCCAGGTAACCCCAGGTTCTCCAGCTGATCGTGCTGGATTTCGTCCAGGTGATGTTGTCATTGAATTTGATGGAAAACCAGTTCAAAGCATCAAGGAGGTATTGTATTCAATAGATTTAAAACCATGTTTTTCCATACCTAGTAGTTTCCTTCCGATTCATGATTGACATGAAATTTAGAGCCTGATGTTTAAGAGTGGCAGATTATTGATATAATGGATGATAGAATCGGGAAAGCATTGACTGTTGTTGTGAAAAGATCAAATAATGAAGTGGTCAAATTGAGTGTGATCCCTGAGGAAGCTAATCCGGATATGTGAGGGAAATGGTTAGTTCTACTTAAAGCTTTTGGAAGGGTTATGCAGTCTATTTCATGTTGATATATTCTTGTTCTTAACCCTTCACAGGTTACAATTTTTTATTTTTTATAGAAAGACAAACGCAGAAGAACTGTTGGTCCTCAGTTGGGTTTTGTTATGAAATCTTGGCAATGTAGACATTTGATTCATAGATTAGAGCTGTAGCAGGAACCATATAGTGCAAAGGTAAAGTTCCTCAATTGAACCTTAGCAGAAGAATAATGATTCTTAATTTTTACTAAGAATAATAGTGCACTGGATATGTTTTAATAAAAAGTTTACAAGGCATACGATTTATATATACAGGGATAAAATTTATTTAGTTCTATGTTGATTTATGTCCCTTGGATTGGATGATGAGATGAAACATATCTCAAGTAGTTTTACTTCTTTACCCAAAAGTAGTCCGCCACTCAAATTTTATCCCCACCATCCCATCTCTCGTCTAGGAATTTGGCCACAGATGCGTAAGATAGGGTGTGCGTAATGACGATACATGTTTATGGTAGCCCTAAGAACTTGTGAACTATTTCGTAGGGTGTTCTTTTTCGGTATCTAGTTTTTGAGCACTCAAAAAATTTAATACTCGATTTTTTGAGTATTTTTCTATGTCCTGATTCGCAGAATTTTGAGGATAATCATTCAAATTGTCCGAGTAGTTAGCTCATTGAAATTGCCCAAGCATTTGAAGAATTGATTAGGGAATCCTATTGAGTCCAATTTCTGGATCGAATTAAATGACGTGAGCACTCATTTAAAAAGAAGAATTCAATTCGGACATTACTCTACAACTCAAGATAATTCAACCTCTTCTTTTATCTATTCGATTTTATCTATCTTTTCTTTTCTTGTTTATTTTACTTATTTATTTAAAACTATAATTATCTTTAATTGTGTTTTTATTTACAGTGTGATAACTTAGGCAAAGTGGCCCAAATCAATCTATGTGGAGATGATATCTAATTTATACTATTATTTACGACGTATACAATTGTACCGTTTGCATTGCTTTAAAATCACAAATATAATAGGGCTCGTCCCAAGAATAATAGCGTACATCATGTAAAAAAAAAATTCTTCTATGAACATTTAAATCACAAAGTAAAAAGCCATTAGCAAGAACGTTAACAATATTAACATAACAAGGTAATGTTGTAGTATTTAAAAGTTTTTTATTTGAAAATTCATCTTAATATAAAAGTTTATGATTATATTAATGAGCTTTTTAGTTTAGAAATATGATTAACTACTTGATTTTTGGTTTTTTTTCATTACTTTGACATCAAATTCTTGTAATAATAAAATCCACATTTTAAGTCTAGTTTTAGTATCTTTTTAATCACTAAATATTTAATGGTCGAATGATCATTATATAAAATGACTTTAGTTTCTATAAAGTATGTATAATTACTAATTTTATTCTGTAAAAACTGATTTTAATTTTTTATTTCTTCTCAATAATGGGCTTTAATTTTATTGTTATCAAAAGATTTTACTATACATATTATAGTTAATCTCCTTCTAATTTTGGTTCAATGTGGATTTTATTATTCCTTTTATTTTATTTTTGTTTTATTATTTTATCTATTACTATCTTTTTAATCTATTACTTTTATTAGTAATTAACATATCTTTTAACCTATCTTTATGAAAAATCCAAAAAAATATTATATATATTTTGTTTACTTATTATTAAAAAATGTATATATTATATAAGGATTATTTTGTTTCATTTTGTTATTTTACATCTTAGTTTGTCTTAGTTGGTATTTTTAATTAATTTCAATTTTGGTTTTCATTGTTATTATTATTATTATTAATTATTATAATTGTTATATATAACAGTAAATAAATAAACAAAATTTAAATAAATAAGCCCATTTTTAATTAATTAATAAATAGCCCATTACAAATAACCCATTAAAAATTAATTACAAAGTTCGGTAGGCCCAAACCCGTTTAAGCCTAAGTCTGGTAACCATTACAAGAAACCCTAACCAACGCCCACTTTTTCTGTTGACGTAGTCAATCATGGGCCGTTAGATTTGGCCCTTCAATCTAACAGCCAGGATCAATTGAAGAAAGATCTGGAAGCCCCACGTGTTCCACTCGCGATCGTTCGGAGTTCTCACGCGTGCGTCCAATGCACGCCCTTGCCCCTTCAGATGCCCGATAGCCTCTGTCTTCTCGCCGGCCATTCACCGTTGGTCCCTCCACAACTCTAGAAACCACGATTACAAGCAAACAAAAAAGGAAAGAAGCGGTTAGAAATCGTACCAGTTTTTAGTGCAAATTTCACATACAAACAACAAGAAATTCAGAGGAACAATCGACAAATTTTTAGAGAAATGAGAGAATTTCAGGAGAAAAAAACAAACGAATTCCAGCAACAAATAACAGAACCAATAGGATTTTCAGAGGTATTTTCTTTTCAGTTTTTCCCATGTAATTTCGGTTATAAAACTGAACCAAAAGCAACATGTAAAGGGATTTTTTTTCCATCTTTCGATCAATACAAAAAACTTTTGAGGTATATCCTCGTTTCTTTTTGCACTCATCAAAAGAAGACTTTTGATCTTCGAACGTAAGGTCAAGGTTTTTTTACCTTCGAACGTAATCGGTTCTTCCTCGTCGACCGTTTGATCTTCCGGTCACTGGTGATAATCCCATGACCTCCGTGCCTCAAAAGGGTGAACCAAACCTGGGAGGAAATCGGTCGATTCTTAAAAAGCGGCTTCTGTTTTCTAAAAAAAGAGCTTTTTGTGTGTTTTGATGAAAATCATAAGGGAGTAGAGAACTTTAGCTCGAAAAGGAGATTTTAGTGTGTTGTGGTTTTCTGGGTTTTCAACGGTGGTTACCGGGTTTGGTTCATCTTTTCTGGAAATCATAAGGGAGTAGAGATTTTTAGTTCAAAACGGGGTTTATCATTGGAAGGATCTGAGACTTAGCTCGAGAGTATACAACATATCTTGGGTCAGATCGAGTGCTCCGATGCACGTAAGCTTGGGTCCACTATTTCCTTGCTTCAGAATGATGCTTATGCAAGGTGGATGATCACTACAACGGCATTGGAACCAAATGAGGTCTCATGAAAGATTTTTGTGGCTACCTTTAGAAGGAAGTATCTTGGAGTCTGGTACTAAGAGAACAAGAAGAGAGAATTTATGGCATTGGTACAAACGAACTTATGTGTCCGCTTGAACCAATATGCACATGAGTTAGTTCCGAATGAGTGCGCGAGGTGTGAGTAGTTTTATCAAAATTAAGTATACTTTCATGAATGTCATGTACATAACTACCATGTACATGCAAGAGAGTCAACTATTTGAAACCAGAAAACATGTTAGTTTTTGAAAGAATAAAAAAAGGAGTAAGAAAAGAGAACATGTTAGAGAATCCTGACCTTATTCAGTTCAAGCATGAAGAACCCAGTTTAAAACCACTCCACCATACACTTGGGATAGAAACCTTTATCAGTGACAATGGCAGACAGACCTTGAAGTTCCTTCTGAACTTTACGCCTCTCGTAGAAAACTGAGCACGCAAGTGAGTTGCACTTTACCCCACTCTCCACAACCCAGTCGCCGCCTCCACAGTGTCGACATATCTGCCAGAGGATCAATAACCAAGGTAAAACACCGAAAGCATCAATATTATGACATTCCATATCAGAAATTTAACTGAAATTAGGCAAATGGTATGAAGACTAAAAGGGACACATTACTCACAGCAGCAAGGTGTTGCATTTCTCTCTCTAATTTTGATGTCCTCCAAGTTATAACTGCTGCTGCTGCAGTTTCGTTTTGTGAACATTTACTGCACAGATGGGCTGATGATTGGACCAACTCACCACAGAGTATACAGTGTTTTGAAAGATAATAGTAATCGATTCTCATGCGATGGGGATTTAGAGCATGTACACCACATTTACCGAAAGCTTCCCTGGCTGGGCGTGGCATTTCTGAGAACCACCGATTCAGGTCAGCACCAACAAGCCCAAAAACTCTCTGCAATGCTGGGATTATCTGTTTGTTGATGTAATACAAATCATTTAATCTGTAAGGGGAGTTAATTGCTAAAAGTTCCAATGGATCCACCACCATGTCAACCAGGCGAGCCCCAGGCTCCCCATGGATAACAACATAGGGTACTCGCTCCGCATAGCGTGGTTCTGCCCTGGGATCTTTTCTCATTGCTTTAGTTGCCACGATTGCTGCTGGTGGAAGAGAACTTACTTTTGTACTGTAGGTTCCTAAGCGAACTTCTTTTGCAAAAACAAAATCTTGAATGGAAACCCTACCAGACAGAATCCTTGTCCATTGACGATGCAAGTATGCTCTAACCTATACAAAACAAATGACGTAAATTTCATCTATGATATAAGAATTGCCAGCGTCTTAAGGCAACCTATCATGGGCATGGCATTCACAGTGACGAGACATAACTTCTTAGCAATTTTCAATATTGTGGGGTGTATATAAATTACAATTTATCAGGTATATCTAGAGGCTCTGGCTTTGTGATAAACAGACTGGCACTTAAAGCCAAGTTGCTTGCTTGATAGTTGCTCACTAAACCTACTTATCAAATAATTTATTTTTAAGGACAAAGATTTCCAAGTGGGTTGTCAGCCTCTACAAGATAGAAATAAGAAAACTTAGATACCTTTGATATATCTTGATGTTCGAAGAAGAGTCTCAATGACTGTTCCAGTGTCTTGGCAACAGCACTACAAGTATCTCTGCGAACTGTCTCAATGCCTTTAGCATCAAAATTAGGTTTTGCTTGGTCAGCACTCTCGTAACTATAGCCAACATAACGCTTCTTGGTAAGGAGAAAACATGGGTGGTAGACTTTCTCCATTTTCAGTGTAACTGGATATGGGTTCATCGCAGTTATTTCAGTTGCAATCTCACGCCCTATTTTGAATGATTCTTCAATACTGCGCCCCTTAAGGAGGACAAACATGCTGCAATAAATTTAAGTCCCTTAGTCTGACCTTTCCCTAAATGCATGAGGTAACTAAATATTCTACAATAAACACGGTATATTTAGTCTTAAAAAGTAGCCTACTAATCTGTAACTATCCATAATTAACAGATACAATCTTTAAGACATAATACATTCCTAAATAACACAATACTACCCACAGCTGTAAAAAAGGTTTGCCTACATACCTGTCAGTGTCACCATATATAACATTAGCCTTCCATTTTTCATGTGCATTTACGTAGGAAATAGCTTTTTCAAGTGTGCTACGACCACATTGAACAATACTGTCCGCAAGCTCAGCACAAGGCATGCGGCCACTAAAACCAGCAGCAGTATAACCATATGTTACATTTGCTATCAGTTTCAAAGCAAGCTGTCTTGCATTGAATATCTGGAAAAAACATAAAAGACAGTAAACTATCACATTTATTAATGAGCTTAGATAAAGGACATTATTGGCAAAATGACAACAAACTACAAAGAATATCAAATTTTAATTTTCCTGCTGGACTTTATTTCGCATTAGTTCCAGTATAGTGCATATGATTGAAAAAGGTATTGCAAGATACAACTAATTTTCATTCAGTCTTAGTTTAAACTAGCGTACATGGCTAAATAACCGAATACACAAAATATAATACATACTAAGGACTGGTGATATTGTGATTAATTCAGCAAAAATATTGAACATCTAGGAGGGTTAAGAAAAATTGTTGCAGAGAGGGAGAGGGGAAGGTGAAAAGGATAAGAAATGATCTGAGCTAAGCAAGACAATGAATCAGATAATTAGCAGCTTGAATTCCAAGAATACATGTGATGTAATTATTCTGACTACTTTAAGAGTAAAATATGAAGAAAGAAAATTATCAGTAACAAAGATACCCTCTGAAGAACTTGCTGTGTGGGAGTCAAATTCTTCATTGCTTGTTTCACCATTATTCTGGTTGATAATATTTCCTCCAATAAGCGAGGCAGAACTCCTTTGCGTACCTATGGAACAACAAAAGTGGGCATAACTGGATATGCAGGCATCAATTTCTCTTTTCTCTCTCTATTTCTCCCTTAGTTTCCTAAATAAAAGATGGGGGAAATCTAAATAAATAAAGTTATACAGTAGAAATGATAATTACCTTTGAAGGCACATACATAACACCACTTGGAGTAAGCAGCAGTTGGTCTTTCAAATCCCGTAAAACACTTGGATTTGGTGCATATGAACTAACCCCGAGAGTATTTAATTCAGAATTTGCAATTTTTCCAAGGCATGTGCAAAAGCAAAGGTTGTAAGCAATTATCATGGATGGATAAAGAGACTGAAAGTCCAACACAACAACTGGATCTGCATAGAAGGAGGACTCAGGTTCCATCACAAGAGGCAAACACTCCATTGCTGGTTGATAAGCAACCTGTATAAGAGAAGAACTGAATCAATATTTGTTATGTTTCTTAGTAGGGAAGGATATTTTATTATTAGGGAACAAGAATTCTAGGGAAAATAAAATATTATTTATTACTTTGAGTCAGACTTTATTATGAGCATTATTATGAGAAAGTTTAGGAGATTTTGTTTATTAACATCTTATATCCTTATTCCTTAGTTGGATAGCTTGTTTAGTAAGAGTTTTCTTTCAACATAGTATGTAACCTCTATGTAAAGGGGATGATATGCATAAATAAAATCCAAAGATTATTATATTCTCAAAGAGGTTCATGACTCTCTAAACATGTCTAAGGTTTGAAACTCTCTTCAATGAGTTTCATTTTCTTTTTCATCATTGCTACATGAGGAAGAAACAACTCAAACAAAAATCAAGGGAAAACCCTTTCAAATCAAGAAAAGTACCAATCAACTGCTTGGTGACTCGACCCACAGCTAGAGACCATAACAAATTGGCATCAGAACCATACATCATGTCTCCCGGTTGCAATCGTGCAACACGGGTTGTAACAGCGGTATTCAAATGTTTGCCCGGAACTATATTAAACTAGAGATCATAAAATATGGGCTTACTAGTGGGGTTTATACGCAAGCAGATAATTCATTGCGCTACTGTTGAAGCCAAACCCAAACTGTTTTTACTGCTCAATCCTCTACATGAATTACGGTAGGTCTATAAACAAATCGATCGAATACAAACGAGGATATGTCAATGTTCGTTCGTTTAATTTTAACCTAAAAACGAACAAACATGAACAACTAACCGAACATAATTTATTGTCCGTTCGTTAAGGAATGTAAATTGTTCATGTCCGCTCGTTAAAATGATAACAATTACCGCATAAAATGCATTAATATAAGCTGTAACTTCAAGGTTAATTAGTTCGAGTACAATAAAAACGAGGGATGACAATTTGACCCGACCCCGTCGGGTTACGACCTGACCTGATAGGGACGGGTTGTTTATTTAAAAACTCAAGTTCAGGTCGGGTTATTGAAAAAAATAGTCGGAGTCGGGTTTAGAGTAAAAATTCTCCAACCCGACCTGATATATTTATATATAATATTTAATATTTTTATTAATTTTTCCTGGTCGAGTCAGATTTAGTCAGATTTTCTATTAATATATCAGGGTTGGGGTCGTATTATATGTTTTATTATTTCAAGTCGGGTCGGTCGGGGCAAGATTGGGGAGGAAATTTTAATTTTCGAGGCGGCCAAAACCCCGCCTCGATCTGACCCGTTGTCACTTGTCATCCCTAATAAAAACATGCATAAACCATAAATAAGCTACATTAAAATAATAAAGTTAAAGTCTTAAAGTTAATTTGATCGACAAAACTATACTTAAAATCAGGGTTCATGGCTTATAATTAACCCTATTATAATTATGATTAGGAGTCAAGACTTTGTTATGAGAATTATAAGGAGTAATTTTAGGAAATTTAATTTATTAATATTTTATACACATCAGTAAAATTCAAGTCTTATAATTAAATTCTTAAAGAGGTTCATGGCTCATTCTAAACAAGCCAAAGGTTCAAAACTCCCCTTGACGAGTTTCATCTTTTTCATAATAGATGCGCACGGAAGAAACAAAATTCAAGGGGAAAACCTCTTCAAGTCAATGAATTTGCCAATCAATCGTCCAATGACTTGATCCATACCTAGGGACCATAACAATATTCAATCTAAACATTTGATATTACAAAATGCAAAGTATAATGATTACAAAGAGAAAGATGAAGAAGCACAGGCATTGTATATCATGGTCTAAAAGTCATCCAAGAGGAAAGCAAGGATGAAAATCATTAACAAATGTAAAAGCGGAAGGAAAAATGAGATGAAATAACCTGTTGGTTTCCAGGAGAAATAGCAAGATAATTTTGCGTGTGTGCCAACCGTAGAAACATGGATTCAACTCGAAACTGTGAACCTCTAGAAAGAACAGAAAAGAAATCGATGCCAAAAACACGAGCAAGTTCTGAAGTACGATTTATCTGTAAAAGCCAATACGACCACGATGATGAACTGTAAAACCATGGAAGGACATTTAACTTATCTCCATATATTAACTGTAGACAACAAGCACAATAGACCAATGATAACACCGATAAGGACAAATAAGAACAATCAGAAGAATAATAGTCATTTTTAAAAAATAAAAAGTTACTCCCTCTGTCCCATGAAGATTGTCCCTCATCGACTTTACGAAAGTAAATTTTAAACTTTAACTATAATTATATTAAATATTTTAAATAATTAAATTTTATAAATATATATTTAAAAATTACTTCATTAGAAGTTTTTAAAATATTTTTTTACATTTTTACCAATAATAAATTTTAACTAATTATGATCAAAATTATATATAAAAAAAAAAAGTCAATAAGGGACAATCTTTGTGGGACAAAGGGGTAATAGTTATTGAAGACGAAAAAAATTGTCCCACTACCATTATGCAATAAGATTTAAGTGAAGTGTGCATTATCATACCATATCAAGTTGATTCATTATCTCCAAATTCAACTTTGCCCTTTCAATCACATATTCGACACATTTGTACCTTGCCCGCGTGCATCCACTTGAAAACCATTTTGTCAATACTTTATAAGGAATTGCTGGAATTTTTCGTCTCAAAACAGCTTCAGCTACAGCTTCAGCTGTATACATATTAAGTTTAACTTCACTGCGCATTAACCGCCAGATATTAAGGACAATTCTACCACCAACATGGACACCACTTGCATGAGTTCGTCCCCATTCATCCTCTATTATTGCATCTTCAGTCGCAACATTATCAGCAACCAATGGCTTAAGAAGCAATTCACCTTCTAAACCTTTTTCAGAAAGGTTAGTTTCTTCAGCTTTTATCTTGGTTTCAGATGGTGTCCTTGATATTTTATTAAGCAATCCAATGCCAAGATATGAAGCTCTTTCAGCCAGAAAACCAAGAGAACAACCTTGTACATCCCAACCCATTAAAATATCAGGATCAAGAGAACATAAAATGTCCATAAACTGATCAAATAAGTGTTTCTCGTCATTGAGAATAAACACTTTAAACCCAGATATTCCATCACAACTCCTGCAATAAAATCAAGATGAGTATGAAAAGTTATGTTAACAAAATAGCACAAAAAGTTTTTGGTGAAACTGATGTTGGCATCAATGGAAGCTAAATAAATCTTAGAGAAAAGAAGCCAATGACATGCAGAGACAAACAATATAACATCAAAGGATGCAGAATAAACCAATAAACGTTCAACTAAATCACAAACTAGCAAACCTCTGGCAGAATCCAGTGTTGCTATGCAAAAGCACATAAACTTCAGTCACAGAATCATAGTCATTCTGAATTGCAAGAGCTATGACATTGATGGCATCGAATCGAGGATCAGGTCGTAGATCTCCTCTAGATTCAGTGTGAACCTGTCAGAAAGCATTGCAGTTCTACAAAGATCAACCTCAAAAATATTCTAACCAAGAAATTATAATCAATTATTTTATCTTATTTCAGTAAGAAATCATAATCAAGTATTGATATGCATAAATAAGAAATATGGTAACGACAAAGATGTCGTGACCGTTACCTCCAAGCTTAACAATGTAAGCTGCTGCCCAGCACCAACACTTGCAGGATCTCGGAATCCACTTTGGCTTAGCGGAGTAGGCATGGATTTTCCATCTGGACCTGAAATCTGAGACATATCTTGTGAGCCAGCAGTGCATGTATTGATGTTCGTAATTTTTCCCTCACTTTGACATTTTGATTCATTGCAGCAAGAGTTCAGTTCTGAACCAAGGACCAAATTCTTCTCTTGATGACCTTGATCCAACACTGGTCTCTTCTGATATTTAGAAGTGGTTTCAGTCAAAAACTCCTTATGGTTACTAGGTGAAGAGTTTGCTGAGGGAATCAAACACTTGAAAGAGCCTGCAAAATGTTCTAAACTATTGATATAGTTACTCCAATTTATCTTTCTAGTTCTACAGAAATAAAGCCATAAACTCTACCTGTTAAAGGTAGAGACTCTGCTGATAGTTCATTACTCTGTTTAGAAGTTCCTAGAAATACAGAAACAAAAGTCATGGATAAAAGATTGAAAAAAGTAGGAAATAAATAGGGAGCACTTTAAACAAATCTAGCCTATACCTTTGTCAACACATGACAGCCATCCATATACAGAATCCGCAGAAGGGGGTGAAAATACAGGCGTTAACTGGTACAAGAAAGACCCATCATTTTGATAGTGAGTAGGGATGCCCAAGGCAGCTTCTTGAGATTTACTGTTGTTATTTCCAACGATATTGTTCTGACTTTCCTTCTCTTCTCTTTCATGTGAAAAAAAAGGGAGAATCTCATCCATAGCTCTCCCTTTTGAACAATAAACATACACAAATTGGTCAAAAGTAAATGCAAGGAGACATCATAAACATATCTTTACCTAAGAGCCCTAGATATGATTCTTTTAAACAGTGCACAGATGACAGCAAGTTTCCAAGAATATCATAAGCTCTACTCTGACCAGTACAAGCTGCACAACTAGTAACTTACCGACAGGTTTTAACAATAAACCATAACCACTTGACACAAGACAACTGCTTTATTGATTTCTTTACGGACAAAATACACTCCATCTCCCCTTCATTGAGAGGGAGGAATGATTCTTGATGCACAGTAACAAGATGTATCATTGTTTATATTAAGGAGAAGCAATTTTAACCAAAGGTAAAACATAATGAAATGTTAAGGTACAAGATTTCAGATAATACAAAATGCACCTGATGTTACTTGATAATTTCCCTCCCTAAAAAGCAAACGCAAATGTGAAACGTTTTCAGCTGCCCCTTCATTCCAATCTGCTTCTGGGGGTCTCTTGCAGAAGGTCATGCCAATTAACTCCATGGATTTTTCCTCATTGTCAACAACCAAGCCAGTATTCTGACCATGTTGCCCTCCACCACAATCTTCATTCTGCAAATCGCTTTTGTAAGTCGTTGCATCCATGAGCTTCTGTTTGTCCGTAGAGGAAGTTTCACCCGCGTTATAATCTTTGAGGATATAGCTATCCATTCCTAGAACTTCATGCTTACATGAAGCTGACAAACCCCAAGAGCCACTAACCCCTGATTGCTGCATTCTCACATTAGGAGAAACTATTTCCCTATGGGATTCTGAAGTGTAGGCATTAGAAGTTAAGGGTTCTGCAGAGGTTGCTTGAAAGTCTAACTTTTTACCATTATAAGTTTCACAAGGACCAACAGAAATTGCTGAGTCATGCTTCTCAGTATAAAGCTTCACTGCTGACATCTTCCCCTTTTGTTCAGGATGGTCTGTATTAACCTGTGATGGATTATAAACGTCAGAAAATTGGGGTAGAATACAATACGTCGGATTAGGATGGGCAAGTTCTTCTTGTATATCGGTACATGATGATCTAAGGTTGAGAGAACCAGGTACCTTCTTGTCAAGGTCATCATGTAACTCATGAAAATCTAATTCTTTAGGACAAAAGGAAGGTATTTCTTTTTCCCCCTCCCGATAAACATTCTTACTCCTAACAGATTCACAATCAATGGATTCAATTCGGCGGCTTCTCTTTTTTCTCATCAAATCCCGCACAGAGCATTCACCTAATGTGCTTGCTTCTTGTTTATTGCAGTCATTAGCGTGTAAATTTAAATTTGAAGGATTGGAAGTTTTCCCAAAATTATTTTCAGCTGAGGAACTTGTGCCTAAATATTCTTTAATTTCATCTGCACATGCTTCAGTAATGTTGAAATCGACACCATCCAAGTTATCCTTCCCATTTTCTGTCAGGGAAAGAGGTAAAGAGCCCCATAAAGATTTTTTCCTTTTGTGCTTACTACTAAATGTTTTACCACTATTCTGGGAAGACTTCTTGTGTTCAGCTTTTATGTCTCTTTTCGACGAATTTGAAACCAATCCTGAAGAAGGTGATAAAGATAGATCATCACTGGAACCATCTGTTTGGGGAATATTTTTGCCAGAATAGACGTGGGTATGATCAAAAGAAAGATAGGTTCTTTCCTTCAGAGCCTCAAAGCTGATTAAATCCTCAACCGAATCAAGAATATCCTGACATTCTTTCTGTGATTCACTCTCATAGTCGATACTGGCTTTCTCTAGCACCTTATCAATGGTTGTTGCAGGTAGTAGAGGGGTCAGGATAGACTCACGAACAAGCTCATCATCTGAGTTTATATCTTCAGCAGCATGAGAAGTGGCAAGCCACCTCAAAAGCTCCAAAGCTTCTGTATCTGTAGCCTGTAATTGATAGAACAGGTAGACGAAACAAGAGCCCAAGTAAGCAGCTTCAAATAACTTCAGAAACTTCACTACAAATTCCTTTACATCAGGCCTGTAATTTATAACATACTACCAGAAACTCAATTTTACCATGCACTGAAATTTGCAGATTCAAATAGTAAAAGTTGCATCACCAACAAACAGATAAAACATGTAGCCCAATGCCTCTATGGGAAGAAAAGGAGAAATTAGGAGAGCCAACAATGCAGTCAATGCCTGCTTCTATTACCCAAAAGAAATATAGCAGACGATGACTCAAATACACATCCTCCATACTTGCAAAAGCATACAAATATAAATAGTCAAGAAATGAAAACCAACTAAGAGTAAAGAAACAGTAGTGTTCAGGAAGAAAAACACAAATTAAATGAAAACTACCTTCGAGTCAGAGGGTAATATTGTTTCTGATGATTGTATTTCACCAACAGACAATAATAAAGGACATACATCTTTGTCTTCAGATAATGCATCATTCATCTCCTTTTCATGTGGCTTACAGTGTTGAGACGGAGATCCAAGCAGAATGGATTCTTTCGAACAACTCAGAGCTTGTGGAACATTATGCTTCAAACAGATACGTGAATATCCGACAAAATGTTGCTCATCAGCAGAAGGCAAGATTGACTGTTCAAATCCCAAGTCATTGCGAGGTAAATGTTCTTCAACTTTGCAGCACAGTTCCATTAGTTTGTCATCAAATCCAAGACCAAGTGAGAGAGCTTTCATAACATCTTCAGGAAGTGGTTTGTCAGGATCTGATACTAGAACTGGCTTATGCATCCCTGTTCTTTTAAACTCCTAAAATACCATTTGTAAAGTTTAACAAAGGAACAGAATATTCAAATACAGAACAGTTAACAGATAGGAAAATTCAAACCTCCCAAATTGGAATAAGCGACTGAACCATTTTCACATCAGACGAGCTCTGTGATAGAGATGTATATATTTTGAACTGGTGGTTAAGAATGTCTGAAAAGTAAAAGTAGAGAACAATTTTAGGTACAAAATGAAGAGTATATATTGCAAGCACTGCAAAGAAAAGCATACAAACCATCTATAGTAGTATCTCCCTCAAGTTCACATAAACTCTGACGTTTAACACTGCAAATGCCTCGATCTGATAAAGCATCAAATTCATTTGAAGTGTGCTGCATCCATTCACCTGGAATTGTCGAAGATGTCCAAATAGGAGAACTTATGCACACATCAGAACTTGAATCTGCCTAATTGCAATTTCATATCATAAAAGAGAATATGATTATATACACAAGAAATGAAATTCGTGACTTTATGAAGCATCAGGCAACAAAGGGGGGAGGAAAGACAGAAGTAACCTGAAAACCACCAGATTCCAAGGTTAAGTCATCCATCTTCTGCCCATGCTGACCATAGCAATTAAATTTTCTTGGATGGAAAAGATCAGGTATGGGATTACGAAACTTCATCCTCGATAAATGAAGATGACCCATCCCATATAAGTTGTAATCCACCTGAAAGGAACCACTGAGATGAGATCTTGAAAACACCATTAAAAAGAAAAGCAGGATTTCGGAAGTGGTTTGATTGAATATTCCAAGGAGAATGGTTTGTATGAAGCATTTAATGAAAAAAAAAGATTATTTTCCAGATCAATAAAAATGCCACCATAAAAAGTCTGCAATCATTCATCCCGATGACTGCATCTCTGAGGACCCAATTGATGAGAATTACAAAAACGTATTTAAGTTATTGGCTATTTAAAAATACATAAACTAATTTGACAACAGATAATACATAAACTAATCTTGAGTCACAAAGCACAGTTTGTGACTCAAGATTTGTGGAATGGTAGAATCTGGAAAACAAAGGGAAGTTCACAACACACACATGTGCGCGTGTGCACACACACATTAGAGAAAAAGTAATTAATGGTTCACTGTAGTACTAAGATTCACTTAAAAGTACTTACAAGAAACTGTAGAATAAATGGAATGTGTGATTCATGAGGCTGTAAGATTTTATCCAGCACGACACCTGCCTGAAAAAGCATAAGCAGAACAGATCTGAGTATACAATGTAAAAGCATAAGCAGAACACAACAATCAAATGTTATCTATGATTTTCTATTTTCCTTTAAACCTAGGGAACAATGTGGATTTTTTTTCTCTTTAAAATATCTAACAAAGAGAAAAAAAAATGTAACAGAGAAGCATCAATTGATAAACATGACTTTCTAATTAATAGGCATGCTAAATATAATAGACCACTTCTTATGATTATAGCCATCTTACATGTCAGCACAGATCTTAGAACGGAATAAAAAAAAGTCCAAAACATTAAATGATGAAGGAAAGCAAATATGAAGTCCATGAACGACAGTGATAACAAAACAATGAATAACATAAACAAGTCCCTACCAAAAGAAGATTGGCAGCACGAGAGACGTCATGGGGATAGTAGCTTTGATCACGTCAAGGTCCTCAATATCTAGTCTAACTTGTGAATACAAAAAGTTCTTAGTTTCAAAATATAGTAATGATAATAATATAATAGTGTCTGTGGATACAAGTGAATCTTCACAAATAGCTCTTCAGATGAATGATAACCATAAAACTTCTTTGCTCGTACAAGGCTGCAACCATGGATGTGCTGCTGTTTAGAACCAGCACCACCTTTAAGCTACAATTTCAATTCAAAACAAATTCACACCATATCTGCTGCATCAGCAACATAGAGATTGAAGAAAAGCCTAAAGCACAAATCAGTAATCATAACTCCATGAATTTAACTGAACATACCTTCAAGGTTCTTTCTAAGGCAAAAGCTAAGGCATGTGTGCATGCATCTTCTGCTATAAAATAGATAAGGAGTGCAATTTACATGAAATATTACCCATTTGATACACAAAAATCAGAGTATCAAACATGCTCAGTACCTTCCTGGTTTGTAGCAGTGCTCTGAGGTAACATATCCGCCAACGGAACATATAAATAGGGCAAAGCCTAGGGGAAAGAAAATGCAACAATCAAGCCCTCGTATACAAGAAAGTAATTATAGTTAAACAAACTCGCAAGAAGAAAACACTACAAATGGTTCTCTCCCATTCATAGTTAGAAGGGTTTACTTAATAATATATGCAAATACATGATGCAGGCTAAAAAACTCCGTTTACAGCTTGACCATTCATAAAAGAAAACAATTTTCTTATCAATCTCCAATTACAGCTTGACCATTCATAAAAGACAACAATTTTCTTAACTAATTACAAACGAGAGAAATTAGAACAAGAATCTTACCCTATGAATATGCAAACAAGTCTTCTGACCAGCCGGTGTCGAACCATAAATTCTTATAACTGGAACTTCATTAACTTTTTCGCCTTCAAAATTTCAGCAATTGAATTAGAAATAACTCGAAATTCTCAAGCATTTATGCTTTATAAATTGTAAAGGAGATGGCACCTTGAAAGCTACTGTAGCAAATATCGAAGTTGGGAATTGGCGGTGCCATGTAATGATCGATGGTCACAATTCGAACACTGAAAACGCTCGAATCCGACTGCGAGTTTGACATTTCGATTTCTCTTTTTTATGAAAAAAGTAACGAAATCTAGGGGAAACGAGGGTTTTTCTATTGTTTCGCGGTGTACAGCAGCGTGATGTAGACGATACCGCATCTTAATGTTAAAAATACAAAATTTAAAATATTATAAAAATATAAATTTTTTACGGTTTATTTAACCGAGTATTTTTTTTATTTAGAAAAGTATCATCTTTCGAATAAATTTTTTTGTGATTTATTGTATTGCGAAATAGTAATATTCGTTTAATAAAATGTGAAATAAATATAATGTGATATGAATTATTTGTTTATTTTTTTAAATATTTAATTTAAAAGAAATTGTGTTCCGTTAAAAGCGAATTCAATGAGATAAATACACAAAAGGACTCATTTTTATAGTAATAAATTAAAATAGTTGTAAAGTAAATGATCGTATTTGAAGTTAGAGAATTCGTATTGTACAAAATATATATTTATTTTTGTATAAGCCCTCTAGTCTAAGTGGTTAACAGAATGATTGTTCTTTTTAGAGGTCACGGGTTAAATCATCAATGATTTCAACAGAATATTTGAGCGATTAATGTCAAATAGTAAAAATTAAGAAATGTAGGTTTCCTTTATTTATTTAAAATTAATATTTTCATTGTTTATGTTGTTAATTTATTTTAAATTATATTTTATAAAAAAAAATCAGTACTTATAAATTAATATAAGTTTTTTGTTTAATTTTTTGATGATATAAAACATCGTTTGGAGGTTTTTTATACTCGAATGATGAGAGGATCTGACCCTCATCTCAAAAAATATATTTTGAGAGCCGGATTTGGATACGTCTCAAAAATTGTTAGCAGTGTTTGTAGATAGGTGAAAATTAAAGACACACATGTTTTACCTTTCGTACGATAAGACGATCATAACCTTGAAAGACGTGTTGTATGTTCTCAGTTTTCTGATTGATGAAGAGGCTATTATAGGCATAGTAGTGAAGAGTGTCGTGGTCTTTGTTTTAAGTTATTAGGGTAGGGCTCGACCACATAGACGGTGATTTGGTGTTTTCACGGTGGCTTCGAAAAAATTACAGTATTTTATCAGATAAAATGAATAAAGAAGTGATGATGGTAAAGATTATTATTTATTTTGAATATTACTCAAACAATTAAATTCGTTTTATAATATGATATTCTAATGTATATTAGGTTTAATTTCTGATTCTGGTTTAATTTGAATATAGGAATAAAATATGATATTATAATGTATATTAGGTTTTGATAATATAAACTCGTTTTATACATGTATTCTTGATGTGATCATTCATAAGAGGTAAATAAAATTTGATTTAAAAAATTTAAATTATTCAATTGATTTGATATAAAAATATTCAATTTGTCTTCACTCAACTCACAATTTTATAAGTTTGATTTAAAATTTTTTGAATAAATTTAAGTTATAAAATAAAAATTCGAATAACTATTTTTTTAATAATCAATAAATTAGTTTTAAGTTTAAACTAAATCTATCTATATATTATATAGGAAGAGAAATATATATATATATATATATATTGTATACGATTATTGTGCTATAACCATACCAATTAAGAAACTTAGCCATCTGACATGTTACTTTTCATAACCCTCCACTTTGGATGTGCATCGTTTAGAGCAACCATGTTAACATTCGAGGGATAACCGTCTAAAACAACGAATACATATATCGAAACAAATTATTTCTAAGACTGTTTATTAATATTTTTTATCAATGTTGACGTCATGTTTTACGGATTTTTTAACCAACAACTTATTTGCTTATGTTTAGAGCAATGCCAACACGGGGATGCAGAATTCAATTTTACAGCCGAGAAAATGCAAGTTTCCAAAACTAATGAGGGTTATATAAAAACTATGCTCCTCCTCTACCATGTGCTCAAGCTTTTGGTTTGAAAAACTTATTTGAACCTACATTGATTTGATAAAAAATTATCATGTTAATTCGAATTTTATTATTTATTAGAAATATATTTATCTCTATGCTTGATAAAAAGAAAACCCATTAAATAAATATATAAAAGTAAAAAAAAAAAGCTATAATATAATATGGAAAAATATTTTATGCTTTAACGATGAAAAACTTATTTAGGATGAATACTTAATTTTTAAGGTTTAAAGGTTAGATTTTAAAGTTTAAATTATAGTTTAAAATTTTAAAAAATGTCTTAATTCAAAGTCAATGATTTATATTTAATTTGATAAATTTATTTTTTAATAAAATATTGATACGTGTTAGAATTTAATTAAATAATTTATTTATTTTATTAATTTAAAATTAAAATTAAATTAAGAGAATATATAAATAGCAAAACCTAAAATATGTATTTATAATTTTTGAATTATCATATTATTTTTTTCTTTAAGTTATATAATCATATTGATGATACACTCCATTTATATTGTTGATTTTTTTTTTTATTTCAAACATTTGAGCAAGATTTGGATATGAGATTACATCTATCATTTCTTTTCACGATTGAATAGTGACAATATTTTTATTGTCGATGCACCTTTATTATAATATGTATTTTTATGTTGTTTGCTCGTGATTTTACCTATCATCATGAATTTTGGTAATGTTTGTATCCTTATTTTATTTCGAGTCTTTGAATTAAGTTTTTACCTTTTTTTCTTGTCTGATCTTCTTATGATCTCATGATACTAATTTTGTTTATTAAATATATATCCGGTTTTAAGTGTTTTATTTATTAAAGTGTGAATTTTTATTATATTTTTAAATATATTATTTAATAAAATTAATAGATCTATATTAAAAATAATAAGATGACTTAATTATATTACAAATATATAATGATTAAATCACGACTAAATTCATGGATTAATTTATCTCAAATTAATTGAAAAATTCAGGTACCTCAAATCAAACCTACCAGTCTCTCTCACCAGCAACCTTACAACAAATCAACGCAACCAAGTGAGCGACCAAACAAAGAAAAGGAAGAGAAAATCATTTCTTTGTTTCTCTCCATGGTATTTTTCAAGTGTGCAGTACTGAAATTTTGAAACGAAGATCTCATCTTTCAAATCAAATGTGGCGACCCTGGAATTACGAGAAAAACCCATTGCCAATTCCCCAGGGTTCATCTCCTTTTTCATGCTCCTCTTTTAAAGATATCCAACGCCTGTGCACGGAGGATTCTTCTTTTCCTCTCTCATCAGCTGCCGCCGCCAAAAAAACCGCTTATGTCTTCCACCGCGTGCGACTCGCCAACTCCTTCCTTCGTTCTTTGCCCCCCGCCCGCACCGAAATCCGGAAAGGACCCAATGGGAAAAGCCTGGATTCTGATTTGGGTCGCCCCATTTCTATCCCGGGCGCCGACAAGTGGATTGTGGTATATTCCACGAGCCTGCGTGTGGTTCGGTCGACATTCGAGGATTGCAAGACCGTCCGATCGATCCTCCAAGGATTTCGAGTCTCGATTGACGAGAGAGATCTGTCGATGGACTCTAGGTTCTTAAAGGAATTGCGAGGGATCTTGGGTCAAAACAAGTTGAGTTTGCCGCGGGTTTTCATCGGAGGGAGATACATGGGCGGGGCAGAGGAGATCAAACAGCTACACGAGACGGGCGAGCTCAAGAAGTTCGTAGAAGGATTGCTCAGTGCCGAGCCCGGCACCTGCGACATTTGCGGCTGTTATAGGTTCCTATTGTGCAACGAATGTGACGGCAGCCGTAAATCGTACACCCAAAAATCTGGGTTCAAGACTTGCACGACCTGTAACGAAAATGGCCTCATCAGGTGCCCTTCTTGCTCTCCTGTACCGCTATAAAAATATTACTATAAAAAGGAAAACTTTTGGTAGCATAGTTTTGTAGCTTTAAACTGTAGCGTAGTGCTTGTAATTGCGTATACTGTTAATTGGTAGATTGTTGATAAACACGTAATTCCTCAAGATTTTGTGTCGTATTCGCTGTTGATATTCTTGACCGATATGGTTTGTATACTAAATTTGTAAGTTTGTTTACCATTGATTTCAACTTGGCCTACGGATTCACCGTGAAAGTTTGGTTGCGGCAACTTCTTGCTTCATGGAGTATATAATTATATACTCTATCTGTCGAGACAAGAAGGGATGGTACTTGGTAGGTAGGGAGTAATGATCAAGTGGTTTCTAAGATAAACCTAGAAAAATAATTTGATGTTTCTTAATGTTCAATCATTTCTTAATAATAATAAGAGTATATATCCTCCAAGATCCTGTTATGTCCTTCACATAATTAATTGGAGTTGAAATGATTTGGTTTTGGGTGAAATAATCAAAGAAATATTCATTAATTACTTTAATATAAACTTGGGATAGGGTTGTACGATTTCAAAACAGGTCAGTGTTAGGATGATGATTCTTTGGAAGAGATTCTGATGTAAAAGGATGTTCCTGGAGGAGCCTTTGAAAGTATGAGATAATGTAGTTTGTATCTTAGGAATTCCTTAAAATTGAATTTTCTTTTGGCTTGTAGTGGAACAACATTTGACAAACCCTATTCCAGAACCATATTCTGATAAGTGTGAGGAGTTTAATGGCAACTAATCTACTATAAATACAATGTGAGGAATTTTCATGATTTTTTTCTTCTATTTTTATTTATTTATTCATTTGTTCCTGGTGCATGCTTCATCACGGCTATATATGCCAAACCTTCTTTCTCCAAATACACCAATCTCATTTCACATTGGCATTCAAGAAGATGCAAATGCCAACTTACAAACCTGTAGGCTCAGCCTCTGAAGAAGAAGGGCTTTTCTTCGCAGAAATGGATGGCCATGTTAACAGTTTCAAGTTTTCCACTTCATCAGTTTCCTTTGAAGATTCCTCAGATATTTCTTCTTCAACTCTATATGGCACTGAAACCTATGGTTCCCTCTTTGCAGGCAATCATTTCCCAGACATCTAACCCTGGGTTTACGAGGCTGATTCTCCAAAGTTTTTGAAACCGTTGATCAGTATAAAGCTCGCTTTATTGTCAAAAGATATTATAAAAGGAAGATATCGATTATGGTGATATTTTTTTCCTTTGGCATCAATTAGTTATGCTTAGTTAAGCATTTGGCTGAAGTTAGTTTTATCTTGTTAAGATGTAATTTAAATGACTGATTAGATACTTTTTAACCCTTGATCTTAACATAATAACATTATTGGGTGACCCACCACTCATACTCGTACATGAGCAACTTTTGTTGAATTATTCTTCATCCCTTTTGCAGGCAGAATTGAACTGTTCTTTCTTTGGCTTTTCATGAAAACGACCATTTCAACGTAGGAACTGAGATCACTGTAATGATGTGTGTGTACTTTGTATTTCTTGTGTAGCCGACTTACTAGTTAATGACATGTTGCAGAAGTTAATGTTTAATGTTTTTAAGAAACACAAAGGAGGGCTAATTCTTAAATAAGGATTGTTTCATTGGCTCATAGCTAGTAATAATATTTAGGAGCTTAGCAGAAGTTGTCAATGGCTTCCTGAGAATGAGTTCTGTGTCATGGAAATTCACCAAGATTAAAGATTATTGCTTTTTCAAAAGGATCAAATTATAATAAATTAAAGGAAAGAGATTAAATTAAAATTTCAACATGATATAAGGACCAAAATCATAGTTAGTCCTTCAAGTTTTAAAACATTGAAAAGGAGAATATTCAGCACGTGAGAAGCACAAGGGGGGAATTTCACAGGACGGCGCTATAAACATAGGAAGGAAGGAGAGAGTCAGACCACCAGCGACAGCGGATCGCCGAAGAAGACCAAACTTAGATTCAGACCAAAAACCAAATTTACTTTCTTGATTTGTTCTTTGTCTTTCTGTTAAAACCGTGAGTGCCGTCCCGTATCATGGTCTTCCCATTCATTTTCTTATTTCGGGTTTAACTTGCAAAAAATTTCTTATCATCGGCACTGCTATGCACACGCGCTTTCGTCTCGTCTTATCCAAATTTGCTTGCTCTTAGCCGCCTAGCATTTAGCAGACTCCAGGAAGCTCGCTTACATTTCTTTTTGTATTATATATTACATTGTCCTTTGTCGGCTCTTTTTCTTCTCAGAAGTTGATAGGACAAAGAAGTAAAAAGAATATCGTCTTTTAGACATGTATGGACGCTTGGGATTCGAGCGGTTGAATTTCAGGATGATGGTGCTGATGCTGTTAATTCTGGTTTCACCATTTTTTAAGCAGAGCTTTTCCTCACCTTTGAACAATGAAGAAGGTATGTACCATGGCTATCTTTGCATGTCCTTACATTTTACTGAGGTTCAACGAGAGTTTCTTTGTGTGATACATAATCTTGCGAGAATATATTTGCTTGTGTGCAAATATAAAATTTGTGCAGCTATCGCTTTGTTGAGGTTCAAACAGAGAGTGGTGAGCGACCCTTTTGGTGCTTTATCGAACTGGAAGGAAATTGATGGCGCGATTGATCCATGTTCTTGGTTTGGGGTCGAGTGCTCTGATGAAAAAATTGTAAATTTGTGAGTTTCCCTCTTTTTTTGGCACATTTTAACACTTTGTTTGTATTTTTCTTAAGGTTATTGCTCTGGATAATTGTCTATCGCTGTACTTTTGTAAGTTATGCTGAATTTTCGGTTTGATCGTAAGGACATTCATGGTTTAGCTCCCAGAAATCGATCCATATTTCATTAAAATTTACAGGAAAGTTGCTTTAATATATGAAATTATTGAACCCTTTTGCATATGGTTGTTGTGATGTCTGATTTTGAAGTTGTTTATGAAGAATTGAAGTTGATATAAAATAAAACTTTGAAACTGATAAGACAATCAAGTTTTTAATTCTTCATGTAATGTTCCTAATTTAGGTTTCTTGAAGTTACCTATCTTTGCACTCCATTGTTTGGTCTGTAGATGTGCCTTGGTTTCCAGTGTATCAGTGAAGTATTCCTAATATATATAGTTAATTAGATGGTAACCCTGAAGTCGGAGCTATGGTTCTCGCAGAAATCTGAAAGATCTTTGCCTTGTTGGGGACCTGGGACCTGAAGTTGGGCAGCTGAGGAGCTTAAAATCTATGTAAGTTTATCATCCTTGGTCTATAATTTGACTAATCACCTCTATGTTGCTCGCCTTAGTTCTGCTTTATATACCGTTGCAGTGTATTGCGCAACAACTCTTTCTCTGGAAGCATTCCTAAAGAAATTATGGGATTAAAGGAGCTTGAGGTGTTGGATTTAGGATTTAATAACTTCAGTGGACTGTTTCTATCTGATTTTGGCAATAATCTCTCCCTCACAACACTGTATGGTCATTTTTTTCAAGTTGTTTAGATTCAGTAAGCTTTTATTTAATTCTCTCTCTCTTTTAATTTCTGATTTCCTCTTTATGCAGTTTACTCGACAACAATGAGTTTCTTGAAAGCCTGGCACCTGAGTTATATGATGTTAAAATGCTTTCTGAATTTCAAGTAGATGAGAATCAGCTCACTGATTCTGCTACTATACCATCTTGTAAAAGCAGCAGTTTTCCTTGGTGAGCAAACAAAATTTATGTAATATTTCAATTTCCGTTTGAGTAATCTTTTGAAAGGTCCTGGAACTATAATCAGAGATAGAAGCCTAGAGTTTTGAGGCTTATAGGATGTGACTCGCTGTATTACTTGCTATATAACTTTAGTGGCTCCAATTGAGAATTTATAGCTAGCTCTTACATCCTTTTATATTGAGGAAATTTTTTGTTTAATGTTGATCTTCTCATTATTAGGAACATTGGCCTGCCAGGAGATACAGCTCACGGGAGGCGGTTGCAGCAGGTGGTAGAACCTTCAATGACAGCCAATGGAAGAGTTTCCCAACTATCACCATCAGAGTCCCCATTTTTGCCCTCAATGTCACCTTCGCCTTCACCTTCACCTTCATCGTTGTTTCTATCACCATCCCCTTTCGGTGTCTCTTTGCCTCCTGCACCATCACCTGAATTAGCACCGACTCCAGCTTTGCAACCTCCTGTAAATCCACCAGTATTTATCTCTGAACCACCACAATCACACAGTGCCCCAGCCAATTCCCCTGCTTTAACTCCTACACAGATATCAGATGAGAATTCTGATTCAAAACATCATATTTTTCTAATCTTGGTTGCAAGTCTTGGGGGTTCCTTGATTGTTTTGGTTTCAGTCCTTTACATTATCCTCTTCCGAAGTAGTAAAGTGGTTTCTGTCAAACCTTGGGCCACGGGATTAAGTGGCCAGCTGCAGAAGGCATTTGTAACAGGTATGTTTCCTTCGTTACATACAGCTTTCCATCAATGTGTATGCAGACCCAGTAAAACAAGACGAAATACACAGACCCAGTAAAACAAGACGAAAAAGCAAGCAACCGAAGAATCATTCTTTTAGGGAATTTATATTTAAATCATATACAACAAATACTTTTCACCTTTTGGCTAGAGATTTTGGATTAAAGTTTATCCTTGCTGCATTTCAGGTGTACCGAAGCTCGAGCGATCAGAACTTGAAGTAGCTTGTGAGGATTTCTGCAATATAATTGGTACCTTTTCTGATGGCAAGGTCTACAAGGGGACTTTATCAAGTGGGGTTGAAATAGCAGTGACATCGACTGTGGTTGCATCTCATGAAGACTGGTCTAAGAATTTAGAAACACAGTTTAGAAACAAGGTACAGCAAATATATTCTTCAAAAATAGTCTTAAAACACTTGTCAGACCATTGCATGAATATCAATTTATTTGTTCTGTATTTCAGATCGACGCATTGTCGAAAGTGAACCACAAGAATTTCGTGAACCTCATAGGCTATTGTGAAGAAAATGTGCCTTTCACAAGAATGATGGTTTTTGAGTATGTTCCTAATGGATCACTCTTTGAGCATCTACACAGTAAGTACTTGATTACTTTTAAACTTGTACCATTTTAAGAGTGTTTATTAATAGATTACAATTATATTGGTTGTTGATGCGTAATTTTGAATTTCTCGCAGTACAAGAAGCCGAGCACTTGGACTGGGGAATGCGCCTAAGAATAGCAATGGGAATAGCATACTGCCTTGAGCATATGCATCAGCTGACTCCTCCTATAGTCCATAGAAACCTTCAGTCTTGCTCTGTCTATCTGACAGAAGACTATGCTGCCAAAATATCTGATTTCAGCTTCTTAAATAATGCAACTGCCGCCAAAGTGGGATCAGCCACCATGGAGCTCTTAGAATCTTCACCAGCAAATTCGGAGAGCAATGTCTACAGCTTCGGGGTAATATTGTTTGAAATGATAACTGGCAGGATCCCTTATTCAGTAGATAATGGCTCACTTGCAGACTGGGCCTCAGACTACATGAAAAGGGACCAACCCTTGAAAGAAATGGTGGATCCAACTCTTAAATTTTTCCAAGAAGATGATCTGGAAAAGCTCTTTGAAGTGATTAAAACTTGTGTTAATCCTAATCCAAAAGAGAGACCACCAATGAGAGAAGTTGCAGCCAAGCTACAAGAGATTAGTGCAATGGGACCTGATGGAGCAACTCCAAAACTATCTCCCCTCTGGTGGGCTGAGCTTGAAATCTTGTCTACAGAACCGAGCTGATCATTGCCATCTCGATTGCATTTGTTTTGGTATTGTTCATGTTATATTATATTATGATAAAGGCTCAAGTAGTACAAGCATGATGATGGAATGATAAGGTAATAAATTATTTGATGCATTTGGTGCATAAAATTTTGTTACATGAAACATGATATGTTTGAAAGAAATGTGAAACATGATTTATTATATGTTTGAAAGAATATGATGTGATGTGATATATGTTATGGCCTAAGGTAAAAATAAAATGGTAAGTATGGTATAGTGTTCTTCGGATTATTGTAAATGTTAAATACAATTGATATACTATAGGGTTATTTGAGTTCATTATGTAAGGAATTGAACTACGATCCAATTATGATCATATATGAGAGAGAAAATCATAAGGGAACAATTGATCTATGACTCAAGGCTAAGACTATATGATATGTTTTGGTGTACAAGGGATCCGTGTATCCAAGTATTGTTACGTCTAAGAAAAAATTAGATATGATATGTTAATTATATGATTTATCTATATAACATTCATGATACATGATTTGAAACATTATCTTATGTTGCAAATGCGAAATACATGTCGGAAATGTGCCATGAGACCTTATTTACATGATATACATGACATTTATAACAATTGTACATATGGTTATAACAACTTTACGATGCTAAGTAAGCCTAACGTCTAGTAGAGATGTTCATAATCGGGTACCCAAAATTACGGGTATCCGAAAATTTCGGGTACCAAAACATCGGTCTATGATCCGGCTCATAAAAATCGGGTATCCATAAATCGAGTACCTATAAAATCGAGTATCGGGTACCCGGTTTAATTTTTATATATATATATATATTTTAATTTTTAAAAAAATTATATAAGAAATACATAAAATTTTAGATATATATATTTCAAACAAAAAATTATTGATTTGAGATAGGTTTTAAAAATAAATATTTGGATATATATGCATATATTAAAGTTTATCGATAAAATAATGTATTATTCTCGATCATAATTTTTCTTTCAAATCTCATATTGACAAATTAATATAAATATTTATAAAAAATTCAAAACTTAAAAATATATAATACAAGTATAAAAAGAAGTTAAGAATTTAAAATTAATTTTAGAGAAAAATAATAAAAATATAATTTAAAATTTAAAAATATATATTTATTAAAATTATTGGGTCAGGTACCCGATTCTTAAAAAATTTCGATCCTGACCCGGCCTAACTACCCGGAAAAAAATACGGGTCGGGTACCCGGCCCGAAAAATTCAAATATTTTATTTTAAATACCCGATAATTTTTAATCGGTAGGCGAATCAACATGTCGGGTATTTTTGAACACTCCTACGTCTTAGTGTCTCATGTATTTTAGTTTTTTCAAGATTATAGGCTAAAGATCGTGAGATTATGTTGCTAGTCACCTCCTTCAACTGTATGCCTGCTATTTTATTTTGAATTCCTAGTAAGATGACATAAGACTTGGATAAATATATATTTTATTTTAATATGTGTCATGGCCCTTGGAGGAGGATCAGAGAATTTAGGGATTTCAATCGAGGAAATTGAGGATTCTGGAAATGTTGATGAAGAGCCCGAATCTTATTTGGGGATGGAAACAAACGACAGCGTTTATGGTCCTGGAAGAAACGACGTCGCAGCAGGAGAGTTGATCAAAGCTCCAGCATGTGGAATTTTAATGAAGGCACGTGAGAGGACGAGCCCAGGGAAGACTCAATGAGGACGCACACAGACAACGCCAGCAAGGGTGACCGTTAGCCGGCTGTCAGCAGGAAGGGAGTTTGTTAGGCTAAGGTTAGAATAAAACATAGATGATGAATGTCATGCTTTTTTATCCTGAATTTTTAATGAACTTTTCAAGAATTTCTTCTTCTGAAATCTAAAAATCCTATCTTTTTCTGTAATCCTTTCTAAATTTCTGCTTGAGATATTACAATATGGTTGTAACAGTTAAGGTATGTATAAGTGGTAAATATTCTATTCGGCATGTTTGAAAAAGATTAAATTGGATAAAATAGACCTATATGCTTAAAGGGTAAAAATATAGTTAATGTTTCCAAATGGCATAAATATTTATACGTCAATAGATTTATATGTCCATATGTTGTCTGCAAATTTGGGTAAACTTTAAAGATAATTGAGATGTTAATTTGATTAAAAACCAATAATAATATGTCATTATAGTTCCTTACGTACCGATACGGGTCAAAGTGTATTTGTACGACAAGCTTAATTTCTGAGCAAAAAATGTAGGGCGTACTAAAACAGATAGATACATATCAGTATGACTCATAAAATTTGGTTACTGAAGGTTTTTATTTTGATATATCCCTAGGGTGTATCAAAACGGTCAGTCAAAATTGAATTGGGAAAATATTGATCAATCTTCGTGCATCGATTTCGATATTGATATGAGATCAACTATAATAACTACCTTAGCAGGTGTACTGAAATTGATTAAACTGTATATGTATGATCAACCTTTACTATTTAACCTTGACTAAAGTTAAGCGTATCGAAACAAGGTGATGCGTATCGAAATAGCCTATCTGACCTTAACCATAATAGCTACATGTCAACATAGGCGTACTGATACAGGTCTAGTGTGTATCATTATGACAAACTATTAAGAGCTTTCAAGTTACTAAAAAAATAGAAAGTTTGAGTTATTTCAATACAATCACTGATAGTCAAAGATAAAATTGAGTAGGTAAATGACCCGACTTGTAACAAAAATTTACAAGATTAAATTTGATAATTCTAATTTTATAATGGTAAAATAAATTTTTAATAATGACCTTAAATTAGTAAAAATTACAATTTAATCTTTAAGATATAAAAGCTTAAAATTGACCCCTAATTCAAATATTGGCCAATAAAAAGGATAGATGATCCTTAAAAGATGATAATAATTAATAAGACGAGTCTAATGAGTTTTAAAAAACTAATAAAAAAACCTATAATAAGTTTTAATTGTCTATTTATGTTTTCGGTATCACATTTTGACCCAGTTCCCTATTAAACCGGTAAGGGATACTATATTTGTGGTATCAAACCTAGAGTAAAGTAGTTCTAGATTAAACCTAAGCTAAATGTGTATTTGTATGACTACTTATTTGATCTAAGAGTTTACTTGTATATGTTATCGATGACTTGTAACTAACACGATTTCCTTTGTCTATCTAAAAATTATATAAAGATGGCTAGGTCCAACGTGATTCGTTTTGACATGTAGCCACACACTGATTTCTCCTTTACATAGGGAATAATCTGAGAGTCGAGGCTCAAAAAGAACTAGTAGAACAGAACAACCCACCTAATCCACCTTTGATGCTCTCGGCGCAGTAGAAGTATATATATGTTATCAATGACCGAGATGATCAAACAGGTAGTCGTGTCCTTACTCCAGGAACAACCACTATAGTCTACTACCATTCCATCATCTATATCTAGAGCTCCTATTGACAAGTTGAGTCAATACTAAGCTTACACATTCACTGGACAAGAGCAAGATGATCCTAAGAGGATCGAATATTGGTCGGAGAACACAATAAAAATTCTAAACAAGCAAATGAAGTAGTGGTGTTCATTGATGACATTTTTGATTACTCTCGTATCTAGGAGAATTATGAACGACATTTACGGATTATGTTACAACAATTATTGAATAATCAGTTGTATGGAAAATTGAGTAAATATGAGTTTTGTCTTAGGGAGGTTGTCTTCCACGATCACATGATATCTGCCGATGAGTGACTTTGCGACCTACTAGTTTATTTGCCACAAATTTTCAACTGGTCAAACATAAAATCATATTTTTTGAGCAAATTTCCCAGAATGTATTAGTATTCCTGTTGGGATATCAACCGTGTTGAGATTGAGTGTTGAAATGTAATTGATTCTCGTGCAAGTATATACATCGAACAAGTAATAAAGTGTGTGAGTAAAATCGTTTCCACAAGGATTGAGTAGGAAATTTCAAAGATAGTTAACCTACACAAAAGATAAGAAAATCCTTTGTATAAACATATGCTAAAGCAATTCTGCAATTGTCACCAAAATGCTGTAGCATAATAAAATTAGTCACAATAATACGGTAGCAAAATAAAATTGAGAATGGAGTAATAGATAAAGTTGCACAAACACAACACGGAGAAGAAATTAAAGCTTAAGACAGGCTAGACTTGCTATGGCAAAGACTTCACTTTTATCCTGAAAGGCTTATTGTTCTACTGGTTTAACAAGTGCTCGACAGAGTTTACTAAAAATGCCTCCATTATCCTCAGTCAGAAGGCCTAACACTCGAAAATACTAAGACATTATCTCCCGGTTTAACCCTAACACTTCGAATGTTGATGAAGTTCTAGCCTTTTTAGTCGTTGAAACTCTTCCTTATCCCTAAGGTGTGTTAGGATTCTGCTCCCACAATAACCATATTGTTCTTGTTGGTCTAGCTTTGTCTATCTTTAGATCTAAGCTTTCCAAACCCCTTAGCTACGATAATCTCCCGAGAGCTCTTACAAACCAAGGTTTAAAGATAAAGGTGTTAACTTTCATGAACAAAACACTTAAACAAAATCAGAAAAACAGTAAACACATTCATTCAAACAAGATTAAATCATCCATAACAAGCCTAAGCCTAGGGATGAGCACGAGTCGGGTCGGGTCGGATTTTCGGCCCATCCGCACCTGACCCGAAAACGCATACCTTCCACCCGACTCGATCCGGGTTTAAGGTGGAAAAAATCCGACCCGACCTGACCCAATTTTTAAGCTGTAAAATCCAATCTGACCCGACCCCAATCATTAAAAAAATTAAAATTTTAGGGACTAAATTATAAAAAAATAAAATTTAGAGATATAATTATAAAATATTTAATTTTAGTTACCTAATTGTAAAAAAAATAATTTTAGTGATCTAATTGTATAAAATATTTATAAAGAGGGGTCATTATTGCAAATATCCCTAAAATATATATGGGAAAATTACACTATTAGTCCCAAGTCGGGTTGAATTTTTTCCACCCTAAACCCAAACCCGAATTTTTCACCAAAAAATCCGACCCGATCGGACCGGATCGGGTTGAAACCCGTCAGATTCGGGTTCCGTGCCCATCCCTACCTAAGCCATACTTGTTTAGTTCATGGCTAAGTTTAGCAAACTATTCAACTTTCGTCCTTTGAAATACATTTTCAACAGCTTAGAAAAGAAGTAAAGCAAAGTGAAGAGGAAGGAAGTCCCAAACGCTTTTGTCATGAGGCTTTTCTAGCTTTCTGCTTCTCCCGAAGTCGTGTAAATTCCTTGCTTGAAGCTCTCCAACAATGGTGGCTCGGCTTGAGGTTAAAGATGAAGAAAAATGACCTCCTTTCTTTTTTCTTCTTCCTCGTTGCTCTCCTTAAAGTTCACTCCTTTTTCTCCATTTGATTTTACCACTTTTTGGCTCCTTTTTTCTCCTTTTGCTACACTTGTTGAAGGAGGCTTGACCTTGTATATATATATATGAGATTTCTAAGGTTTTGCTCCCTAAATATGCAAGAAATATTCTTTGTATTTTTGCAGAGAATAACAACAGTTTGCAGGACATTACAAGAGGTGTACGACTGGCCTGAAATTCACGCATAAGGATAGTGGGTTGCAGGTTTGTCTTTTCTGCAGTTCTGTTTTGTCTGCCGACAATGCTATAGCATCTTGAAGTCCGATCCAACACTAAATATGCTATAGCATCTCTTTTGTTCTTTCAACTTTGCCCCAACAATCTGCATAACACCACCAATAAAATATCCTTCGAAGCAACATCTTTTAAAATAAAAGAAAAAATAAAATAAAAACCTAATCTAAATGCAAATGTAAATGAAATACAACTAAATACAATGCAAATAGCTTAAAATCAAACAAAATCTTAAGTAAAAAGATATAAAACATACGCTTTTTAGAGCATTAACAATTCCTCCTTGTAAACTAACATGATAAAAAAGTATCAATACTTATCTTTGCATATCGATACAAAATTTCAGAGGAAAAATCACTTAATATTGATACTCATTTTGAGTACATTTATGCCTCTGGTACCAATGCACACATACAAATTTTGTTAAACTCTTTGCTTACTGAAATTTTAATCCCATATAATTATCGATATAGACACCTCATGTATCGGCACTTGAACCCCAAATTGAATTTTGCAGCTCAAACAATACTTCCACTTCTCTCTTAACACGTCCAAACCATCCCAAAATATTACTAAGGCTTATCAAGTTATTTATGGGTATTTTTATGTCTCTTAAAAACATATTTAACTTCAAAATTTTAATCTTTAAAATGAGCTCCACCCATATAATACCCAAAACACCATACAATAAAGAAAAGCAATCGACCTATGGTCGTTAATAATTAAAAGAGTCAGATATGTACTAACCTTTAACCACAATTTCAGATTTAATTTCACCCACTTAACACTTTTGTCTTTCCTCTTTGTTCAATCTTAAAGAACCCCAGACCACTTACCTTAGCCACAAGATTATAAAAAATGAATCGAAGCTTGAAACAAGACTTATGGAATGATCTACCACGAATTTAGAACTCTTAAAAACAAAGAAAGAACTCAAAAAAAACTTGAACTTTAAACTTTTCAAAAACCCAAAAAATAAATATCTTACCTTCTCACTAAAATATTATACTTTTCTTGAAACTTTAGAGATATGAAGATTAATATACTTAAATCTTGAATCCCAAAATAAAAAAATTGAAGATAAATGGAGTTTTTAGATTTGAACAAGGGTTGGATGAGAAAAAAAGGATGAGAAAAAAGAGGACTGAATAAAAGGACTTGGGTGATGATACCACCGAAACCTATTCCTTGTCTCCTCCCATATATTTCATTCAAGAGGTGCAAATCGTCTACCTCTCTTTTATACTTTCATTTGTGCCTTCGCTTCAAATTAAAAAGTTTATGATGTAGGGTGTATGGTTTTAGACGGAGAAAATAAGGGTTAGAGTTTAAAATTTATTTTTTAAAAAAATTTTAACAGAAGTCATAGATGGAGACATGATAAAGAGACAGGATTTTTACTCCTCGAAGATAAAGCCGATAAAAGGGGAGATCAACCTTTTTATTTTAAAAATGTATATTCACTGCCTAAACATCCCAACTTTTATTCTTTTTCGAAAAAGGTCATTACCCAATCTTACATGGTCTAATTCTCATCCAAAAGTATAACTCGTTGAGTCCAATTATCCAATCCAACACAAAGGTCACAACACATATCAAAACTCAATTGTTAGACTCAAAAATTTAAGTTGTTATAACCCTTGATGGCCAATTCACATGTTATATGGCCAATTTCAGTTGTTATAACCCTTGATGGCCAGTTACTTGTTTAATGTTATAGCAATATTTATCCTTATCTATTCGGGTGAAAATCATTTATCTCTTTCTCATGCCTCTGTTTCAAATTAGAGGGTTTAGGGTTCAAGGTTAGGGGTTGTGATTATGGTGTAGGGAATTTGGGTTAGGGTGTATTTTTTAGAATATAGGATTTAGGATATAGAAAATAAGGGTTAATGTTACATCATTACACAAAATAGATAATCTTGTTAAATACATGTATTAAAATGGATCGAAAGAAAACACAAGATCCGTGCTAGAAACAAATATCAAACTCAGATACTAAATGATACAATAAGCCATAAAAAATATGTGTGATTGGAGTGCAGAAATCATCTAATTATAAATAAAACATATTGAAGATCATTCAGCTCATGAAAATAGTTTCTTCATGTTATTTGATCCCAATTTCCACCTTAAGTCTGAAAACAAAAGCATTGTAAAAGGAACTTCAAAGTCCATAATTAAACTGAGAAAATGAAAATGAAGTTCACATCGGATAACGGTTTTCTCCATTGTTGACATCAGTTCCAAACCTCTTCTCAAGGTCTTGACCCTGCATCATCTGCGCTCGAGCATCTCCCACAAGCTGATTAAATCCTGATTGATCCCTAGCTATATTCAGCAGTTGGCTGAAGCTGTGTAGCTTTGCTTGCGAGGTTTCTGCTATCGGTGATTGGTAGAGCAAAGACAGTTGCTTCAGCTCATCTTTCTTCTTCCTTAGCTCATGATATTCAGCTTGAGAAAACGTTATCCCAGCATTAGGTTTTAACTTATTTTTAAAGAAAGGAAAGAACACTGATATATTGAGAAAACCTTCTTTCATCGTAAGTTTTGTGGAGATAGAATGTAGTTTTTCCTTCAAGGAACAATTCTCTGCTCGCAACAATGAGTTTTGGGCATCAACATATCGGATCCTAGGATAGGTGATCGCCAGTTGAGCCTAAGAATATACGAAGTTATTGTTAGGGTTTGGCAATAAAATCCACATGTGATATTTAGCAATAAATAGAAGGTATAACAACTAGGGATGATATTTTGACTCAGATTCGACGTATTCTAACCCTATTCTATATCGTCATTTCAAAAAGTTTTAATCAGATTGGATTTTATAAAGGTTTAGGTCATATTAATAGGGTTCAAGTTTGGGGTAAAAATATCTCACCTAACCCAAATTGGATTTCAAAAAGTTTTAGTCAGATTGGATTTTATAAAGGTTTAGGTCATATTAAAGTTCACACATTTGCCTTTAAATTTTTAAAATTTTATGATCTAGTCTTTAAAATTTTATATGTTCTCACCCTCAAATATTTTTCTGGATTCGCCACTGTGTATAGTATAATGTATAAATATTTTTTTAAAACATTCAATATTGTACAATGTTTATACTATTCGGATTTCTTATCATTTATGTTTAAAGTGATTTAACATTTTTTTATTACCATATACTATTATACTTTTGTCTGAACGGTTTAAAGATTCTCTTAATATCGTATCTATGCGTATCGCATCTGTATTAAGACGTGAATACTTCTTAATTAGAATCTTCTTTCAAACTCTCTTTATACATTTTAAGACGTAAATTCCATCATTTTTTATAATCTTTAAAGTCTTTTATTCTTGTATTTAGATTCGACAATAGGTTCATCGTTCGATCATAGATTTCACCCCAAACAATGATATTTCGTCTATCAAAGTTCATAAACAAAATCCAAAGCAGATTATGCGAGTGTTTTCCATTTACCTCGAGAGCCTTTACTCCTGATTCCAATTGTGCAATGTATTGGATCTGTTTCAGGCGATACCTTTGGGAATATTCGCGGCTAGCAGCAACCCTGCAACAAAACACAAAACTATTACATCCGTCAACATTTTTATCAAACAAATCTGAATATGTTTCACCTCTTGAGTCTTTTAGGGTCCATGGTTATGTTATTGCCAACTCTTTGTTCTTCACCAGGGGGGACTTGATTTCCTTTGGCTTGAAAACTGGGAAATGGAGCATTGGGTGTTTCTTCAATAACATTTCTGATCCTAATTCCTGCCATTACTTCAATCTGAGTTTATAGCCTACAAAAAATAAAATAAAAGCTTAAGATTCTACTGAAGGTTCTTAGAGTTAGTGGCTTGCTCTAAAGATTTACCTTTACAGAAACAAGAAATGATTGGGGTGAGGGAAATAATCCTTAGAACTTTGCTTTTTATAGACAAATCATATCTGTAGAGTAAGAATATTTGAATCGGCTTGGTTACCTTATCTGATCAGACTACTATAGCATGTGTCCTTTATAAAACCCTAATACGTTGTGGAATACATGATTTTTCTCGTGACGATAAACTTTGCCCTCTCTATACTTAATTTGGTAGTCAAGCTGTCATACATATAATAAATTTTATAATTTTTCCCTTATTTATTGTTGCCTTATAAAGCTACCTCGCAGTAATGTTTGTGTTATCTAAATTAAGGCTCAGCCTTTTCTTATAACAAATCAACTACGTCAATTGGTGGATTCTCAAAAACTAAAACTGCAATAGAGATTCCTCTATAGTAACTAGCTAACCAATCTGTAATCTTGTTAACACGACGATTTATTTTGTAAACTTTGATTAGTCAAGAACACGACATTAGCTCATATGCAGCAACTACCAAAGATGACTCAACTAAACTTTCTAATGAACGGTTCAATATTTTGACTATCTACACGTCATCAGTCTCAAGAGTCTCTACGACTTCCAATCCATTAAACATGAGATGAAATATCAAGGCATAAAGATAATTTTAACCCTTAACGTTTATAATTTTTGTCGTTTTGGCCCTTATTCTTTTTTTGGGATAAATTTAGCCGTTAACCTATATTTTTTTGACAAATAACTTATTTTTTAACACCATGATAACTGGACCGTTAAAAATTTAACAATGATGACATGTTATATGCATATGATAATATATTTTAAATAACATGATATCTAACCTATCAAATACACATATAATATAATTTTATTCTAATATAAAATATAAAACAATTAAAATTCAAATAAATTATTAAAAAATTAATTAATTCTAAAATAAAATACTATTAAACATTTTAAACCCTAACTACGATAGAATTAAAATCCTACCTAAAAAATTAATTAATTTTGAACTGTGTTCATATTTTTTTAAGATAGAACTTTGATTTCAGGCTTGAGAATGTTTAATAGTCTTTTATTTTAGAATTACTTAATTTTTAAAATTTTATTTGAATTTTAATTATTTTATATTTTATATTGGAATAAAATTATATTTCACATATATATATATATATATTTAATAGGTTAGATTCCATGTCATTTAAAATATATTATCATATCCATATGACATGTCATCATTGTTAGATTTTTAAAGGTCTAATTATCATAGTAGTTAAAAAATAAGCTATTTGTCAAAAATATATAGGTTAAGGACTAAATTTATCCAAAAAAAGAATAAAGGCCAAAACGATAAAAATTTTAAACGTTAAGGGTTAAAATTATTTTTTGCTAAATATCAATAATAACCCATAATTCTATGAGGAAAACCGAACATCGACCAATACTACGAACAAAACCAAATAACTATTAACCTTGATCATCCCGAATGATCCCACCAACTAATACAAATAGTGGTTTAATAGACCTATCAACTATTGCAAATTATCTATCATTTTATTATGAATTTGTGCCTCCGTTTAAAATAATGGATTTGTGCCTCCACTAAACCACACCAAGCTAGCAGATAAAACTAACCTTGGAACCCTAACCACATTGCCCAATACTTGAAGCTGGTGCAGAAGCAAACTGTTGATATCGAGAGAGATAGAGAAAGCTTTTGAAAACATTTTCAGGTTAAAGATTAGAAAAATCTCAAAAATCCAAAGCAATCATGTGTTGATTAATCCTGCTGAATGCATCGTCGTTTACTAATTTCTTCTAGGAAAACACGAGGTAAATCTTTCAAACATCCCACATAAATATTTTTTTAATGTCTTGAACAATTGGGCTAAGGATAGACTTGTCCGGTGTAGGAGGAATCAATTTCGTGATGACAGTAAGGGAATGGAACTCCACCTGAATCAAACCAAACCCTAGCTCAGCCACGAAGATGGTGGCCTGCTCAAATACTCGTTCTTCAGCAGGAAGGAATCTGCACTCCAATGGGTACAAATCGTCTACCTCTTTTTCATGCCTCCATTTATACCTCTGTTGTAAATTAGAGAATTTAGGATGCAGAGTTTAAGGTTAGGAATTGTGGTTAGGTTTTACGAAATTAGAGGTAGAGTGTATTCTTTTAAGATGTAAGGTTTAAGGATTAGGATTTAGGAAATAAGAGTTAAAGTCTAAAATTTAATATTTTAAAAAATTTTCAAAGAAGGTATAGAAAGAGGTAAATAATTTTTACTCGTCAGAATGGGATAAACATGTTACGAATCGAGAATTGAGAGAATGTTATGAAATAACTAAAGAGGACCAATGGATTAGTTATATTTTATATTAATTATATTACAGTATTGTTAGTATAAATAGACTAAGAGAGTAGAAGGAAAGGGGTATGAAAAATGTAAACATTTGTTGTGTCTATTTCCCTCTCTATTCAGGTTCAATGTTACTTACTGAAACCTCTTTTCTTCTACCTCTTATCTCATTTCTATCTTTCTTCCTTTGTTATTACTTGACATTATAGTAATGTTAGTTACATTGGTGCTTTCATCGAAAGTCAACGATGACAGAACGTGAGTTGATTCGGCGGTTGCGGGAGTCGAATTCGTCGCGTGAGCTTTCAAATACGGGTAAGAATTGTTGGAAATATGTAATGCTTGAATGCTACACTCTGTTTTTATAGGTTGTATGAGAGTAGATTTAAAATTCTCTTTGAATTTTAAATACTTAACCGAATAGATTTAATAACAAAATATCCGAGATTTAAATGGATATTTTCGGTTATAAAATCTACTATTTTTAGATAGATATTAACAAATTATCTGAGATTTAATTAGATTTTATCTGTTAATAAATCTAATTTTGAATAGATTTTATCCGAGACTTAAATAGATATTTTCGGTTATCAAATCTACTATTTTTGGATAGATATTATCTGGTATTAAATTTAAAATTTAAATTTAAATCAGATTTTATTTGATTCTCGGACAGATTTGTCCCTGTTTTTAACCTATAAATAAGATGTTTTTCTCTCATTTTTAATCCTCATTTAGAGTTCATTTGTCTTACTTGAGAGAGAATTAGAGAGCATCATTTTGTTCGACTCCGGTTTCGACGATCATTTTCTCTATAGTCCACTCCAAACTTTGGGTGTACACTGTTTGGAGGATCGAGCTAACCTTCAGGGGACAACCGCCTAAAGTAGCGAGTACACACATCAGAGCGATTTGTTTCTAAGGCAGTGACCTCCATACCACGACACGGTCAAACTTTCTATCAGTTCGTTCCTTTAATTTTTCCTGCCAGTGCTAACGCCCTATTTTGCAGTCTATTTAATCAACAATTTAGAAACAAATCTACTGCAAAAATGATATTATTGTCAAGGTGGTTTTGGGTCTGTTTAAGCTTAACGTACTTGACGGGTCAATAATCGAAGGTGATGGTGAAGTTGAAGATAAGAACCAAAATCCTAAAGATAAGGATATTTTACTATCAATGAATTTTATTTATTTATTTATTTATTATTATTATTGTTAGTAAATTATTTTCGTGACTAACCATATATAATTTTTATTTGAATTTTGTAGATTCAAAATGGTTATGAAATATCGGTCACGATGAATTTTGGAATCATGATACAAGGAATGGAGCTGCAGACATGATCAAAATAGACAAAGTCTATATGAATTATGTTTCTACTTATAAGGTCAGATTATTTAATTCATGATTTATAATAAATGAATTTATTTTAAGCCTTTACCTAGCTTGTAAGCTTAGTGGATATCTTTTAGACTAGGTTATAAAAGAAGGCTAGATGACCTTTTTGAGTAGAAAACTTATCTTGAGTGTACTTAATATTTTTTTTAGTGGGGAATATATATTAAGCATAACTTTTAAAAGACCTAAATGAGGAGAGAAATATTCATAAGAGATTAATTGGAAAGTAGTGAGATATTTTAAAAAATGCATGTCTAGGATTGTTTTTTTGAAAGATTTGGTATTTAAGTGTGCTTTATGCGCCACCTCTCTTTCTATACCTACCTGGTGCATTACTATGCTCATTATTCCAATTTATAAAATACTATGATTAAATAAATATTCTATACTTAGTGCAGAAGTTAGAATAATAATCTTAATAATTTTTAAGATATCTTTTTTTAGTCATAGTAGATGAATATTTCTAATGGTTTTTTAAGGTAAGAACCTTGTCTAAAATAAAAAAAATGATAGACATTAATGCTACTAAAAGATGTTTGTAGTTATTAAATCTCTTTGAGCTCTTTTCTTCAGATAATTAGGGGAATAAAATATTTGTCTATCTTAGGAGTGTGCATAAATCTCCATAAAATTTTTCTTTAAGAAAAAAAATGAAAAGTGTTAGGTCCGATAAAGGTGGTGAGTTTGGATCTAAATTTCTTAAAGAGGTATATGAGATGAATGACATAGTTTATGAAACTTATGCCCTTTACTTTCCTCAACAAAATGGTATAGCCGAGAGGAAAAACAAAACTTTAAAAGAGATGATAAATTCATTGTTGATAAGTTCTGAGTTAGCTGATAACATATCGGGGAAAGTCATTCTATCGGTAAATCTTAAACCGAGTACCTCATAAAGAAATTAGACTTAACCCCATACGAACCGTGGAAATGTTATGCACCTAACTTGCAATACCTAAAAGTGTGGGGGTGTCTGACTAAAGTATGTTTGCCTGATTTTAAGAAGTCCACCATCGGTCCCTAAACCGTTGATGTAGTATTTTATTGAGTATGCTACCAACAATGTCGTATGATATGCTCTAGAGTTTGAGTTAGAGCCTAAACAAAGATAAAAATATCTTTTGGACCAGACTTTGTTACTTCCTTTATTTTTGAGATAAATGATTTAGACAACTTATCAAAACTTATAGCTCAAGTTTCTTGTTAGATGAGGATCCTAAAACTTATAAAGAAGCAATGAGATCTATTGACGCTAGTTTTGGAGAAGAGTTGTTAATGATAAACTAGGGTCAATAATGTCTAAATCATACTTGGGAATTGGTAGACTTGCATAAAGGATTTAAACCTATCAGCAACAAATGAGTTTTTAAAAAGAAACTCATACCAGATGGGTCAATCCAGAGTAAGGGAAGGCTAGTAGTTATAGGGTTCACTCAAAAATATTAAAGAGTTTGATAGTTAAGATGTTATTTATACTCGAACCCCTTTTGACTCTAGCACTTATCTCGTTAAAAATAAAGGAAGTTGTGTTTCCCAGGTTGAATATGCTAAATGAAAGCCTAATGTTCTTAGTGAACTATACTCGGCCCGATATTGCCTATGTAATGAGTAGATTAAGTAGATATACTCATAATCCAAGTGATGAACATTGAACGACTCTTAGACGCTTACTAAAATACCTTAAGGGTATTATGGATTGAAAACTCAAATTTGTTGGCTATCCTGTTATTTGGAAGTATGTTGTGACGCCAACTAGGTTTCTGATAGTGATGAGGTAAGCTCTACGAGTAGATATGTTTTCACTTTAGGTGAAGCTGCAATCTCGTGAAAGTCTATCAAGTAGACTTATATTGCACGCTCCATCATAGAGTCAAAGTTTATAGCTTTAGACTTAACTAGGCAAGAAACCGAGTGGCTAAGGAATCTTTTAGCAAAGATACCTTTATGGAGAAAACCGACTCCTCCGATATCTTTATTGTGAGATTCATAATTTGTGATACATGTGACTCTAAATTAAGTTTACAATAGTAAGAAGAGACACATTCGTATAAGGTACGAATATGTGAGGCACCTAATAAAGAACGGAGTACTCACCTTAGAGTATGTTAAGTTGGAGATGAATTTGGTTGATCCTACTATCAAAGGATTAAGCAGGAAATAAATTCTGGATTCGTCGAGGGGATGGGTCTTAAGCCCATTTGTTGAGATATTCATGGTGGATACCCAGCTTAGTTCTCTAAGTTCAATGTGGTTAAATGAAACCATGAAAGAGACTCATAGTGTACATGTCCCTTTATCCAATCCCTATGATGTTTCATGTACATGCCTAGGTTGAGCTTAAATGCTCTTAATAAATTCATAGCCCAAGTTTGGGTGGTCTTAGTGAGAAAGACTTGATGAATTTATCGATTTTGGTTGAATAACTACTCTTAAAAAGTTCTTAGACCTATTGCGAAGGACTAATTGAACTTACCACTCGGAAGGATGAGTTTATTTTTAAACTCTTAATAAATTCTATCCAAAGAGGTTGGATTGTTCTATTGAGAAGAACATTATTGAATTTACCGAACAAAGAGGTTGAGTTTTTATTCTTAATGATTTCTTAGCCTAGAGTTTGGGTGGTTCATTTAATATGAACTTGAAGAAAATCGCCTTATTTTCTTGTGAGGTTGAGCTTTATACAAAGCTCTTAATTATTTTATAGCCCAATTTTAGGTGGTTTATGTTAAGATAAACTTGATGAAATAACCTATGTAAGTGAGAAGAGTTAACTGCCTTCTATGACTAGTATACTTACTAAAATCCCGAGGTAAGATGGCTAAATATATATACTTTATATATATACACATCTTCACATAGCGGACTGTGGTGGATGAAGGGATTAGTTATGTGTTATGAGTTCACCCCGATCTTAGAAAGTTCAAGACTAGTTTCACTTATCTAAGAGGAGGATTACTCATCATCACTACGTACTAGTTCAAGATTTGTTCACTATGTACTTAAGTAACTAATCTCGCAAATGCTCGTCTAGTGATAGTCAAACTTTGTGACATCAGGAGAATTCTTTCGCATTAGTGGTGGATTATTGGAAATATGTAATGCTTGAATCCCACACTCTGTTTTTATAGGTTGTATAAGAGCAGATTTAAAATTCTCTTTGAATTTTAAATACTTAACCGAATAGATTTAATAACAAAATATCAGAGATTTAAATGGATATTTTCGGTTATAAAATCTACTATTTTTAGATAGATATTAACAAATTATCTGAGATTTAATTAGATTTTATCTGTTAATAAATCTAATTTTGAATAGATTTTATCCGAGACTTAAATAGATATTTTCGGTTATCAAATCTACTATTTTTGGATAGATATTATCTGGTATTAAATTTAAAATTTAAATTTAAATCAGATTTTATTTGATTCTCGGACAGATTTGTCCCTGTTTTTAACCTATAAATAAGATGTTTTTCTCTCATTTTTAATCCTCATTTAGAGTTCATTTGTCTTACTTGAGAGAGAATTAGAGAGCATCATTTTGTTCGACTCCGGTTTCGACGATCATTTTCTCTATAGTCCACTCCAAACTTTGGGTGTACACTGTTTGGAGGATCGAGCTAACCTTCAGGGGACAACCGCCTAAAGTAGCGAGTACACACATCAGAGCGATTTGTTTCTAAGGCAGTGACCTCCATACCACGACACGGTCAAACTTTCTATCAGTTCGTTCCTTTAATTTTTCCTGCCAGTGCTAACGCCCTATTTTGCAGTCTATTTAACCAACAAGAATTTTTTTCCTCAATTTTTGAGCTTATTTGAATAATGTTATCTATGCTTGAATAAGGGCCAGTTTAGCATTGCTTTTAAAAAGTGCGGTGAAAAAGTGTAGTGAAAAAGTGTAGTGGAAAAACTCTTTTGTAATTTTTAGTTTGAAATATGTGTTTAGTATTGCTGTCAAAAAGTGTTTTTGAAAAAGTAAATAACTATTTTAGACATGATTTTATAAGTTAAAAAATATATATTTAAATAATAATTAAATTATTTTATATTATAATATTAATTTAAATTATAATAAAATATAAAAATATTAATAAATGAATACATAAATTATTTTTGAAAAGTACTTTTTAGAAATGCTTTTGAAAAAATTTATAATTTTTATATGAATATATAATTTTTAAATTAAAAAAATAATTTATGTTAAATATAATTATGTATTTGTAGGAATTAAATTATAATAAAACATAATAAATGAAGGTTAAATTGTAATCTGACTCTTAAAAGCACTTTTCAACCGCAAAAACTAGAAATTTTAGCTTTTGCGTTTGTGTTGAAAATCACTTTTCAAACGCAGTTTTTTCCCCAAAAGTTAACTATTTAGCATTACTTCTGCATTTTAAACCAACTTTTGGTCCAAAAATTGGTTTGAAAAGCATTGCTAAACAAAGCCTAAGTCATTTAGATGAAGAAAACACGCAACTAAGACTTTTTTATAATTCGGTTAAAGTAAGGGACTTATATAGAAATTATAAAAAATTGAAGGCTTAAATTAGAATTGATCAAAGTATACTAATGTAGACATTCGATTTTGTTTATAGCATCTTCGAATCGAGTTTGAGACAAATCGGGATTGAATTTAACATAAAAGAAAAGTCTAAGATCATGGTTTGAGTAACACTGTTAATTCCGGAAATTTAGTACATGCTACAAAGTGAGTGCATTTATTTGTTTTAAAATATATTTAAAACGACTTACAATAAGTCGATTTATATGATTTTATCGAACTAGTAACATTGATTTTTATATAATATTTTTACAAAAAAATTATACATGATAGGGTATAAACTGTCGTATTATATTTTATTTTTTATAATCTTATTATCATATATCAACAAAACGTTACAGGGCGAATTATATTATGTACAGTAAAATATAAACTTCTCTATTATTTTGATTTATCAATGATGAGTTATTGATATATTGTAAAGGTAATTATATTGTTTTATTGCCTAAGATTATTATTAATATTTGGGATATTATTATAAAAGAACTTTTACAGAATAATCGTTTAATATTTCATTTTTGTTTTAAAGCAATTAAAGTAATGATATTAATAATCGTAGTAGGTGTATCAATACGTGTAAGTTATTTAAAATTTTTAACTTTGAACTATGATCAAGTTTTCGATATAATGTAATTGCGTATCGACATAAATTTTTTGTCCCAACCAATTTAACTACCTGTTAGCCTAACTGTACTGATACAAATACGTGTACCGATACAAGTGTTTATTAAGTTTGTTAATTGACTTAAAATAAAATTTTCGGACCTTACAGAATAATCACTATATAATCAAAGATAAAATTAAATAGATAAATGAATTCAAGATAATAACCGTTGATCTACAAAATTAAAATTTTAGCTCCTAAAGATTAAAAAAATAGACAGATGATAAATTGATCAGATAATTCTTCAAACTTGTTAATGAAATGTTTCGAACATTGTGCCAACCTCGGATCTTTGTTTAGGATTACTTTTTTTTAAATCAGTTTTTGGGTCGAAAGTTATATATTTTTGACAAATAACTTATTTTTTAACTACCATGATAATTGACCCGTTAAAAATTTAACGATGATGATATATCATATGCATATAATAATATATTTTAAATGATATGACATCTAACCTATCAAATATATATATATGAAATAAAATTTATTCCAATATAAAATATAAAACAATTAAAATTCAAATAAAATATTAAAAAATAATTAATTCTAAAATAAAAGGCTACTAAACATTCTCAACATAACTATGATAGAATCAAATTCCTATCTTAAAAAATATATGAACACAATTCGAAATTAATTATTTTTTTAAGATAGAATTTTGATTCTATCGTAGTTAATGTTGGAAATGTTTAGTAGCATTTTATTTTAGGCATAAAGATAATTTTAACCCTTAACGTTTATAGTTTTTATCATTTTGGCCCTTATTCTTTTTTTGGGATAAATTTAGCTCTTAGCCTATATCTTTTTGACAAATATCTTATTTTTTAACTAGCTTGATGACTGGACCGTTAAAAATTTAACGATGATACATATATATATATATATGGAATATAATTTTAAATGATATGGAATGTAATCTATCAAATACATATATATGGAATGTAATTTTATTCCAATATAAAATATAAAATAATTAAAATTAAAATAAAAATATTAAAAATTAATTAATTCTAAAATAAAAAAAATTATTGAACATTCTTAACCCTAACTACGATAGAATCAAAATCTCATCTTAAAAATATAAACACAATTCGAATAAGATTTTAATTTTATTGTGGTTAGGGTTAAGAATGTTTAATAATCTTATATCTTAAAATTAATTAATTTTTAATATTTTATTTAAATTTTAATTATTTTATATTTTATATTGGAATAAAATTATATTCTATATATATATATATATATATATATATATATACATTTGATAGGTTACATATCATGTCACTTAAAATTATATTTCATATGTATATATATATGTATCATCGTTAAATTTTTAACGGTCCAATCATCAATCTAGTTAAAAAATGAGATATTTGTCAAAAAAATATAGGTTAAGGGCTAAATTTATCCCAAAAAAGAATAAAGGCCAAAACGACAAAAACTGTAAATGTTAAGGGTTAAAATTATCTTTATGCCTTTATTTTAGAATTACCTAATTTTTAATATTTTATTTGAATATTAATTGTTTTATGTTTTATATTTTATATTATAATAAAATTATATTTTAATGGTAAATAATTTATTATTAGTTTGTGTCATAATCATGTTTATTATTGGTTTACAATAAATCTTGAGATAAAAAATATTAAACTGGATGAATAGATTTAATTCAAAGGGATCATAAATATCCCACTAGGTCAGGGTAATGTATTTATGGTGAGGTTGAGGACAAGAATTCCCTAAAATATCTAAATAAAAAAACAAAGTTATAAATATTTTTAACATTTAATTATATTAAATATTTTAAATAACTAAATTTTATAAATTTTTAGGGTTTTTTAAATATTTTTTATATTTTCATAATAATAAATTTAAATAATTATGTGTTAAAATTAAAAAAATATATTTTCTGAACAAAGAAATAATTTTTAAAAATACATTTTATTTTAAAAAATTCATGCCCAATTATTTTAAAATATCACGTGACACATTATAAAAAGTACATTATATTAGTTTGTACGCCATCAAAAATTATATAAATTAAGAAATAAAAAAACAAAAATGGTATTGAAAAAAATATTATCAAAATAAAAATTATTACTTTTTTGAACATGCGGTTTGATAGAACAGGTATATTATCTAAATTTTTTAACCACTTACAAAGTCCATAGGTATATTATTTATTAAAAAAATTATTATAAAATTTTGGTTTATTGTCTTATTTATGATCGCATCCAATAAGATTCATACATTTAATGTCACGTAAGAAAAATGTAAAAATTTATCTCGTAAAAAAAATATTCACTTTTAAAAAAATATTATTAAATGATACATCATATATGACATAGTAAGTCAGATTTATCAGTGACAGATTCACTTTAAAAAAATGAAAAAAATATTATTTAATAATATCATATGGGACATAATAAGTCAGATTTATCCGGTGACGGATGCAATCTTGCTCTAGGACGAGCATGTTTCCACCATGGATTTTTTAAATTTATATATTTACCCTTAATTTTTTAATTTATACAATTTTATCCTTAAATTTTATAATATTTAAGGTTTTTGTCCCTCTAAAATTTTAAAAAAATATAAATGTCCACCCTCAAATAAATTTCTGAATTTATCTAATAATTTTTAATAAATAAAATTAAATAATTAAAAAAATTAACCTCCCATAATTCTATTTATTGTATCAGCGTTATGTCAATTAATTATTCTTAAATTATATTTAAAAATAAAAATAATAAAATTTATTTTTATGATATTGATTGATAAAAAAATTGTTTGTATTGTATCATGTTAAAAAAAATCATACCAGATTTTCAGTCATCTTCTTTTTCCCTAACACTAAAGAAAGTGAGTAAAAGAAAAGAAAAAGTTAAAGAGGCCACTACTTACTAATCCAACTGCTGACAATTTTTTATTTGGCAAAAGAAAATAACAAAATCCTCCATTGTTAAAATCCCACCTCTGGTTTTGTTCATTATTGAGCTCCCCACTACACACAATCCCCCATCGCCTCTCCCTCGTTCTTCTAGGTGCAGGTGCAAACATGTCGTCGTGCGTGATCGACACAGCTCGAGCCCTTGCCTGTAGGGACGGTTCAGCCGCCACGCACCTCAAATTCATCTCCCTTTTTGTCATCTTCTTTACCAGTATCATCGGCATATCCTCCCCGGTCCTCTTGGCCCGTTATTTCCTAGGAAAACCTGTTTACGACAAGGCAATTCTCATTATCAAGTGCTTCGCTGCCGGGGTCATTCTTTCGACATCGTTAGTCCACGTCCTACCGGAAGCCTTCGCTGCCTTATCTGACTGCCACCTTGCTTCTCGTCATCCCTGGAAAGATTTCCCCTTCGCCGGTCTTATCACTTTAATCGGAGCTCTGCTCGCTCTTTTCGTCGACTTAACGGCTAGCTCACACGTGGAGCACGGTCACGGTCATAAACCCAGTGGGGATTATTTGCCGGTGGGAACACATGATTCGACGGTAGAGAAAAAGGTGGGCCACAACATGAATCTATCGAACGAGGAATTAGTGAAGCTTAAGCAGAGATTGGTGTCTCAAGTATTGGAGATTGGGATCATTTTCCACTCGGTCATAATCGGGGTGACGATGGGTATGTCGCAAAACCAGTGCACCATTAGACCTCTGGTTGCTGCACTCGCCTTTCATCAGATCTTCGAAGGCATGGGCCTCGGTGGCTGCATTGCACAGGTAATCTACGCCATCCTAATCCCCATGCCTATCAAATATTATTCTACGACAAGAATAATGAAATTATGACGTGTTAACTTAACAAAACCGTTCGCCATGCATCTTGTACTACTACTTAATTACTTAGTTTCTATCCTACCTTTCTTGTAACCTACGATAAATATGAATATCTATTTGGATAAATTGACGTGACAAAGATTGTGATATTTCAGGCGGGTTTCAGCATGGGAACGGTGTCATACATGTGCCTAATGTTCTCCGTGACGACTCCGATGGGGATATTATTGGGGATGATGGTATTTTCGGTGACGGGATACGACGACAGCAGCCCTAATGCGTTGATAATGGAAGGGTTATTGGGTTCTTTGTCGTCAGGTATACTCATTTACATGGCTTTGGTGGATCTCATCGCTGCCGACTTCTTCCATAACAAATTGATGGGTTCAAATGCGTGGTTGAACAAAGCTTCATTCATCGCCCTAGTTCTCGGCTCCACGTCTATGTCTATCCTTGCAATATGGGCTTAAGAATTAAACAATACAAATCTCTTATCCATCCATGCCTAATGGCCAAGGCATGTCATATATTTACATATTATCACTTAAAAATCAAATCATATGTCTCTTTTAGTATTTTAATCCTCACAACTTAGTTTTTGCAACAATAAATATAAATGATTGAGATTGATTGCCTTTTGTTTTGTTATGGTGCAGTATAATCTTAGAAAGTGCTTGTTTTTAGTGTCAATCCATTCTAATATAAAGCTCCACGTGAAATGGGTGGTTAGAAAGGGTATTGTATTTAGTGGGATAGACGTGTAAATGTGTGTCATGTTAGAATTGGAAGGTTAGTCATGATTCCATTATGTAAAAGTGAAGTGAACATCCATGGCCACTCAATTCATATGCAAACATGCACGGAATATTTAGCTTCATCGGTTGAAGGAACAATTGTTGTTCTTGGAGGTCGCGGGTTCGAGCACTAGTACTGTTAGCACAGTGATTGAGCGATCAATGTCTAATGATTGAGAATATATGCTCTAAAACAGATACTACTGTAATCACTGTAGCTAAATCAAAAAAAAGTCATATACAAACATACACGGACGTGTTAATGAAATATTAAAGTAATGAAAAAATTTCTTCACCTCTCTCGCCTTATAACAAATTTTAATAGTTTTGTTTGATTTTTTATAAGTGATACGATGTCATTTCTACTAAAACTTGTTTGATTTTGTAATCGATTGTTGTTGACCCAAACTTAAATTGGACATGATACTGCAGTAACAAAACTCGGCATGTATCCATCCAAGAATGATCGAACCGAATAAAACTTGTAACCATGGTAGGGGTGGGCAAGATCGAATACCCGACCAATTTGAATAGAATTGATCCGATCATATCAGATCCTAAATTTTAAGAACCGATCCCGTTAATAGTGAGAACCGGTACCAATACCGTGTACCCGATTAATTAATTTATTCTTAAAAAAAATGAGTAATTGGAGAAAAAAATTTAACCACCAATAATAATATTAAATAATAAAATTAGAATATTATAGGCTTGAAAATTAAAGTTTTAAAACTAGTCATATTCATAAAGTTTCAAAATTAGTTCATTATACGATTTATCCCAATCACCAAATAGTTGTGTTATCGCCTTATATTTTGTCATTCATGCCTTATAATAAGATGGAATATATCCAAATTGAGTTCAATTGGATGCAACTAAAATTGCAATAGAAATCCTTAGATCTGGTTCAATCAAGGATCAGGTGCACATATAATATCAAAATCCAAATTAATATGGTATTGTGATAAAATCATATTTGAACAAGTGTGTTGTTCAATGAACCGTGAAACCTCCCACATATGACTCTACTTCTTGTATGAAATTCGTAACCACCAAAGACACTTGTTTTTCCAATTAATACATCGTACATAATAGGTTTGTGTATTAGACTTCGCAACACAAAATGACATATGTCGTCGAATACAATACTCTTTTACTGCAAGTTACGCAACTTCTTTTGTTTTGAATTGTTCCTTCGGTACCAACTCACCAAAGCTCATAGAAGATGAAGAACCAAATATGTTTGCTTGATGTTTCGGATCTCGCATTACAACATAATCAATCTCAAACATACGGGATGGAGGAACATACACCAAAGATAGAGGTTTCGCTTGTTGGGAATCTAGATTAACATAACCCCAAGTTGGAGATGCCTCATTACTTAAACCGAGTTGGACAACAACCATTTCCCAAATGTTATCTTCAATATTTACATCAATATCCTCAGATACATCTATCATAACAACTTCAACATCTTTATCATCAAGTAAGTGGACCATATCGTCTTTCGTAACCGGGATAATGTTTCCCAAACCTTTCTTCAACTCCCCGTGGCGAAGGAACTTTCCTCTGTTCTTGATTAGCCGCAACGAATTCATAGAAGATCGTTCAGCCAATAAAACAATCACTTCACAATCTTCCAAGTAATTTCCCTTAGCAATAAACGATAAAATATTTATTCCATCATTTATAAAGATCCAGAAAACCAAAAATGCAAGTACTGACACAAGATTGTGTTTTTTAAAATATAATAGAGACTGGGAAAGTATTGGGTTAAAAAATTGGAAAGGAATATAGTAAAGAAATTAAGGAGTAATTGAAAACACCAATAAAATATATCTGAATATTCTTAAATTACAAGAAATGAGTTGTAGTAATAATGTACAAAAAATGTAGATTCTCGACTCTCCAGTCTCCACCTTTCGTGGCATTTTCCGACACCTACAACCACTAGACCATTTTAGACTTGTGACCTTGTAATTACTAAACTGAGAATCCACTGAGTTGGTGCCATCGAAACAATCGGTAGTTTCCGAATTTGTCCCTTCCATTCCTAGCCTGATCATCCCGACCGAACCACAGTGTACCCAACTTGTACCCTCCGTTTCCTCTTTTGTCCGATTCAACTCAGTACTTGTCCCTTCCTCACGAGCGTAGTTCCTTACCGCCATCCATCCATCCGATTCCCAAACTACCCCTCCTTCACTCGCTAATTTACTTATCCTATCCCTCGAGGAAGCTTCCAAGTTTCCTGTGCTTTCATCCTTTTCGAAATCCAAGCTGCCGAAATCAAGCACGCAACGTGGAGATGGTTCCCCAATCTTACTCGGAGATGAAGCCGATGCTACAAATGGATGTTGTAGCAGCTGATCGCAGCTCCATCTCTGTTTCCGATCTCGTCTCAAACACTTGTCTACGAAATCCCTACCGAGTTCAGATAGCTGAGCTGGTAACGGAGGCAATTCATCTGAGTTAGCTATCCGAGTCAATGAGTTCAAACCTTGATCCTCCCAAGCTGGCTTTCCGGTGACCATCTCGATGATGGTGCAGCCGAAGGACCAAACATCACTCTCCGGTCCTTGATACTCACCGCGAAGAACCTCCGGAGCCATCCATAGAGGACTCCCACGCGGCGTGATCGTTGCGCTACTCCACCTGTCAACCGCGCTTTCCTTTACAATCGCCGAGCCGAAATCCGCGAGCTTTACGGAGGTGAAATCTGAACCAACCAAAACATTCTTCCCTTTCACATCGCAGTGTACAATGTCTTGGCCATGCACATACTTCAAACCCAATAATAAGCTCCGCGTGTACCACCGTAAAATCCTCTCGTCCAACTCACCCAACCGTTGTTTCATAACAGCCACGTCAACAACAGTGCCACCTTTCATGTACTCCATGTGAAGATTCCGACAAGACATTGCCGTGGATCCATACCTGGTAACGTCATCGCCGAGATACTCCACGACGTAAGGAGAAGAAAGAGAACGGAGGATCCTAATTTCGTTCTCCAAACACTCCAATTGGCTGGGAAGGCACGTTGCTAAATCAACAGACTTAACAGCAAAAACGTTGCCATCTGACTTGTCAACCGCCAAGCTCACAGTACCAAAGGCGCCTTTGCCTACACACTTCCCTTTGATCCAAGAACTTTTCTTTGGATTGCTCTGTTTCTCCATCTCTGTAATTCTGACAAAATAGTTGTTTTCCCTAATTCCCTTCCTTTTTCCTGTATCTGTTTTAGGCGTGTGTTGTTTCCATGGCCCAACTGCTTATTTAAAGAGGTGTAAGCTAAATATTTTTATGTCCTACGTGGAATTTATAAATAGATAATACGGACAACGGTCTCTCCTTTTTTGTTCTTTGACGTACAAGAGAGAGTAGGAAGGTGGGTCCTGAGTTCATAAGGGAGAGGCCATGTGGAGATGATCTCAGCCGTTGCTTTTGATGATTGGGTGCAAGATTTGGTCTTGGCATTGGTTGGTGTTGGTTTGGTGTTGTGAAACATGTGGTTGACATGTCATGGTGATTCCTTGGACCGTTCCTGGAAACCAGAAAACTTGGTGAGGTTATAGAAGATTTCCAACACCACCCATTCAGTACAACGTGTCCCAGGTCTTGTCCATCCCTTTCACATGTTTACTTCTAGAAAAGTAGCTGAATTCTTTGTAAAAGTTTGTTACTTAAACACATTTATAAAAAAATTAATTAATATTTTAGGAGACCTCGTTTTAGATCTGAGAAACACTAAATCCATTTGTATTGAAATTTGAGGAAGAATCATGAATTTAATCTCTTAAAAGTACAACGTGCATTGTTGCTGAGGATCAGCAAAATCCAAAATGATTGAACAGAGTGGATGAAGCAACACGTGGGTGGGAAATACATAAAGTTGGTGGCCAAAACCAGTGGATGAGTTCTGGGTTGCTGTTCCAATCCCCATTAGTTACCGTGGCAGCAAACGGTAGGTCCACGTCGTGAGACCAAAGAAGTTGAGGCTGTGAGTTTACCATGGAGATGGGATCTGCTCCCCAGCTGTCTAAATCCTACCCCCCACGTTCCCTGTGTGTTGTGTTTTCCTGGTTTTGTCTGTTTGTCGACGTGCAACACCAGACTCCATCAACTGAATGAATTGGCCAGATCCAGACCAATCTTTTCAATCATCGTGTAGGACAACCTTCCATGTACTCGAAGAGTACTGATTCTTGAAACTCACAAACTTGATGGAAGTCAAAATGGAAACGTATTTAATTTGGAGAGGAGATCGATGACAGATTATGAACAGATGGAGGTCGTGTCATGAGCATTGATTGGAACTTGGAAGTGTGTTTTAATCACATGAGTCATGACATGGTTTTTGTGTTTGCATTGGATACTTAGGGTTAGTTTAGTATAATTTTTGAAAATTGCAATGAAAAAGTATGATAAATAAGTATAGTGAAAAAGTCTTTTTAAAAATTTTGGTTCAATATATATGTATTTTGTATTACTATCAAAAAATGCTTCTAAAAAAATAAATGATTATTTTAGATATGATGTTATAAGTTGAAAATATATATTTAAATGATAATCAAATTCTTTTATATTATAATATTAACTTAAATTATAAAAAAATATAAAAATATTAATAAATAAATACATAAATTATTTTTGAAAAATGTAGAATATATATAATTTTTAAACTAAAAAAATAATTTATGTTAAATATAATTATGTATTTGTAAAAATTAAATTATAATAAAACATAGTAAATGAAGGTTAAAATTGTAATCTGACTCCTAAAAGTTGGGTTGAAAAACACTTTTTAAATACAGTTTTTCTCCAAAAGTTAACTGTTTAACATTGCTTCTGTGTTCTAAACTAGCTTTTGACCCAAAAATTGGTTTAAAACGCAGCCTTGGTCATTTCTATTAATCGTGTATCTTTTCAAGTCTCTTATTAAAAAATTTGAAAAAATAAATTTCAAACCATAACCCTAATTTTTTATATTTTAAACCTTATTCCTTAAAGAATACATCTTATCCCTGATTTAAAGTGGAGGCACCAATGGAGGCACGATTAGAAGGTAGACGATTTGCACCTATACATGCATGGGTTCAATATTTATATTTAGTAAAAAAAACTCCTACCCCTACTCATATCTTCTTCATGTCCCAATTAAATTTCTTTTAAAAATTAAATTACAAATCTTAATCTTATTATTTTACGTCTTAAAACTTAAATCCTAAACCTTAAAAATATACATTACTCCTAATTCTTTAAACCCTAAATACAATCTTTAACCTTGAACCCTAAACCTACTAATTTAAAATGAGGTATCAAAAGAAGCAAAAAAAAACATACAATTTGCGCATATTTATATTTAAGATTATCAACTTTCTTAATATAAAAAATACAAAAGGGTCAGCGTAGTGACATCTTATTCTCACTCCTACTACGACTAAGCTACCTAGCATGGTGTTGGAATTGGATAAGGTAGAACAATTTCCTTAGTCCAAAGGGAAAAGGAAAGAGACAAGAAGCAAATTGTTGTCCATTAAAACAAAGGAATGCAAGAACATGAGGTCCTAAATCTAATGCTTTCAAAAGATAACATTTCTGTGTGGTTCAAATAGTTAGGGTATTTCAGTTGCTGTCGTGTTCGTAGTACCAAGTGTCTCATCCTCTTACATTAATGAAAGAAAAGGGTTCGTTTTTATTCACTCAATCCGAATCCATATCAATATCTACAAGTTTAGGAATTGCTTGTCTGTTCCAAAAGGAAAGGTTAATCGCCCAAATCTTGGTAAGCTGTGACTCTTATTTATGCGGGAATGCAACTTGTCCCAAATCTTGGGTTGAATCGATTAGGTATTAGCAGTTTCGGATCATTTCGGTTCAAGTCGATTTCAGATTCGGATCCTTTCAAAAGTAGGTTACTTTAGGTTAAAGTTTCTTAACCCCTCCCTCTGTAAACTGTCTTGGGTTTGTTTTTAAAAACCGGTGAAAATATAAAATTTAAAACTTTAAAGGTCAAATTAAAGATGAAACAAAAATAAAATCATCCATTGTTACTATAAAAGAATATCCTAATTTACAACTCTAGTTAATGAATCTCTGTAATGTCTACTTCAGTTCTGGGTATTAAAATCCCCACAAAGAATGGTTAATAAATAATAAAACCTAAATTAATGTCTCCTATGAGTTAATTAGACAATCAGATATATCGCCCTAGCTGAACCAGCATCACGCTAATATCATCCAATGAGCCTCGTGAAACCGAAAGATCAACAAGGTTTTTACAGGCACCCAAAGCAGTCTGCTGACTGATGCCGAGACATGAAGGACGAGCAATGTCAACTGCTTCCTGGTTGGTAACCTTATCCCATAACCCATCAGAAGCTAATATTAAGAACTCGCAGTCGGGGTTGATGCCAATGATGGTTGTCTCCGGCTCAGATATTACCCACTGTTTAAGGTGCTGATCTCCAATCCCTCTGGAGACAGCAAGACAACCCTGAATTCTCCAAGCACCGCGGCAGAAGTCCACATAGCCACCCTGCAAAAACAAATTTCACACAATGTATCAGTCATGGCTCAGATCGAGTTCATCTCCAAATACATCATGTTAAATCTGAATTGTCGAAATACATCTCGAAAGCAAAGATCATTCATTCATGGAGAAAATTCTTACCGAAGTCTCAATTCTGTTCCTTTCATCCTCCCTTGAAGGACGGTGGTCGGAGGTAAGAGCTTCAGCGACACCACCTCTGCTCATAACAGCACGACAATCACCGGCGTTGGATACAATAAGGTTTCCATTCCGGATCAAAGTTGTCACACAACATGTGCCACCGGAAACGTCTTCCTTAAGAAACTCAGCATCTGTTTTCAAATAACCTTCTTTAACAGCTTCCTTTACTTTGCTCACGTCTCTGCTTCTAACAACTTCATCTACGATGTTCTTCTCCAAATTTTGGGTTGCAAACTCTGCAGCTTTAGCACCTCCATGTCCGTCGAAAACACCAAAAAAGGCCTGCAATTGTCACATAAGACCATATGAGTCTCACCAGACTTAACAAACATGGGAAATTAAATCACAAGGGAGAAAAACCCAAAAACTATAAAATACCTGTTTTGAATCTTCTTTGAATTCTACAGAAGCTGAGAACCTATCTTCCATAACCTCTCTCCTTCCTCTTTTACAGTAAACTGAATAACCATCTCCTTCTCTCTCCACTTCTCTCCCCAAGTCACATGGAATTGCTGGAACCCCAAAACAAACATCCGGGGTGGCTACCGGGATATCCAGCCTCGCTGGCCTCTTTCTCTTCAAAATCGGCGACACGGATCCCTGTCCCAAACCTGCAGCCGAGCTTGAAACAGAAGAAGACGATGATGCTGAAGCAGAAGTAGATAACAAAGACCCAGTCTGTGGTTTTTGAAGCCGAATCCTAAAAGGCGAAGATGGCGATGAAGGAGACGGGGAAACAGGAGAAGAGGACGAAGTTTTAAAGTGAGTCAACGATAGATTCAAAGCTTCGGGTGAAGGAAAGATGATCGAAGTTTTGGTACAGAAAAGAGACGACGGAGAAAACACCGGTGAGTTACAGACGGCAACTGAACACGACATCGCGTTCTCTATCTTTTTTCCCCCCTAAAGTCTTTGCTTGATTTGTTCTTTGCTTTTTCAACAACGTTCGAATTCGGGTTTGTCCTTGTTTTCTGAGGTAGAAAGAGGGGATGGGGAATATATATATGTAAAGGGAAGAGATTGGTCATCGTTTTGCGTGTTAATGGCGGAGTTTGCCAGAGTTTGACCAAGGACTTAGCTTTGGGGCCACTCCTTGTAAAGTGGAAAGTCGATTTTACCCCTCCTATTTTTCTTGCAGGCCCAGCTGTGTTCGTTTACAAAATTAAGAAATACTAGTATTTTCTTATTGAGTAAGTTGGGCAAACAAGTACTTGACTAATAGAATATGAACCGTGTAGCCGACTCTCTGGGACAAAATGTCAAACACGTAAACCGCATGTCCCCCACCCTCCACAGCTCTAAGCTTTGACTCCCTTTGTCTTCCACCGAACTCAACCAATCTTTCTGCTTCGTTGATCGTTAACACGCTCTCAGTGATCGTTAACACGCTCCGCTGTCTGTCATTTCCCTTTCTTTCCAGTTTCCCGTTGCATTGACAGACTGGCAAACCAATCACCAACAACAGTAACGACCGTTGCACAACTCAAGTATACCTGAGTCTCCTTCTACGGCTCACATCATCACTTAATAATAATAATTATTATTATTATCCTTCAATAATTCAACAATAATGACAAACTTAGAGGGGAAGAACACAATTTGTCTATTGCCGCTTAGGGTAACAATGAGTTTAGCCGGAGTTCTAGATTTAAACGAGTTTAAAATTTTAAGATTGAATTCGATTCAAAAATAATATTATTAAATTCTGTTTAAATTTATCAGGATCAGATCAGTTAAGCTCGAAATGAATAATTTGTCTATAATTTCTTTTACTCTATTTGTCTCACTTTATTTGTTCAGTATTAACTTTTTTAAAATTTTTTAACTTATTATAATTTTAAATCTATTATTGATAAAAAATATAAATATAAATATATTTTAAAAAATTTTAATCAAGCAGTTTAAAAATATATATTTTATAAAAATTTAATAAATTAAAATATTTAAAATAACTATAGTTAAAGTTTTTAAAATTTTGACTTTAAAATATCAATACTAGATATCTTAAATGGGACAGAGGGAGTATAAAAGATGAAACCTCGTTAAAAAATATTTTCATAGCCAATACCGAAATAAAATTCAATATAAAAAAAGGGAGTATCGAAAAAGTATATTATTCAAAATAACCAAAAAATATTCTTACAATACAAACACATAATGCCCAATTTTTTAAATTAATTTATTTTTAATTGATTTCCCTTAATTTATTTTATAGCTTTCCTTTTGTTAAAAAAATACTTTTACTACATATGTAGCATATATAACATATATAATTATTTTGAGCTTGATCATTAGCTTTTCGAGCTGACTTTGGGTTGACTCGGATTGACTTGTTAAACTATATAATCAAACTCAAACTGAACTCACTCGAGCTGAGCTTTGACCAAACTGAGGTCGAGTAACGCGTGAGCCGATCAGGCTCATTAACATCCTTAATTGCACACACCACAAGATTTGATTTTAATTTTAGTTTATATATTAAAATAAAAAATATGAGATAATAATAATTTACACCATATTTTAAAAAATATTATATTTTGTCCCCTAAGCAAGAATCTTGGCTTTGTCCCTGCTCACCATTGTCTTGTTATCTTATTGTTTCATTCATTTTTCATCTCTTAACCCCCACCCATAAGGAAAAGTTGAATCTTTATCTTTTAATGTGGAAATTTTGGAATTTGTTTTGAAGGAAGTGTAATCTCCTCGCAATGGTCTACATTTGAAGGTAAGAATCATTGAAAATGATACGAGAGCAAGTTTTTGGGTTTTGGTGAGTGTTGGAAGGATAAATGAGATTGAAAGATTAAACTTTATTCTTTGTTGTTAAATACTTTCTTTATTATCTTTGTTTCTTCTAGTATTGTTTTAATTCGTTTTACAACATTTAATTATAGTGAAAGATATTGAAGATCATTCCAAAGGGCTTGAAAAAAAAACTTGAAGAGCTTGGTTAGAGTTCCTTTATAGTAGTAAGTACAAGATCAATACACTATTAACTCTTTTATTTTTTGCGTATCCTAAGGATGGTGTTCTGTTTGCTTAAGTTGATATATTCAGATATTTTTGGATATTTCAGTGCTTGAGACCCATTTAAATAGTAAAACACGGATTGAATGCTGGTGACATGTAAAACTATAATAAATTACCCTAAACAACTCACGAAAGATGTAAGACCGAGATATGATGTTATCATCGTGACTCAGATTTAAATCTGAATATCGGGTTAACCCGAGTGTTGGGCTTCAATATTTTAGGCCTCGGGTTTGAGTTTGACCTTGTTGGACCTTAGGTTGTTGGGCTTATGAGTTATTGGGTTGATGACATTTTAGTAAATGCACAAGTGATATGAGAAAGAACAGGGGTTGGGTTATTATCCTACTGAAGATGACTTCATTCCCTTTCACTTTTCTTTTCTTTCTCAACCTGGAAGCAAAAAATAAAGTTGGTTAAAGGTGTGATAGTTAGAGTTTTTGTGGAGAATCATGTTTTTGTGTAGGAGATGAAGTTTAAGAACTCAAAGGGATTTATAAACAAGGTTAAAGTTGCAAGGTTTGGAGAAGAAAAGGGTTTAAGAAGAGGTTAAAGGTTGGGTTCGGGAGCTTAAATCTTAGTCCTTTAATATTTTTAACCTCTGAAAATCATCCCAAGGTGTTTCTAATCACTTGCTTATCTTTCTCTTATAGAGAAAGAGGTCGGTGAGCCCTTAAGAAGCTTGAGAAAAGAAAAAGCTTGAAAAAGAAAAAGTGTTTGGGTTTGCTGTTGTTTTTTCAAAGGTTGATACTCCTCCAACTCTTAAATATCATGCATTTCATAGCTTTGCCATGTGTTGCATGTAAATTGACATGTTTGTGTGAGCTTAAAAACCCTATAATTGTAGATTATTGAATTGTTGATGAACCTTTGTGTTTAAGGTGTAAGCATGCTTAAAATCATCCCCTTGGTGTAAAGAAACGATTTGAGGAGTAATGTCAAAGGTTTAGATAGAGTTCTAAGTAATTTAGAAGTATAGACCTCCATTTTTGTGTAGGGGCATCTAGACCCTTGGTAGGTGTATCGATACCCTATAGAGTAAACTAAGGCGAGTAAGGCAGGCATTTCGAAACGCTTAACCCGTATTTCGATATCAAAAATTCTAGTAACAAATCGTTTCGATACCCGGAATTTTAGTAGCAAAACATTTCAATACCTCTTTAGGGGTGTATCGAAACAACGTGCGTATCGATACACCATATAGGCGTATCGATACAGGTATGTTTTCCCTTGGTCTTAAATCATTGCCTTGGCGTATCAAAACGCAATGAAAACATTTTGATATAGTTCGTTTTGATACTTCCCTATAGGCGTATCGATACCCCTAGGTATTCTGTCCAAGTTTTTAAGGGTTCTATAATTTAATCTAAGGGTCTTATGGGTTGAGTAAGTTATAAAATGAATATTAAAATCGCAAAATATGCTATTAACCACGTTCACGAGATAACCGAATAGGTTTTAGAATCTAGTTGTATAAGTCAGTTTTTGGAACCATTAAGGGTTCAATGGGATACACATGAGATATGTGGTTTACTAGGGACCTTGCTTAGTGTTGATGGGTCGCCTAGAGTATATTACTATTATGAGATACGATAATCTATTAAACTTGCTTAGTGTTGATGGGTTACCAGAGTAAAATATTATATGAAAAGTGTCGGTAACGTTGCTTAATGTTGATGGGTTACCGATATTATATTATGCGTAAGACAAGTCAGGACCTTGCTTAGTGTTGATGGGTTCCTTAGCAGATTATGTGTTGATGAGTCTCTTACTTCTATACTTTTACGAGGTGATATGGACACCCAATATATATATATATGTATAAGGTATATGTATATATGAGATAAAAAGAACTTGAGATGTTGTGTGGACTTCTCTTGACATGCATATGCTATGTGCCGATATTTATGAATGCATGATCCTGTGTTTAGGTGAATATGGTGCGCCATCGTACTCATGCCTTATTATCATTTCATGCCTCATATGCTTATCTATGTTATGTATGATGTGAACCGGTTGGTAGAGTACCAACTGAGTTTCTGTAGTTCGACGTTTCGAAATGTATTTTTGTGCGTTTGTTAAAGAAAGCTATGGATCAAAGGAACATCACCATGGTTTTAATTTATTGGACCAATGTTTTAAGACTTGAAATTATTGTTTTTGGGTTTTCGATTAAAAATTTTTAAAATACGGATTTTAGACAAAAAGCTAATATTGCACCAGGTCGATAATGTTACGATTATTGTTTATGATTTGAGGTCATTGGGATGATTTCTCAAGCCTAAGAAACCTATTTCAAGTTTTGGTCCTGATACATGAGGAACGTATACTGGTACATTAAGTCTTTTAGGTTGAATAAGAGAGGTATAAGTATGATGTTCAATCTCGGTTACACTAATGGATTTGAAATGTCCAAAAACCATCGATTAAGGTTTCATAAAAAAATTCAACGCCTTAGTCAAAGTGGTGGATTAGGTGCGATGCGGTACACTATAACTAGCGTGCACCTGCGTAACCTAATTCGGTGTGGTTGTGTCCACGTAAAATAGAGTGCAAGATCAAATATGACACAATGCACTAGAACTTTGTGCACCTGGCGGCACGTGGGAGGCTACGGGGACTAAACAACAATGACAAAATCTAGATCTGTTGTTCTTCTACCGTTAGTAGAGTTGAGCATGGTTAATCATAAAACTAATAATCGATCCGAATTGAAGTATTATAATATATAAATTTATAAATTGTGATTAATAACAATTAATCAAATTTAATTTAATTTAATTTTTAATTAATTTTTTTAATTATTTTTATAAGATAAAAATATATATTATACTATACTTAAATTATTATAAATGTATTTTTATTTTTTACTTAAAAAATAAATTTAAATAAATATTTATGAAAAATATTTTAAAATATTTATCTTTTAATTAAAAATCATAAAATAAAATATTTTATCAAAATAAAATATAAATTTTTAAAAATTAATGTTAATGTAAAAAAACTGAAAATCAAAATCAACCGAAACAAAAATCAATAATTACAAAAATAACTTATTGAATTAACTAAAAACCAACCAAATGCTCCCCTAACTGTTAGTTCCGATGGTAGCCTCTATTTGTGACGGTGAGGGGCTAGACCGTGTCTCTGATTTTTTTTTCTTATTCTGACGAACGGTTAGGAGCCTAGGACGACAATATGATAACAACAAATGAGCTTCAAAAAAATAGGTCATACTGGGAATATAGTGGGATTGCCCTTTGTCTGGTTTGATGGAATCTAAATGGAATATTTAAACTAAATTAAATATTTAATATTAAATATCCAAATTAAATTAAACATTTAAATCAAATTTGAAATTATATTTAAAATAAATATAATATTTAAATAAAATCTTATATTTAAATCAAACTTGAATTTAGATATTCTTTATATATAATTATATCTTATTTAAATAATAAGATACATATTTATATGATTATATTTAGATGTTTTGCATGAAGCTACAAACAAATTTTATTAACTATAATTTAATTTTTTCAATTCCATCCTTTCAATATTTCATACACAGTGTTTCAAAAAATAAACGTTTAAATCCTGGAAACTATTTCAAAAAATACCATGGGAAAAATATTAATAAAGTGTTTCAAAGACCCTTGAATAGTTCTTTCTTATTGAAAACCTCGTGCTTGTTGTGGACCAGTACTTGAGGGTTCGTCTTCACGTAATCCACCGACGTAGGCATCATTGTGCTCGGAACGCTCGACGGGATATTGCGAGCCGCCAACGCAACATCCGTGGAACAAGAAAACATCAAGAGGACACAGGTGAGAATGGTGTAATAAGTGGTGTAAGACATTTGTTTTTCTTTTTTCAAGGAATGGTATGGTTTTGGCTGTGGGTTGGAGAGGTTTAATGTTTGAAGGGTTTTAGAATGGGAAGGGGTAGGGTGGTTTAAAGGGAAAGGGGGAAAGAGGGTGTCTTAAATATGCCCGTGAGTAGCTGAGAAATAAAGAAGGCATGACGTTGTTGTTGCATTGCATTAGTATTGCAATGCCCGTGAGCTTCTTTTATTACACCAATCAAACTAAATATATGTCGGATTCAAATGTCCCAAATCTATGCCGGTTCTTTCTTAAATTTCCCTCCACTCTCACACAGGGACCGCTTTCTTGGAACAGTCAAGTATTTAGGGGAAAACTCATCAATTATCATCCATATTTTTAGTCGGTGGATCTTCATTTGATTGAATTTTAATATAGATTATCTTGTTTATTTTACGCGGACCATTAAGATTTATCCATATTTTTTTATTTTAGTAGTACAATAGTATAATTAGATCTTAAATTAAATTTAAAAATAATATTAATTTTTAATCCAATAATATAATTGATACTTAACTTAAAATTTAGTGGTATATGACTTAATTTATCCTAATAAATATTAAAGAAATAGGTTAGAGATGCCCGCTCCTTGTTCCTTCCTAACTTCCGATCTTGAATGTCCTTATTTAAGGATCCTTTAATATACCGGTCCTTGTGATATTGTATGTCAGGAGATTCACCAACCCTGTGGATCCAATAGACAAGAAAAGATATTTATTATACTAATTAACTTCACCAAAATGTCTGATACTTAGCGGTAATATTTTGACTTAATATCAAAATAGATGTTTAAATTATAGATGTGGTTTATTTTTGGTATTTAAATTATTTTTAATAAATATTTAATATTTTAATCTATATTCTAAGCGTATAATTGTTAATTTTGTTATTTTTTAATATTTTTTCTATTTTTTAATTTAATTTATTTTAATTTAATTTTTCAAAATACACAATTTTTAAAACACAAAATAATTTAAAATTTAAAATTTTTAACTTTCTCGACTAATTTCGTCATTGTCCATTATATATATCATCGGACCACTATGACTTATCCCAATCATTATCGCAGATAACCGATAAATGTGTCTATTGACTTCTTAACATTGAAGAATGTCAAACTCTTGAAAAATAAGTCATTCGACACATTTGTCGTCAGTTATCGACGATGAGTGATTAATGAAATGATTATGGTAGTCAGACAGTGGTAACGGTAATCTTCGACTATGCAGTTAATGACTATAATAATAACAATTTGAGAATTCTGAGTTATAGATTTCAGATTATTTTTTAAAATTTTAAATTTATTGTTTTTTGAAAAATAATTTTTTAATTTTATTTAAAATTAATTAAAAAAATAATAAATAAAACATGTCAAGTATCATATATTTAGTTAATTAACATTTTTCATAATCAAACATTTAAAATAAACATATCAAAATTTAAATATTTATTTATAAATAAAAATAATTTAGACATTAAAAATAATCAAAATATAATTTAAATGTCTATTTTATTATTAATCCCAATATTTTTAAACATATTCAATAATTTTGGCTTCCCAAATTCTTATTGAATGCTGGTAGATTGTGGAAGGTTCCAACATTACACCATTTCCGATTGGAAACGGAAATACTTTTTTTTTAAAACAATATATTCATAAAATAAAAATAAACAGCACTTTCAAGTTCGATAAAGAAAAACTAACATCATGAAGAAAAATTTATACTACACTATGAGTAATATTGAATTAATTTTTAAAAATTAAAAATCCATTTTTCTCATTGGAAGAATTACAAAGTCCAAACATCGTTAATCCGTCCGTTATCTATAAAATTTATTTTGCGTTTATCGTTCGACGTTTAATTTATATTTTATTAATTGATTTCGATTAAAAAAAGTGAATAATTGAGATTGTAATCATTAATTTTATCCGGGTTTATGCTCGAATTAAATCAACCCACATCCCTTTTTAATACCCAAATCACCTTAACTTACCCTAATTTTATCACTTATTTTATAATTATTATTATCCTTACTATCTCTTAATTAAAACCAAAAATCCAAAAATATATAAATATATGATATAAATAAAAGTCTTTTATTAGAGCCCACTTTTATAAGCTCAAACCATAAATAAATTTGACCTACTAAATATAATTTTATAATATAAAAAAATATAATAAAAATTCCTACTTGGTGCCCAAGGTCTTGTTTTTAATTGATTATTATTTTTAAAGGGATAAACCTAAAATACCCTTCATCATATTATAGATACCCTTATATATTAAAACCTAAACCTATTTTATTCCTATATGTTACCCTTTACCCTAACTATATATATAACATTTACCCTAAAAATAAAGAACCCCCCTAACCTTATTTTTTTCACAGCCGCATACCCCAACCATTTTTTCTCCTCTCCCTGCCGAAACCAAATCTCCATTTCCATTTTCATTTCCATTTCCATTTCCATTGGTAAGTTGGTAGTCTCCATTATTTATATTTTTACTCTCATTGAATCACTTCACCCATTCGATTGGTTATTTTTCAAGTTATGCCCTAATCTAATCATTGCTTTTACCATTTAGTTTAATTTGTGGATTGATTTTAATCGAGCATATTTAGATGTATATATTTCTTTTTGATATATTTATTGTGTATTCCATTCTTATGGTTCAATGAAAATATGAATATTTTTTATTGGTATCTTTTATTGTTTTTTTTATTTGTTTATTATATGTTTTGTTTTGTTTATTTATATATGTTATTTGTTTGTTTTGTTGGTCTATTTATTTTAATCTTTGTTGTCATGTGTTATATGCTATTTTGTCTTTATATTTGTTGTCTTTATAATTATGTCTTTTATTTTGCTTACATCACACCTTGCTAATTAATGAGCCTAATTAAATACGTCTTTACTCGGTCGTAACGGGCCCGTGTTCTAACGTAGTGGTCGCGGTGTATGCGTTGCCTCCAAATAAAGACACGGTAAAAATAAAATTGATTCGAATCTTTAAACAAAAATTAATTTAAATGCCACTTTAATCTAAAAAATCTAAAATTAATTAAGCGGTAATTTATAAAGGTGCCAATTTTGGGCGGTTTTAAACCCTAAACCCGTTTTTAACCGTAACCGACTCTCGAACCCAAATCATTTCGAATCTCTGGTTTTTACGGTGTCCGGCCTACCAAATCCTAATTTTCTAATTTCCCCAAAATTTTATTTCAAACTCAAATCCCTAAATTCCACTTTTCAAACCTTAATTTCAATTCCACTAGTGACCCTTTTTTCCTCTTCTACCACACCTATTATTATCTTTAAGAATTTTATAAGGGTCGCTACAGAGGTTATCGGTAGTGAGTTTTAAATATAAATATGATAATGATAATTAATTTGACGATTGTGAAATATTAATTTAAAAATTTAAAGACCAAATGTTAAAGATTTGGGATTTATATAGGGATGGGTACGGAATCCGAACACAATAGGTTTTGATCCGACCTAGTCTGAACGGGTCAGATTTTTTTTAAGAAAATTCAGGTTCGGGTCGGGTCGGTTTTAGGGTAAAAAAATCCGATCCGACTCAACCCGGGATTGTAATTTTTCATATATATTTTAGAGATATTTGCAATTATGATCCCTCTTTAAACATATTTTATATAATTAGGTCAAAAAAATTATTTTTTACAATTAGGTCATGAAAATTTATTTTATTTACTATTAGTTCCCTAAAATTTATTTTTTTACGATTAAATCTCTAAATTTAATTTTTTTTAATGATTAGGATCGGGTCAGATTTTAAAGCTTAAAAATCAGGTCATATTTTTTTACCCTAAATAAAAATTAGGTCATATTTTTTTACCCTAAATTAATTTTTTTACCTACATATTTTAGAGATATTTGCAATTATGATCCCTATTTAAACATATTTTATATAATTAGGTCACAAAAATTATTTTTTACAATTAGGTCACTGAAAATTTATTTTATTTACAATTAGTTCCCTAAATTTTATTTTTTTACAATTAAATCTCTAAAATTAATTTTTTTAATGATTAGGATCGGATCGGATTTTAAGGCTTAAAAATCAGGTCATATTTTTTTACCTTAAATTCAGGTCGGGTCGAGTGACGGGTATATTTTTTGGGTCGGGTGCGGAAGAGCTAAAATCCGACCCGACCAGTGCCATCTTTAGATTTATAAAAAAAATGGACTTGGGGTTTATAAAAGCGACCATGACAGTAAATTTTAAATCATTTATGTCTGTAATGTGAAAAATGTACATTTATGAAGATGCAATAACTCTGGATTAAATCCTTACCTGTCCTGTTATTTTCGAGTGTGCAAATCTTGGACTCCTTTCACGTTTTGTCTATGCATCTTTAAGCTTCGTGACAAAACATATTCAATAGACCTCAAGAACTTGTGACCCTCAAAACTAATGCACAACAAGATTTCCAAAGAGTCATGAGAATATAGGGATAGCAGCGGGTTAGATTGGGTAGTTTTTTACCGACCCGATTTTGATAAAAAAAAATTATTTTTTTCGATTTTAATCTAATTTTAATTTTAATTTTTTATATCTTAAACCTTAAACCTTACGCTCTAAAAAATACACCTTATCCTTAATTCTTTAACCCTTATATCCTAAACCCTCTAATTTAAAACGGAGACACAAATGGATGCATGAAAAAGAGGTAGAAGATTTGTATCCTAACATAAAATAATGAATGACATAAGATATAACGTTGGAGGGTTGATTTACATTTACCACTCTTTATTATGAACACAACAACCCACTCTAGCTTTGTGAAACTAACCGGAAGTAGTAGTAGATGAGATTATTACGAGTAATAATGAGTCTGATCGGTTTACAAGTTACTCAAGTTTAATTCGATTTAAGTGAGTTTGATTAGAGTTTATGTACGACTCGAGATCTTAACAAATCAAAATGAATCAATTTAAGTTCTACTTAAAATGCTGTGAACAAGCTCAAAATAATTATACGTATATACTCCATATGCTCTAAAGCAATATACTTAGCAAAAAAAAAAAACTGTCCACTTCGAGCCTGAATTTTAAATTTTAAACTCGAATCAAACACAATTATATTATTTTCTAGCTTAGGTTCGAACGCAGCTTGATATCATCCCTACCTGAAAACAAATAATCATTACTGAAACGACAATTACATAGTAAATATTAGGTGTGGTTGGTTGTTTATTTGAATTTGGTTGGCGTTTTTGCCTACTTTTAGTTAAAGATTACGTTGAATAGTTCCATTGCCTATTCAATGTAATCTTTATGAAGGCTTGTTGAGAAATACAATTGTATCTTTTCAATATGATAGGTGTGGCTGGTGAAGGGAAGTTTTGTGCTTTCTGCACGCAGAAAGCACAAAACTATTACAGCAACACCTAAAAATCAGATAGAAGAGAAGAGAACCAATTTGCAGGACAATTGGATCTGGTCATTTGCCACACAGTCAACGATAACATTACATTTTTTACCAACATTAAAAGGAGGGATAATCATAGTAGTAAAATGTCACCGCAATGTAGTGTAACGTTCACATCATAACATTTTTTAAAGTCACTATAACATATTGTAAGTGCAACGTATTATAAGTGCAACGTAATAAAAGAATCACATCACGATTTTTACTTTACGAAACCGTTACTTAATCCCGCAATATGTTATATATTACATTGTAACGCCGTATCGCCACAATAAAACATCGTAAAATGATTCAAAATATAGATATCTACAAATAAAATACTTTCATGATTCATTTACAAGTTCACCATTGCATAATCTAACTACAAATGATAATAAAATTAGTGAATTACCTTGTGTCGCAACCCCTTTTTCAAGTGGCTCGACGATTTTTTTTTTAACTAAAACAACGGAGTCGCCATCGATCTTTTTAAAATATGTAATTGGATCACCTAAAAACAGGTCATTTTAGTAAAATCGTTTTGTTTTATTAAAACAATAATTTTCTAGTCTGTAAAAATACAAAAATAGACTCGGGAGTCGGTTACGTGTGAGGAAGTGTTAACACCCCACAACGCCCAAATATTGGTACCTAGCTGATTTCAAAACGTTTTAATGTCAGAATTTACAAGTTCGTATAAAATTTAAGTTATTACACATTTATGAATTTTGATTCCATTTTAACGGTCCTGCTACCATGAGAGTAAACTTTAATCACCGCCAACATTTCTGGCGCTAGCCTGCTACCTCCCTTTGGTATAACACATTAATTAAATTCCAATTATTAGTTCTAAAAAAGTTTAGGTTAATTTTATAAGGTTTAAATTTAAGTAGGGGTGTTCAAAATTATCCGACTCGATTGACCCGACCCGACTACCCATAAAGAAATAACGGATAATTCCCGAAAAAATTTATCCGACCGGGCTAGGTACCTGACCTGAGAATAATTGGGCCGGGCTTTGGCCAATTTTTTCTAATTATCGGGTACCCGACCCGACTAATTTAAAATTATATATTTTTTAGTTTTAAATTATATTTTTATGGTAAGTTCCTTAATATTTGTATGTAAAATTAAATTTAAATCTTTAAATTAATTTTATGTTTGTATTATATATTTTTAATTTTTAAAAATTTTAAATATATTTTATTAATTTGTTAATATCAAAAGAAAAAAACGATATTAATATTTTTAATATCATTTTAACGATAAACTCTAATAAATATATGTGTATATATACATTAAAATATTTTAAAATTAATTTTAAATCACTAATATTTATGTCTGTTCATATATTATAAAATTTTAAATTGTGTGTTTAATATGTGATTTTTTTAATTTTAAAATAAAAAAATTAAAAATATAATACGAACCGGGTACCCATTACCCGATTAGCCAGGTACCCGGTTTTTACGGGTACCCGATAACGTGTACCCGATATAAACGGGCCGAGACACGGGCCGAAAAATCACTACCCGAAGCAACCGGGTACCCGGTTTTCGGGTACCCGGTAATGAACACCCCTAAATTTAAGTGTGTTTTATTAATTATAAAAAAAGTCTTATTTCGAAAACAAAGGCTCTAAATAAGTTTTTCAAGAACATAATCCTAGGGTTTAAACAAAACTATAAAAATGTAATCATATAAAAAATTATATAGAAAAAATAAAATACAATTATTTAAAAAAAAGCATACACATCATTACTCGAATTAAAATCCAAGATTCAAACTAATTACATAAAAATATTTATTTTTAAAGAATAAATAAAAATGATAAAAAAATGATTATAGATCCTTTTGAAACTCTTGAAAATATGGTGCTTTGTAGAAATAATAACAATGAGAAAGAAGGATTTAATGAAGATAATAAGCCCAATTTTAAAACACATGTGCACAAACACCTTTTATCATTCTCTTTTGTTAAAAAATGGATCAAACACCTAACTTTTATTTAAATGTTCTTGATGTTCTTCAAGAATAAAGAATATCGAGAACAAACCACCGTACACGTTGTCCTACACCAGCGCTGACCACCGTATGATGACGGTGATCAATAAAAAATTCACCCTCTCTTGAAACCCTTTTAAAAATTCAAAAAAAAATCAACACAGTTGAAAAATGAAAAACAAAATTAAGAACATAAACTAAAGCTTACTTGTGTTCCAACTTCGAAGTATAGAACTTAGATTTTTCGTAGTGATTTTGATATCTTGATTGGTTTTCTTTAGTAGAACTCTTACTTTGAAAATAATTATGTATACCCCAGATGATGCCCCAGGCTTGTATGAACGACTTATTGAGGCTTAAGTTTAAAATGGAGACCCTTCTTATTAATTATTACTTCAACAAGGATAAAAGAAAATATTTCCTGTGATTTCTTAAACATGGGAAGGGGTTGTATTGGGCGGGGTTGGAGCCGATGCAACGCGCTTTCCACGCTCCGACCGGCTATTCTCGGCGAACTTGAGACTCGATGAGTGCATACCTCTTTTCTTTTCGTCTTCGTTCCACTCTGAGGAGTAGTAATGTTCTTCAGTGGATTTAACCACGTCTTTTGAAGGCGGGAGGAACATGCTGCCCCATTGAGGGAAATGCACCAAAGTCACTGGAAGAGTGCAAGCCACTATCATAACTCCCATCCATGAAAGACCAGCTTCTGTTGAGAACCTAGACGTTGAGAAGAAAATTAATTGTGTTAGTCCGGAGCCGAAATTCCCACCGGCACCCGTTAGACCCGAAATGATGCCCAAAGACCGTCGAGAAATGAAGGGGATAATGCCGAAAGTGGCACCGCATGCAGCTTGAGCTCCAATGGAGAAGAGGATCATTGCCAAGATAGCAAGTGGAAGAGAGTTGGCACGGCCTAGCCAGATACAGAAGACACCTCCTAAGGTTTGTAGAATCCATAGGACCCAAAGTCTGCCTCTCATGCCGAATAATAGAGCAGCTTTGTCGGAGGCGTAACCACCAAAGGGGCGAGCAAGAAGGTTTGCCATACCGCAGGTAGCAGCAATTATCCCTGCTGTGTGTAGTTTGAGATTAAACCTGTGCATTTGCATTGTAGCAGGTTAAACTTTTTAATTTCTCTCATTTTTTTCCTTTAATGAAATACATATGTACTCCATGTATAAGTGGTGCTTGACTTACCTGTCATAAAAGTATTCAGCAATGACGTTATCAGTTGACAATTCAACTCCCATGGAGTAGCCATAGAGAAGAACAAAGATCCATGTCCTATAATTTGTGATGGCATTCCATAGCACCTGAAATGAAAATAACCTTCCTTAGCAAAGAATATACATCATGGAAATTGGCTTCATTTGAATCAGAAAATATATAAAGTTACCTTTCCGAATTTATCTTTTGCAACATCACCCTTCTTTTGCAGACTGCTAAGGTTCCCATCAGGCAAGTCCTGTCCAAGTGTTAAGACCAAGATCCCCATGATGACATGAAGCCATCCAGGAATAAAGAAAGCGATTCTCCAGGCAGTGAATGGAGTGGATCCAGCTCGTCGAATGATATCATAAACTAAGGGCATTATAAGTTGAGTTGCACCTCCTCCCATGTTACCCCATCCAGCTGCGGTTCCATTAACAAGCCCTATAATCTTGCTGTTAAACATGGTGCTCATCCAGTACTGGCAGGAAACGAATGTAGCGAGGGAGAACCCGATCATAAACCGAACGGCGATATAACCTCCGGCTTCCTTAACAAACGACATGCAAAAGACAGTCGGAGCTGATAACATGATCAGAAATGCGCAACCATAACGAGGTCCCAAAAGGTCACAAACGGCACCCATTACAAGCCTTGAAAATATACTTCCCGAAACAGAAGCCACCCCAGCATTCCCAATGTCTTGTTTCTTTAGGTTGAGGTTATCACGGATGATGGGAACAAGGGGTGCTGCAGCAAAAGTGGAGACGAAGCATGTGAAGAAAGAGATCCAAGACAAGTGAAAAGTTCTCATGTCAGGATTAGCGAAAGAGAAGAGCTTGAACTCTTTGGCTTTGTGCTCAGAATCCACTGGCAGGTCGAAGTTAGCTGTTGTATCAGTGGGAACCATAGGTGAAGCTACTGATAATGCAAAAGCTGGTTCTCTTCCAGTAACTCCATGCATGGAGCTTCCTGGGGATCCCTCAATCTCACTCATTTTCTTTTCTTTTCTTTTCTCTCCTTTTTCCCCTTATACGTGGATTGTTGTTTAGAGTAAGGTGGTATTTATACAGGATTGGCGTTGAAAAGTTGAATGAGTGATTGATAGTGAAAGTAATAGATAAGAGTGATACAATGATTTCGAGTGGAGAATGGTTCAAGTTCTTTAATAAGTAAGGTCAATTATTGGTAACAAAAATTCTTTATCCCTTCTCCATGCCTCTTTTCGTGCCTCTTTTTTCTAAATTCAATTTTAAATCTTAAACCCTTATTTTTTATATTCTAAACTCTACCCCTAAAAAATACACTCTACCTCTAATTCCCCAAACTCTAACCAAAACTCCTAACTTAAAACCCTAAACCCTAAACCTCTAATTAGAAATGAGACATAAATGGAGGCATGGGGAAAGGCCAGATGATTTGCACTCCAATTATAGGTTGGGTCAAATCAATTCTTAAATCGTTTCAAGTCGAAGTATATCAAATATTTTTCAAATTAACTTTGGCTTCAAGTTTATATTGGGTCGGATTTGGTTATCACATTATTAAGTTCGATTCAGGTTTAGATCGTTCTCATATCAGGTTTGAATCTAAAATTTTTGATTCCAATTCAAATTCGAGTTCATATCATATCAAACTCGATCGAGTTCAGATCATCATCACCTCAAATTGGAACAAATTCAAAATCAACTTTACCCTGTCGAAGTAAGGAACCATGACATATATGTTTGGAATAGATTTCGTTTTGAGAGAGTTGAAAAAACACTATCTCGTTGAAAGGTTCTATACATCCACCCTTTCTCAATGCATTTCTTTAGACAAAGACTCTGTTTTTTTCGCTTTTCGGATGATAAATATTTCTCAGAACATGGAGTGTGAATCAAACCCATATTTGAATTGAAATTGAGATACTGATGCAAGTTCTTCTCTTCAGAATCAGATGGATTCATATCTGAAAGAGGTTGACAATAAGTTGGATTTTAATAAATTTTCTTGTTGGGTCATTTTTTTTACCCCTAATCGTTATCACTTTTATGGCAATTAAACATAACTAATTATTATGTCCAAGAACTAAAATGATGGTTAGACAAGATTGAATCCTGAAATTAAGAATTTAAGATTGGCCAATTCAACGCCAAAGTACTTGAGCTAGCTTACTAATTCTTAATAAAATAATGTACTATCCTTATGAAAAAGGATATATGTCCACCACAACTTGATGTCGCTTGGCCAATTCAACGCCTTGCAAATATAGTTTGAATAATGTAATATCCATATTTAATGCCCACAATCTCATACTTGTGCTTAGGTCAAATGCTTGAGGGAGTTTTCTTTTCTCCTCATGGTTGGCTTGCCAGAAATAATATGATAGAGATCATTATACCCTTTCATAACCCTTCAGAGTTTCTGTGGGAATATGATTTTGATTGTTGACAAAGATGATGAAACACAACAAGTATTTAATGAAGGGTTTCTAGCAGTAGAAATTTTGGAAGAAGAAAAATAAATCATTTCATTCTATTCTGTGTTGATGATGGCTTAGTAGGATAAGATAGACCATCTTCAAAGCTGTGCTTGTTTGATAACAACTCCATTAAAAATGGATTAAGACACTGTCTGCCTCTGGGATTCGTTGGCCACCGTACACACGTACAGATTTTTTTTAGAAGTCGTACATCTAACCAAATTTCCAAATGCATATGAACTAATAATAGAACATGTTTTGACCAAACTCATCGTATTAAAAATGAAGATAAGCACGACGCACCTGCTTCTACCTATAAGATTGTCAGCTATTGGATGATTATACGATTATAAATGGGAAGATAATGGAGACGATGCCTACGGAAAAAGTCTTTATATTATTAGGATGACAATGGAGCGTAATAAATTTTTGATTCGAAAAATAAATTATCATATTTTTTTTTTCTTTATTTTTAATCTTACTTTAATCCAACTTTACCTAATAAAAAATATAATGTCTCAATTTAATTCTGTTATTTTAATAAAAAATGATTAAATTTGATCTAATTCGAAATAAAATAAATAAATATATAATAAATGTATATCAACTTGGATTGGATATTTTAACCCTGACTCGGCCAAAAAAAATTAAATATACACCTGACGCCACCCAAAATACTATTTTAATAATAAAAAAATCCACCCCAAACGGATCATAAGCATATGATATCGGCCAAAATGATTCCATTGATTAAATGTCATACATATCGGTTATAAATAGTTACAAATCTAGAAATTTAAAAATAAAATTAATATATTTTTCTAAAATGTGTATGAAAAATCTCTCTTTACTTTATAAATAAAATTACTTTTACATAATAAATAAAGCTCGTATCAATCTTATAAAGATGGACTTCAAATACTTAAAATACTTAAAAAGAATAAATAAACATTCTTGGATTTCAATGATCCAACTTCCCAAAATTATAAATAAAAGTACATGAATGCAAATACTGGTTAAAAGAATAAATACAACTTTTTTATATTTTACTAAAAATATAAAGCTTTTTTATATATTTCCATGTCTCAGCTTTCAGGTTGAATGGAAACCTTCAAGACATAAACTGCTGCGAAATCAATAAAGATTCTTTCTGCTAGTACCATGTATCGAGTCTATTGCAGCTAACTCCATCACACGGGAAAACCAACGAACCCAATGTTAAGGTCTGTTCCGATTCATATCTTAAGGACTGCTATTTCCTCGTCTTGGAACAGGTTTGTATAGAACAAGAGTAACATACTTTGAACGAAAACGTTGAGTGAAACCAAGCGCCACTACTGATCTTGGCGGCTCTCGGTTTTCAATGTAAAGATGGTTTAGAATCACGTTGTCAGGCAAAGGAAGATTCCCGGATGTGTTCATGCTACCAGGGTATCTAAGCAAGGTATGTTGCAGATGCGGAGGGACAAGTGGTGGGTCGCGTGCATCATCTTCGTTCCCAGGGTAGACATTATTATAACTTGAATCAGGTGATCCTGGCACTTCAAACCCCATAACAGTTGCTCCATCCTGTACAATAGACTGCATGTTTCAACTCCACAAATCTTTTTTTCTTTACGGTCTAAACAATCAAGACTCGATGACTTACTTGATCTTCACCATATTGGTTGTTCATATTGAGAAGTCACACGAGAAGCTAAGAGGCCTAAATCATAACACAAGTGAGCCTGAAACAAAACCATCATTCTTAATGTAAGAATTTCAAAATCTGACAAAGCAACTGGTAATTAACCGCTAAATAAGTATGCAAACATTTGAGTTTTTACAAAAAAAATGATTAAACCAGAATTCAAGAAGGCCTCATTCAGACCACAGAATATTTCTGTCCAGGAGAGTTTCCACAGGACAATTAATCCCCAACACCTTGCACTCAAGATATACAAGATTCGGCTTTAAGCAATTTTGCTAGGTTCAATTGCTTTCGGAAAGACTAGAGAATGTATTCAAGCTAAAACAGAGTTCGGTGTGAAATATTCACATAGTCTAAAGTCAGTAATAGCTTGCCCGTAGCTATCAAACATCTTACTCAGATCTTAAAAGTTCTTCAAACTCCCAAGCTCTTAATTTAGTCTAGTCCAGGAACAGGACATGGATAGTGGGTGACTGATAACCACAATTCTCATTGATGGATTATTACACAAGTGCCTTAACATTTAAATTTGAGATTCCAGTATTGTTTGAGCACCAATCAGCCTTGATTTCCTTCTTCGTGATGAAGTGATGTTGCTAGTAGTTAAACCGGCTAGGAAATGAATGCATGAGTTAAACACCACAACAATAAAAATACAGTGAATATAAAAATTAGAAGGGTCTTTTACATTATCATAAGCAAGTACTGCAAACTGTCTAACAAATAAAAAGAAATGTTTAGAATATGAGCAAAGCATCTTTTGCTTGTCCGCAGGTACCCACATGGATGGACAGGGCCAAGTTAACACTCACTGGCAAACTAGTACCTCAGGTCCTACTGGTAGATCCCTGTACATCCACTGATGCCTAGACTTTATGCGGAAAGATATGCCTATAAGGCTTCTAAGGTTGGAATCATCCACAATATGGAACAAGTTAAAACTCATTTCAAAGATTGTTAACTTCCTATTTTCTTTCGTGGTCAATAAAATTTGGTGTCAGACAGAGATCTTTGGCATCAACTGAAAATCACATTCACATTGCCAAAACTGAAAAATAGTGGGACCACATATTTTTATAGTTAAGATTTTCTTTTACCAAAAATGTCATGAGCCGTCAACTGGTCAGCTACATTCATTTCTCCACACCATGTTATGCCAGCATCATGAACTACATATTTTATCATCTTTAGGAACCAGTATGCCAAAAATGTCACAAGCCGTCGACTGATCAGCTACATTCATTTCTCCACACCGTGTTATGCCAGCATCATGAACAAAATATTTCATCATCTTTGGGTACCACTGGCTCCTCAAGACTTTGTTATTCAAAAGTGTGCCTCATAAGGTTCAAATCCAAGACCTACATATAGCATATAGGAGACCATTTGATCTAGACCAATGGTACCGTAAGGATTCCTATATGCAAGGGGTCATGGGTTTGTATCCGAGAAGGCACACTTTCGGTTAACAAAGCCTTGAACGGCTGTTAGGAACCCCAAGAGAACAATACCGGCTTTTAAGCATGAAAATGAAGCATTTTTTATCCTCAAATTCTGTTGAACACCAATTGTAAGCAACTGATAGACGTGTCTACGGCTCTACGCTCAGGAATTCAGCATTCTCTAACCAAGTACCCTTAATTTCCATACAATTCACATTACCATATCCAATCTTTGTAACAAGAATGACCATAACATAGAAACGTAAATAAATTCAAAGCATACAATGCAAAGCTAAAAAGAAGAAACAAAATCCTCGAAGAAAATACAAGCCACTAGGATCAATATTAGAGCCTGGAAAATTAATTGTTAACGAACACTGACCTAATCTGATAGCGGCCAATCGCCTTCAATCACCAAAACTTCTACCTCCAACACCAAGTTTCTCCTTTAAACACCAAACTCTTCACGTCAAATAATTTCACAGTCATCAAGCTGGCCTGCAAAATAAAAGCAAACTCAGATCAAATTAAATGCAACCCATAAAAACACTTTAATAAAAAAGGGTGCCAAAAATTTGAACCCCAAGAATTCACAGAAAACCAATAGGAAAAATCAAAATTGAGCAACCCGAAGTTGTGAAGAGAAGAGGGTAAACATAAACAAGATTGGGGCTTACCCCACAAAGAAGAAAATTTTCCAGCACAAACACAAAGGGGTAAAAATAGGTAGTTGTAGGAGAAGAAGCCAAAAGTAAGAAGGGTAGGGGAATCCGCCACGAGAATCTGTTACGAAATGTGTTTGATTAAGAGAATTAACGATAATAAAGCTTATATACTAAATAAACGAGGAAGAGGATTAAATTATCCCTTTTATTTCGGTTGAAAACTCTAAAAATCATTTAAAATAGCAACTTTTAATTTAGGGAGATTAAAACGACTTAAAAATGACGATATCGGTCTTTTTTATAAAAATTATAAGAATTTCGGTACATACTTTTTAGTATATATTAAAATTTTTATAACGAAAACGAATGATTAATGTAATAATAGATAATCAATTTATATTGTTGTAATAATGTATTGGTAAGAGTTATCATTGTGAAAGCAAATATGATTTATAATTAGAGACGAGAAATTATATTATGGGTAAGTTTCATCACATGTCTATGGATCGATTATTAAAAGTTATTTATCTCATCATTCTTTTGTCATATTTTTCTTAAGTAAATCTTCACTTAAAAATTTGTTTTTAAAATGAATTAACGGTCAATATGAGTGAAGATTTACTTAAGAAAATATGACATAAAAAATAATAAGATAGATGATTTTTAATAGTTGGTCTCATGAATGACGTGGTGAAACTTACCCATGATATAATTTCTCAATCATAGACATGTTGACATTGAATAACTAAACAAAATTTTAGTTAAATTATTTGACATGAGTATCAATATATTTAACCAAATTTTTTAATGGGACTAAGAAATATACTTAAAGAGGTTATAGAATCATAGTTTAGGTATTTGTTTCGACCAAAAATAGTTCAGACCTCAAAAAAAATATTATTTTAAGTATTTATTTTGTATCTAATAATTTTAAAACAGTTTAGACGGGTAGACACTGAACTTTTAGGATGTTTTCACTTTTGAACACTAAAATGGAAAAAATTATAAACTTTTAATTCGATATCATTATGACTATTGCCATTAAAAGTATTGATGTTAGAAGGATTCGTTTGGTCAAAATGTTAATATACTTTCGTTTTAAGTTAATCTGATGATTAACAATGATAGATCATAAAGTTTTAATTTTTAGTTTTAATTAAGATTTTTAAACCCATTTTACTAATGTTAATCGTAAGAATAAACTGCAACTAAATTATGTTAAACTTTTAGCAAAAAAAATATTTTTATATTTGGCATAGATCGACAACCATTTCGTTAATAAGAATTTCTTTAACAATGATTGTAAATTAAAAAAAGCTAATTTTTTTCGAAAAAAACTTTAGCGTATCATATCAATATTTCTAACCATGTATCATATCAATATTTCTAACCATGAGTAACAGTATTTAATATAATGAAAAAATAGAAAATTAAGTGTCTATAATGAATTTTTTAGGGTTAACTATTGCATAGGTCTCCTATGTTTATCTTCAATACAATTTTATTCACCGAGTTTACAAAACAATTAGTAAAGTCACTTATAATTTTTGGTATAAACTTTTAATTACTCTGATAAAGTTGAAAGACGGTGACAAAGTTGATTGAAGCAATTTCTTGATTATATGAGTCGAAGAATTCATGGAAACCGGTTTCAAAGAATTCCTTCCTGTTTTGTTTGAATCCCAGAAACCTTGATCAAACAAAGAACTTAGAAGTGTATCTGATTTTTAAGAAATAGATGTTGAAGGAATGTCTAATCTTTGTTGCCATCTTGTTCTATTTCTTTTAGGGTTAGAAGGAAAAGGGGATTTCTTTTCTATTAAAATTCAGTTAGTCCAATGGTTCAATTGTGTGCATTGAACCAGTATTTTTTTTACATAAAAGGGCCTTTTTATTATGTTTTGTTTCACTTTCATCCTTTCCCTTTTAAAAAGATTATTTTTCTTTATTTTTAATATTTTATTAATTAAAGAAGTATTCCATATCCTGTAACCGGAAGCAATCCATTTCATCAGCTGCAGAATCCACTAGTCTTCAGGACCCATGCCTTGATAGTCATTTTTGTCACCTTCCTTGGATGCAATAGTCAATCTTTGCAACTTTTGCTTTTCCTCTTCCTTTCTCACTCACTTCATTTGTTAGGTCTTCCTGCAGTCAAACACCAGAATTCAACCATTCCTCACAGACCACTATGTTTCAATCCTAATCTTATCCACATAAAAAGGACAATAACTTATACGGGTCAAATTAGGGGTGTAAACGGGTCGAGTCAAGCTTGAGTAGTATTAATCTCGGTTCGGTTCGTTAAGATTTCGAATCGAGTTTAAACTTGAGTGATTTTAAACGAGTCTGAAAAATTTGAGTTCAGCTTGACTTGTTAAGAATTTGAGTCGAGTTCGAGTTTTATTCGAGCTTAATTGAGTCAAGTATTTACCGATATTTGACCGTGTTAAACTCGAGTAACTCTTATCTATCACGTCTTATTTATAACTTAATAAAAAAAATTTTGATACACAAGTTGTGTAAACTCAAGCTTATTACTTTTAAAGTCTAAGCATGTTAATTTAGGGTTTAGATTTTAGGTTTTAAGTTTAGATATTTAGATTTTTAATTATAATAATATATTTATATTTTCGAGTAGCTCATAAGTTTTTCAAATCAAATATCATATAACTCGATTTATCAAGAATTCGAATTAAATTTAATCTAATTAAATTTTTATTGAGTTTTAACTGAATCAAACTTAAATAAACTCACGATCTGTTTATTATTTACGGACATATGTCAGATTATGTCTTTGTATTAATTGTGAGGGGTTTGGGCTCGAGGCCTAAGCTATGTTTTCTCTGTCAATTCTATTCCTACAAGAGAACATGCAAGAGGGACCCAAAACAGAGGGAATCCATGAGTTATTTGTAGACTTCTCAGTTATGTTTCCAACTTGTTTCTCGTGTAGAGAGAGAAAATTTCGAGTGTGGGAGACAGAAGCATTCAGTATAGTTATTTCTATCAAAAAAAATATTTAATTATTAAAAAAAATCAATTAAATACTTATTATTAAAAAATTAATTATTTTTTATTAGATATCTACTTTTAAAATTTATTTTCTTAATATTTATTATTAATAGGTTACTCTTAAAATTTTATTCTTTTATTAAAAGTTTATTTTTTCTCTCTGATATTTACTGTTAGGAATATATTTTTATGTTATGAGCATAATTTTTACGATACTTATTATTAAGTACTCAATTTCTTCTTAATACTTATAATTAAAGATTTATATTTTAAAATTTATTTTCATTATAATTATTATTAAAAGTCAATTTTTATTATAATTATTATTATTGACGCGATATTCTTTCTTATTTAATTTCGTAATGCTTATGTCACAGACTATTATCTTTGTTGTTCACATTATCTATCTATAAGTGCATAACAACCCTGATTACTTAGACCAGAGATAACGTAATCAACAATATTCGCCTAATGATCTCTCTTTGGGATGGGTTTAATTTTTAATTTACTATAATACTCTATCCCTCACACTTATATTTTTGATTTGTTTAAAATTTATATGTTGTTTTAGGCTATTGTAAGAATTTGAGACATTTCTTTTGATTTACCCTTACATGAATAATTTCTTTTAATAATAATAAATGAACACTTTATACAAAACTAGAGGTAATAAAGCTTAGAAAATGGAGAAATCAGAGTAGAATTTATTTTTATGACGTTATTTATAAGATTAAATAATTAAATATATTTATTTTTATTTTATTTTTCATTAAGAGAATCTTTATTAATATAATTAAGATTTAATTAATATTAAATTTTAATTTTAATAGTATCTTGAATAATAAAACATAATATCTTCATTTTGCCAACATTTATCAATAATTATAGTGTTTTCTCTCTTTTTTAGTTATGTACCGCAAAAAATAGTACTTCTTCCGGCCCATTATTTTTGTTCATTATTGATTTTTTTAGTTAAATTTTTCAACTTTGACTCATTATAACTTTAAATATGTTATTGATAAAAATATAAAAAAAATATGTTTTAAAAATCTTTAATCAAGTAGTTTAAAAATATATTTTTTATGAAATTTAATAAATTAAAATATTTAAAATAACTACGGTTAAAGTTAAAAAAGTTTGACTTTTAAAAAGTCAATAATTGACACTATATATGGGACAGAGGGAGTAACTGATTTAAACTGTTTCATATGTGTTTAAAAAAATTTAATCATCCTATTCGTTTTGTACTTCAATTAATAAATTTATCAATTTAACGAATGATTTCGATAAAAAAATAAGTGATATTTATCTTTAAAAATTCAAATTTAATTATAATGTTTATAATATATATATTATTAAAGGATTAAAAATATCTATAAACATATATTATTTTATAATATTTTTAGATTATTTAGAAAAATATATTGTATTTTACAAATATCTTTCAAGTGAAATTACATTATGAGACATTCTCATCACGTCATTCATGGATCAATAAATTAAATGTATTAATTTTATTATTTTTTTTATATCGTCTTTTTACCGAGTGGATTTTTACTCGATAAAAAATATTTTTAAATTTGATTTACATTAAATATAAGTAAAGATTCACTCAATAAAAATACAAAATAAAAAATAATAAAAATAATATATTTAATTGGTTTATCACAAAAATAATATTATGAGAATGACTTATAATATAATTTCTCTTTCTTAATATTTTTAATAGACATTTTGATTTATTAATCACCGTGAATGTTAAATAATAATCCTATTTCTTATAAAATTAACTATTATATTAAATTTTAATTATATAAATTCTATTTAATAAATTTTAATTGGACTGAAGTCTTAACAACGTATCGTTTCTTAAAAAAATATTAGAGAAATTCAGTTAATCACATTATTTATAATACAAATGATATTTTTTAAATTACCTTAAAATAATAAGATAATTACAATTTATTAACTAGAACCACGAAAAGTATGTTGAACTGATAAGATCTTTTAAATTATTATTTTTTGAAAAAATTATATTATAATTCATTCTTATTATATCATCTATGAGACCAATCAATCAAATATATCTATTTTATTAATTTTTTATTTAATTTTTTAAAAAATAAATTATTAATTAAAAATTAATATTATTTTATGCTTGACTAAAATTTGAGTAGTATCTGGTGCAATTTACTTTACTTTTAAACACATTAAATAATTTTAGTCAAATTTAAATAATTTATCGGATGTTTAAAGTTTTTTTGATAAATAAATATTTAAAGTTTACAAGGTATAATGTAAAAAATGGCTCTAACATTTAATTTTTTAATATTTTATTTTAAATTAAAATAATTTTATTTGTAAATAATGATACATAATTTAAAATAATTTAATAGATAAAAAATATTAATTAAATTAATATATTAATTGTTTTATATTAATTGATATGCATTTTATTTATAAAAAATATTTTAATTTAAAATAAATATTAAAATTAAATTAATTAAATAATAGAAAAAAAAGTAATTAATCAATTATTTAATATTTTTTTCCTTTAATAAACAAATGCTCTTTCTAAAAAAAATACTCCTTTCTCCTGTCTCTCTCACCTCTGTTAGCCTCACTTGTAATTCACTGCAAGCCTTATCTATTTAGTTTTTACAACTCACAGAGTTGCAACTTCAAATAAATGTTTCTTGTCTGTTCCTTCCTGTAATTCAGCAGAAAAATGGCGCCTTTGCCTAACAAAAAAATGGATTTTATTGCGAGGGAGTGATCTTGAAATTGATAAAACAAACCCCAGTTTCTTCTTTTCAGGTTTTTTAATCGTTATCATGGGAAGTAAATGGAGAAAAGCAAAGGCAGCTCTTGGTATGAACATGTGTTTATATGTACCTCATCAAAAGCTTGAAGATTCATTGCCATCATCGTCATCAGAATCCATTGTTAATGTTACTTCTAGGCTATCTTCAGATGCTGCTTCTCTATCTCAAGTTTCTCATTCAGGCAACGACCGCCGCCCCACAACTCCGACCCCTTCCTCTTCTGGGCTCTGGGTGTACAAATCCAGCCCAAAATCTTCCAAGGTTTGCATGCTTTTTCGTTTTCTTACCAAATTCAATTCACTTTTACTTCAGAATCAAGATAAAGTTACTTTTTCTCCATTTTCTGAAGTTGGTTTTGTTGCTAAATAATTATTTGCAGTTATTGTTCTTGTGGTGTTACTGATTTTTCCACTGAATGGATCTTAGAAGAGATTCTGGTTGTTAGTGACTAGATTATTTGATTTTCTTCACTAACTTAATCATGCCACTTCTTTGATAATCTGTGGTAGTGTGATTTATTTGATTTTTTTTCATTTTTAAAATATAAAAATTAGTCATGTTATCTGTTGTAATTTCGATCTTTGAATAAGGGGGATTCAGGTGTATGAACTATGAATGTTAATGTATATGTTGCGAAGTTTCAGTTTACTTTTTACAGGTTGTACAGGTTTGATTTTTACCTATATATATAAATTTACCTTGGTTTCAACTTTCCTTCTCATGTGGGGTAATGTGAGGGTGAAGATTCTGAAGATGTGTATTTGTTGTCGTGTTATTTTCAGCTCTCCCATGGCCATGAGTCCATATGGAATGGACGCCATGTGAGGTAAAGGGGACGAGTCCCTTTGAGGACCATTGCCCTTTGGCTTATTAGAAAAGGGAATACTATACCCTACTGTAAGCTGTACTCTCTCCTTTTCTTTCGCCTTCACCCTGAAGGAAAGTGCTTTGTCTGCTCGTCATCACTGCACTGCTCCACACAAATGTTTACGTCTCTCCTTTTCATGTTAACTTTGAAAGGCTGTGGTTTGGTTCATGAACTTTTGATCTATTGAGCTTCAACAAGAATAAAGGACTCATGGGAAACTAAAATATTAAAAGCTAAATTTTTTGGGGCTACCCCCATCATTTCCACATCTTTTGATGGACTTTGCATTTTCATTTTTTTTGGTTATTTTGTTTAAAGGGTCATCCTTAGTTTGAGAAGATTATTGAGTTTGCTTAACTCTACCCGTACACATTGGTTAAGAATTATTTTATGATATATATTGCCTTTAATATATTATTTGTGCTAAATTCAAGAAAAAAGGTAATTCATTAATGTAACATTTCTCACAAGACAACTCTTTTGTTTTGGTTAAATTTTCATTTATAATCTTGGACTTTTTACCATTGACCTACTATGTTGGTTTTATATTAAGTTCCTTAGAAATTTCACTGCAGTTATCATGTAGATAGGTTGCATTCTGTGTCTTCCTCTCGTGCTCCAATCTCAAAAACAGAACTGTATGTTGACAGAAAGTGCCAATGAAGTGCTAGATATAATACCATACAATGGTAATACTCTTTGATAGATGCTAGTTTGTAATTGAGCTAGATATAGGTTTAAACCAAAATTGTGAAATTAAATTTCTCTTTAAACTAGAAAACGTCTGCCAACTTTGACGCTTATGAATTGCAGCTTCCTCTCTTTTGTCTTTTCCCCCCTCAAAATCTACTGCTCGATATACTTGTAGCTTCCTCTCTTTTTTCCTTTTTTCCCCCCTCAAAATATAGTGCTTGGTATACCTGCAGCTTCCTCTCTTTTGTCCTGTTTATTTCAAAATCTGGTACTCGAAGTACTTGATTTTCTGATATATTGCCCTGCTTGCTTATTGTTGCTGTGATTGTCTCATGTTAAGTATGATTTTATCTTAGACTTCTTTTGTTTCTGGTTGTTATCCAACTTCACAATGAACATGCATTATGGTGAAAAAAACATGATGAATAGTAATATTATCTTGCAGTTTGTTACCACTTTATCCAGCTTTCTTGGTGTTTAGATTGGTGAAGGGGTGTGTGGGTGCATGTTAAAGTTTGCCATTTTTCTAGGTACTGAATTGTATCTCGGACCTGTTCGTATTGTATTCTCACCTGCTTGTCATTCAAAACTGCAGGGAACCTGTTCTATATGCCTGACGGCTGTAAAACCAGGCCAAGGTCATGCGATTTTCACAGCAGAATGTTCCCATTCTTTCCACTTCCACTGTATAACTTCTAATGTAAAACATGGGAATCAGATTTGTCCTGTTTGTAGAGCAAAATGGAAGGAAATCCCCTTTCAGTGCCCTGCTTCAAATCATTCCAATGGAAGGTGTAGAGTAAACCCAGCAAATTGGCCACGGGATGATGCGTGGACAACTGGGGTACATCGGATATCTTCCCCTCGGTTAGATCCAACTAGGCAGATTGCTTCACTCTTTCATCCCTCTGAACCTGGAACATTCGATGATGATGAAGTCCTAGATCAGCAGCATCAGACAACTGAGGAGAATGTCTTTGCTAATGATGCTACTATGAATAACTCTATTGGAGCAATTGAAGTTAAAACATATCCTGAATTGTCGGCCATTCCAAGTGCAACCAGTCGTAATAACTTTTCCATATTAATCCATCTTAAGGCTCCCTGTACAAGTGGAAGGACAAAAAGTAGAAATCAAACTATAGTTTCCCCTTTGACTCAAAATTCCCGTGCACCAATTGACCTTGTAACTGTTCTTGATGTTAGTGGCAGCATGGCAGGCACCAAGCTTGCATTACTAAAACGAGCTATGGGGTTCGTCATACAGCATCTTGGGTCCTCTGACCGGCTTTCTGTTATAGCATTCTCCTCCACTGCCCGTCGCCTCTTTCCTCTCCGCCGGATGACAGAAACAGGCCGGCATGAAGCTTTGCAGGCTGTTAACTCTCTTACTGCAAATGGTGGGACAAATATTGCTGAAGGGCTTAGGAAAGGTGCCAAGGTAATAGTAGATCGGATGTCGAAGAACCCAGTCGGAAGCATTATACTGTTATCAGATGGGCAAGATACTTACACCGTCAGAAGTCCTGGTGGAGCACATTCCCGGACAGATTACAAATCACTTCTCCCTGCAGGTCCACATATCCCTGTGCATGCCTTTGGGTTCGGCGCTGATCATGATGCTGCTTCAATGCATTCGATTTCTGAGATATCCGGGGGTACATTTTCATTCATTGAAGCTGAAGGAGTGATCCAAGATGCTTTTGCTCAATGCATTGCAGGGCTTTTAAGTGTGGTAGTGCAGGAGGCATGTGTTAAAGTTGAGTGTGCTTACCCAAATGTGGTAATTAATTCGATAAAAGCAGGGAGTTATCGAACCAGCATGACAGCTGATGCCAAAACAGGTTCCATTGATGCAGGAGACTTGTATGCTGAAGAAGAAAGAGATTTTCTGGTGACACTCAATGTTCCAGTTTACAACTCCAGTGATGAGATGTCATTGCTCAAAGTTCAATGTGTTTACCGAGACCCCATATCGAAAGAAATGGTGTATTTGGAAGAGGCAAATGAAGTAAAGATCCAGAGGCCCACAGTAATTGGACAGACAGTGGTGTCAATGGAAGTAGACAGGCAAAGAAACAGACTCCGTGCTGCAGAGGCTATGGCCGAGGCTAGAGCTACTGCTGAACATGGTGATCTAACAGCTGCTGTCTCTCTGCTAGAGAGTTGTCGCAGGGCTTTATCAGAAACTGTTTCTGCACGGGCAGGTGACAGATTATGTGTTGCACTCTCTGCAGAACTAAAGGAGATGCGAGAAAGGATGGCAAACCGTACAGTGTACGAGTCATCCGGTAGAGCTTATGTCTTATCAGGTTTGAGCTCACATTCCTGGCAGAGAGCAACTGCAAGAGGTGATTCCACTAATAGTACAAGCCTTGTTCAAGCTTACCAGACCCCAACGATGACAGACATGGTGGCGCGATCCCAAACCATGTTCTCCAGCAATCCTCCACAACGAAAGCTTCGACAAGCTCAGTCATTTCCAGCCCGTCCAGAGCCAAGGTAAATCATCAGTGAAATGTTCAAAAGCTATCCATCACCCTGCATTCGATTTATGTTCGTTTTCCGAACCATTTTTATTTTTGTTTTTACTATTTTTGGAATACGATGCAATGTATAAGTGGGAGTAAGAGATGGTGGGTATATTTTCTTGTTCTGATATGTAAACTAATAAAAGAATGCCTGGTCCAAGAGGAGGTGAGAAGGAAGAATCTGGGAATTAAGGTGTTTATATATGTTGATAAGGAGGGGTATAGGGATGTAATTGTGTGAAACTTGATGAGGGTGAATTCTTCACTTAAATATGTGATGATAATGGGATGGTATATTCTGCTTCTTTTTTTTTGTTTCGCAACCAATATCTTGGTTTAATTTTTTTTTTTTGTGATCGTTACTTAATTACGGGTAAAGCTTTATTTAGTTATATAATTATATCTTTGTAAACATTAGAGTACTTCAAAATCTTTAATCTCCGTGCTTCAACTTCATTGAATTATGAACAAATCCTCAAATCCATATTTTCAGACCGATGTGTCCAAGGACGGAGCCAGAAAATTATTTAAGGGGTGTCATTTTTTTAGTTATATTTAAGGGGTGTCAATTATTTATATTGGTGTTATTTATTATTATTTTTTAAATTTATATATAAAAATTATATATAAAAAAGATTGATCCAAAATTTTTTGGGTGTCATTTGACCACCCATTTGAATGGGTGGCTCCGCCCATGGATGTGTCGCACATCTAATAGGGATTTTTTACGTACACATCTCAAATTTAAAACTTGTTTAAGCGGAATTAAGCTAATTATCACTCAGATGACCCTTGCTGATAAATTAAATTTTAATTTGATGTAATTGTAAAAAGATAAAACATTATGAAATGATCCTTTCTTTTTGAAAATTTTAAAAAGTTCGGTAGGTATTTAAAAATTCGATATCTCACTTGAAGAACAGGATGTCACTCTTATTAAAATACCATTAAAATTTAAAAATTAGTTAATTAAAGTTGTCATAGATCTGCAATATATATTACTTCAGCTCCATGCATTTTATCACAAGTAATTTATAAGAAGCAAGCTGAAACAGTTCTCTAGTATTTAGATTTATGTTATACTTCTAAACCGGATTTAGAGATATTACAATCCAACTCTTTTGATGTTTGGACAATTCATGTCAACTCCTGCTTTAGTATAGCAGGTTTATTGCTATATACAATCTAGTTCAGAATAATTCACACAAAAGACAAACTCAATAAATTGTTGTACAATTAAAATTAAATAAGAACCAAACATTAACAATATGACATATAAGATACTATAAGTAGCGACCAAACTCATAACCACAATTAAATTATCTGACGTCAACAGTCGGAATCTCATTTTATACATATCTCGGTTTAACTATTAACTCATTGTAAATCGTTAACATTTTTAGTTAGAGAAAAGTCGATCTAAGAAATAAAATGTATAATACTATGAATTGTATAATTTAAGTTTTGCCATGTTAGTGTGATGTTTGGATAACATTTAGATCTTCCTTACCTTAGACACGTTCTCGTTGATATATATTAATATTTTTTATAACAAAAATATAAAAAATTCATAAAATTATATTTATATTCAATAAAATAGACCTTCCTTGAATTAAAGATGCTACCTGATTACACTTTGAGTTAATAGTTGGATCAAAATATTACCAACATATATGCTAACATTGTTATTTTGTCATTGCAAAAAAATATTGTACTTTTTGAAACTAATAATGGTCCAATAAAAAAATGGATGATATTGTTTTTAAGAGGTCTGAATTCAAATCTTATTATCAAAAAATTAAAAATATTTATAAATAAATATTATATTTTAATCACCTTAAAATTATTAAAAATATATATTATTTGATATAATATAATTTGTATAAATAAATGATAATACGATTTCTATAATAAATGAATCATATATACATAAATCTTTAATTTCCAAAAATAAAAAACAAACCAACTCAGCAAATTAAATATATATTACAATGCTTGCGGCAAATGGCGAATGGAACTAAGAATCGTTATTGAAGTGTCTGCCGTTACATTTGGTGCAGCGAATAGCATCATCACCACCACCTCACGCTGCTTTAGGGTCTGATCGACCGGGATGGCAGTGGGAAGGCGACCGCCAATTCACTACTAAGTCTGTTTATGACTACTTAATGAAGTTTCAGGGTGACTCGGGTTTGCCTAGTTGATCGTAGTTATGGCATATGAAATTACCTTATCGCATCCAGGTTTTCCTTTGGTTAGTATTGTAGGGTAAACTCTTAACCAACGCCAAAAAGGGTTAGGAGGCATCTATCATCGTCGGGTAGTTGCCCTGTGTGTCACGCGGGGCTGAAAACTTAGCGCATGTGCTCAAGGATTGTGGAGAGGCTCATCGATTATGGAGTCAATGGGTTAATCCGAGCTTATTGGTTTCGTTTTTTAACATGAATTTTGATGCATGGTTTACCGGTAATTTGCAAGAGCGATACGACTTTGGGCGAAACACAATAGATTGGGGGGTGAAGTTCGCGATCGGTTGCTGGCTACTATGGAAGCAACGATGCCTGCGTGTTTTTGACCCGGATAACGTAATGAAAGGGGATATAGCAATAGTCGGCCTGAGGCTATCAAACGATGTGCAGAGTTATTTGCCTGTTTCGAGCGTGTTACGTGGTCCGAATGCTCCAAAACAACAATGGGGTTGCCCAGATTGGGGATGGGTTAAGGTCAACGTGGATGGGGCAGTTGGTAGCGCGACGGGTATGGCTTCTACCGGGGGTGTCATTCATGGTGCGGATGGTGAATGGTTATTTGGCTTCGGGCGTAGTATTGGGATTTGCTCGGTTCTGTTATCTGAATTATGGGCAATTCATGATGGGTTGGATCATGCATGGAAGTGTACTTTTCGTAGAGTAATTGTTGAATCTGATAATGATCAAGTGGTGGATATTTGTCATCGAAATACCAAGTCCTTACAAGGTTCAGCGATTGTGGATTTGGTATATGATTTGCTTGATAGGCGATGGGAGGTGCAAGTGAGGCGGGTGAGTCGACAACTAAACATGGTTGCGGATTGCCTTGCTAGGATGATGAGAGGTAAACCGATTGGATTGTGTACTTATAATACACCACCTAGTGAGGTTATTCAGCTAGTCCAGGCTGATTTGGTCCCTGATTAATGTCTTGTTTTCTTGTAGCCGTCTGTGACACTGATCTTGTAAGTACTCGCTTGTGCACTCTTTTTCCTCCATTTAAGTTTAGGAAGGTTTTAAAACGAGGCATAAGCGTGCACGCTTTTTTATCCATAAAAAAAATTATATATATATATATATATATCACATTTACAGTTTTTTTTTATTAACATCACATTTACAGATTTGATATTGCTTGGCATCTTCTATATATTTATATATTAAAATGGTTGTCAAGATATATTGCCTTATATGTAGACAGAGATACAGGCCAGAACTTGCCTATATATGAAAAAAAAATATGATTTTTGTTACCAAATATGTTTAAATGAACATGTATGTAACCCCTATTCCTTGATATAATATAATTTTTTTGTAAATATCTAATATTATCTTTATATAATTAAACAAATAATGCTTTAATATTTATATATACATTGCTATATATGTCATTACCAAAAATGCACTATGAATTAATGCCAACGTAATATAATACTTACTGTTCGATATTATTTGATTCAGATAAATATACAAAATTATTATTTATCGAAAAAAAATCAAATCAACCCATTTAATTGAATTCCATATATCACATTACAACTTTGACATATCATAAAATCATTGGACCTACTAAAATAGAGCTATTATTGACATTAATGTGGGCAGATTTTCATGTTCATGCATTTGTTCGCAAGAAATCCTTTCAAATCTATAAATAACATAAATTAGCTGTCTGTGTAAGAAATTCATACCAAGGAGGAGGCTAAGAATCCAACCCCATTGATTTTCAAGTCATGACGAGGAAGAAAGTGAAGCTTGTCTATATTACCAACGACTCAGTAAGGAAAGCAACCTTCAAAAAGAGAAAGAAGGGCTTACTGAAGAAAGTGAGTGAACTTAGTACCCTCTGTGGGATCGACGCATGTGCTATTGTGTACAGTCCTTATGAGTCTCAACCCGAGGTTTGGCCATCCGCCACGGGAGTCCAACGAGTGCTCTCCAAGTTCAGGAAGATCCCTGAGATTGATCAAAGCAAGAAGACGATGGACCAAGAGAGTTTCCTCACCCAAAGGATCGAAAAAACCAGTGACCAGCTCCAGAAACAGTGCAAGGAGAATCGAGAACATGAGATGACCCAAGTCATGTTCCAAAACCTCGATGGCAAAGCCAGTGTCCATGGCTTAAACATTATAGATTTGAATGATCTTGGGTGGTTGATCGATCAGAACCTAAAGGAAATCGAAAAAAGGGTTGATTTACTCAGAAAAGCATCTCAGGATCCCCAAGGGTCGTCCTCGTCCTCGTCCCTGGCTGCAGTCCCTTCGGTAATGCCTGAAGCAACACTGGATTCCATGCAGAGGCAACAATGGATCTTGGAGCAGATGAATAATAATCCTGAAAGCCATGTGGGATTTGGTGCGGAAGAAATGATGTTAAAACTTTCGGATGAAATCAACGTCATCAATAATTCCCTTTGTTTCAATGCCTATTTCCCATGGGAAAAATAGAGTTAAAGTCCAATGCCCTAATGTCATTCTCTAAAGTTCAAGTTTTTATTATTTACAGTTTGAATTTTCAGTGTCTTAGTTGGCTTTCTTATGTTTTGTTCAGCGGACATATAAAGGGCATGGCAATTGTAATGTGAAAGTTTATTAGGATAATTAGATATTTAGTATCCTATTTATTTTTTTTAATAAAATGATACTTAATGTTATATTTTATTGAGTATCAAAATAAAAATATATATATAATGTTAAGTATATATATATTTTTTTTAAAAAAATTGGAAAGTACCAAAAAAAATAAGTAAATATATAATTATCCTAAATTTATTTTAATAAAATCATCATCAGCTTTAAAAGAAACATTTATCTTAGTTACGTGAGAATAATTTTCTTATCAATAATTTTATTAATGTAAAAGAGACTGATAAAAAACATACAGTAACAATAACAACAATTGAACCATACAACAAAAACACTTATTCGAATGAATTTTGGATCGAGTACTGTTAGGTTGGGTAAAATCGGATACATGTCATTTTAAGTTGATTTGATGTTTTGACTCGATTCGGGTCGGGTGAGGGTCCATTTCAGGTCGAGTTCATTTCAAGTATGGTTAAAACGGTTCGGGTCCAAATCAGATAATTGACAGGTTCATTTCAGGTCGGTTGTATTTCAGATCGATTTTATTTTAGGTTAAATTAATTTAGGTTTTAAATTCATATTAATTAAAATTATTAAGTTTGAGTTTGATAAAAATAAGTAATTAACTAAAAAACTGATAGACTTTGAGTTGAATATTTGATCATTTATTTCGAATTAAATATATAGTATCTAACGTCTTTAACTAGAAGGAGTCCCATTAAAAATGAATATTACACACTAGACTAAACAAAAATATCATCAAATGATTCATATCTTAAAAATTGGGCTAAATTACAAAAATTAAAAATCAATAAGGAATAAAAATTGGACCGGAAAGAATAAAGTTTTAAATTAAAAAGGATAAATATTAATAATATAAAATATCATCTTATTAAAAACACTAAACTAAATTAGAAAAATAAATATTAGTTAATTTGAAATAAAAATAAAGTTATAAGGACTAAATTGCAAAAATTATAAATTAATAATAATTAAATTTGGTAAAAAATTTAATTTTAATATAATTTAATACATTATAATTTATACCTATAAAATATAGTTTAATATATTTCAAAAATAAAAATATGAAATTTATATTATATAAAGAATATATTCTATATATAGAATTTGTACTATATAAGGAATATATTATATACATAAAATTTATAATATATATGAAAATATAAAATGTATGTATGTATGTATATATATGAAAATATATATAGTATACATTAATGTAATATTCCGAACCTAATCCGAATCCGAAGTGTCACATTCAGTTCACCCAAAACCCGATCCATCAAATTCTTTTAAAAGGACGTGTTCCAAAGCCTCGAGATATCACATTTCATAAATCCACGTAGATAAAAATAAAATATAATAAAGTGTTTACAAAACAAGAATTTTTTTTAAATAAATTATCCGACTCGAAATAAAATGCAAAGTAAGATACAAAGTAAGATCCTATGAATACATTAAGTCCAAACTAAAGATCAAGTACTATACTCTTTAAACGGCTCTAATGTTGGGATATCCTTCTCGATGTGTTCTTTCAAAACTACCTGTTAACTACGTTAATAATTATGTTATTTTTTGGGGTAAACTACACCAGTGACCACCCGACTATTTGGGGATACCTATTTTGGTCACTGTCGTTAAAATTCTGAAGGAAAAGTGACGTGACTGTTAATTAAAACCGGTAAAATTATACATTTAATCCCTCTAATTTATTTATTTTTTTAATTTAATCCTAATTTTAAATTAATAAATAAAATTAATTATCCAATCGATTGATAACACGTGTCACCACCTGATTGGAGAATGATTAGTGGAAGAAATAAAATGAAAAGTTTCTTTACATGTAATAAGATTTAAACCCACAACCTCCAACATAGCAAGCAACCAACCAATAAGTAAACCACTAGGCCAAGTTACTTTTGCTGTTTTAAAATGTTCACATGTATTATTAAGTGATCAAGTTTTAGTAAAAAGCCTAGAATAACAAAATTTCAAGTTGATTAATATTTAAATTAAAATATTAAATATTTAAATTAAAATAATAAAACATTTAATAAATAAATCAAAATAATTAAATATTTAAAATACAAATATTAAATATTCGAATATTAAATATTTGAATATTTTTATTTAATATTATTCGAATTAAAATATATGAATAATATTAAAGATATAAATAAAAATATTAGTTGAAAAATAAGAAATATTCGAATATTTTAATTAAAAAATATTCGAATAAAAATATTTATATTTTAAATATTTGAATAAAAATATTTGGATATTTGAATAAAAATCATAAATATTTAAATATTTTTTATTCGAATATGTGAATAAAAATCATGAATATTCGAATATTTGAATTTAAAAATATTCAAATAAAAATATTTAGTTTTTAATTATTCAAAAAAAATATATAAAAATATTTAAACAACAAAATTCAAATATTCGAATAATTAAAATCTAAATATTTTTATTCGAATATTTAGATTTTAATTTATTCGAATAATTAAAATATAAATATTTAATATTTTTATTTAAATATTAATCGATTTAAACAATTGACCTTTGTTAGGGTAATTTAAATACTAAGACATAACCATCTAATACTGCTTTTTCGGGTTTCATATTATAAAATTACATTGGCCTAGTTGTTCAACTCTTTACTTTATAAGTGAGAGGGCAAGAGTTCAAATCCTCTTTTGGGCATTAACACTTCATTTTCATTCTTTCCTTCTTTCTCACCAACCATGTGGTGAGAAAAATATATTAAAATAATATATTAGAGGATTAACAAATCGTTTGGGTGATTAATTTTATTTATTAATTTATTTTTATGATTAATTTAAAATAATAAATAAATTAGAGGGATTAAATATATAATTTTACAAATTTTAATTAACGTCCACGTCATCACCATTAACTGTCACGTCATCACTGTTAACTTTTCCGTCAGAATTTTAATGGTAGTGGCCAAAATAGGTTTCAAAGTTGGGGTACCTGATTGACGAGTTCTTTAGTTGGGTGGTCAAAATAGGTATCCCCAAATAGTTGGGTGGTCAAAATAGGTATCCCCAAATAGTTGGGTGGTCACTAGTGTAGTTTACCCTTTTTTTCTTGTTCAGCTATAGTGGTTACAGTAGTATATGTTCTAGAATATACTCTCAACCATTGAACTTTGATCGTTCAATCACTATGTTGTCATTACTGATGTTCAAACCGTGACCTTCAAAAACAACAACCGTTCTTTAATCAATGAGTCTAGATGGTTCGTGCTTAACAATTATGTTAGACTTTTAAGGGTGGGGCCAAAATAGAAAAATTATCTAATAGTGGAGATAAATTTGACGTAAAAATTAGTTGAGAACCAAAATAGGAAAACAATAATAGTTGGGTGTCTAATTTTCCCAATTTCTTATTATCTAGATATTTATATTTGACTTGCTTGCATTGCTGGCCGGTTCAACAAGAAACCGAGTTTTATCTGCTAGAACTGGTAGCAATTGGCATAAATCGAAGTCAATACATCCTGGAGAGGACAATGACAAGGAGGCAAAGAAGATCCTTTTTAGCTTCTACTTTCCTGGCAACACATAAAATCAAATTGACTCAGGAGAAAGACCTATAATCTCCACAATTGAAGAAAACACTGCATCCAAGTATGATCCAACAAGATTCCAGTTCTCTCCAGGATCAACATAAAACTCCACCTACTAAGAATTACTTCAAAGTTGTATCAAGGAAACTAGCTGGAACTTTCAGAGCATTTCTGTGTAGGAAAAGAATGAAAGATGTTACTGATGTGAACAAGATGAACAGTAACACCCAAATCAGAAGAATTTCCTGTAAGTTTTTTCCTGGTTTGATTTATCATGATTAGTGTTAGTAATTAGTAAAGCAATTAAGATCTCACCACTATATCTTCATATCCATTGTTAATTATAGTTTTTGTTATGTCTTCTGTAGTTTCTACTTCCACAGATCGTTCCACAGGAAGCGAGGTAAAGAGCTCAGCTGGGTTCAAGTCCTTTGGATCATATGGTTCTTCGAGTTCTGCTAGTGGACATATCCCAACATCCGGTTTCTCCTTTGAAGATATCTGTAAGGCAACTGGAAACTTCTCTCCAGAAAATAAAATTGGGGAAGGTGGGTTTGGAACTGTTTATAAAGGGAGGCTCAAGGATGGATCTATTGTTGCTGTTAAGCGTGCTAAAAAGGTATACAGACGTGCATATATAGGCGTTAATTTTTTATTTTTTTTTTTTGAATGTGCATATATTGGCATTAATCTTTAGAGCATGGGGTTTTCTTCAAAAACTATATGCCAATAGCCTTGGAAAAGGATATGCTCAATTATATAGTACATTTGCAGTTAATAATACCAATCTGTGACAGGACAAGTATGACCAAGGCTTACCACTGCAGTTCAAGAATGAAATTCTTACCTTGTCGAAGATTGAACATCTGAATTTAGTAAGATTAATTGGGTTTATGGAGCACAAAGATGAGCAAATTATAGTGGTTGAGTATGTTGCAAATGGAAATCTTCGAGAACATCTTGATGGTAAGGAACATGTTTCAAACTCTGAACCGAAGACTAATGGATAATTGTTAATATGAATCCTAGATAGACTTATTTTCAGAGGAAAGCGCTTCAATGGTTAAGATAACGGTATATAGTTGCGTGCTAAACATAGCTTTTAATGCAGGTGCAAAGGGGAACGGGCTTGAAATCGCTGAACGTCTGGACATTGCAATTGATGTCGCCCATGCGGTTACCTATCTTCATACGTACACAGGTATTACTTGTATACTTCTCAAACTTATCTGATTTAGAGGCATTTCATTTTGTGACAAATGTGTCTAAAATGATACATTGACAGATCCTCCTATAATCCATAGAGACATAAAAGCATCGAATATCCTTATCACGGAGAAACTCCGGGCAAAAGTGGCGGACTTTGGATTCGCACGACTGAAAATGGATCCCTCTGCGACCCACATCTCAACTCAAGTCAAAGGAACTGCAGGTTATGTGGATCCTGAATACACCAGAACATATCTGCTCACTGATAAAAGTGATGTATACTCCTTTGGTGTCTTGCTCGTCGAGTTGATGACTGGAAGATATCCAATTGAATCAAAGAGACCAGTCAAGGAACGAGTAACCATACGATGGGTGAGCATTTCATCTTTCCTTTATAACTACAAACAAAAATATTGAACATCCGTAGAGATTTTCCGACTTGAAGTTTATTGAGTTCTTTCTGGTATGCAACTTTACAAAATCAAAGGCATCAACAATATAGTTGCCTTCTACCTTTATCCTAAACTTAGGATTACAGCAACATATCTCTGGTTAATGTTGAATAAATGAATGGCATGCATTAGTTTATGAACTTGTTCTTCGTGCAATAAATGTTGAGTGGGAGCTTTTCTGTTGGTGCAGGCAATGAAGAGATTAAAGGAAGGAGAGTTTATAATCGCCATGGACCCAAAGCTAAGGAGAACTCCAGCATCAAACATGGTGGTTGAGGAAGTCCTGAAACTGGCTCACCAATGCTTAGCACCAATTAGACAATCCAGACCATCCATGAAACAATGTGTGGAGGTTTTGTGGCGAATCCGTAAAGAGTTCAAAGAAAAAGTGTCATCTTCTACTGCTCTTTCTACCTCTCCCAGCTCTGCAAATTTTCCTTATAGAAATGCAAAGACTAACAGGCATTTGTTTGGAATACAAGAGGGTGACAGCTATGGATTTATTTCTGCTTAAAATAGCGGCTAGTGATTGATTTTTTTTGAAAAAAAATATGAATGGTTTGTCAAGTATTTCCCATTCTTTTCCCTTTGTGAATTCATCAAGTTCTTAATCTCAAATGAAATATGAAGCAACTAATGTAACAGAAGATTACTTGAAAGAACAAGTGAATCATTGTATGTTATTACATGGCTTCTACCATATCTTAGATTGTATTTTGATTCCTTCACAGAAAATGTACAATGTAATCTCCGTAGACTACATAGGACGTAAAAACAGATACTAGGATGGGTTTCAAGTCGGGTATTGTCATGTCGGATAAAATTGTTATTAAGTTTAAGTTTGGTATAAAAAAGTAATTAAGTAAATAACCGATAGACTTTGGGTTGAATAATTGATCATTCATTTTGAATTAATTATTTAATATCCAACGTCTTTAACTAACATGAATCCCATTAAAAATAAATATTACGCACTAGACTAAACAAAATTATCATCAAATGATTCATATCTTAAAAATTGGGCTAAAATACAAAAAATAAAAATTAATAAGGAATAAAACATTAGACTAAAAAGAATAAAATTTTAAATCAAAAAAGATAAACATTAATAAAATAAAATATCATCTTATTAAAAACACTAAACTAAGTTAGAAAAATAAATAGTAATCAATTTAAAATAAAAATAAAGTTGTAAGGACTAAATTGCAAAATTTATAAATTAATAATAATTAAATTCAATAAAAAATTTAATTTTAATGTACTTTAATACATTATGATTTATACCTATACAATCTAGTTTAATACGTTTCAAAAATGAAAATATGAAATATATTCTATATATAGAATTTATACTGTATATAGAATGAAACTATATATAAAAATATAAAATGTATATTATATATGATAATATAGAATATATAATACTATATATAAAAAAAAAATATATAATATGTATGCATGTATATGTATATAAATATGTATGTAGAGATATGTATACTCATATACTATATAGTATACATTAATATATTTATATAATAAATAAGTATGTATATACAATATATTGTATATATATACTTATATATAAGTATGTATGTATGTATATGTAGATATTAATATATGTATATGTATATATAAGTAGGGGTGTTCAAAATTACCCGACCCGTTTGACCCGATCCGATGACTCGGAATAAAAATACCGGGTAATTTCCAAAAAAAAAAAAATTACCCGACCATACCGGGTACCCGACCCGAGAATTAGTGGGTCAGGCTTGGGCCGAAATTTTTGAATTCTCGGGTATCCAACCCGACCCGATTAATTTTATTACATATTTTTTTAGTTTTGAATTATATTTTTATTTTAGATTTCTTTAATATTTATACCTAAAATTAAATTTAAATCTCTAAATTAGTTTTATGTTTGTATTATATGCTTTTAGGTTTTTAAATTTTTTAATATATTTTTATTAATTTACTAATACCGAAAGAAAAAACGGGATTAATACTTTTAACGTTATTTTAATGATAAAATTTAATAAATATAGATGTATATATAAATTTAAATATTCTAAAATTAACTTTAAATCACTCGTTTTTATGTTTGGTTTTGTATTATAATTTTTTAAAACTTATATGTTTAATATAAATTATTTTAATTTTAAAATAAAAAAATAAAATTATGAATCGGGTACCCGTTACCCAATTAACCGGGTACCCAGTAAAAAATAATCGATTTAAATGGTCGGGACACAGGCCGATTTTTCATGACCTAAAGGAACTGGGTCGTTTATCGGGTTGTTTTAAAGAAAGAGAAATGAATTCAGTTCTTGCATGAACATGTAGGATCTAATTAATGCACTTAGTTCTTGCATGCACATGTAGAATCTAATTAATGCATTTAGATAAGATAAAAGAAAAATTTTAAGGTCGTTTATCGGAGCAAATCTACGGATCAACCTCGGTATTCCTGTATAGCTCGTTCGAGTCGGGTGACATCTAAACCGGGTCGAGAGGGTTACATTAGAAGCTTTTTATATTTTGAATTTTGGGGGAAATAGGGGAATAAAAGAAGATCCAGGAGAAAGAAAAGAAAACCTTTGATTATTCTTTATATATTTTATTTGTAAAGTAATTACATTATAAGTTTCTAATAAGTAATTTTAACTAATTCCAATTCATCAAAAAAGCTTAACAACTAAGTTTCTAATATGTAATTTTAACTAATTACATTATAAGTTTCTAATAAAACTAACTTAGAAATTAATCTTAACTAATTATAAGTTTCTAATAAAACTAACTTAGAAATTAATCTTAACTAATTATAACTCAGTAGTGAAGTAATTGTAACTTAACTAATTACAATTCATTAAAGAAGCTTAACAACTAAATTTCTAATAAGTAACGATAATCCACGATGAAAATAACTTTATCGATCTTCCTAAATTATAGAATCACTAAATTTCTAATAAGTAATTTTAACTAGTCACGAAAGAAAAACATTTTTTTTCTTCCCCGGTTATAAAAGTAGAATTACGAGAGAAAGGTAAACAAAAAATAAAAATCATTATTATTTTATTATTTTATTTTTTTTAAGGTTTAACTCAAAAATAAGTGTCTAAACTATATACTTTTTTCTGAAAATAGGTGCCTAATGTTTTTTTTTTGTTCAAATAAGTGCATGAATTATATATTTTTTTTGAAATAGGTGACTAATGTCTTTTTTGGCTGAAATATGTGCCTAAAGTTTTACTCCGTTAGTGTTTTAAGGTAACACCGTTAATTTTTTTTATTTAACCTATAAATAGGTACTCAAACTATATATTTTTCTAATATAGGTGCCCAAACTCTGAATCATCTTCTTCCTCCTTCAGCTTAAGTCTTCTCGGGACTGTGTTCCTCCCGTTACATACATTTTTTCAGACACGGGTTCAAATTCTATGAATTCCTCTTCGGCATCATTGATTGGACCACTTAAGTCTACTGCTTCTTCATCTGAGATGTTCCCATTGGTATTGCATGAGTAAAGCTCTTACTCTATGTTTTTTTACGTTTTGGCCATGACTTTGAGGTCGTAAGTCAACTCTATTAGTCCATATTTCGTAAGTAATTAGCTCGACATCAACCGTGTTTCTCCGAACAGATTCCTCCGATTCTTTTTCTGACATATTTTCAAGCATGAAACTTTCTTCTATTTCTTTTCGCAGTCTCCTGAGAAATTCTAAAATAAGCCGGCCTTAAAAAAAGCTTAAAAAAGGCCGTACCGAATTTCTTACAACTTTTATAAGAAAAAAAAAGCCTAAAAAAGGTCGTACCGTTTTTCTTACAAAAGTTGTAAGAAATTCGATACACACTTTTCGATATATACCAAAATTCTTATAACTTTTGTAAGAAAAACGGTATATACCGAAATCTTTATATTTTTTGTAAGAAAATCGGTTTATAACCGAAATTCTTACAGTTTTTGTAAGAAATTCGGTATATATCGTTTTTCTTACAAAAATTATAAGAATTTCGATATATACCGAAAAGTGTGTACCGAATTTCTTACAATTTAGGCCCCTTTTAAGGTCAGCTTTTTCTAGAATCACCCGCAGTCTCCTCCTTTGTAGCAGTAGAACTTTCCCTAGGATCTGTTATCTTCACTTCGTTAACGTTATCAGCTTCAAGCTCGATTTTTCGATATCAACACCGGCAACGACAGATTCCCTTAGAATCGAAATTTTACCATTGCAATTGGCCAAGTCATATGAATCCATATACAACTTATGAACAATAAAGGTCATATTTTAAGATATTTAATTAAAAAAATATTAACCATCTATATTAGAAAAATATATAGTTTGTGCACTTATTTATAAATTACATAAATTTTTTTAACGGTGTTACCTTAAAACACTAACAGAATAAAACTTTAGCCACTTATTTCAGTCAAAAAAGACATTAGGCACTTATTTCATAAAAAATATATAGTTCAGATACTTATTTCAGTCAAAAAAGACATTAGGCACTTATTTCATAAAAAATATATAGTTCAGATACTTATTTAAGCAAAAAAAATATTAGGCACCTATTTCAGAAAAAAAAAATATAGTTTAAGCACTTATTTCTGAGTTAAGCCTTTTTTGAAAGAAGAGATTTTAAAATTTATTCAACCTCAGACCTATTTGAATATAGCAGATAATAATAGGTCCCGAAAATTAATGTGTATTCGAGTCATATGAGCTAGTAATCACCGATATGCTCATATTATTAATGGTATTGTTGTTGTGGTCAAGCGGATCGAGTAGAATTAAAAAAATTTAAATTATTCGAGTTGAGGAATCATATTTTATAACTCAAACTTTCTTTAAAAAAACTTCTAGTCGAATTTTTGAATTCTTATATAACTTTAGTTTTAATTATTTATCATATTATAATATAGTTTGGTTATAATTTAAACGAGTTTTTCTAAACATACAAGCTATACATATATTTTTTCTTTTATATTTTTTCACATATGACATATATTTCTTCATATAATTTTATATTAATATATAAAAAAATTAAGAAACTTGAGTCAAACATAAACATTAATTTCATTAATTATCAAAAATTTTAAGTTACTTAAATTTTTATTTTATAACTTAAACTTTAATAAAAAAATAAAATAAAATTTATAAAATTTTAAATTCAATCAATAAATTAATTTTTAATTTTACTCGATCTGTAGTTTGCCAAATAAAACCTTTTTCAATAAAATTAGACCTATAGGGTCAACGGAAAAGAAATCTTAAAGGTCTCACAAAAATTACGTGGCAGGACTTGATTGGTCTGGAAAACTTTATTTGGTTCAGACGCGAAAATTAAGAGTTTCAGAATAATTAGGAGAAATAAAACAAGCATCAGGCAATAACTACGGGGATACCCTCCTAGTGTTTTAATGGACAAGAATACCCCTGTAATGGTAGAATTGTAATTTAAGTTTCTGTTTTACCTTTTCAGTGCTTGTATGTTTTCCTTATTATAATTCCAACCCTATAATAGTTCCTAATGTTTTAACAAGTCCTTGGTTGTTCTTATATTATAAAGATTAACTAATATTTACTCAGTTAAGAATTATATAAAAATCAATTAAATCAGAAATTAGGTACTAATACTTGAAATTTAGGAAGTCCAAAACAGAAGGGTTTCCCACAGCAAAACCAAAAAGTATGGGGACCATAATTAAAATAACAAGAATTAATAAGAGAAATATGCCAAAACGATGCGGATGAGCGAGGGCTAGTTTCGTCATTCTCTAAATTCCAAAGGTTGTCGTATGAGTTTCTTCTTCCTTTCCCTTCGTCTCACTGTTTTCTATTTTGGTTTTTTTTGTTTCCTCCCTCGTCAAAGAAAATCCACAATCTTTCTTCCATAAATTGGGCAAACAAAAAATCCTAGTTTACTTTTCTTTTTGTTCTCTTTTGCTTATTCTTTGCGTATTCCTGAAAGCAGCTTAAAATTTCATGCCGTTTAATCTATCTGCATGGATGTATTTTAAAATTGGTTTTGATTTGTTTCTGGGAACATTGTCTCTCTAGGGTTCTTGTTTTGAGGTGGAGTTTTACTCTCTCTTTTTTGTTTAAATTGAATGGCAAACGGTACGGAGGAAGGGGATTTCACGGTGTTATCTCGGGTAAGGACGGGTCTGAAGCGTGAGTTGGAGTTCGCTTTGAAGGTTCAATCTGAGATCTGTGGGTCTTTGGGTCGGACTCGATCTGGGAAGGCCCGTAATGGAGGACAGGTGTGGAGTCAAGGAATCAGAAGCAATAAGAAATTGAAGAAAGATGTCAAGGATGAGAAAGAGAAGACTGATTTGGAGAAACCTGTGAGGGTTTTGGAGGAATCGGTTGATTTGTTGAGTGAAGAAGAGGCGAAAAGCGATGTGGAAGATCCGAAGAGAGAGATTGTTGGTTGTGAAGAAAAGGGGTCAAAGGGAGTCGATTTTGGAAAGGACGAGGAAGTTAAAGATGGGGTAATTGAACCAATGTTTGAAGATGAGATTGTAGAGGAAGGGAAGGAAAAAAGTGAACCCGAAATGGCTGTAACGGGCTCACCGGAGGAAAAACAGGAGGAAGATAAGATTGATGCTGACATTGGAGATAAAGAAAGTGAACAGGAAAATGCAATAAAGAATGTAGACGAAGAAAAGTTAAAGGGGGATTTTCTGATAGAAAGTGAGTCCTGCAAAGGCGATTTAGGGGTTCCGGTTTTGGATAGTTGCAAGGGTGATTGTATGATAGATGAAGTGCAGGAAAAGAAGCCTGTAAGGAGGTTTACTCGTTCCTTGTTGAAAGCGACCCTGGAGACAGTGAATGATTCTACTGCAACAGATCCTGTTGTTGTCAATGTGAGTGATGCCAAAAGTGTGGATGATGATGTTAAAGTTGGGGTTGTGGATTCTCCAATGATGCAGGGAAGGATTGTCTCGACTAAGCTTTTAAGAGATTTCCCGATAGACATAGAGGATCTTTTGGATTCAGGTATGCTCAAGGGAGTAAACCTGAGGTATGCTCGAAGCTCGAAGGTATGTCTGTGGGGAAAGTTTTGTAGGTGTTGAATGCCTTGCACCTCCAAATCAAAATTTTGTTTTCTTTTTTCGTTGTTGCAGGTTACAAGAGCTTCGGGCACTAATGGGCTTCGAGGAATAATCAAGGGCTCTGGGATTTTGTGTTTTTGCCATGCATGCAAAGGGGCTAAAGTAATGGCTTAATATTTATTTATTAATAGCTTGTGTTTTGTCATGATAACTTTTTTTGCAAATTTATGAATACCCATATGTTTGTGTTTTATCGTTAATTTAGGTCATTACCCCTACCTTATATAAGATTCATGCGGGTAGCTTGAACAAGCCTGCGGAAGAGCATATTTACCTGGAGAATGGGAAAACCATCTGTGATGTAATGAATGCATGCAGGGAGAGTTCATTGAGCTCGTTGGAGAACATCCTGAGAATGGTGATTGGTTCTTCCATGAAGAAATCCCGCTTTTGTCTGAACTGCAGAGGTTGATTTTTCTTTCTTTTATCTGTTCATATTTTCTCATTTCTCATGGGAAATTGTTGGGACTTATAAATTTTTTTTATTGTTGTAGAGTCTATTACTAGAGCTGGCTCTGGGAAAGCTATGGTTCTATGTAATTCATGTATGGATATCAATGAGTCTCATTACGGCACCACTGTAGTCACTGATGAGACCATGGTAGCCGGTGCTAGTTATAGGTATGGTTGGAATTCTTTGTTTTTTTGGTTCATCTTTGAGTTTGGAAGGGGAGAATATCATTGCAACTTCATCATCCATTGGGAATCTGTCTAATACAATTTCTGTGGAATAGGGCTATATTTATTTAACCCTTGGTTGCATAGACAGTTCTATCTCTGTATGAATGATTGGAAGTTATGTTTGCTGCTTATGAAATTTGAATGCTAGCTTTTAGATTAAATGCACCAATATAGTCTCCACATTGCATTTACTCGGGTGTTAAATTTTTTCTCTGTTTTGCATGATTGAATATAAGATATTTCGGTTGAAGTTTAACTCATCCACCCCTTTATTTCATTTTGAATTTTATTTGGTTTATTTCAGATCACCCAAGCCAACTGTGGTTACAGAGCCTTCTATGAGTGCTTCAAAATGCAGTTCGTCACAAGCTAAGAGTCAGGGAAGGGTAACTAGAAAGTATGTGTAGTTTTGTGTGTATGTGTTCCATTTACCTATTCGATATTCACTCTGTTGGTTATAGTTGAGGTGATCGCTTTTGGCATTATCATTTTGTTCATACTGTATAACAAATTAATCTCTTTCATACTGCTTTTGAAGGGATCTGAGGATGCATAAATTGGTATTTGAGGAAGATGGGCTGCCAGATGGTACTGAACTAGGGTATTTTGTTCGTGGACAGGTTAGTGTGAATATGCTTAAACATAAAATTTATATATTTCAACTATGCCTTCTTAGTGGTTCTATGATGTGTTGCAGAAATTACTTATTGGTTATAAAAGGGGATTTGGAATTTTTTGCACCTGCTGCAATTCAGAGGTACCCTTTTTTCTTCTTTCCCCAATGAATTTGTTGCATCCTAAATTCTCTGGTTTTATTGTTTTTTTTTTTTAAATGAGCGCAGATAAGCCCCTCACAGTTTGAAGCTCATGCTGGTTTTGCTAGTCGTCGCAAGCCGTAAGTTCCTGCTCAGTCTTAGTTGTCAAATCCTTGTTTTTAGTCATTTTTTTATCTTGTAATTGTTATCATAATGACTTGGTGCATTTATTGTATGTATCTATAGACAAAAATGTTCTTTTGACACTTTGTTTACAGTTTTCAGAACATTTACACGTCAAATGGAGTATCTCTCCATGAATTGTCGATATCCCTATCGAAAAATCGGAAGTTCTCTACTTATGAAAATGACGACCTTTGTAGCATCTGTTTGGATGGAGGGGACCTATTGTGTTGTGATACATGTCCGAGGGCTTTTCACACAGGTTAGTTTTCAACTTTATTCTTGGATATTCTCTTTAATGGCAGCTTTTCAGGATTCACTTGTTCATATAACAAATGATGGGCTGGATGCATTTAAGCAATGGCAGTAAAGAAAGTAACTCTCACCTTATTGACTTCCAAACTTGATGTTGTCTCTGATTTTTTGGCAATGTTGAACCATATTCTAAATTCGAAACTTATTTGATTATTCCTCTTATGAACTTCTAAACTTTGTGAAATTATAACTAGCCTTAGATATAGTCTTTTGCCTAAAGGTGAGAACTTTTGCTTTTGTTTGTCCGTAATGCATTTCTTAATTGAAGGCAAAATTGTTTTTGAATATCATTTCATACCTATGTGGTTAATGATATTGCAAAGGGAAATGACTATAAGTGGATGCAATAACACTGGGAAGTGATATATGTGTGAACATAACTTGCTTTTGATTTCAGAACTGTGTATAGAGTTAGTTACCATCTTTTACCCTTTTGGGGACTTGTTTTTACATGCTTATGGTCTCCTTATGCTTGGGTCATTTAGACTGGTTTGTGAATTTGACAACATTTTTTATTGCACATTTGGATTTTAAACTAATGGAATTTTGGGAATTGCAGTTTTCTTCCTTTGTCCATACAAACAGATTCTGAAATATCTGTCACTTTAGTTGTTTCTTGTTTGTTATCAGTATGTATTCTTGTATGGCTCATGCTCTTTTTTCATACTGGCTGCAGAGTGTATATCCCTACCACACATTCCATCTGGTACTTGGCATTGTAGATATTGCCAGAATACCTTCGAAAAGGAGAAATTTGTGCAACATAATGCCAATGCTGTCGCTGCAGGAAGAGTTGCTGGAATTGATCCAATAGAACAGATAACCAAGAGATGCATTCGTATTATCAAAACTCCAGAGGCAGAAGTTCCTAGTGTTTGTGTGCTATGCAGGTTGGATCTATTTTTTTCAGACCATTTTGAATACTTTTATGTTGTGTTGAATTAATCCTCAAAACACCCTCTTCTACTTCCCTTGACCTTGTTATAACATGTGTGTGAAAATATATGCAATTACCCAGGTAAAAATGGTAAACAACTATTAAATCTAACATTATGATATCGAGATGAAATAATATAGACAACTGAAATCTCTAATTTGATTTATTTAGAATCTGTAGCGTTAAGTACCTCTTATGTACCTTGTCCAAGAACTTGTTCTTTCTTTGACAAATGTCTGATCCCATAGTTGTGTGCTGCACTCATGTCGATGCTTGATTATTTGTTTCCCTTCTCTCCCTCCCTCCCTCCCTCACGGTGCTTTGAACTTAACATGCCATTGATATATGCAGAGGTCATGCTTTTAGCAAGTCAGGATTTGGTCCTCGCACTGTTATACTTTGTGATCAGGTATCTTTTTGGTTTTGTTTGTGCTTACAGTTGTCTGCGGTAATTGACACTGATTGATCTGTGCTCTTCATTTTCTCTGTCAGTGTGAGAGAGAGTATCATGTGGGTTGTCTGAGGGATCATAACATGGATGACCTTAAGGTTCCCTGTTTTTCTTATATTATAAATATTGCATAGTTTTTCTATTTCCCTCTCTGTTTATAAATTAGTATTGACACCACGTTCTTATCAGGAGTTACCAAAAGGAAAGTGGTTTTGTTGTGCGGACTGCAATAAAATTCATACTGCTTTACAGAAATTGATAGTTCGTGGAGAAGAGAAGATTCCCGATTCATCTCTGCATGTCGTGAGGAAGAAGCATGAAGAAAGTAGTTTGGATAGCAAGGCCAAACTTGATATAAGATGGAGGGTTCTTAGTGGGAAAATGACTTCTTCAGATGACACCAGAATAACACTTTCAAAGGCTGTCGCGATCTTCCATGTATATTAATTATTTCCTGCATAAACAAATTCCTTGCTGATCTTATCATCGTTAACTAGATGTCCAGCTTGTTAAAGCCTGTAAGGCTGTCATATAAGCTTTAAGTCTTCTAGTTGCCTGTGCATTTATTGCATGAGGCATCTTCCTTGTAGTGGTGTTGATTTGGATCTTTGATGTGAACATAAAGCTGTAGGAGTAGGACTAAAGTACTAATGGACTTATGATGTTTCTTTTTGGGTTTCTCAGGAGCGCTTTGATCCTATAAGTGACTCTGGATCGAGCAAAGGTGATCTCATCCCATCAATGGTTTATGGGTGAGCAATACGCATCATTTATGTGCATCTTTGTTATACTTGCTTAATAGTTACTGTGAATGATATCATCAATGCTTTGTTTGTTAGGACTTTTACGTTTTCAACAGGTTAAGTACATGAATTGGCATTAAACTAATTTCATCTGGTAATTTTTAGCCAAAGAAATGGTGGAAACTATTTTTGCTTATTTTATATTGCTCCTATGTTTTACTAGGGGTTTTACTCATCCTTCTAATTTCAAGTTTAAATTTGTACTGATTGTTCTTTATGTTTGTGTTATGATAAGTTATTTTAATACTTTTTTAATAATTAAACTTGTATTAGTACTTATATAACCAAGCTAGGCATAATTGTTTTTGCAGGAGAACTGCCAAGGGCCAAGATTTTGGTGGCATGTATTGTGCAATATTAACTGTCAAGTGAGTCGCTTTTTATTATTTTTGTTTGAGTTTCGGTTCGTTGTAGTCTTCTATACTTTTGATGTACCTGATTGCCAAGGTTCTTTTTTCTTGTCACGCAGTCAAGTGGTTGTCTCAGCTGGTATTTTCCGGATTTTTGGGCAAGAAGTGGCTGAAATTCCCTTAGTTGCAACAAGTTCTGATAGTCAAGGACAGGTAATTAACACTAAAATCCTTCCCCCCCTCAAATGTCTTTTCTTCATTTTGATTAGGAGACATGGAGCGGTCCGACTAAAAACAACTTTGACATTGCAGGGTTATTTCCAATGCCTCTTCAATTGCATCGAGAAGTTGCTTGGGTTCCTAAAAGTGAAAATGCTTGTGCTCCCAGCCGCCAGTGAGGCAGAATCCATTTGGACCAAGAAATTCAGATTCTGCAAGATAACCCAGGAAGAGGTAATAACCATTCCTACCTTCGTCTCTTGAAGGAATGGGATCTGTTATATGGATGAAATGTAACGAATTGTTTATCTTTTTGTAAATATTAAAACAGCTAAACAACTATAAAAGAGACTACCAGATGATGATCTTCCAGGGTACATCGATACTTCAGAAGCCGGTTCCAGCTATTCGACTGATTGGTAAAGTAGAAGATGAATGACAGACACCATTAAGTGTCGTTGAAACTGGCGAGTGGAGCAGCAAGTTTTTGAACAGGAAAGTACAGTAAAGGGTTGCTTTCGATACCCTTCTTTTTTGTACAGGAAAAAAGATGGAAAATCAATTAAATATGTTTCCTTTTTCCTTTTCTTTTTCTGGGTTTTTAGCTTTGAAATGAGGGGGAAAGTGAGTTGTCCATTATAAAGAAAAATTGGGGGCGCAAGTCAAGTATATAATCCGGCAATTTCCAAGTTTTTAGTTTTGATTCGAAGTGTATTTGTTATTCATTTAGTTTTAATTATATTGGACTTGGGATTTTAAATGTGATTTATATAATCACCAAAAAATAACAAACTGAAATTAATAGAGTAAATAATTTTTCGGATAAATCACAGCAAGTTTATATTTAAAAGATGGTATTTGATTTTTGAAATTATTGATGTCTGCTTTCCTTAATGGCATAAACGATTAAATGCACGACTGTAATTTATTTCATAATATTTTATTTTAGATTAAAATAACATTTTATAATTTAATAGTGTCAGATTGCTCAGATATATTAAAATATTGATTTAATATAATGGTATATCATTTGAAAAATAATTTAATTATTAAATTTATATAAACTTCAAATGTATCATGTCATTTTGTTAATTTATAATTTTTATTCATAAATGTGTTCTTGTCGCGCAAATAAAATGATAATGCGATTAAAATATTTTAAAAAAGTTAAAAAGTTATAATGCCTAATGAAACATAAAATACATCTTTATGACGTAATGCCTTTCTTAATTGATGTAATAACAATTTATTTTTTAATATTTATCTATTTTGTCAATTTAATTTTAATCATTCAATTTTTATGTTGATTTCATTTTGTTGCTGAAAATAAAATCCTTACAATTTAGTCATTGTAAGTAGACGAATTTATCATTTTTTAGGCACTCAATTGTTAAATCTTTTAATTGGTTTAGTAACACGTTTTGGTGATCAATTGTGTGGTTTACCTTATTATAATTAAAATGTTAAAATATGTTTTAAGTCCTTGTACTCTTAATTTATTTGGAATTTAATCCCTTCACTTTCCTAAATTTATTTGGAATTGTCAAATTCAATACTCTGAGAAATACTTCGATGATACTTATGAATACAGGTACTACTTGATTTCCTTTCTGTTTTATATTCAGATCGTAAGGTTATGGATTTCGATTTCATCCTCTTTTTTAATTTTCTTTTTTGTTGGTGATTGTACAGACACGTCGTTCTTCCTCCTGAAGTGGCCAAACTTCTCCCTAAGAATCGCCTCCTTTCTGAAGTAGGTTTGCTGTTTCTTAGGGTTTTACGAAATGTTCAATTTCCCTTTTGATTAGATTCAAAATGGAATTCGCTACTTGTTGAATTCAACAATTCCCATGAATTATAAAATAAAAAGGAATAATTATAAATAATCATGATTATCAGCTCTTATTTGATTGTTCCTCCGTGATGTAAAATGAATGAAAATAATTGGCTTTCTATAGAGCAAATATAATTCATTTTACAAATGTGGGTAATGTTGCACTGATTGAAAAGCATGATTAGTTCTTCCCAAACTCGCTCATATGATATAAGCCTTAGATTTCTTGGTTTTGTGATGCTTGTCAAATAGTTGGCCCCAAGGATCATGGTTTAAACTTTGATATTGTCATCCTTTTCTCTCAGATACATTATCTTATGGTTTGTGATATTTTTTTCACTGTATTTTCTGTTGATCTGAAGCAAATTGTCTTGATTTTGTTACCCGTATTATATTTTGGCTCATTCTGCCATGCCATTTTGATTTTGTAGAATGAGTGGCGTGCAATCGGAGTACAGCAGAGTCGTGGGTGAGTTCATTATGCTGTTCATCGTCCTGAACCACATATCATGCTTTTCAGGAGGCCTCTTAACTATCAGCAGCAGCAGGAGACTCTGGCTCAGCAAAATATGCTTGCCAAGTAATTACATCAGCTTTTTAGTATTCTAAACATAGGGTGAAAACAGTTTGGGTGTTCTGGAACTCATGGATTGTTTTTCTATTGTGGAGAATTCCCTGTTTAGCTAGCTTTGCTTCTTATTTTCTTTCTCTATGACCTGATCTCATTGTCACTCTACATCTATGGAGAAATACACTCAACATTTAACAAGCACGTGTGATATAGAGAATGATTCTTCCTCAATTTCTGACCTGGGTTATGATTCTGGTTACTCCCTTGGTTCACCGACAAAGCCTAAGCCAAACGTTGATTCTCATGAATTATTACATTGGGTAGATTCTGCCATTATGGGGAAGCCTGAAAGCTTGGAGAAGCTGAAGAATTTTGCAAGTGGGATTGAGACTTTTGAAAGCAGGAAAGATGGGGATCGCATTCCCTTTTTGGTTGTTAATTCGCTTAGTGATATAATTGGTGGAGTTGAAAGTTTTGAAGAGGATGAGGAAAAGAATCCTCCAAGCATGATGCAAAACTCTAGGGCTGCCATTGTGGCAGCTGAGCTAATTCCTTGGCTTCACTGAAAAGGAAATTGTGATTTTGTTAAGTCTGCCAGGACATAGAGGGTTAGAGGCTTGCCGGTTGTGATTTATAGTATAAATTTATCGCAATATTAAATTAATATTCCTCATTAATTATTTTATTATACATATCTCTCTCCTCATTTTATTTAGAAATCTATATATCTGTCAGATTGTTGTTGTTTTTTTATAGGAGATGACTTCATAAATCACTTTTTATAAGACACGATTTTGGTGTGATAAGATAAAAAAATTAATTTTATGCCTCTTTTAGTATAGAAATCGTTTTTTGTAGGACGTGACTTTAAAAATCGAGTTTTTTAGAAAGTGACTTTCTACTTATGCGATCTGATAGAAGTATAGATAAGTGTTACCATTTAACTAGAGGGGAAAATTAAATTTAATAAATTGAATATAAATAATTATTTTTTTAATAAAGTGACGACAGATCTTCCAGCTTAGCTGAAAGCTTAATTTAGGGACCCGAAAAAGCATACCCTTCACCCGACCCGTCTCGAATTAGGACAAAAAAATTCGATCCTATCTGACCCGATTTTTAAACTTTAAAATCCGACCTGACTCGAATTAGGGCGAAACAATTCGATCTTATCCGACCTGATTTTTAAACTTTAAAATCCGACCCGACCCGAATTGAATCGAATCATTTAAAAAATATATTTTAGGGACTTAATTGTAAAAAAATAAAATTTAAGAATCTAATTGTAAATAAAATAAATTTTCACTAACCTAATTGTAAAAAAATAATTTTAGTGACCTAATTATATAAAATATATTTAAAGAGGGATCATAATTGCAAATATCTCTAAAATACATATGAAAAAATTACACTATTAGTCCTGGATCGGGTCGGATTTTTCTACCCTAAATCTGAACCCGAATCGAACCGAACCCGAATTTTCTTTAAAGAACCTGATCCGTTTGGACCGGGTTGGGTCGGAACCCGGCAGATTCGGGTTTCGTGCTCATCCTTAGTTATAGTAGTATCTGGTCTATAATATACTCTCAACCATTGGATATAGATCGTTCAATTACTGTGTTGACATTACTGATGCTCGAACATATGCCCTCCAAGAACAATAATCATTCCGTTAACCGATGAGGTTTAGATAATTTTAAAACTCTTAAAACAAAACGTCCTTAAAACCAAAATATGTTTTTAAAACTCCCTTGGTGATTTCTAAATTAGAATCAGTAACAACTATTTTTTTAATGACATGTCAACTTCAAAACCTTCCATATCATTTCTGAAAATCTTATGTAGATGAGTATTTAATGCTTAATTTAATGATAAGCAATGGTTTTAATGTTCCCTGAACGACTATAAACGATTAAAAGTGATTAAAAACATATAAAATAGGTCTTCAAACAATAATAAAATGATAAAAAAATCTATTCAAATTTTAAAAGAATTAAATTTTAACACGTGCTCAATTTTTTTTTTTTATCTTTCTTATAAACACTAATGTTATTCATTATTGTATATCTTTCTCTAAGGATTTATCGGGTGTGTGAGAAAACATAATTTTGCAAACATATTTTTTGCGAGGACTTTTAAATTTTATTTTTTCGCATTTGTTTTTAGAAAAAATCTAATAGACATTATTAAATTATGTAAGGTTGGTCCTTATCTTAAAAGAAAGACAAAATAATGAATTTGTAAAAAAATCCTTATCGAGGTAATCAAGGTAGTAAATATAAGCACCATTGAGGTAATTGAACCACTATAAATTCTCTTGCAATTTTCTTTATCTGCAATTAGTTTCCACCACTCTTTAAAATTTTAATTTGCCCCTTTTGACTTTTATCGATCGATTGTTACACCCAACGTTATTATCTTTGTTGTCTCACATTTTCTTATATCATGGGTTCTAGACGCACTATGATCAATCACTTCCCTCTTCAAAAATCTTTTTAAAAAAGGAAAATTTTTGTTTAAATTTTATTTTATTTTGGTCACTTGGATTTAAAAATATTATCCTTGTCACTTACGTTCGAGAGTATTTCTTACTATTTATGATTACCATGAAAAATTAATTACTGTAACAAGTGATAACAGTTCAATTATCATGGCAACTAAACTGTAATTCGTTGTCTCCTCAATGTTCAATACCTTCAAATTATTCCTAACTAAAAAACCGATATTTGTACATGACTTGGTGATACTAAAGCCACAACCTTTAATTGTTTCTAAAGCAAACCTCCTTACTTGCTAATGTGAGTTTAGTTGACAAATTAGTATTTTATAAGCACGTCAGTTAATAGAAAACTAATAAGAGAAGGCCCTGCAGGTACATGTGCCACTGTCCATCTTCATCTTTAATTGCATTGCCAATCTGTTTCTCTTTCGACATCTCACGCAACTCACTGCCCACATGCTTTGCCTTGACGAAGATTCACACAAAAACATATTGAACAGTTATTGTTCCTGGAGGTCACGGGCTCGAGTACTATTACTGTCAGCACAGTGATTGAGCGATCAATGTCTAATGGTTGAAAGTATATAAACTCTAGAACATTTAAAATAAAAATAATATTCATCTTAAAGATATTAAATTTAAATATTTTTATATATAAAATGTATATACTTTCTTAAAGGGTAATAAATAAATAAATCATGCCAACTATTAGTTATTGTAAAGTGATGTTTTGTCCATGAATTGCAGTGACTTGCAAAGTAAGGGATGGTACAGTTGGTTTATTAGGTGTAACCAAGAGGAGGCTGAGACATCAACCTTTAAAACTCATTTATTTTTATAACAAAATTAAAAATTAAAAAAAAAAAAAACGTATAAAGACAGATAGGTACATATGGTCTGGACAGTTTCCAACTCACCTGGGCTATCTGTTTGTGGTGGAGTGGGAGAGTGGGAGATCGAAGAGAATTTTTAAAAATATTTTTAGTTTTTTTATTTTATTTTTCTAACTCAAATAAATAAATAAATAATCAACAAAGTGAAGATAACAACCTAATCCACAATTTTTTGGTTGTGGTGGTGATGCTACCCAACCTTGGATAATCAATTAACATCTGATCTGAAAAAAAATAGGATAATTTAATTTAAAATTAAATTTTAGAATATAAGTTTAATTATGTTTTGAAGTATAAGTTAAAAATTAAAAAAATATTATTTTTTAAATCGTCATTTACGAGTGACGTTCTCTTTCATCGCTGTAGTTTTTGTCCTAAATTTTAAATTTTAAATTTATTATTTTGTCAATTAAAAACTCTAAATAACCTATATATCCAGCTAAGCATGGGATCTAATAAATACCCTTTATGAATTTGATTTTTGTTAATTTTTTGTTCGAGTCAAAATATTTATCGTCGATAACAGTAACTAATTTTTTTATCATGAGTACTATCACTTAGAGGTAAAGGACTGATCATAAAATGTATTTTATTCTTATTAATAAAAATTATATTTTTGATCTTATGATTAATAATGGGATTATATTTTATGATCCGATTATATATATATCTTTAAATTTATAAAATATATTTTTTTCATAAAATAAAATAAAAGATGCCCTCGTCACTCACTTTTCGTGAATGAAAGGCAACCACTTACTCAAAGTATTCCACTTCAACAAGTAGATCATCAAAACTCACAACTCTAATAATAACAAAAAATTTATAAAAAAAATCAAAGAATTATAATAACTGTAAATAATATTATCGAATTGAAACAATATCCTAATCATCTTCTGTTGCTCCTGATCATCTTTTGTTTCAGTAATGGCAATCTACCAAAGCTGGAGGGGAGAAAACTATAGCTTGTTTAGCTGCTCCCAAAGGGAACATGGATTCCCCTAAATCATCTTCTGGCGCAGGGAGATTGAGATCAAAAGAAAGAATATTTCTGGGTTTATTGTCATCGACATTGCTGGTGTCAGTCGTAGTGGTTGACGTGGCTGTTGTTGCTGCCGCAGCCCTGTGCCGTCTCATGTGACCGCCAAGGGCTTGACCCGACGTGAATTCCGAACCACAGATGGAACACTCGTGAATTTTGTTACTCTTGTTCCCTGGACAAGCTTTGTGGTTGCTTACTTGTAAAGCAAGAACAGGACTTTCCGAGAGTGGTTCTTGATCGATATGGTCTTCTGCCAAGGGAGAAGAGCTGCCACCGCCGCCGCCAGCCTTGTTCTTCTTGTGGCTTGCCCTATGCCCTCCCAGTGCTTGGAACGAAGGGAAAGACCTGTTACAAGTTTTACACTCGTAAACATAAACGCCAGCTTTGTTTGTGGTCGAACTCGACGTAATCTCAGACAACTTCCGACAACCCATTTTTCCAACCTTGAATTTCCCTTCATCAACTCTACTCTTGGGACCATCACTTTGGGCTAACATGATTAAACAGTTCGCCATATCTTCTTCTTCCTCTATGCTCTCACCAGACGTCGTCGGAGAGAATGAAATCGAGTTATACTCCTCCACCCCTCCTCCTCCGGCGGTTGAGGAGCTGGACGTCACAGTGACAGCAAGAGGGGAGGATGGCCTTTTTCTCTTCGTCCGTTTTCCCTTGCTGATCAAAGTTTGAGGACGATGATCATTAGATCCCACAAATTCCTGTTGATGAGCTTGCATATCCACCATATCCACACCTAATCTGCACCAAATTCAGCTAAGAAGAGTATAAAAATACAGAAAAATGTGAGCAAACAAAGGAGATGAGCAAAAGGTAGAGAGAGTGAGAGAGTGAATCCTTATATACTTATTATTATATTCCTCAATACTTTTCTATTTAGTAATATATCTCCACTATATTACCTTACTATATCTGACACCATTCTTCCTCCATTTTGCTTGACTACTTTCCAGGTATTACTATTACCAGAAACAAAGCACAAGGTAAATTTAACAAAGGTTAAATTACACATATAATCCTTTAATTATATGATATTTTCTAAATTCAGAAAAACAAAGATCATTCAACTTAATAAAATGGCATAAATGAAAAATCTAACCCATAAGCTACTCTTTGTTTATTTTTTTAAAATTAATTTTTAATTAAAATAAATACTTAAACTATTATTTTTGGTTATTTTGATTTCAATAGACGATAGTTATTTAAGTTAAAAAATATTATCTTAATCACTAAGATATTGACATGTTGCAAATATTTTTTAACAATAGCTAGTGTAGGACTAGGAGCAAAATAAATTTTTTTAAAAAATTAAATATATAAAAATAAAATCTTCTAATAATGTCACCACCTGATTGAATAATTAAAATGTTTTATTAAAATAAAATTATTACTAAATTAAAAATGTGTAAAACAACTAAATATGTAATTATATTATTTTATTTTCTAAATATCATGTTATCACTCTATTAAGTTTTAGCAATGGATAGTTTATTAAAAACCATTTTAATAATTATATGATATATTTGTCACTTTTAAAAAAATAAATCATTTTAATACTAATTTTATAATTAGATGATTTTTTATATAGTTTATATTTTCTTATTTAGATAAATGATATTTTGTCCATCCAAAGTAATTGCATCAACAAATAACCATTAGATAAACTGCAAAACAGGGCATTAGTACTGAGAGGAAAAATAAAATAAACAAACTAATAAATAATTGGATAAATCTATTAATATCCATCCAAAAATAGGTTTGATAACCGAAACTATCCATTTAAATCTCGGATATTTTGATATTAAATCTATTCAATTAAGTCAAAACCGAACTGTTCTCATACGGCCTACAAAAGAAGAGTGACTGCAGAATAAAAACACCTTTCGTATTTTATAAAAGAGAAAAATTCTTACGGACATGTCAAAGACCACAACCTCTACCACAAGCCATGCCAAGCCATGCTAGACTGTGACAACAATGCACAAGAGACTCTTTTGTTCTCTATCATATAATTTTGTATCAATACAAATCAACCTGTAGTTGTACGCTAAGATTCAAAAATTTTAATAAACTAATTTGGTATTGATACATTATGAGTATTAGTAATCAAATATACCATACCAGTACATGAAGACTAATACCAGCACTAATTGGGCATTCTGGTTGAAAATATTAACTTTTTTAATTTTCAGAAGGCTAAAAATTGTAAGATTCATTCTAATATATCCATAATGATATAAGTTATGAAACTGAAAAAAATGTGATTTTGGCTTCTTTATAGGAACTTAATGAGTAAAAATATAAAACGTAATTAGCTGACTCAATAGTAATTGTAGGCGTGTAAATGAACTCTGCGATTGCGTGCAAGTGTACACGTTCAAGTTATAGTATAAATGTATCGAACCCACAGGGATTGGTGCGCCTTTTAGAATTTAATCTCTTGCACTGTAATAATAAAAACACAATTTATTTAGAAGGTTGTATCGAAATAAACTAAAATAATAAATGAGCAATAAAATAGTTGAGATAATGATTGAGAAACGAGGCTGGGTTATTCCGAATTATGAATGACTGTCGAATGATTTCGTCTTCGTGAATGGGTGCTCGCACCCCCTACTTGCCGAGACAATTGGGCTTAATCGATTGCTTATGGCATTTCTCCGAGTTGTCAGTTCGTATATTGTTTGGGCAATGACGACGAGGGAATTGTTTGGGCAATGTTGGGCAACTATCCTTGAAGTTCGGTAAAGCGTAACTTTTCTTAGCCGTTGAAATCCTGCACTTATCCCTAAGCCGGATTAGTTCTTTCGCACTTGGATCGAACCATATCTACTCGTTTCGTGAATCCAATCCTCCCGAATCTGGATAAATAAATTGTTTGTCGAGTCCTCTCTCGATTCTCTCACAAACAAGTTTAATTGCCAAGAGTAGATAAACCCCAATTAAGAACACACCAAACACTTAAATAAAATTAAACTAAATATTCATAACATAGAAATAACCCAAGCCAACTAAAATTAGTTCATGGCTGGGCAATAGTTGCCGAATAACATTCCTCTCATCACTCCAAATAATAAAAGAGACAAAGAAAAACAATTGTCACTTGCTTCCTCTTCGATCTCCCGCTCCAGCCTTCTCTTCCTCTCTTAGACGCCAAGCCCCTTCTTTTATGGAGATTTTCGGTCAGCAAAGTTAAAGGAATAATATAGACATGGAAATAATCAAGTTAGAATATTTCCCTTTCTAATATATATTTCCTTCTTTGTTTGATCCTTTAATCTTTTCATATCTTCTTTCCATAGATAGCTCTCCATCAAAGATTTCCTTCTGCAATTAAATAAATAAACCACAACAGCATCTTTTCTACCGAAAATAACCAAAAATAATCAAACAAGGAAATAAAGTGACAATCAAGGAAATAAAAGAAAAATGCATGAAAATAATAAAATACAACTAATTATGTGCTTAAGTATAGCAATAATAATGAATAAAAAAGTAATAAAATCAATACTTTTGAACACTCATCAGTAATGATATCTATATAGTTCACGATGATTGTTATAATGTTAAATCGTACTATGTGAATACTTATACGATTGAGTCACTTGATTTATGAGATCTAGATACTTGAGAGATATTGCAACAGTACTATGATAAGTCAACCAAATGAACACTTAGATACTGTATGACTCGAGACTTATTCGAAGATACTTAAGGAGAGATTTTAAGTATGAGTGTATGTCCTGATGTTATACGACTTAGGACCGAGTCCGAATGCATGTTCATATGTTGGGTGACCCAAGCTTTATTCAAGGTTTTGTGGTTTTTATGATGTGATTGATGATAGCATGATATGTTTATTCAATAAAGTATGATTTAGGCGATAAGTATTAGCGTTATATATTATTTATATTATCATGTTAACATTTTGTTACACGTTCAAGTTTATGATCCACATGAAACATGGTATAATAGAGGTGTATCAAATGAGTTTTATGAGCACAATGTTAAAAATTATTATTTTTATTTGAATATTTTTAGGCTGTAGCATTGCATTCAATGAACCCCATCGAAGTAAGACATCATCAATTCATCGGCCTGTTCAAGATTATAATACTTAAATTTTTAGCAATGTATTTACAAGACCCTTGATTATGTCTGCAACTCATATTTTGAATTTATGTGATTATATCAAATGATTTTAATTCTTTGTTTTAAATTGGAGTTCCTTTTGTAAATGATTTAACTATCTTTTGTTGTTTTATTTGAAATATTGTTGGACTTATGAAAATGATGGTAGTTTGAGCTAAATCTAGTTAAAATTTTTACTTATGAGTTTGAGTTTGTGCCTCAAATGTGACGCCAGGCTTAAGGCGTTACAAAGATTATTTTTTTTAATCTATTTTTTCTTGTGATACTCTTTAAATTTTTTACTGTTAATCTTAATCATCCATTTACCTTCGTCTCATAGTCCAAAACTTTCAAGTTTTATATAGTATAAGATGATCATATATGATCAAATTACACATCATAAAAGTTTTTAATTTCTATTCATTTTTCAGATTGTTGGATGAAAAAATTGGATGACCGAGAGAAAAAAAAAAGAGTTACGTGAAGATTATCGTTCGAAAAAAACACATGTCTGTCGCATGAAAAAACTGTTTGTTTAGAATATTGCACATCTGCGGTCAAAGAGTAAAAAAAATTTCTTTCATATTATAAAGAAAAACTAAAACGAAAGGTACAATTTCATCTTTCTTATACCTAAAGCAACGATTGCCGATGACAACAATTTATTTCTTTATTATTATACTCATATATATTTATTTAATTTCACATTAAAGAACAAGCATGAGGATTCTCGTCACTGAAAGCTGAACCTGTTTGATGGCCAAAAATAGTTGACTGAACCGGAAGACCATAATAAGAAGGATCATTGCTATCATATCCATGCTTATAGTAGTTGTAAGACGACGAAGGCTGAGGTGCATAATACGTCATCGGGCCATTGCATTGGTGTTGATTGTAGTAGTGATTACCAAAACTATGGTGCTCAGGGTTGTACGGCAACTGCCACAGCTCGGCTCGCCGCCCGGTTCTCCTAACAGTTTTAAGAACCTTTTTCTGGTCAGCATATCCGGTTACCGTCACCTTTTGCATGCCCATATCGACGTCCACTTCGTCCACCCCTGTATGAACGCAGGAATTCCACAATGTTAATTATCAACTGGATTTTACTTTAACCATAATTTTAGAAGAAATTTTGGAAATATTCTAATAAAAAATTATTTTAGAATATAAATGATCTTAGACTATATTTTAGATTTTAAATCAATTTTTATGGTGTAAGAAAGAGAACACCATATGCACGTATCATTCTCCTAAGTTGTCATTTGCAGGCGGTGTTCTCTTATTGCACTACAGTCTTTAGCCTAAATTCAAAATAAACTTCAAACACACTATTTTTTTTAAATAAAAATGCTAAACGATATATATATATAACAGAACCATAATTCTATATCGATCTAGCGGTATAAACTACCTTTGAGCTTCTGAAGTGCACTTTTCACCTTGCTTTCACATCCAGCACAATCCATATGAACTCTCATCTCTATGATCTGAGAACATAATCGAATTACCAAAAGAATTAAAAGCAGGGTCAAAGCTAAGATTTAAAATTAAAAAAATTAGGTATAGGAAGACGAATATCTCACCCTACTTAGCTTTATCACCGATTATAAGTATGTAACCCTAAAGATATCGTATTGAATTATAGATATTCTTACCGTCATTTTCCTTGCTTGAAAGGCCGAGAGAAACTCGTGTCGAACGGTGTGTATAACTAAGATATTTGACTGTGGATGATCGGAATATAACAGATAGAAAGTTGTTCTTGTTTATATATAAACCTTGGTATGGTCCTCTATGATTATAATATATATTCAATTATTGTATTTATTATTCATTGCACCGACCTTGTAGTTTCTCAACGGTATTGTTGGAGCAAAGTTGAGAGTGGATAGCTTTGGGAAAGACAAACCACGGTGCCTTGGCATGGGCATCCGCACTTGTTAACTTAGTAACATGCTTTGATCCATGTGGGACGGTGTTGACCTGAAATGATATTCGATTGTTTAATCTCTTCCACGTGAAAGTAGCTTAAGTTGCTGTCATTTCTTTCGACAGAAAAACACTAAGATTTATTATTATTATCACTACAAAGGAAATTCACCTTTAGTGACATTTAAAATTATCACTAAAAATATTCAATTTAAACACTAAAACTAAAAAAATTATTAGATAAATTTTGTCATAGTTTCATTTAAAGAGAATTTTTTATTTTAGTTTTTAATGTAAATTTTATCTTTTTCCTATATGGTACATAGTACATAGTTATCGAGAGATTATAGTATGGGTTTGGCTCGTCACGTCATATATGGTCCCTAATCAATAAAAATCACTCATTTTACCACTATTCATCCATGTCAATAGTCTAACTTTCAGAAGAAAAAAAAATTAAATGACATGGAAAAACGAGTAGAGATTCATTGGTTAGAAAAACTGACTTGTAAGATAGTAGTAAAGTGAGTGATTATAATTGGATGGACTATGATTAATATGGTAAGCCAGACCCATAATATAATTTCTTATAATTATTTAAAAGTTATATTAAAGTGGATGAATCTCATTGAATGAACCATTTATGACATACTGAATTAAGTCAATTAAATAATTTATCTTAAAATAAATTAAATTTTTTAAATCGTCGCTATAATTCCGTCACAATTTTTTTTTGATAAAATAAAGATAGTAATCTTATTAATTATTCAAACTCGATGTGAGTACAACATTAGCATCAACATCGTCATGTAACAAAGATATCACCTCATCAGGAGGGAATGAAAAAATAAATGGGTTATAACTATCAGCAACATAAAGCTTAGATAACCTATCGGCCACCTTATTTGCTTCACGATTGATGTGAACAAATTGAACTTTCCATGGTTGTTGAAGCAGTATACCAATATGTTGAAGAAGTGTAGAGTAAGGTCCTAACATAGAAGATTCATGAAGCAATTGGGTCGCTTCTAAACTATTAGATTCCACAATAATTGAAACCACATCCATTCCAATCAAACATTTCAACCCCTCATAAATTGCCCATAATTTCGATTCTAATACCGAACATTTTCCGATTAGCTTTGCAAAACCAATGATCCATTTTCTAGTTGTATCACATACCACTTCTCTACATGAAGCTAGTCCATCCGACAGTCTTTTCGCGCTATCCACGTTAAATTTAACCTATTGTGACTATTAATTTGACAATATTCTAAAAATTATTACAATTATTTATTTTTGTGACTATTAATTTGACAGTGATATAAATAGAAACTTTAATGAATTTGTTTGACCCTAAAAATATATTTTGTGATAGATAATGTTGCCGAATTAAGTTTTTCTTTATTAAATGTTCAACGCTATTGTGATGAATAGGGATGTAAAAACAGTTACTCGGATGAGTTTCAGGTTAGGTAAAATCGGATACAGGTCATTTCAGGTTGATTTAATGTTTTGATTCGATTCGGGTCGGGTGCGAGTCTATTTCAGGTCTGGTCCATTTTAAGTCGGGTCCATTTCAGGTCGGGTCCGTTTCAGGTCGGATCCATTTTAGGTCAGGTACAAACGGTTCGTGTCCAAATCAGATAATTGACAGTTTCATTTCAGGTCGGGTAGATTTCAGGTCAGGTCCATTTCAGTTTGGTTGCATTCCAGGTCGGGTTCATTTCAAGTCGGTTTTGTTTCGGGTCGAATTATTTTTGATTTTATATTCATAATAATTTAAATTATTAATTTTGATTTTGTATAAATACATAAAAACGATAAATATTAAACGATAAAGCTAAAGATTAAATTTTGAAATTTTAAAAAATCAACATTAACTTGTAAGGACTCAATTAAAAAAATTAAAAATTAGAAACATTAAAGTAAATTAGAAAAATCAGTAATAATCAATTCAAATAAATTAACTTCAAAGTTATAAGGACTAAATTACAAAAATTAAAAATTAATAATAATTAAAAGTTTTAAAAATCTAACTTTAATACATTATAAAATAATTATATTATAGTTTAATATATTTTAAAAATAAAAAAATAGATAATATATAGAACTTATACTATAAACGGAATAATAGTTATATAAAATTAATACTATATAAAAAATTTATACTATATATAGAAAATATACTATAGATGGAGTAATATTATAAATGGACTAATATTGTTTTTAGAAATAGAATAATACTATATATGAGTTAATAATAGGCATAAAGATAATTTTAACCCTTAACGTTTACAGTTTTTGTCGTTTTGACCCTTATTCTTTTTTTGGGATAAATTTAGCCCTTAACCTATATCTTTTTGACAAATATCTTATTTTTTAACTAGCTTGATGATTGGACCGTTAAAAATTTAACAATGATATATATATGGAATATAATTTTAAATGATATTAAATATAACCTATCAAATATATATATATGGAATATAATTTTATTTCAATATAAAATATAAAACAATTAAAATTTAAATAAAATATTAAAAATTAATTAATTTTAAAATAAAAAAAAATTATAAAACATCCTTAACCCTAACTACGATAGAATCAAAATCTCATCTTAAAAAATATAAATACAATTCGAATAAGATTTTGATTTTATCGTAGTTAGGGTTAAAAATGTTTAATAATCTTATATTTTAGAATTAATTAATTTTTAATATTTATTTAAATTTTAATTGTTTTATATTTTATATTGGAATAAAATTATATTCTATATATATATGCATTTGATAGGTTCATGTCATGTCACTTAAAATTATATTCCATATATATATGTATCACCGTTAAATTTTTAACGGTCCAATCATCAAGCTAGTTAAAAAATAAGGTATTTGCCAAAAAGATATAGGTTAAGGGCTAAATTTATCCAAAAAAAGAATAAGGACCAAAACGACAAAAACTGTAAACGTTAAGGGTTAAAATTATCTTTATGCCTTAATAATATATATGAAATAATACTATTTTTGGAAATAAAATAATATTATAATAAAGAATAATATTATTTATGGCATAATACTATTTTTGCAAATGAAATAATATTATAAATGGAAAATAAAATTATAATATATACATAACATAAGTATATTTTAACATTCATATATAATTATATATGTATCAATGTATGTTATATGTATACATAGTGAATTAGTGATAGTAGTAGTATTATACATAGTACATTAATATATTAATATATATTATATATATGTCAATATATCATATATGTATGTTAATGTTAGATGTATATGTATATATAATAATTAGTAAATGTATTATGCATATTATATACTATGTATATATAACATATGTATATGTATAGTTGTATATAGTAATTAGTATATAATACATGTATATATGTATATATATCATATATGTATGTTATAACTTATATCAATACGCAATTATGTATATTGTATATGTATATGTATATATACATTAGTATATAGTACATATATATTATATATATATGTAATTTTATATCATGTGTGCTATAATCTATATGTATATGTATTGTATATATATATGTATATAATATATTATACATATATCATACATGTTAATATGTATATTAATTTTAGTACATGTATTATACATATATATGTTAATATGTCACATGTGTTAGTATGTATTAGTACATTATATATATTATATATATAGTATATTATATATGTATATTATATGTATATATATTATACATAATACATTTATACATTACATATATCATACATGTATATTAATTTTTAATGTATATATATAATATATATTATACATATATTATATATATAATATACATATATAACATATTATATATATATATATATCTAACATATTAATTATTATACATATTTAATATATTACACATATTTAATAAATATATATATCATATATAAATACTATATATTATAAATATTATATTAATACTATATAAATACATATTATATAAATATTATATCATATATATATACTATATAATATATTAATATACACAAATATATAATAATAATAATATAATATATACATACTAATATATTATATACTATATAAATATTAATTATATATACATACTATAAAATATATAAATATTATATAATATACATATAGTATAGAAATACTATATATTACATACTATAATATATATATAATAATAACAAAAATCCATTCCCGCCGCCCCAAAACCAAATTTTCCTCCATTCCCGTCCCCGTTCCCGCCCCCGCCCCACAAACCAAATTTCCCTCCATTCCTTTCCTGCCCCCGTCCCCCCCTCCCCACCACCACCACCACCACCACCACCACCACCACCACCACCACAAACGGAAATCAAAATTTCCTTTCTCACCCCTACCTCGGCTAAAATCAAAAAATTTTCTCCCCTCACCTTTGTTAAAATTAAAATATTTATTTCAAATTTTTAGGTCATGTCAGATCAAGTTAAATTTTAAAACTCTAAAATCAGGTCAAATAATAATAAGTCACTATTACATTGCTTCATGGTAAAAGGAAGTTTCAATTTCAGGATTTTTAGCGATAGAATGATAGTAACAAGTAGAAAAGAGAGTTACAGTTATAAAATATAACGATCCTATATACAGTGTTCCAACAAATTCAAGTATCGTACTCTTTAATATATCGATGCAGTGAGTCCTAATTTAATAGGTTCCTTGCAAGCATGCACATCCCAGAGACTTATGTAAGAAAATAATAGTTTCGAACATTGAGCTCGAAAGCTTAATAAATATGTTTCTATTCCACTTGCTTCATACGACTCATAAACATAAACGTCCAAATGTTTGAGGATAAATTTGTCAAAAATATTCTTGAACTCGATATTTTAAACCGAAACCAATATTTTTTAACAAACAATATAAGATTCTTTTGAAGTGTCTCGCACGTTTTACGACATGCGTTGAAACAAGTGAACAGTAAAAACATATGGTCCTTAAACTTCACCTATAGTGTTAAAATTATCATTCAGATTTGGCAAGTGAAAGCAACTTAGTCTTAGGCAGTTGTGGATCAGTCTGATAATACACTATATCTCCATTGTCGCTCACGTAATGATCTTTCCCAAGACTTGTGATTAGATTCTTTATCAAATGAATTGGTATAACCCCTGAATTCTTCGGCTCCCGGTAGTATTTTCCGATCACTGGTTTCGCCGCTCTAGTCTGCAAAACCAAAAGAAACACACAACTTTTGGACCAACTCAACTGAAATCAAGCTGTTGTTGAAATGGATGTTGTTTAAGAGTATTACAGCTTCAACCAAGTGATAATGAGGAATTTGAGGGAAGAGATGATGGATGACATGTGTGCCAATGTCATGGTGGATGTTGTTGAATAAACCATAATCACGATCCACTGCTGTAAGCCCTCCTCTGAGATAACTCCATTCCTATGGAATATACAACCAAATGCTCACAGATTTCATTGCCATCTCAGGAGTTTTTAACTGTCAAATATGTACATCATACAAAGGTAAATTGAAGTATTTAGGTAGGCTATGTTCTGTACCTTGCCACGATACCATGGAAGTTTCTGCTCATGGCCATGGTGGTGTAAATAAGTCACTAAATCCAGCCATATCACGAATATCTACGGAATTAAAATCAATGGTTGAGCATTCAGAAATTCCCTATGCATGTAAAACTAGGGTAGAAATTTCATGACTCAGACAGAGTTTAACCCGTTAACTCGTATGACCGTTCTCTATGACATACGACTAAGGTCTGATGAACATACCAAGTAGGGAGCACCGTAGAGCTTGAACATCAGGGATGGACCGACCGTAAAGGATAAGTAGGTGAGTAGAATTGCCATTGCAGACCAAATAGCAGTTGAAGTCATCACTAGTTTCCTCTCTTGGGAGATAAACAGGTTGCTGTAAGGGTTGAAATGTGATCCTTCCTTGCCTGGACTTCTATACCACTGTAATGAATATATAACAAAGATAGGCAAACTTAGGTCCTTAGTGGACATTATGCCCCTCTGTTCTTTCACAAAAAACTAAACAAGCTTTCTCACCAAATAAATAGGGTATGCAAATAAGGGGAAGGGGACGGTGAATCGCAGAAATCGGGTACTCCAGTCCAGTTTCTTGTAAATATTCTCAGGCAACTAAGATTAGAAACCATAGTATGAAGGATTAGTTTGAAGCTTGACACACATAATGAGTTATAAGGGAGGAAAAAGAAGGTCGAAAATGATGTACCGGAACCCATGACTCATCCTTCTCAACATTTCCATGGTTTTGATGATGAGTTCTATGACTTATTCTCCTGCAAGATTTCCAAATGATGTTATGTAGTTGCAATTGTAAAGAAAAAATGTTTTCCTACTTTAACTTACCATCCATGGTAAGGAACCAGAATTGAAGAATGTAAGATATGTCCCACCACACTATTCAAAAGAGCATTGTCTGAAAAGCTTCCATGACCACTGCAAATCCAAAACCATATAAGATTTGAACTGATCTAAAATTTAAGTTAAAACTTAAAACAAGCAAAAGAAAATTAAGTTAGATATGTTATGCATCATTACCAATCATGTCCAAGGACAAAGAGAGCCCAAAACATGGTTCCCTGCGCAAACCAATAGATTGGCCAAACAAACCAATTATTGAAGTACAATGCAGCTGCTGCTAATGCAAAAACCAGATGGACATCCCTCAAAACATAACTCATAGACCTCCAAGGATTCTTGATCCAACAGTGCTTCGGTATGGAAGCTCGGATATCGGCAATCCGGAATGGAGGAGGTGCACTCGGATCAAAATCGTCTTGCTCTTTGGTTCCATGAACCCCATTAACACACTCCCCTTTCAACTCCATTGTTTAAAATGATGTTTCCTCAGGAAGTTAGGCTGATATAGGTGATGGACAGGATAGCTAATTTATCTCCACTCTTTCAAGGCTTTAAAATGATGTGAAACTTAGAAATTAAGATTTATGCTAACTGAAAGCAAAAGGTTTTAAAGTATGGGATTGTCTATCTGTTTATTAAAAGGAAAACCTATATTCCTATCATACACACAATTCCTTTTCAGGTTTATCTTTTTAATTTTATGTTAATTAACTTAACTAGCCTATCTTCAAGTCTCTGAATTTATAGAAATTCATATGAAAGAAAAAATTCAGCTACCCCTTAAAGTAACAACTGTGAAAGAATGAAAAACAGAATAAATACAGAAAGTAAATTAATTTTTCATCAATCTTTACTTTGTTTGCATTTCAGGTATAGTTCTTGAACAGGAAAATGTGCTTAATTAACTTTTACTTAACATTTCATCAAACATATGTAGTGCCTTCTCTTGTGTTAATCATGAATATAACAAGTGCTAGTAGATATCTTCCTTTTTGGTACAACCAAATAAATGCAAGAATGAGCATCCATAAATGGGAATTGAAGAATAAAAGGTTTAGATTCATAAAGCTAAAGGGGTTGAAAAGAGTGATTTCATTAGCAAGAACTACTGAATAATGAGTTCCCATTTAAGAAAAAGATGGATTTCCAGTATAAACAAAAGGAAAGATAAAGTGCTGAAATTCTAGTTAATGGAAATTTTAAAACAATCTGTTCTCTGGGTGTTGAAAACCAACAGAAATCTACCTTTTTAGTGTGTTGGGAACAAATTCTAAAGACCACTAACTGAACTTTAACTTGATGAACAAGGAAACAAAAGCCTGTTTACATGGTGTTGGAATCTATTCCTTTTTGGTAATTTTAGAAAGATTTATGATTTCTAAAAGCTAAAGATTTTAGCAGATAAAATTTACTTTCCAGAATCCAACTATAAAACAAACAGGGTTCCCTCTTAAAGAAAACCCAATCTCAAAGGAGGATTTTAATCAGTTTAGTACATAAACAAGCTCCACTTAGGAAAGAATGAAGAACAATAAAACAATGCAATCTTAACGTATGGACCTGATGGAGTTGTGCAAGATTTTGATTCAGTGCTGCAACAAATATGGACGGTTTTGATTGTTTTTTAGGTGAAAACTCTGCAATGGGATAAACCCTTTTATAAGAAAGAAAAAAATAGATTAATGGTAGAGTTAAAATTTCATATCGAAAGAGACGAAGTTGAAAAAAAAAATATTTTTCTTAAAGTGAAAATCGTTTATCTCTTAATTATGTTTTTATTAATGTATCTATTTTAAATTAATGGATTTAGAGTTTAAAGTTAGAAATTATGGTTAGAGTTTAAGAAATCAGGGACAAGGTGTATTTTTAAGTGTAGGGTTTAAGAGTTAAAAAGTTAGAGTTGAAGCTTATAATTTATTTTTTAAAAATTTTAACCGGAAACGTAGAAGATTAATGGTATAAATTATATTATCAAGAAAATTTATAATTAAGAGAAAGAAAATATTTTATTACTTAGATTAATGGCATAAATCTTAAAATCGCACGTTAATTTACAATTATATTACTGAAAATTCACCTTATATTTTAATCGCACGTTAAATTATATTTAATTAATGTTTTCACTTTATATTTTTACTAAGTGAATCTTCACTCGGTAAAAATTATTTTTAAACATAATTTACAGTAAATATTACTGAAGATTCACTTGATAAAAAGATGAGATAAAAAAATTAATTAAATGAATGTATTTAATTGATTGGTTCAAAGATGTAGTAAAAAAGACTCATAATATAATTTTTCGAATTAATGGTATTTACAATTGTATTTGAGACTTACCCACATAGTGATTTTAATTAGTTTTATATCTTTTCATTTATTTTATTTTTAATAAATTATTTTGTTCTTGTGGCACGATATTATTCTACCTTTTAGTACGTTTTTCTTTTAATTTAGTTTTTATTAGGGTTGGATCTGACGACGCCACGACTGATCAAGATGGTGCTCCTTTTGTTATGTTGCTGATCTTCCTATATCGGACCCTCGATCTAGTATTGGATATGCGATTACATCTATTTTTTATCGCGATTGAGTGGTGGTAATGTCCTTGTTATCAACGTACCTTCATTGTAATATGCATTTTTATGTTGTTTGTTGATGATTTTACCTATCATTATCGTCGATTTGGGTGATGTTTGTACCTACTTTATTTCGAGTCTTTGAATTAGGTTATAATCTTTTTCTTATCTGGTCCTATTATGATCTTACGTCGCTAGTTTTATTTACTAGATATATATATATAGATTTAAGTGTTTTGTTTACTATGATGTAAACTCTCGTTGTAATTTCGAATCTATTTTTGTTTTAATAAAATTAGTAGATCTTTATTCAAAAAAATTTATATAATTATTTCAAAAAAATTATAAAAGATACTATTATAATCATTATAACCGATTAAAAAAATATTTCACAAATCCACCCCTTTCATTTCATCAATTTAAATAAATAAAACCAAGAGACTTGCACAAGAGTACAAACTACTGTCACTCAATTCTATACAGATCAAACAATTTGTATCCTTTGCCATGTTTGGGAACTTCTTTTTTCCTGAGTTAATCGTATAAATATAAAACATAATCTGTAAGAAATATACGTATAATTCTTGTGTTTAAATAACAAACAGCACCCATAAATTCGTATTTTGTATATATATGCACCTAAGAGATAGCTGCATTTGTTCTATTCTCCATGTCTTTCACAGCATCGATTATCTTTTGTCTCTGTTCAGCCCAGACAGTGAAAAATTCCGGGCTGGGACGCCTCTTAAGGGTGCAGGGTGGTGTCGGCGAAATTGCGGCGACTGCTGATTTCTTAAGCAATTCTTTTTGCTTGTCATCTGCAAAGCAGAGCAGGGATTCTTCGCATACTTGCTGAGCCGATGGTGGCGGGACTGGCTTAAAGTCTTGCAGCTTTGCATATTGTGAAATCAAGTGAAACATGTAATCGTAAACCCGATCCATGCTTATACTTTCCATCAATTGTTGCGCTCTTTTTCCGATTGCCTCCGCCTGATTTACCAAATAGATCAGAAAGAATGCAAACAACATAACCAAAAACATGTACAAGACGGTAATTTAAACCCGACAATGAACATGCTTCTTAGAGAAAGGTGATAAGTTGTGTTACTTGGACTGAGGGTCAAGTTTAATCCATGTTTCCGATATTTAAAAGTTCTTGATTATTTATAGGATCATACCATATAACCATCGGAAACGAATGCAGTGTATGACCAGGATTCTAGATTCAGCTAAACCGAAAATGGTTCCTACTTATTGGAAATTTAAGAGGTAAAAGATCACACCTGTGATGGGTGTGCATTTCCCCAGTCAACAGCAAACTTGATGGAGCGACATAAATCAATGGAAGAGACAGGCCAGTAGTTTAACTTCGGAACAAGAGCACGACTGAAGAAGTCTTCATATTGTGGGGAAATTAATAGAGGAAGTGAACCACAAGATAAAATATATTTCAAGCTTACAGACCAAGCATAGCCTTCAGCATATATCTTATAACTGCAGACAAAATGAAACACATATGTTAGTATATACATTTAAAGGCAATAAATTTTAACAAACAGTTGGTCTAGTAGGATGAGGAGCTAGGTTAGCAAGGTTAGGGGTTTGAATCCTAGCATTGTGAATGGAGAAAACTAGGTTGGGAGGGTCTCCTCCATAATGGGTCTCTACAAAACCCGATCTGGATTAGTCGGCCAATGGTTCAGAAACTCGTGGTTAAACCAAAAAAGTGAGGCATCATGACCCACCAAGACAATCTCAATAAGTGAAAACATTCTAAAAGGCTCATCTACTTAAAGCTTGGAGACCGAGTCAAAGACTACGGCAACTCATAGTTTTCAAGCTTGTTTAGGACTCCTAAGGAATACAGTCTAGGGAAGTTATAGGTCCGTCACACAAGCATATGACTATGTTCTCCTGAATCAAATGTGAATGATGGATATAGCTATGGGTGCTATGCTATAGAAATATCAGTAGAAAACATCTGAATATCTGCTGCAGTAAAATAACAATCAAAGAAGAGAACTCACCGATGATTACACTGATTGGATAGTTTGGACCGCTCATACCCAGCCTTTTCTTCTTCTGTCCAATTCTGTATGGCACAATAAAAAGCAACATCATCAAATAACATATATGTTATCATCATTATTGCATTTGGAGGAGCATAACTTTGGTTGTTATACTTATCATTTCTACGGAAGAGAAATTCTTGCATACACAATTTTAAAACCAACCTGACGGATAATTTCTGTACCCCACAAATTAGAGTCATTGCACTGCATTAGCTCCAAGCGTATCGGAGATTCAACGTCTGGGTTTCCTTTCCAAAAGGCACGTGTAATCTTCTTCTCCCATGTTTGAGCTTGTGATCCCTGCTTAATTTCTTTGAACTGTTCATCCCATGGATGTATATTTACCTCTGACCTATAGATAAGTCATTCATAAAGGCAAGCATAAAAATTCGAATCATTATCCACCAAAACTAACATAGATCAATCATAAACCATGTCTTTTATACCGGAACAGTAGCTGAGGCTAAAGAAAAATTGCAGGATAAAAAAAAAAGAGGGGCACTGAACATATACACACATATAGCGTACAGGATTCACATAACAAGAGAAACCCTTTAAAAAATACTTGGCTTTAACATTTACATTATGACTTATGGTGTAATTGACATGAAGCATGGATACAGTGACATACAATGGTACAAATATAAGCAATTTTCACGCAATTCAGAATTACATCAAATGGTCTACTCCACTTAACATGCTATCTGCATATTAACAATTTAAAAAATGGGGCAGTCCACAGCAAGTTTATCTCTAATCCCTTCTATCCCCAGATTATGAGCAATTCAAGCTAATCATATCAGTTCAAGTTTGGGTTGATTTTGCTCATTGTTAACACAGATTATGCACATACCATCTTATAGTGAATCTAGACAAATTATAATCTCAATAGAAGTTTGAGGTTCAATAATTCTTACCAACCCCAAAAGGACCAGTCAGGAAAAGGGATATCCAAGTGAGCCTCAGTCGTACAATAGCGGAATAGAGGTAACGGTAAAGACCCATTTCCGATTCCATTCCTCTCCATTGTAGGCTTATCCATGCAATCAAACATCATATCAACATCAGGGACCATCCCAGGATACTTTTTCAAAAGCTGTAAAATTCCCCATAGTGTAAACATCATTCTACTTTGTACACAAGCATAATACAAATCAACAAACAGTTTCCCTTCAACAATAACAATACGAAACGCGGCATATTCCTTGGCTTGAGTTATGTGGTCTATGGAAATACGGGTATTGAACCATGGTTCAAGATCACGGTAAATGAACTTGAAAAAGTCTGGGCATTTTGGAGGGCTATGGGATGAGACTAAACCCTGACGTTCCTCCAGTTTCTCCCCCGAGGGTTGAGCACCACCGTCGGTGGCGGCATAACGACAAGTTAGATAGGAGCATTGGATGATCTTGTAAGCGCGGGTATGTAGGGATTCCTCACTGAAGTTCTTCGGCGGGAAAATATGCCACGGCGTTGGCTCTAAATTATGTCCCACGATTGTTTTTGTATTAGAAGCAAAATTATCCACCTAAATCTCCCAGAAATAAAGAAAAAAACAGAAAAAAAAATCATCAGAACATTTCTCTTTTCATTGCAAACGAAATAAATACATATAAAAAAGAAAAGAAATAAAGGGTCGACCTTGTAGATGAGGAGGGCGACTAGGGGGAGGAAAGAAAGAGCAACGACGGAGAAGAAGATATAAGAAGGTGAGCGAGGGTGGGCAGAGTGAACCCCAACTTGTTTTTTCGCCATATTTGAATTTGAATTGCGGCGGCGCCCTGGAAATGGTGCCCTCTGCTTTTTGTTTTCTATGGAGACAGAAAACAAAAAGACATCATTATTAGTGATACCCTTTTTAGGGCAACTTTCTCTTACATTATATGTGTGTTTGGCATGGACATGGCGATGTTAGGTTCTCTACGCTCGACCTCCCCACCATCCACGTGGGTGGAGTGGAATTTCATACTTCCTCCGATGCCGCCTCCTGGCCTACGATTTTGTTCATTTTTTTCCTTTTTAATGATTTTAGCTCCTAAATACTTCCTGCAATTCTTCGCCGGCAATAGGATGTAAAAAGTTGATTCCAACAGAAAGCTTAATTAAAAAAAATCTATTTGAGTCGGAATCTGATTTAATCCGAAATATAATAATCTAAATCAGATTTGTATCCGTTTGTTGTTGACTCGAATCTGAGTTAAATCTGTTACTGTAGTAACCTAACTCGAATTGTATCCGATCGAGAATGACTCAAACTTAATTTCAATTTGTTACTGTGGACCTGAAATCCAATCTGTATTCGATTGAAACAAATCTGAACCCGAGTCTGACCTAACAGATAACCGATGTTACTCGACTGAATCGATCTGAGACCTGATTTTACCCGACCTGTTTTGAATCAGAGTTAATAAATGACCCGACTTGTTTTAAACTCGACATATTATTGACCTGGACTAATATTAACAAGACATAATATTTACATGACATATAATTAAATATATCTATAATTTAATATTTAAAATATTTATAAATATAATTAATCTTAAAAATAAAATTATACAAGAGAATTAATATTTATAAATATTTATATGACTTGTTTTATATAGGTCACGCCTAAAAAATCGAATCTCATACCGCTCTACACCTTATTTTACAATCATTTTAATTTGATTATGATCACTCAAAAATTAAAGTTTTAAATTTTATTTTTATTTAATTTAGTCTTTATTTAATTAAAATCAATTTATATATTTTAAAATTATTTCAATATGATCATAGAAAATTAGTTTAGTGATTAAAGAATTAGTCTTAAAGAACTAATTTGGTGATTTGAACTTAAGAGATTAGTGTTGTGCTTAAAGATTTAATAATATACATTTAAATATATATATATATTATATTAAAGTATATTATATAAGTATATTATATATATTATAAGTATATTATATATTACATATAATACATAAAGTATAATACATTAAAGTATATTATATATGCATTAAACTATATTATATACATCTAATATATATGAATATACATATATTAATGTATACATATACATACATACTTATATAAGTATACATACAATATATAAATTATATATATATGCATATCCCCGTACTTATTTTTCTATCCGGCACAACGATTTATCAATATATATAAGCTCAAAAATCAAATTGTTTATAGAAATTTTGGTATGTGGATTAAAAAAAGGGACCAAAATAACTTGTATTTGTGTAGTTCACATAGAAAAAGGAAGAATATGAAATCTAAACTTCCAAACCCTACCTATAAAAGCTGAAACCCTGTGATTGAGGGTTGGCTGCTCGAACGCTTCAATGCTGAGAAGTGATCATAAATTATTTATCAACAAATGACGACTCAGCAAGATCGATGGCACGGGCAAGAGCCGCAGCTTTATTCTCACACTCTCTCTGTTCATCAGCAGGAACACTATCTGCAACAATTCCAGCCCCAGCTTGGATGTGAGCAACCCATTCTCGACGCTTGTTCACATCTTTGTACGAATACATGGTGTCATAACGAGTCGCAGTTGGAAAGACGATGGTTCTCAGTGCAAGGGCAATGTCCATATCACCGGAGAATGAAATGCCTCCAAATCCACCACTATATGGTCCTCGCCTTGTAACTTCTAGTTGATCAATCAACTCCATTGCTTTTACCTGCATTGCAGTGTTAAGAAAATGGTAAACCAGAATGAAGTAAAGCTTACATAACCACCACTAGAAATAGAACAAGGTTGGTAAGAGGAAAACCTTTGGTGCCCCACTAACAGTTCCCACGGGCAATGCTGCACGCAAGGCATCCCAGCTAGTTAAACCATCAAGTAATTCTCCTGTGACCTGCATGTTCATATACAACATTGCCACTATGAACAACAGCATACGTAAGCATTGCATAGCTGCATAAATAATGCAAGAAAATAAGCTTAAGGTTCACATCTCCCCCATCTGGTTCATACATGTACTTCCAGAAAGGGTCAGCATACCGTTGAACTGATGTGCATAACATGGGAATACCGCTCGATATTCATCAGCTTTTCAACCTTAACAGATCCTGGCTTGGAAACCTGCATTAACGTAAATATGTACAAGCTTATGGCCAATGTATACAAGTAGAAATTATAGTCTATCTCTAATCGAGTATATTGCAAAAATGATGGTCTAAGTGAATTATTCACAACAAGAGCGTATATTTGCCAAAGTGATCCTGAGAATAAATAAGCAGCATGCTTGAGTAAATGATATATTAGAATTTCTGAAAACTTGAATTAAAAATTAAAGGTCAGTATTAGAAAAATAAACCTTTCCAACATCATTCCTTCCCAAGTCAACTAGCATAATGTGCTCTGCACACTGCTTTTCATCAGCTAAAAGTTCCTTTTCCAACATTAAATCTTCCTTGGGTGTTTTCCCTCTTCTAATGGTCCCAGCAAGAGGTCGATTAGTAATTTTTCCCTGCCAACAAGATATAAAGAAAAGGCAAAAAATGTCAGTTAACAGCAATCTAATGCAAAAACACTTTTGACGATAGGGGCAGATGGGTAATGTATTGGGAAACCTCACTAATAAACCATCAGATGAGGAACCATACCGGAACAGATATTGCATGAAAATATTCATTCAACAAATACCTTCTTCACACGAGTAAGAATTTCCGGACTGGAAGCAACAAGTATACACCCTCTAGCCTGATAAGAGGAAAAACATGTTCAAAAGCTAGAATATCATTAAGCAAAGCATTTACAACCAGGATAAAGGGGTAAACCTGCAAATATGTCATATATGGACTCGGATTAACTATCCTCAGGGCTCTATATATTTCAAACGGATCGGCAAATGTTCTGCGTTCAAAGCGCTGGCTTAATACAATTTGGAAAATATCACCGGCCATAATATGCTCTTTAGCCTGCAACACAGCCTCCTTGTATGCTTCACTTGTCATGCTTGATATATCCAATTTTGGGCCAAAAAGACGAGTAAACAACTTTATTGAACCTGCAGGTAGCTTTGGGCTGAATTGACAATTCAATCAGAAAATTTACAACTGAAAGTGAGGAAAGATGTTCAGAAAGGTATGTAATGAATAAGAAAACAATCACTCACGGATCTATATCATGTACTCTGGATACTAAAGTTTCCAATCTTTTCATGCCATCATTATAGGCCTCATCAACTGAAGAATATTGATCTAACCGCACCCAATGAATCACAAATGCTTTCTGCGATAAAAAATTTAATAAATCAAAGACAAGATCATTCTCAAAAGAAGCCACAAAGTCAACGTAAGTTTAAAATGAAGACTTCAAATAAAGATGCATAACTTCATTAGTGGAAATCACAAGAATCTTGGCATCACTATAAACCATTGAAACAGCCCTAAGTTATGAAAGAGCAAGTGTTACACAATTTCAACACATAAATTTAAGTAACACTAAAGGAAATAAGAGGTGCCACTAAATACATATACACCCTGGCAAATAAAACAAATGGAAATATACTAAGAGAGATATTGTATATACAGTATAGGCCAATGTAAAATACCTTCTCAACATGATCAAATACAATGACATCATCATAGAGGCCAAGATGAACATCTGGAAGGTTTCGGTCATCCAGGGGAGCGCTAGGGAATGGAAGCTTCTTTTTCTCTATATACCGCACTGTGTCATATGAGAAATAGCCAACCCAGCCACCTGAACAAATACGCTGTATAATTACACCATAATTTGGTGTCTACAAAAACAATAGCCTTCCATTCTTCTATTTCATCCATTAAACTGATGTGAAAAATAAATATTTCCAGAAATGTCAAATGGTAGCAGAATCCTAGAGTGATTATAAAAAATCAATACTAGATCATATACAAAAGGAAATAAAAAATAAACAAGATCAGAAAAAGCATAAAGTACAAAGTTAATTATAAAACCTACATACAATACCCAAAAGGGGAACAATGAACATGAAGCGAGGCTAAAGCTATTGGTCCACATCACTCACCACAAAATACTTCTGGAAGTTCGTCTATCCGTTGGGGCTCCCATCCCTCCATAATTCTCAGTGGAACAGTCATGGGATCATCCACAATCTCCTCCGTCATCTTCCCCTCGTCATGGTTCATAATTGTAACCATATTTTCTTTAGCCACTATTTCAATGCTAGGCTGAGCTCCAACAACACTATACCTTCCCTAACATCAATTAACCCAAAATACATGTGAACATAAATATAGTTCAACTGTAGTCTATAAAAATATAGCAGGCGCATGAAGAGGAACTTACAACACTGGAAGCCTGTAAACCAGGCTCGACAGACTCGAACAAAAAGCTCGGAGCATCCCTATCATCTTCCTTAACTAGACATCTATATGCTATCACTGGCGTCAAGTGATCCGAGAATATACATCGGTAAAGAGGAACTAAATTCCCATTCTTCGAAGCTTCTCGAAATTTCACTGACTGGTCAACTGTACACGTTCAAATCATATACATACATATATATTTAAAAGAAGATTCATGTATTGCATTAGCAGAATAAATTACAAACTAAAACATTCAATTTTATATATCAGTTACTCAAAAAAGTAAATCAGTGATAACATAAACCATTGGCGGCTTTAAAAATACCAATTTCAATCAGAATAAAAAGGAAATGACGTCTTTATCTTCTGCGCTTCCCCATGAACTAAATAGAACTCAAAAATCGTTTTTTTTTAATTTTGCGATCTAAGTGAGGACGATAGTACCTAGCGAAGGAGATGATGAAAGCGAAGAGCATTTCAGCGTACGGACGCGAGAAGTGGAGCCGATAAGAGAAATGGACCTCGAAAAGGAGCCGGGGAATCTTGGGATGCAGTTGACGGAAACGGTTGAAGAGAGACGGAGGGGAGTCGACGGGAGCCGAGTGGGAGTAAAGGCTAGGGTTTCCATGGTAGCGGCCATAGTAGCACTTGTCTTTCTTGTTCAAAAGTGAAACTGCAGCTCTGAAAACACTAAAATTTCAGTTTCCAAATATGAAGACAATGGCTAGGGCTTTGCGCTCACTGTCAAAGAGAGGAAAAGTCAGCTCCGTTGGCTGATATTATATTTTGATCAAGCTACTTAATATATAAAATAATTTTAAAAAAATATTCTTAAATTATTTAGTTTAAAATAATACTCTCTTCTTCCTACTATTTTGTTCATTATTGATTTTTTTAGTCAAACTTTTCAACTTTTACTTATTATAATTTTAAATATATTATTGATAAAAATATTAAAAAAATATGTTTTAAAAATCTTTAATAAAGTAGTTTAAAAATATATTTTTTAAAATTTAATAAATTAAAATATTTAAAATAACTATGGTCAAAGTTAAAAAAGTTTGACTTTTAAAAAATCAATAATGGACACCATATATGAGACAGAGGGAGTAGTATTTAATATTATTATAAAAATATTTTTAAAGTAAATAAAATATTTATTTTAAATAATTTTTAACATATATAAAATAATAATATAAATGAGAATAAATAAGTTTATTTAAAATATTTATAATAAAGTTAAAAATCAAAGGACTCTTTAAAAAAACTTTCTAAATTAAACTGAAAATAATTTTAACCCTAAAATAATTTAACGGGTTTGAATTAATTAGTCTTTTAATTAATAAGGATGATTATATATCGGATTATAGATTAAATCAATATCGAATAAATCCAATTATCATATTAATTTACGATTTAAATTAAGTACATCATTTTTATGCATAATGCTAACATTTAAGAATGATGTTACGACTTGTCAATATTTTATCTATTTTTATATTTACCTTCAAAAATAAAAATTAATTTGGATATTTAGTCTAGATTCATTAAGTCAAAATTAAGACTAAAGATGTAAAAAGCTGACTCGACTTGAAAACCCAATTGAAACTTGTTAGAGTCAGAACTTGGTTTGATCAGAGGATATAATGACATGAACACGATCTGTATCCGACTGTTGTTGATCCGAATCCGAGTTGGACATGTTACTGTAGTAATTGAACCTGAACTTTATCTGAACGAGAATGAACCGAACCCGATTTCAACCTGTTACTGTGAATCCAAAAACCGACCTGTATCCAACTGAAACGAGCCCGAACCTAAGTCTGACCTAGCAGATAAACGATATTATCCAACTGAATCGACCTGAGACCTGATTTTACCCGACCTATTTTGAACTCGACCTAATAAATGACCCGACTTGTTTTGAATTCGGCCTATTATTGACCTAAATTAATATTAACAATAGATTAAGATATTCATTTGAAACTACTTTAGGTTGGATAAAAAATTCTGCATATTTTTATATATGTTTCATCTAAAAAAATCGAATCTTGTGCCGCTCTATACCTTATTTTACAATTATTTTAAATTGGTTATTATCATTCGAAAATTAAGTTTTAAATTTTATTTTTTATTCAATTTGATCCTCATTTAATTAAAATTAGATTATATATTTTAAAATTTGTTTCAATTTGATCCTCGGTTATTAACATATTTCGAACCGAATTAATCGTTAATCGAACTTTCAAAAAAACTTCAGTCACTCACCGATCGAACAAAGTTCAGTGACCGACCGTTTAATCGAATTAATTCAATTTTATCGATTAATTCGGTTTAACCGACCGTTCAAACGCCCCCAGTTAAATACACATCTACTTACTCTATTTTCTTCAAAGCTTCCTTTCTTTACTCAATTTTTTCACAAATTTTCTTCTCACCTATTTAACCAAAAAAACTTAAAAAATATAAAACACATTTTCTTAATAACTAAAAACATGCATTAAAAATAAAAGTAATCAAATAATATTAATAAAATAAATATCTTACCCAAGATACATTTTTTTCTCCGAATCTTCTTTAAATTTTCTTCTGCACACTATGTATTCTCATCAACCCTTATTTAATCCCATAACAATTAAATCCCGACCACTCATACCACCTGCCCAATTAAATCCCACCATCCATCCAAACACTCAATTAACCCATAGATTTGATTCCGGCATGAAAGGCAGACGTGCCATGCTCACTTTCAAATTTTGAAACTATGCAATTGTTTGAATTTCATTCAAAGATGAAGCCTAATGCGCCAGTTTTAATTATTTCATTTTATTTTTAAAGTCGATTATAATGGATTCATTTTTATTTTTTTTATTATTTATAATCGAATTTATTTGAATTCAACTTTCCAATCACGGTAACAATTGTTATATTTTAAAAAGTAAATTATCAAATACTATACTTCGAGAAAAAAATAATTTAGAACAATATTTGAGGAAATTATCCAATTTTTAATGGTTTCACTTAGATTCAATATAAATATGAGTAGATTTTGTATTTTGAACAATTTTTTTACCCTAAAATTCAAGGTGGAGTCAAAAAAATTTAGGGGTATAAAAATTTATATTTTTATGATTTTTTTTAATTTACAAATAAATTTTTAAGCAAATAAAAATAACAATAAATATCAAAATTTTTTTGACGAGTGTCAAATTACTTTAAAACATCGTGACACCATAGTTAAGGGGTTGATTCCAAAAATGCTAAATTTGAGTTGTCCACGTTCTTTTGATTCAAAATTTTAATTGCTTTATTTCTTTCTCGTTCGTTAATGAAACGGTTGTTGTTCTCAAAAGTCACGAGTTCAAATACTAGTAATACCAACATAGTGATCGAACGATCAATATCCAATGATTAAAAATATATTTCAAAACATATATTATAACCATGATAGCTGATTTAAAAAAATATTTTACTGATTTCATTTTTTCTCTCTTTTGGGTTATTATCAGATTTATAATGAAGTTTATAAAAATTTAATTTACTCTATCCGTTGCCATCCACACACAAATTTAAAATAAAATATATCGCAATTTAAATATAATAAAATTTACTTTTAAATAATCTTATATTCCGCAATCAAACAATATTATCCTATATTTGCTCCAAATAAACCCAAAATAACATAATATTCTCAATAATAAATGTCTCATTACAGTAATAGTTAACTATGCTACCCAACTCTTCCTTTTTCTTAACTTTTTGCTGTCGAATATAAATATAAGAGTGTATAATCATCCAAATATATGAAGAAGAAAAACTTGAAAACATTAAAATGAAAAGGGCAATGCAATGCATCTTATTCATATTGTTCAAAAAAATATACTCCTTGAGAATTCAAGGGACAATAAGCAAGCCGTGTGTGTCTTCCTGGTTCGAACTAAAATCAATCGTAATATATTTCACCCCGGAATGCTTTCTTGGCCTGTCATCAATGGAAAAAGACGTTAACATATTCATCGATGGTATCGTGTCTGCCATCAAAATGCAATACATACCAGGACACGAGGATGGAGACATGCTCTAAATACATGAAAAATAATAAAATAAAAGTTTAAACTTATCCACATCGGTATCGAACACTCACACTTGAGTCCTAGTACCTCGTATAAACGAAATATATACCGAGTATAGATGAAATTTTGGCAAAGTTAATCTTTGAATTCTTGATCAATGAAGTTCTAACCTTTTTCTAAAGAAAACAAATCACCAAGGTACCAGTCAGACATTACATCACACAACTAATGCTGAGCAACAAAAATGGAACATTTCCAAATCTAGATGATTAACCTAAACTAGAATATATCCTCGCTAAGTTTTGGGAAATTCAAATTAAAGTTATAATATGTTTTCAGATAAAATCATATCCATACGATAAATTATGCAAAATATAAAATGAATCAAAGAGGTACAACACAAACGTTTATATGGGAAACAATTAATACATGATATGACAAGATTATAAAGTAACACAAATACACAAACAAGTTAATATCTGCTGAAAATAAATTGTTGATGTGTAAAATTTGTATACATAAAGGTTAGGATCCATTTGCATAGATTGCAAAACTATACACGTTTTCTGCATCGTTAGATCAGTAAAATAGATGGCTGAGATTAACTCCTTAATGTATATATATTTATAAGTTTTCAAAGTTAAATCACTATATAAAAGTATGTATAACATGTAATGGATTGATATATGACATTAACAGTTTCTTCAAACTGAAATAACAAATTAAGCAACATATAAAATATGACACAAATTGAATATAGGAAATAATTAAAACACAACATGAAAAATAACAAAAACCTAATATAATACACTTATATAAACAAGTATTAATATGTAAAAGTTCATATAAAATCTATAACAATTTAAACATATAAAAATTGATGTTACAACTGCTAAATCAACTCCCACATACATCTGAAGTCCTTCCTTGATGATATCCTTCAAATTACTTTTGAAGATTCCTTATGGGGGGAGCGCAAACTTTTAATGATATTAGTTAATATCTCAATCCGATAATAAACTTTCAAATTATTTTTAATGGCATTAACTACGAGTCCTCATCAAAGAAACACTCAATCTTAAGTTCACCAATATCATTCAATTGGGGACTACTTTTATACTATATGGATGTGGAGATCAAACTAGAAATTCTATTGCAAAATGGACAAAGGAGATAACTTATGCGCATGGATACATATATTTTACGGGGAAAAGAAAGGGGCAAATAATTGAATCTAAAATGAAGATCTTACTTGCTCAAGAGTCAAAAACATAACCACATTCCAAGATGCCAGCCGGCTAAAATTAGGAACAAAACCCTTATAAAAGGCAAGGAATCCCTGTGATGCATCAATTACCAAAGTTAATATTCAATATAATAAAGCTTTTCTAGTCAAAATTTGGTTTCTATGAAATTTTCACAAGATGACTCTTTGAGAAAGGGTTAGTGAAAAACATGTAATGAACCAAAAAAGCCAAATATTTTACAAAGATTGAATTTAACTAAACAGAGGGATAGTAATAATGATGATGGTACAAGTTTTCAGCTCAGAAACATGCAAACAGTTATAGTTCAGGTACCAATTTTGGCACTTATAGTACTATCAAACTATCAAGTATCAAGAACATAGAGCGAGAGAACAAAAGCAGATGTGTAAGGGAATCTATATAAAACAACAGAAAATCAACATACCTCATTCTTCAAAGTTCTAATAAAACAATCAAGAGTGTTTTTGTAGGCAGAGTCTCCCATCATTCTAGATTTTACCTGGAACATAATAAGCAGATCCAAACATCCCACATAAGTTTTTGTTAAATTCATTCAAGACATAGAGCTCCTCAATCTTCTATAAGAAAAGCCTTGTGTGTGTTTTGATGCTTAGAAAACAAAATAGACTAAAACCGAAGTATCAACACGGAGAAAGAGTCACAATTTAAACTGTATTATATGTGACCATGGCACGTCATTTTCCTTAACAACCACACGCAGCACAGTTGCACTTTAGCACGTAATGGCACAATGGCTAGGCAAAATTTTGAAGCGGAAACAGAAAAGCATGATTAAAATAAAATTTAATTTTATGACTGGTGATGCAAGAGCTTTAGTTTTTAAAATTTTCTTTTACTTCGGTAATATTTAGTAATTACAAGACATTATGGACGGTTAAGATTATAAAAATCTTTAGGGTTTCAATTTATAACCCCATGTTTTCTAAATTCCAACTTCTTTCTTGTTCATTTACTCAGCCCTAATTCTTTTCATTCAATCCTGTTCCCCCGAACCACATCCGTGGTGAGTTATAGGGAAAATTTTATGATACGGACAACAAATAACAGAAGTTACTAATGTTATAGTTCTTCACAAGTCTAGCAGATCAAGATGATGAAATCAAGATCAAATACCTACCACATCAATGGGAGAACCAATACAGACAGCAAAGAAACCTGCACCGAGACCCGCTAGAAGATGAGTTAGGATATTGTCCGAGAACCCCGGAATTTTCAAAATTGTCTGCATGATATGAATATTGTATAAGTTAGATCATACTCAGAACAACCATGCTAGGAAGCATGGTACCAGCTTTATCAAAATGATTAACTTCAAATTTGTTGACATTAAATTGAGAATTTACCTGTTTCACTTGATCATAACTGGCAAGTTCAGCAGCATTTACAATGGCATTTCGTGCAATGTTGGGTCCAAGCCCAGTCCACAGTGCCGCTAGTCCTTCCTGATTATTGAAAACTTTATATGATAAGCAAATTGATTTCTCAAAAAAAAAAGGATAACATTACTCTGATAAAACTGACTTCTCTAACTATTGTGTAGTACGCATCCAAAGTCCCATAATAGCGTCTAGCAACCCCAGCTGGAAGTTTTCGTTCAGCTTGCAGCCGAACTTTGACCAGATCAGTTGGATTAGCAACTGTAATAGCTATAGCACCTGTTGATGTAAGAAGTTTTTATAAGAGTTTATTGCAAATAAAAAGACAGGTTTATTATAAGTGCAGCAGCTATAAACAGACTAAAGGAGGTAGAAAACTTCGAAAGAAAGATGTATAGAGTTTAGTGTGGCAAAATAGTTACCATTGACTCACCAGTCAACAGAGCTGCTATAATTTTTTGGTACAAAGGAATATCTCCAACAAAATCAACACCAACTAAAAAAGTTTTGACCTGTCCATTTTACACACATGTATCAGACTATTACCAAAAACAATCCGGAACAAGCTAATTTGGCCATATAACAGTCTTACAGGTTCATACAACCCAATCCTTAGACCTCCATAAATGCATTGGCGATGTAAACCAGCAACTATTCCTTTCCAAAGTGCTGAAAAATGTTCTTCCCTGGCAATGGTAGCCATAGTACCCCACAATCCCCTATACTTTGGAAAATTAACTTCATCACCAACAGCTTTCTTTTGGAGCTGAAGTCTGACTTTGGCAGTGTCCAAAGGAATGGTACAGAACTGCAAAACCAGGAGCACAAATGTTTATGCAAAACAAGAAAGCTAAGCATAAAAGGAAATAAAAGCAAGTATGGGAAAAACCTCCCTGAATATTGAACGAACAATTTGAAGCATTGAACAAGAATGATTCAAGTAATACTTGAAGAATCTATTATGCTACATTACAACAATTATATGAAAACAAGTATTCCATATATATGTTTTAAACCTACCATGATCCATCAACCAGTACGAAAAAATCTATAAAAAGTATCCTCAACTCATGGAGATTTATAATTGAAATATTTGCAATTCAAAATACTTAAAAGATGATCAAGTAACCAAATTCTCGATGAGCTACTAACCACATGACCTAATTTCCACAGCTTGATGATTTTTTACAACCCAGAACATTTTAACTTTCAATCAGAACCCTTCAACATTGTACAAGAACTCATAAAACACCAAAGACCCAGAAACAAGGAGCTTCAGATGAAACATTAAAAACCAGAAATATGTATATAATTACCAACTTAACACAAAATAAAAATCAATCATTTTCCTATTAAAATAGCAACCAATAGGCAAATTAATCACAAATAACAAACAAAATAAACAGAAAAGAACAGGGCATATGTAAATTTTATACCATAGATCGTGAATACCTCAGCAAAACAAGCAGCAAAAGCACTGCAGAGAAAAGTTTCAGCGAAGGAAAACCTGAGATCTGCCATTAGGGAGTGATTATGAGAAATGGGTAGCTGAGATCTGGACCAATAAAGGGAAAGAAGTTGGTTGAGTGACACTGAAACAACACAAGAAGACCTGAAGCAAAATGTATAGAAGCTGGGTAACTAAAAATTGTTTTCATTCGCAACAATTGAACGTTGTGTTGTGCAGCTGGGTTTTTCACTCGCTTTCATCTTTCTCTTTTGTATTTCACATGTAAAAGGTTGTTGGGTTTGTCTCTGTCGTATATTATTATCTCATCATGTTTATTTTCTTCTAGAGATAAATATATGTTTTTTAATCCGTATTTGATCTAAAAATTTAATATTTATATCCGAATTCATATAATATTTTATGATGTTATATTCCATATAAATTTAATCTTTGATTTTAGAATAAAAATTCAAATTTAGTTTTATCCAATTCAATATAAATACTTTTATTTTTATTTAATAAAATAGAGAATAAAATTATTAAAATACAAATATAGAGGGAGCATATAGTATTTTATTTTTATTACAAAATAGAGATATAATTGAAAATGTATATAAAAAGATGAGCATCATAATAATTATACCTAAAATTTTAGAAAAAGAATTAAATTATTATTTTGTATTAGGTTTAGGGTTTATACTATTAAATGTATATGAAACAATATAAACCGTAGCCCTTAAATTTAACCTAATTTTTTAGATTAAAATTTAGGGTTTACACTATTAAAACTTGTTTCATAAGTTAGGGTTTATAAGAATTAAATACAAGGATTCTAATAAATTATTAAATAATTAATAATTTAAAATGCTGAAAGACTTAACAAAAAAACAATTTGAAATTCAACCCATAAATTTAATAAACAAAAACTATCCTGAAATCCGAAATAAAATTAAAAGTCCAAAGTTTAATACAAAAAAATAAAATATCTGAAATAATCATGATTATTCTAAAATCTGAATTACATACGTAGCAGTTCTGAAAATCAGGGTCCTCCAAGTACCGTAGCCTAGATTTGAGAATCTGGAATAGAAACTGAGAGGGTATAAGCTAGGGAGCCTAGTATGTGTGTGCAGATAAACAAAATCACATAACAGAGCAGAGCAGATAATGTAAGGTATGCATGATATGCACACAACACCGAATGTCATCAGAAGAATAGGTTCCCCTAAACCACTCTAACTCCATCACACCAACAGAAGTGGAATCTCGACCCGAAGGTGGAGCCACTGAGTAAAAGTGGATAATCGACTCGAAGGTGGAGCCACTAAACATAAATGATTATATCACTGAGCTTCCCCGTACAACAATCCACGTCATGCCATGAAATGAACATATACATAATCAAAATACGTGCCTTAATACGAACAAGAGGCATGCATGATAAATTCAGAATTAAATATGCATCTAAATGATAAAGCATGACATTATGATTTGGTTTTAGAGAATTACAGGAATCATGAAAATAACATGCTTATTTAGAATAACAAAATATGCACACAACGAAAAACAGAAAAATAGTGGGAGAGACACACCTGAAACAAACCATCTCATCAGTGAACAGATCTTCGAATGCGCGTCCAAAGAACTAGGTATGCTTTACTTATTCAGTCTAATCACATCACTCAGTCATTTGGAGAGAGTTCCAATGTTGTCTATTGATTTGTACACATCAGTAAGGAAAGAATGGACCAGGAAGGTATATATGAAAAGAATGCAAATAGAAGATATTGTTCCTCAGTCATTCGTTTCCCTAACTACATCAACAGAACCTATTGAAACAGTAGAACAAAAAACAATAACAACAACGGAGGAAGGCATTTCCCAACTATTACAACTCATGGTGAGAAAGTAACTGACCTTCATGGGATATGTTTGGGATTTTAACACTTTCGTAGTCGCAACAATTAGATAAAAATTCTCGGACTGCTCGACTGTATTCGCTACTTATATAGTCGAACTCTCCATGTCATAATAGCTTCTACAAGCACATGCGCCTGCCAAATCGGTATCTGCCTCAGCAATAATCCTACTTTAAATTTTTCCTGCTGCCACCATTGCCATTGCAACCATATAATCATTCTCAGTGGCAGAGTTCTTAAAGATGGACTTCACTAACCGAGGAGACACACCAGAAGACTCCAATCCATTCGATTAGAGCAACTCTTCTAAAGATCTAGAGTCCCCACTGCGGGAAATAGAGGAATTCATGAAAGAATTGCACACTGACAGAAAAAGCAAAGTATCAGCCATCACCTCCCCCATCAACATTGACTCTGAAGAGTAAGTCACTAAAAAACCTACTCCCATCAGAGTTTAACCCCCACGGTTTGCCAAGAAGACTGCTGCCAGATTGTTGAGAACAACGCCATTGCCACCAAGGAGTCGCCGAAAACTGATAATCGATATCGACTCCGAGGATTCCTTTGAATCACCATAGATCTAGGGAGGTAGAACTTTCCTATTTTTCTTTTTCTTTTTTCTTTTTATATCTTATTTTTTGTCTAACTTTTTTCTCTTATCTATCTATTTTCATGCATTAAGGACAATGTATCCCTCGAGTTTGGGGAGCATTAGTCTATTTTGTCTTTGTAATTAATCTGGAATGAATGAAAATATTTTAATCATCTAATTATTGCCTTGAATTTGGTTATTTACATCTTTGATGCAATTTTTTAAGTCTGTTAAATTTTATAGAGTCTACCCCGTAACAATATACCATCCAGCCGCCGTAGCCAAGTGTACTATTCACCATACTTGAAAAAGCAATAAAGACTTTGACTTTAGATTTTGGTTAGAAGTGTCTATCATTGGTTCTAGTGTAGTCTTCAGAGGTTCCCATTACTTGTTTTAGGACTTAATCATTTTTCTCACTTACTATAGGTACCCGAAATCGGATCTAGTAAGAGTAGTTAAACACTAGAGGTACCCAAAATCGCCTCAAGCTGTTTAAGTATATACTCATATATATGTTTGTACAGAGTAGGGGAAATGATAAAATGGAATAAAATCTAAGTCAAGAGTCTTGCGCTAGAAAAAGGGTTATAACTTAGAAAATCAGCTTTGACATAGCCATACACACTCACAAAGACTCATAGTCCGGTTCCGAGGAAATCCTATAACCTGGAAGAGGCCGAGACGAGAAAGGAGCTTTATCGCGAAAGGCAAGAAGGCACATTACTATAAAATTTCCTACTTAAAGATACAATTGCATTGCTTGAGGATAAGAAATAATTTGAATTTCAAGGTATTTAATAGGTACAAAAAGTATTATATTTTATATCATTTATCCACTCAAGTATTGCTAGTAATGAATAGATTTAATGACAATATTGGATAATTCTATATATTTTCTATATTTCAGCATCTAAACACTTAATTAATGTTTTCATATATTATTTGGTAGAAAACATGTACGGTTAATTGTTTTTTTTTCTTAGATAAGAAATAAACCTACTGATAATACCTGAAACTATCAATAGATGCTGAAAGTAGAAATTGCAGACAAAGATCAATTGCAGATAAGCACCCGTCATGGCATCACATTGGTTGCCGCGATAACGGAATAAAGATAACAATTTGTGCACGATAGATAGAGAATAAAGTATCAAATATAGTGAGCACAATCAGAGAAGAAAAAGAAGCGAGGAAAGAAAGTCAAGCCATGATCAAAGTCAACGGAATTTCAAGAGTCGAAAGGAAGCAAAATTAGGAAATAAAATAAAAAATTGTAATTTAATATGAATATATATTTTATTCCTTTTAGAACTCCTAATACTTGTGAGAGACTTTCCTAAGCTTGGCCTATATAAAACAATCCCTAAGTTCTAGGAAAGTAGTAAGCACAATCAGAGAAGAAACAAAAGCGAGGAAAGAAAGTCAAGCCATGGTCAAAGTCAACGAAATTTTAAGAGTCGAAAGGGAACAAAATTAGGAAATAAAATAAAGATTTGTAATTTAATATGAATATGTATTTTATTCCTTTTAGAACTCCTAATACTTATGAGATACTCTAACCGAAGCTTGGCCTATATAAAACAAGCCCTAAGTTCTAGGAAAGTAAGTTGGCTTCCATAGAATAATCCCAAATTAATTTTCTCCAAATCAACTCTCAAAATTGACTACCCAATTCGACTCCCTTTGTGCTTGACGTCATAGTCTCCTTTCATAAGGCTTGGCTTGGTCAACTTAGATGATAAAATAAAGCTTGGATTGAAAATAATCATGAAAGATTAATTCCCTTTCTCACTTGATTCTTATCAAGTTTTTCCATCTTTGCGTCAATCTTTCAAATCTTTCTTTGTTTTAAAAATTAACTTTATCTCTTTAAGATTCTTTCCAAGTTGGTAGCCTATCACCAATGGATTGATTCATACAAATAAAGAAATAAACTAAAACAATATCTTTTTCCACGAATATTAACCAAAACAAGAATTAAATGTGACAACCAAGGAAAATATGTAAAAACACATAAATGACTAATAATGTAATTAATAATATGCCTAAGTCTAACAATAATATGAGTAAAAAAGTAATAAAAATAGTATTTTTAGACACTTAACACACCTCCAAAATCGAATTATTGCTTGTCCTCAAGCAATACAAACCTAACAATTAATTGTCAAGGAATCCAATCTTCAAAGATATGCTTCAAAATTTAATTTCAAACCTCAGATCTAGGGCACAAAGTATGGCCACCTTTTAAATTTTTCGGAAAACAAAGTAATTACACGGAAATAAACTGTAATGCTCGTAATCAATTGTGTGTGGTTGTGTACAAGTTAATTTTCAAGAATTTATGTGAATAATCGATTTAACACATTAATTGTCAGGGCATTAATCTTTAATTCTACTAGAGCCAGTTTTGAGCACCTCTAACAATTAAGCAATTTCTTTTTTTTAAAATTTTATCAACTAGAGCTTGTTTCGAGCACCTCTAGTGATTCTTTAATGCACACAGACTAGAGCCAGTTTCGGGCACCTCTAGTAAGATATTACTTTTTTTTAATTTTATCAAAATTTTAACAACCTAAATTCACTAAGTCTCTATCAAATAACAAGTCACAATTGTGTAAGAAATTCAGCATCATAGTAAAATTCTAGGTTCTTCCAATGCAACCCTAAAATCAAAGGCTATTTCAATTAAGTACAATGACAAAAGTTTCATCATTAGGTATCCATCAAATTCAAAGCAATTAGATCAAATTGAAGAATTGAAAAATAATTTATGCAATCTACATGCAACAACTAATAATGAATGTAACTATCATGAGATTAATTAAAGGTAATTAATCTTCTTGTGTTGAATAACTCTTCCTTGATGGCTAAAACGAGATTTTTTTCCTAACAATAACAATCTTTCAACTTTCTCTTTGAGTTTGGAAAGGAAGAATAAGAAGATTAGGGAAATGGTGGGCTAAAACGAGATTTTTCCCCAACAATAACAAGCTTTCAACTTTCTCTTTGAGTTTGGAAAGGAAGAATAAGAAGACTAGGGAAATGGTGGGAGAGATGATTCTTTTTTCCTGGGGCTGTTGGTCATAAGTGAATGGGCAGGGAATTTTTTTCTTTGCCCTTCACTAACTTTTCTTCATCCAACCCAACCCAAAAGTCAAGCCCAACATATAAGCCCATAATAAACACGAAAGGCCCAATACAATCCAACAAGTTCGAGCACTTGACCCAACTTGACGATCCATGGCTCGAGTCAATTCCCAACATTGACCTGAAAAAACCGGATCATTACAACTAGTGTTGAGGAATTACGGTACGTAAACGCATACCACAAGTCAAAGACAATAATTTGCCCTTACGAATCCTCTCATAGGTGAACAAGTAGGGGCAAACCATGAACTGAGAGAATATCTGGACAAACAACATTTAACATTCACATGTTAATACATAAAAGTCACATTTGATGACTATACAAACCTAAGATGTTAAATTATAACTAGTCCAATCATAATATCATGACTACCATGTTATGGCACCTATCCGAGTAGTACAAAATAAGATATACAAGGGACAATCTTCCATGGAGGGACCAATAATAAACCAAAGAGAAAACACACTCGAATTTATATAAGAACTACCGGTAGAACTATCACCGAACCACTGTCTATAATCCTTGTTAACTTTATTGATCAACAAATTTTTTCTGTTCATTTTCTTGTCAAGACAATTGGAAGTAATATTATTGAAAAGTAGGAAATGGTGAAACTTTCTGGATTTCAGCATGCTTAAAGCTGTTGCCTTTGGTTCTTGTGGACCATGCCTATCCGAATTTGTGTCGTTTTCGAGTGGTTCGACATATTTAATCTAAATTGCTTCTCAACGACTGGTGTCCAATCACCTTTAGTAGATAAAACTCTGACTACGTGGCTTAATTCTATTTGGCAGCTTTCTATCACCTTTCTCTTCTGGATAAAACGCAATTCATTTGCCATTAGCCACAAAGATTGAAGACTATGAACAACTAAATGGACCTTACGTAACTGTATCATACAAATAACAAAAAGGCTTGAACTGAAGGAGAGAATCTCCATTTGAGATTGTTTTTCGTTGGATGAACAAATCCATGGCTCCATCTCTCACATCCAATTCGTTTCTCTTAACCTCCACGCCTCAGTCAAGTTTAAACCTCAAGAACCCAAGGCTCACAGTGTTTGCCAAAGGGTCCGGACCCTTCTCTTCATTTCAGCTCGGGAAAGCTAAAGACAACCCCGAAGATGGTCAAGCTGAAGGTTCAGGCAATTCTAGTCCTTTCCGCTTCAATTTTGGTAAGTTACCTGATGTTAAAACTTTGGTCCCTGTCGTTAATAATCCTTCTACGGGTCTGTCGTTTGGTAACGTTAGAAGAAAAGATCCGAACACTGTATTTGTCGCTGGGGCAACGGGGCAGGCCGGTATTCGCATTGCGCAGAGGTTATTGCGCCAGGGCTTCTCCGTCCGGGTTGGTGTGCCGGAGCTTGCTGCTGCTCAGGAGCTGGCTCGTCTTGCTGCACAATACAAGGTTAGCAATTTGCAATCTTAATGCCAATGCCATCATCATCAGCTCACTTTGCTAGTTTTGAAACACTCTGAATCTCGGAATTAGTTTGATGCTCCAATTGGTTTCAAATGCATTTCCATGAACAATAGACTTGTTGAAAGAGCAAGGAATTTTGAGTGCATCACAGCCTGAAACAAGATCTTCCAATAAACTAGAAATTGCAACATCACCAGGTTGCTTTAAATTATATTATAGAAAAATGTCACTTGAAGAAGATGATAGATAATTGATACATTTATGTATCTTATAGATCTGAGTTTTGTCTGCTAAAACAAATATTTTGTCACTACAGATCATATCCAATGAAGAATCAAAACGCCTAAATGCAGTAGAATCCACATTCGAAGATGCAGAATCGATAGCCAAGGCAATTGGCAATGCCAGCAAAGTTGTGGTCACAATAGGCCCTGGTGAGAACGGTCCCGGTTCTGCAGTCTCAGCATCAGATGCTGTGCAAGTGATTCAAGCTGCTCAACTAGCCGGCGTAGGCCATGTTGCAATAGTCTATGATGGTAACGCGGCGAATGCTTCTACCTACAATGTGCTCGATGGCATCACATCATTCTTTAGTAACCTCTTCTCTCAATCCCAACCGTTAAGTCTGCCCGAATTCTTGCAAAAAGTAATTGAAACAGATGTTAGCTACACGTTCTTAAAGACAACACTGACAGAAGATTATTCGGCAGAGAGCTCTTACAATGTTGTGGTATCAGCTGAAGGAAGCTTTGATGGAAACGACTACAAAGTAATGTAACATAATGTAATGTATACAGTTTTGTCTGTTCCATTGTAAAAAAAAACTTTCCTGATCAGAATCTTTGTTTATCTTGATGCTCAGTATTTTTGAAAACTTTTATAGGTTGCAAAGTCCCAGATAGCGTCTTTGGTGGCAGATGTTTTCTCCAACACAGCCGTGGCAGAAAACAAGGTACATGCATTCAATCTGTTCTTTCTTTTTGTTAAAACAATCTTTAGCAGAAGTTCGTTGTTTTTTTGGTCTCTAGAGATTGATTTTCGGTTACTTATATTTTAATGGTTGCTAAATGAGACAGGTTGTGGAAGTTTCTACTAGTCCATCAGCTCCATTAAAGACTGTGGACGAGCTTTTCAGGTACATTGCATTGGTGTTAGTTTATCAATTTTATCTATGCTACTCGAATTCAAGTTATATATATATATGACATGATTTTTGTCATTTTTTTAGAAAAAGGTTTTTAATATATTGAGAGAGTCCTTGGAATGACATACTTGGATTATACGATAGTATTTGTTCATATTTTTTATTAACCCTTTGAAAAAGCACATACCATGCACACAGGTACTTAAACTCGAATCTTTTAATATGAACATCATCTTTTGTATTAGAGTCACACGTTGAGTTCTTGAAATGACATATAAATACCCCGCCTTTGTGGGTGAGTCATAAGAGCGACGACACGATGTCAACTGTCCACAATTGTAATTGTCTAATATTTGTCTAATACTTGTTATTAGAGATTTATCATAATTTTTTTAATATTTGTTATTATGTCTCAAATTTTACCCATATTTGTTATTAACTGAATACTCTTTTAAATTTTAATATTTTTAGCTTCACGTCATCAAAATCTCAGAAACAGTATGTCATACCCATTCAAATGTGTAGGAGATTGTGAATACTTAAAGCAAAATGAAGAGTTAGCAATGTAATATTTGTTCTTGTCACTTGCTTTGAAGTTGTATTCCTGAGGATGGAAGAAGGAAGAAGTATTCAGAAGCCCTGGCAAAGGCTAAAGCTGAAGAAGAGGCTATATTAGCAGCTGAGAAGGCTCGCGAGGCGGCAGAGGCAGCGAAGAAGCTGGAAGAGGAAGTGAAAAAGCTTACACAACAAGAAGCGAGGGCAGCTACTCTAGCTGAAGAAGCCCAAGAGAAAGCACAGGCTGCAGGGGCTTCAGTGGAGGGACTGCTAAGTAAAGCAAAAGACTTGAGCTCAGGACTTTCGTGGGAAAAATTCAGTTCCCAAATAGCCACTGCAGTTCAAAAGGCTCCTAACGGGGAGCAATCTAATGTTCAGGTTGCCACTGTTAGGGGACAAGCTAAGGCTAGAAATCTACCGTCCCAGAAAGCCAATGTTAAACAAGCTCCAGCACCATTTTTGCCAAAGCCTAAGGAGCCCAAACCAAAGGCACCAAAGCCTACCACAAAAGAGGCAGAGAAAACAGAAGTGAGGAAGGTGTTTGGTGGCCTGTTTCAGCAGGAAACCATTTATGTCGAGGATGACTGAGACAAACATTTGAAGCCATTAACTTTGTCTTTAAGACGACTTTTTGTTCTTGTGCAATTATTGTATAATGTTTGTGTAATAATTGTTGGAAGGTGCTTAGAATCTAAAAAACATTCACCGGTTATGGCGAAGTGTAAAGGAATGTATTAACACCAAGGGTCCCTCATCTTTAGCTTTTCGTATCCTAGCTATATGGATGTAAAACCGGTAATCGGATGGCTTTTGGGTTGGATTCAGTTTAATCGATCGGGTTAAACCGAATGTATGTCATTTTAAGTTGATTTGATATTTTTATTTGATTCGGGTTTAGTGCATGTCTGTTTTAGATTAGATTCATTTCCTGTTGGGTATATTTCAAATCGAATCAAAACGATTTGGGTTTGAATCGGTAAATTGACAGGTCCATTTTAAGTGGTCTCATTTCATGTCGGTTCCATTTTGAGTAGGATTAATTTGGTTTTTGGATTTGTATTAAATTTGAGGTTGGCATAATTAATCGAATGACTTTGTTTTGAGTTATTTCTAGTGAATTATTTAATGTCTTTTACGAACACAAACTACATTAAAAGTAAATATTAGATATTAAAATGAACAAAAATATCACTATATTATTTGATTCATATCTAAAATATTAGAGTAAATTATATTAAAAATATTTGACTAAATTAAAAAAATAAATAGGGGTCAATTTAAAATAAAAATAAAGTTTTAAGGACTATGATGAACAAAAATATTAAATTAAAATTAAAAATATTGAATTAAATTGCCAAAAACATAAATAGTGGTCAATTTATAAAAAAAAGTTTTAGAGAAATAAACAAAAACATCATCATATTAAAAATATTAACCTAACCCTAAACCTAAACCCTAAATTATTTGGTGTACTATTTCGGACTATGTTCACTACTTAAAACAGGTTGATAAATCAAGTCAAACTATGAGAGAAAATCTTAGGCTTATTTCAATAGGGTTTACCTTTATAGGTAATATGGCTTGCAATTGTGATGTTTTATAAAAACTTAATTTATTAAAATAACGATGAGAACTTTAGTAGGTACATAAATTATTATAAATTGTATATAGTTTATTACCCAAAACGTAATAAAAATGATAAATATCGTATTTCTTACATAGTCTAACCAAAAATCAAAAGAGTTAAACTTAGGGTAAGCATTTATGTACATACATATTTTTCTACTAGAAAATATAGTTTATTACAAGAATGATAAGAATTTTAGTAGGTACATAAATTGTTATAAATTATACATATTTTCTTACATAAAATGTAGTAAAAACGGTAGGTACCGAATTTCTTACACGAGATAACCTAAACTCAAAAAAGCTCAACTTAAGGTAAACATTTATGTACATACATATTTTTCTAAAAAAAATTAATTTATTAGAAGAACGGTGAGAATTTTAGTAGGTACATAAATTATTACAAATTGTGTAGAGTTTGTTACCCAAAACGTAATAAAAAGGTAGGTACCATATTTCTTACACGAGATCACCCAAACTCAAAAGATCTCAACTTAGGGTATGCATTTATGTACATACATATTTTTGTACGAGAAAATCTAATCTATTACAAAAACTATGAGAAGTTTTGTAGGTACATAAATTATTACAAAATATACATAATTTATTACAGAAACTATAATAAAAAAAGTAAATACCAAAATTCTTATCACGTTTTATCCTTTTCATCTTAAATTTAAAATTTACCGATTAACCATGTAACATTTATTTTTTTATTTTTTAATTTGACGACTATTAATCACCTAGATAAATCAAATAATTAAAAACCCTTAATTTTTTAACCTAATATGTTTTCTTTTAGAAAACGCGTGTTATCTTTTCTTTTTTGTGTTGTGTTTTCAATATTTTTGAGCATCTATTAAATTTATTTCTTTTATTTTATACATTTTCATTGAATTGTTGAAGACTATTCATTTCAGAGAGTTTTAGCATTCCCATGTATTATTTATAACTTCCATTATATCAGTAGGATAATCATCAAGTTTCATGTCATATATATTTTTTAATACCGTCATAACTTTTTGTCGAATATCTTTATTTTACCAAAAGAAATATGATATGCTAGTATTTTTTAATCGATCCAATATTTTCGGATGCTCTTCATAATAGATTTTGGGGATTTTTTTTTTTAGTTCTACACCATTATATTCGATAATAGGGTAAATTATATAAATAATTATCGAATATTTAAGTTAAATTTATTTTATTCACCGAAATTTTAAAATATTTAATAAGATCATCTAACTTTTAATTCGTATTTGATAAGGTTATTTAACTTTTAGTTCGTATTCAATACAGTCCCTACTGTTATATACAGTTAAAAATATCCGTTAAAGAATAATTTTTCTTAATAAAGAAATGGATATATTCTTCTCACTCTTATTATGGCCATTAAAGTTTAATTTTTTAATTTAATAATTTAAAATTTTAATTATTTATATTTTGACAACTCTCAAATGACATGGTCATACAAATTAAAATTTTTGATCATTCCTTAAAAAATTGAGAGATATTTTTTTCATATTAAATTTATCATATTATCATATTTTAATAAGTCAAATAAAAAATATTACTCGAATAAAAATATTTTAATTATCTAATTTAATTGATAAAACATAAGATCAAGAAATGAAAAATCTAAAAATAACAATTATTTTAATTTTTTAAAGATTAATCAAACTCGATTTTGGTACAAATTTTAAACTTTAGTGATTAAAATAAGAGTAAGATGAAAGTTAAGTGATGAGTGTTGTACTTTACCTATTTTTTATTAAGAAAAATTAAACTTTAACAAAAAATTTTAACGGTATATAGAGATAGAGACCTTACCAAATATAAATTAAAATATTCGATAATATCACCTAACTTAAAAATTGGTGACCATTTATGTAATTTACCCTCGATAATAAATGATCTAATATTTATAAATTCAGAGTTGCAAATTTTCTCTTCTTTTATGACATTAAGAGTTGGTCTTCCCATTGATTTTTAGATAGTCCATATCAATATCACGAGAGATTATTCTGTTCATCACGTCATCCATGATTCAAGTAATCAGGACCGTTAATCTTTAAATAATTACCCACCCACTAAGTCCATGTAGGAAAGAGGTGATAATTCACTTGAAAAAAAATTAAGATCAACTGTCCTGATTAATTAGAACCATGAATGATATGGTAAACAAGATTCACCTAATAATTTTTCCAATATCACTGATAAAAAATTCAGCTAACCCAATTAAACTACTGATTTTAAAATAAAAATATTTACCGCTTTCATGAATCATTTAAAATTTAAAATTTTAAACACTAACCTCTAATTAGTTTTTAATATTTTAATACTCAACAGTTAATATCTACTTGGTTAATGTAATGGATAAGAATAAAATACTCAAAAATACATACCGAAAGAAACGAAACATATGAAATAAAACACGTAGAATAAAGAAAACAAGATCTAATTGTTAATTTCTTAATTTTTTCCCGATATTTTGGAACTTAAAATAACCATTGCCTTACCAGAAGGTGAATTTTTTTCCTGTCGTGGCAGCAAAAGCAGTGTCTCCGCTGATGCTGTTGTCTTATCCACGGCGGGTGGCAAGTTGCGGAAGTAGTGAACCACAATGCCCTTTCCTGCACAAAAGTAAAACAGAAAGAAATAATTACAACTGACCCATGCCCGACAGGCAGAAATAACTCATGCTTCTGTCTGTATCAACAGTCTCTATGGAACATTTGAAGGCAAAACCAAGTTGGTTTTGATGTTACCATGATTTGATTCCTGGATGGATATGAATGGCAGATTGCAGAACAGCCATCAATCATATGCAAGTAAAATATACTATATTAGCCTAAAAACAAAAGTGGTTCCCTTTTAGTTTATATCCCAAGATAGGTTTAACCAACCAAAATTTTCAAACAAATTATTGTGCTACAATACATGTTTCAGCAACCAAAAATGGGAAAAGATTGTAGCTAACAGTCATGAGTAAACAAATCAATAAATCTTGAAATTTTATTACAAAAGTTGTATAATAGAAGGACTGACCTTGGTTCAAAAATCTAGCTCATTTTATTCATCATTGGGAGCCATATGATGGGGATACGACACAACGGACCAATCTCTCGGCGGCGGCATGCCATAGGAGTTGGCATTCTGATGGTGATGATGCGGTTGATACAACCCTTGATGCATCCCCACATGTCCATATACTGGCATGGGTACCGGCATCATTGGTGCCCCATAAGGCATCGGTATAGCCATACCCATATGCCCAGTCCCCTTGGCACCACCACCATCATTTACTCTTCCACCGGCGCTGCCACTTCCACTCTCTTGAAGACTCTGTTGTACTGGCGTTAATGCAAACAGCTGATCGGAAACCGATGGGTCTTCGTTGCTTAAGCCTTGCATTCTATTCAAGTACAGCCGATACTTCTGCAAATGACTGGCGACGTTCTCGCGGGTCAAGCCTTCCACGTTCATTAACTGCATGATTGTTTTAGGAACCGCTTTTTTTATCCCCAAATGAGCCACCACTTCCACGAATCTCTTGTGCAGTTGTGCCGTCCACACTAGACGTTGTCGTTTCAGTGTCCTTCCCGATGGATCGTCAGAGTTCTCCGTCGTCTTAACCTCTGAATCCACTTCCTCAGCGATATCCATCTTCCTTGTCTTCTTCGGATCAGATCCGGAACCCGACCCAGAGCCGTCTCCTTCCTGTTCGACTTCCATCGCTTCATTAAACGAACGGAATTTGATGTTAGTGTTATTATTGGTTGAGGAGTGGGACCCAGTAGAACGGAGGGAGGAAAGGGTATTATGAGAAGCGCGGTTGACTTCAGCAGCGGTACGACGAGGCTCCAGCGAGATGCTGAAAGCAGAGGCAAGTTCCGGCGGGATTAAGGATTGAGATAACGGGGTTAAATCATGGCAGTTAGGTAATCCCGTTTCCCATTCGAGGACTCTTTCGTCAACATCATCGTCGTGATTATCAACAACGGCGGTGATGGCGTTTGCTGCTGTTGCTTCATCGTCTCTGCCGCTAGCTTCAAAGTCAGTCATCTTCACTTCCTCACCCATATTTATTTCCTTTGTCCTTGAAATTAGGGGTTCACGAAATTGAGTGATTTTCTATAGATTGTTGGTTGAATCGTAAAGAACAGATTGAAAACTGCAGAGATTTTCCAAATAATTGCGTGACAATTGGAGGCGCTGTTTGGGTGGAAAGAAAAAGGCAGCTTTTGAAGAGAAGATGATAAAAAGGAAAGTGTAATGATCTGATTCCAGATCGGTCAAACGGTGGTGCAAACGTGGACGAGTTAAGCAGATATTTTTGATCTCCGAAAAATCTCAAAATCAGAAGAAATCCAATAAGATTTTGCCACGCAAGTGGACTCTGTGTCGTTTAGATGGAAACGGTCGTACTGAGTCCTCGCTGGTTATGGTAGTAATTATTCGGGGTTTTTTAAGATAAAAATGAGCTCGTAAATCAGGTCATTTGTTTGCTTTTAGTCTTTTAATTATCGATGGGATAAATTCGATTTGAGGTTTAATATCAACCAAAATATAATAATTTAAATTTGATTTAAAAATTAAAATAAATTAAATTGATTCAAATTCTAGTTAAATTAAAATAAATACAATCCAAAAATAATTTAAATCAAAAGTAATTTTAAAAAAATAAAATATAAAAATATATAAAGGTTTAAATTTTTGTATACCTCGTTAAAAAATCAAGGCATAAAGATAATATTAACCCTTAACGTTTATATTTTTTATCGTTTTGACCCTTATTTTTTTGAATAAATTTAGCCTTCAACCTATATCTTTTTAACAAATAACTTATTTTTTAACTACTATGATAACTGGACCGTTAAAAATTTAACAATGATGACATGTCATACGGATATGATAATATATTTTAAATGACATGACATCTAACCTATCAAATATATTCAAAGGCTTTTGAATGTGTTCAAAATGATTTAAAGAAACCAAAGTGTTCAAAATGTTTCAGGCGTTTCGATGCGACTTGCTTATTTTCAAAGGATTTTTCACAGGCATTTTGATATGGTCTTGGACCGTTTCGATACAATTTGCTACTGTGAATTTCTTTTTTAAACAAAAAACATAAACGTTTCGATACCAATTTTAGGTGTTTCGAAACACCCTTCAACAACTTTGTGAAAACTCCAACAGCTTTATGAAAAAAACTAACGGCTAGGAGTCGTCTTAAAACAAACTTTGGTCATTTCGATACTAGGAGCAAAAGGTATCGATATGCATACAAGGCGTTTTGATATCGGTTCTTAATTGTAGGTTTAACGGCTATTTTTCAAAGTGGCAGTATCAAAACGACTATCGCGCGTTTCTATACCACTTGCACCAGAATGAGAAATTAACCTAATCTTTTTCAAACGGCTTCAATCAATTCCAACGGTCACCAACGGCTAGAAGCTCATTTGGGATGATAGAAGCTCATTCAAGGGTAGGTTATAAATGCAGAGAAAAGGAAGTAATGGAATTAAAGTCATTACGAAATGATGAGGATGATTGGAGCCAAATTTCAAAGGAAATAATTGATGAAAATATATCGAAAATGTGTAGTAGTGTAGAATTTTAATATTACTATAAACAATAATTAAGAGAATTTAAATAATAATAATCACGATGCAATTAAAACAAATCCTAACCTACTTATAATAAACAGAAACAAAGATATATTTCTAAAAATAGAGATAATGAGATGGGAAACTAACCTACAGAGCTGATAATAGAAGGCTATTTTGGCTCACAGAACAGTTTTATCGAATGAATTTATGAATGGTTTTGTACTACAATAACATTCCCAACAGTTGAAGATTACCATTTATTTTTCAAGAGTCGCATAACTTCATTCTGCGGTATTAGAAGTCCAATAGTCGATTTAATTCCGACAAAAAGAAAGTGAAAATCAAAGAAAAAAGAATCATACTTTATATAAACAGTTATGTTGTGTGCAGATTGCAGGGGGCTCACATCCGCGGCCGACTTCTACCTCTTCGTGAGACGAGATATATACGACCATATACCCATTTTCTACCAAGTCTAGACACAGATGGCTGCAAAACCACAAACAACTACCTGTCAACAAAAAGCTCCGAATATGACCAGCAAAATAGCTGAATACTGTAGAACTTAAAATGTTATGATAGTTAAGCAGTTCTATGAGGGCATTTCTCAGCAAACCATCAAGAGATCTGAATACACATACACGAGACGACACTAAAATTCATCTGCATTCTATTGGTAAAGCTTGACTACCTTCTTAGGCCCTATTTAAATGAGTTAAAGAACACAAGTAGAAAATACTATCCAGGTATCAAATGTAGGCAGGTTACATTACCTCAGTCTTAGCACGGAACTCTAGAGTGCAATCACAGACATGACACTCTGCTCGGTGTGGGGAACCATTTGATTTTTCTGATTTCACAAATGTAAATACCTACAGGAAAATTATAAATCAGTTAAGACTAACAAGAAGCCTAACAGTGGTTAGGTTTGTAATTGTAGGAGAAGATAAATGCAAGATAAAAAAATTGTTGGATTTACCTCCTCCCCACAATTAGGGCATGCACCCTTCAGAGCTACCAAATCATTTCTCCAGAGTCTTTGAAGCACCCGAACTATAGAAAGTGTAAATTAGAATGATTCCAAAATACCAGTCAAAAGCCAAATAAATACCACGTTGTTAGAACTCTTACCAGCAGCTGATGCAAGTGGAAAGCCAGTCACGAACCCAATTCCCATAAAGAGAATGCCATTAACAGTGGCAAGAAACTCCAAGTTGGCTGCTTCGCTGTCATAGGGCATATCTGAACTAAACGGATCCTGATATGCTAGGCTAATTGTGTAAATGATAGGCACAAGGCACAAAGTACAGCCAAATGCAAAAATCAGGATCCATATGCTCGCTAATGCCAAACTTTGCGACAAATCTTCCTGCCCTACATCCAAGAGAAGCTCAATATTCAACCAAAACAAACACACAAAAAAAGTAAAACATACCACTGATCCTACCCACCATTTTCCAAACAACATAACAATACAATGTATCAAAAATCCACCTTTGGCAACTCATTTAACATAAACAAATCAAGGTGCAACATAATACAAATGTGTTTGTTTTCTTTTTGATTTGTATTAGGCTAAACACATTTATTACAAACTCTTAACAGCATGCCCCATCCAGATAAAAGTAAAAACATTTAACAGGAATAAAAACCGGACAATGATGATGTATGGAACAAATACATGATTCTAAAAGAATTACCTCTGCATCTGCATAAGTAGAATGTCGCCTTATACTGCACCGAGGGTACTTAACAACGGATTTAGAACCATACCAACGTAGTTTTAACTGTATATAAAAGTAAAACCATTTACATCATTCAAAATTAAATTAGGGGGAAATAGTTCACTGATAAAAGATTTGATTTACACAAAGTTAGTTACCTCTACTCTATCAAACATGTCATCAACTATCAAAGGCTGCCCACTGTAATATGCATCTCGTGCCTAATCATTTCCAATAACAGTTTTCAAATTGTCCAGTTAGAATTTGCTTAATCGTCGAGATTAGAGAAAGTGAACAAGGTTTCTTACTTGTTGATAGAGGGCTTCTAAGGTTTCTTGACTGGCGGTTTCGATGGGGCCAACGAATATGCAAGAAGGTCCTTCCTCCTTGGCGGTGGTGAAACCCTGGCTCTCGCTGGCGGAGAAACCCGAGACGCGAACCGAGAATGGCGATTGTTTGGTCCGGGTTAAGGGTAGTTTTACGAAGGCGGAACCTCCGATGACGTGAGGTCTAATGGAGTGGCACATGCCGGCCATGAACCAGTGGCGGGTATATTACAATTGCCGTGACAAGGCGAACATTTGGCGCGTGGAAACCGGAATCTAGAAATGATTTTGAGACCACGACAGGGGGGAGATGAATGATTGGTTTTGAGACCACGAACGGGGATTTTGATGGGAATTTCTATGGCTTCTGAGGCTGCGAATGGTGATTGTTTTGGGGAGCTTAAATATCTGCTCCAATGGCTCATATTATATATTCCTTTCTGTTTGCTCACTGGTTCTGGATTTTGTCACAGTCTCTATCCAAGAAAAAAATAAAGGGTAAACTTCGCATTTACTCACTCAACTTCTACTACATTTTTATTTTAGCCACAAACTTTTATATTTCTCGATTTTATAACCTAATTTTCAAATTATGGTTTTCGGACACTCTATTGTTTGTCTACCCGGTAGGGGTGTTCATGATAGATTAATCATACCGTTTAATCTAAACAGTCGGTTAACCGTTATAACATTTTTTAAATTTTGGTAATCATAATATAACCATTAAGAAATGGTTAATCGTAACGATTAACCGTTAAGATACGGTTTTCACCAACAGTTCGTTTATAGGTCAACCTATAATCTATTACATTTTTTTATATATTTATTATTTTTAAAAAAACAATATAAATATCTTTATGATAAATAATATATTAAAATATTTATAAAAATGTTTTAATCACTTATGTCATAATTAAAAAAATATATACTATAAAATCTCAACACAAAATACATAAACTTTATAATATTTAAAGTTTAAATGTTTGAAGCACATAACTAGGGGTGATAATGAGCCGAGCCGAGCCCGAGCTAGGTCAGGTCCGGCTCGGAAATAAGCATATCTGGGCTCGGCTCGAGGTTCACCGAGCTCGGCTCGAAAATAATATTACTGGGTTCGGCTCGGGCTCGGCTCGAAATGGACAAATTTCTATATTATTTTTATTATTTATTTATTTATAATTTATTTTTTTATTTATTATTTGTAGTTTTGTAAATTTGTTTTAGTTGATAATATTTAATTTAATTTAATTTATTTTTAGTGGATTTAGTCTCAATTATTTTATTATTTTTTTTGCTAAACAAATTATTTTGGATGTATATATAAATATATATGTATGTTTATATATAATTATTCCGAGCATGTTCACGAGCTTGGGTAAGCTCGGCTCGGCTCATTTAAATCCCGAGTTGAACCCGAGCCCGAGTCGAGCTCACCCGAGCCGACCTTTGACCGAGCTTTGACCGAGCCGTGCCCGAGTAACTCACGAGCCGGCCAGGCTCATTATCACCCGTACACATAACATTGTAACAATACACCATCAAAGTTCAAGACATAAAAATTATTATAAAAATTTTAAAAACAAATGATTAACTAACATACAATAATCAAACTGACATAAAAAACACCATCAAACTTTAAAAAGTCATGCATATTTTAAATATATATAAATAATTTAATAATCGTTAATTTATAGGTTAATCATTAGTTAAATTTTGTAACCGCAATCGTAATCATTAACTATTATTTTTAACGGTTCGATTAACCACATTTGTTTTATTTTAACGATTTTATTAATTAACTTATAAAATATAACAATAACGATTAACAGTTACGGTTAATTATACAAGCTCCTACTATCTGGTTTAAACTTTCTCCTAATTTTTTTCAACCCCCATTTTATAAATATTTTTTTTTTGTGTATATAAATGTTTTATTATTAAATCCTATAATTAATTTTTATATTTGATCATATATTATAAAATTTTAAAATTTATGTGTTTAATATGTGATTTTTTAAAGTTTTAAAACAAGAAATTTATGAATCAAGTATCTATTACCCGATTAGCAAGATACTTAAATTTTATGGATATCAATAACATGTACACAATTTAAAAGGATCGATATATGAACTAAAAAATTAAGTAACTGAAAAAATTAAATATCTAATTTTTTAAATAATCAAAACTGAATAACCGATAATAAACCACCTATCCAACAGACAGATCTCAAAATATACCCTAATGACTGGTTTCATTATTCGGACTTTTTAGTCCAGTTGACTATAAACTGAAAGGCCCAAATTGGGACGACCCTAGGGCATTTAATTCATTTTATCTTCAATTGATTCGCTTCCCAGCAAGTTCCTTTTGCTGACCAACTGCTCCCTCAGTCCGACTCTGCTCTCTTCGTTTCTTCACATCTTCATTCAGATTAAGGTTAGATCTTTGAGTATTTTATTTTTAATTCTCTTAAACTGTTTGTTTGTTTGGTATGGATGTGTGTGTATCTGTCGATCTGGTGATAGTGAAGTGGCTTTAAATGATGTATATTTTTTTCAATTTGGATTTGGTTAGAAGTTAGCTTGGAATCCTTTCGTTTTAGTGCTATACCCTAAACCCATAACGATTTCATATCTTCTCCATGATTTCTTAAACCATTATGTTGATGAACTTGTCTGTACTTATTGTTCTGTGCATGGTTTTTTCTATTTAGGAGATGTTCCGTCAATGTTGTATGTCAAGTCTTTCTGAACATGAAAAATAAAAGGATGTGTTAATATCTTTGGATTTTTTTAGTCTACTTTTTCTGTTCTTCATTCTTTTTGAATGGGTCTAGTTTTTACTCGGATAGTGGTTTCTGGATTTATAGATAATATACTTGTTAGGGCCGTCAACATAAGCGCCTGCTCAGGTCCTCCTTTTACCTTTACAATTATTGTAAGTTAATCGTTGTTCCTTATCATTTTGTTTTAGTTGTATATAAGGTGTTTTCTAAACAAAACAATGGAAAAAATGGGTTGTTAATACAATATTAAATTAATTATTAAAGTAATAGAAAATACTTTCGTTCTATAGGGTTCATTCTTTAATTTTTGTTTAGGGCCATGAAAATATCAGAGACTACCCTGACACTTGTATGGATTTGGTTTCTAATGTGTAAACGTGTTAAACTATGGAATTGGTAATGGAAGAAAAACGGTTTTATTTTATTTTATTTTCTATTGCTTTTATTACTGTCTTGCAACAAATTGGTAGTTTTTAAGCATTAGTGGTTTGTTATTAATTTACCTTACTTTTTTAGATCATGATGGTTCTTTAAATCTCTTTTCTTTCAGGGCCTGTGCTGAAGACATGAAATAAAGTTTCAACTTTTATCTTCAGCTATTTTGATATTTCTTCAATTACTTGAAGAATTTTTCCTTTTGTATTGAATTTCAATGGGGAGAGGAGGGGGAGACTATGGGAAGAGAGAAACTGTTGGTGATGATTCTTCCAAGGTAGAATATTTTCCTGCTTGGGCAAGGGATGTAAAACAATGCGAAGAGAAGTTCCAAACAAATCAGAAATTAGGTTTATCAAGTGCTGAAGTTGAACAAAGGAGGGAGATTTATGGATGGAATGATTTAGAAAAGTATGAGGGCACATCTATATTTCAACTAATTTTGGAGCAATTTAATGACACATTGGTTAGAATATTATTGCTTGCTGCTGTTGTATCGTTTATTTTAGCTTGGTATGATGGGGATGAAGGAGGGGAGATGGAGGTAACGGCTTTTGTGGAGCCAATTGTAATATTCTTGATCTTGATAGTGAATGCCATTGTTGGAATATGGCAAGAAAACAATGCAGAAAAAGCCTTGGAGGCTCTGAAGGAAATTCAATCGGATCAGGCAAACGTGGTTCGAGATGGTAAGAAGATCTCAAATTTGCCTGCAAAAGAGCTTGTCCCAGGTGATATTGTGGAGTTGAGAGTTGGTGATAAAGTACCTGCCGATATGCGGGTTCTGAGTTTGATAAGCTCAACTGTAAGAGTTGAACAGGGGTCATTGACTGGAGAGAGTGAAGCTGTGAGCAAGACTGTGAAGGTTGTTCCTGAGAATTCAGATATTCAAGGGAAGAAATGTATGGTTTTTGCTGGAACAACTGTGGTCAATGGAAACTGTATTTGCTTAGTCACCCACATAGGCATGACAACAGAGATTGGGAAGGTTCATTCACAGATTCATGAAGCATCACTGAGTGAGGAAGATACTCCATTAAAGAAGAAGTTGAATGAGTTTGGAGAGGTTCTAACAATGATAATCGGAGTGATTTGTGCGTTGGTTTGGCTTATTAATGTGAAGTATTTTCTTTCTTGGGAATACGTTGATGGTCGGCCAACAAACTTCAAGTTCTCATTTGAGAAGTGTACATATTACTTTGAAATTGCTGTTGCATTGGCTGTTGCTGCAATTCCAGAAGGTTTACCAGCTGTTATTACAACATGTCTGGCACTGGGAACCCGAAAGATGGCTCAAAAGAATGCACTTGTTCGTAAACTGCCTAGTGTTGAGACCCTTGGTTGCACAACTGTTATCTGTTCTGATAAGACAGGAACTTTGACTACCAATCAGATGTCTGTTTCTAAGCTTATTGCTATAGGTTCAAGGCCTGGTACACTGCGAGCTTTTGATGTGGAAGGGACTACATATGATCCTTTTGATGGGAAAATTCGAGGCTGGCCTGCTGGTGAAATGGATGCCAATCTTCAAATGATTGCAAAGATTTCTGCTGTCTGCAATGATGCTGGTATCGAGCAATCTGGGAATCATTATGTTGCCACTGGAATGCCTACAGAGGCAGCTCTAAAGGTGACAAACCCCATTTCTGAAGTTCTTCAAGTTTTTCTATGTTGCATCTGTCTGTATGCAGACAAACTGATGTGAATTAGAAGCCAAAGCATAAACCTAAGTTTGAACCTTTTTTTCTTGCATCATATTTTGGATTTAAATTATATTCTTTTAAAGTGATATAACAAGGACACCCAAGTCTCAGCATTAACAATTCCACTTTTTCAATTTACTGCAGTAGATGCTTGCTGCTGTGTGCCCATATTATAAACACTACCTTGTTTGCCTGTGAAACTTGTGATGTGCTTATAGATTTACAGCGTCTAAACATTTGGTTTATACTAAAAGTCCATGTTGCATATTTTCGCCCTGCTGAGATTCCTATTTTGTTCCTTTTGACTTCAGGTTCTGGTTGAGAAAATGGGATTACCTGATGAGGACGGTTCCTCTTCGAATCATGGGGACCATCAACGTAAGTTAACTGATTTCTTTTCTCTAAATTATTTTTTTGTAAGGTGATGATTTTTGGATCCTACTTTATTTCTCGTTTCTTATGTTCTGCTACTTTAGGTTGTTCTCAACTGTGGAACAAAATGGAGCAAAGGATTGCAACACTTGAGTTTGACCGTGACCGGAAGTCCATGGGAGTCATTGTGAATTCCAGTGGAGGACGAAAAGCATTGCTAGTAAAGGTTTAATTATCTCTCATTCCCTTGCAACAGAGACTGACTATTTGTTGATTTATTTTCATTTGTTCTCTTTCAATACCCTTTCCTCTCTTTTCTTGTGCCAGTAAACACCCTAGTAAGATTTTTTTATCATAATGCTTACTGCTGGATTCCTTTGCATGGACTGACTACTTGAATGTCCTTTGCATATGTCGCTCTGATTGTGCATGCTTAATGGCTCAGGGTGCTGTTGAGAATCTATTGGATAGGAGCTTTTTCATGCAGCTACGTGATGGATCTATCATAGAACTAGACCAATATTCGAAGGATCTTATTTTACAGAGTCTTCACGAAATGTCAACAGATGCATTACGTTGCCTTGGTTTCGCGTACAAGGAAGAGCTTTTTGAGTTTGCAACATATAATGGTGATGAGGATCATCCAGCTCATCAGCTTTTGCTTAATCCATCCAGTTACTCTTCAATCGAGAGCAAACTTATTTTTGTTGGTTTAGCAGGGCTAAGGGTAAGCTTCTTCTGGGTTATTTGTAATTTTGTTTTCTTACCACTGTCCGCTATTTTTTCTGAAGCACATGAACAAACCTATGAAGGATCCTCCTCGGAAAGAGGTTCGTCAAGCAATTGAGGACTGCAAGGCAGCTGGGATTCGTGTTATGGTCATTACAGGAGACAACAAGAACACAGCAGAAGCTATTTGTCGTGAAATTGGTGTATTTGGACCTTCTGAAGATATCAATTCAAGAAGCTTAACTGGAAAGGACTTTATGGATCATCCTGATCAGAAAAATCATCTGAGACAGAGTGGAGGTCTTTTATTTTCTCGGGCTGAGCCAAGGCACAAACAAGAAATAGTTAGGTTGCTGAAGGATGATGGTGAAGTGGTTGCTATGACTGGGGATGGAGTTAATGATGCTCCTGCTTTGAAGTTGGCTGATATTGGAGTTGCAATGGGCATTGCTGGAACCGAGGTATTCACTGTCCTTTCCTATTATTTCATTGTGCCCAAATGGTTACTTGCGTCTAATAATATGTTATCTCATTATGTGCTTGTGTGCCCTGTTTTCTAATTGTATACTGCCGGCTCTCATTGTGAAATAGCATCTGAATGATGATGATTCAGAGACTCATCTGAATGCATGTACCGCATGTATGGTTTGCTTCTGTTTCCTAATGGTTACTTGCGTCTAATAATATGTTATCTCATTATGTGCTTGTGTGCCCTGTTTTCTAATTGTATACTGTCGGCTCTCATTGTGAAGTAGCATCTGAATGATGATGATTCAGAGACTCATCTGAATGCATGTAGCACATGTATGGTGTGCTTCTGTTTATTCAGAATGTATATGTTGGAACAGCTATACCTCTATTTCCTGACATTATATAGATATTGCTTGAGTCAACTAGTTCTGTTGCGCTTGGGCAGTTAAAGTAAATTTGACATCCCAGAACGTAGTAAGTTTAAGTTATATATTCTTATTTGATCCTTTCTTTATCACTGCTTGATTCTTTCTAGGTTGCAAAGGAAGCCTCTGACATGGTGTTAGCAGATGATAACTTCAGCACTATAGTTGCTGCAGTTGGTGAGGGCAGATCCATTTACAACAATATGAAGGCTTTTATAAGGTTAGTATTGTAACTTAGATGTATGGCTAAACAATGAAGTAGCAATGTTTGCATATTTAACAAAGGGTCATTATTCCATGCACAAGCACTTGTGGAAACTTTGTTTGCGCAAATGCCTTTGTTTTAGGGTTTAGGGTCTCCATTTAGGGTTTATGATTTAAGTGTAGTAGTTCTGAATTTATGGGCTATTGATAGAATTTTAGGTTTAACAGCATCATATTAATCCTTTAACAAATTGCACCGAGTCTACTTTTGACCGTTGCACCCATTCATGCTAGATTCCAGCTCTAGAAGGTAGAGAATGTTAAATTCTCTTCCAAAAATTTTGTTCTATTTTGTTAATTTCTAAATCACAACATTGAGTGACGGTTTTCTACATAAAATCACAGGTACATGATATCCTCCAACATTGGTGAGGTTGCTTCTATATTTTTGACCGCTGCGTTGGGAATTCCGGAAGGCATGATCCCTGTTCAGCTTCTGTGGGTGAATCTTGTTACTGATGGACCTCCAGCAACTGCTCTAGGGTTCAACCCCCCTGACAAAGACATAATGAAGAAGCCTCCTAGACGAAGTGATGACTCACTAATCACTGCTTGGATCTTATTCCGCTACCTAGTAATTGATTCATTCTTTTATTGCCATTGAATTATACCTTTAACAAAGATGAAAACTAACATAACTCCATCGGTGCAGGTGATCGGACTCTATGTTGGGGCAGCCACGGTTGGGGTCTTCATCATATGGTACACCCACCACAGTTTCCTGGGCATTGATATAAGTGGAGATGGCCATAGTCTTGTTACCTACTCCCAACTTGCCAACTGGGATAAATGCAACTCGTGGGAAAATTTCTCGGTGTCACCGTTCACAGCGGGTTCCCAAGTATTCAAATTCGATCTTGAACCATGTGATTACTTTCATACAGGGAAAATCAAAGCCTCAACTCTTTCCCTCTCGGTCTTAGTAGCGATTGAAATGTTTAACGCCCTTAACGCTCTATCGGAAGACGGAAGCTTGTTGACAATGCCTCCATGGGTCAACCCATGGCTCCTTTTAGCCATGTCCATCTCATTTGGCCTACACTTCTTGATTCTGTACGTGCCTGTCCTTGCACAAGTTTTTGGGATTGTTCCCCTCACCACCAACGAATGGTTGCTTGTCATCGCTGTTGCTTTACCAGTCATTTTAATCGACGAGGTTCTCAAATTCATCGGAAGATGTACAGTCGGGTTGCGCTACCCTGCTGTATCAAGACCGTCAAAGCAGAAGGCTGAGTGATTATCATTGTTATATAGTAAATTGTAATAACATTTTAGGGGATCAACATAGAATCCAGTAGATGCTTTATTTCAACTTCAGTAAATTTTCCATGAAATTCTATTTTCGTTCTGCTTTGAATATTTCATTCAAATCACTCATAAGTCCGAAACTCTAGTTTACAACAAATCTCAACATCAGAGTACAGGATCCTAAAAATTTCTAACTACCAAATCCATACAAAGTCCTACTGTAAGGATAAAATCGAGAAATAAACTAATTTCAGTAGAGAAGATAGATTGAAGGGTAACATGAGCAGAAAAGAATAGTAGATGAGGCGAGAGAAAAAGAAAACGGGAGATAAGAGACTTCGTTCATCGTTTCTTTAGTAATCTTATTTTTTAAGAAATTTAGCCTCGTTAAAAATTCCTTCTACAGTCGATATTAAAAAGTTTAATGTCAACCCCTAAAAGGGAAAAGAGTACCCACTAAGATTATCCATTAATAACATCATCAATTACAATTTGTTCAATACAATTTGAACATTCAAAATAAAAATAATTACATTGTTGATTATTAAATGCCCAGTACACTAAAGTATGGGTTGCCTTATTAGTTGAACGATGAATAAAGACAACCGATAGATGATGATGCCGTGAAGAAGATCCTTTGTCTCGTTCATGCTTTGTACCAATGTTGACCTACCTTGGGTTCTCAATTGTAACTGATTCACCACATTTGCAACGTCTCCCTCAATAACAACCTTTGGTCAATCTTGATCTAATGCAAAAAGAATAGCCGAATAGAAAGAATGACTCTCAAGAATCTCTGCTGATAGCGCTCGGGGAATGATACGTGCACATCCTGTTAGGACCAAACCATGGTGGTCTCGTGCCAAAATTCCTATCGCTCCAAGGTCTGTAGTAGAATGATACATTCCATCAACTGATATTTTAACCGTACCTGAAGGGGGCTTAATCCATACATGTGATGCTTGTAGTTGTAAGAATACAGATGGGAGAGGTGAAATGATAACATGATTGAACCCATTGTGCAAGTGTTTGACGTTTTCCACAATTAAAAAAGGCGGTTGTAGCTTGTTGTTGTGGACCAACTCATTTTGTCGATTCCAAATTTTTCAAAGAAGCACTACAAACCCCGCAAACATATCCTCAAAAAGAATTATCGCACAATGTTCCAACCATTCAAAACAAGATTGTGATAAATCAGATAAAGCACGACTCGATAAATGAAACAACTTGTGAATTTCTCGAGTAGCTGAACAATCTTGAAGGGCATGAACCATGGTCTATAATTCTATATTGCACAAAAGGCATATGTCACCGAAGGAGTTGTGAACACTCAATCTAGTTCACCGGTAAAGCTTCATGTGCAACACGCCAAATGAAGATTCGGATCTTCGGAAGAACCTTAAGCTTTGATAAAGTATACCACAGCTTTGATGGTGGCTCAGGATCGTGAAATTGCCTCATCAACCATGCATACCCTGATCGTGTTGAGTATGTGTCACTCGAATAATATCTTCATATTAAAATATCTGAATCCAAATTCGCTATCAAACACTAAAAAATAGTATTTGCATCAGTTGTGGTGAAAACCTGATGGACCTTTTGTACATCCCACCCATTATATGAGGTAGGGGTGAGTATTCGATCGAGTTGAGTCGAGTAAAAAATTTTTGAGTTATTCGAGTTTACGAGTCATATTTTATAACTCAAACTTTATTTGAATTTTTCGGTTCGAGTCGCGTTTAAGAAATTCAAGTCGAGTCGAATCGAATCGAGTCGAGTTTTCAAGTTCCTATAAATATTTATTTATCATATTATAATATGATTTGATTTCAATTTAAACGACTTTCTCTAATCATATAAGATATTTATCTATATATTTTTTCATATGTAGCGATATTTCTTTATATTTTTATATATCAATGTATATATATCATTAAAAAACGATAGACTCGTCTTAAACTTAAAAATTAATCCTTTAATTATTAAAAATTTTGAGTTGTTCGAGTTATTCGAATTCCATTTTACAACTTGAATTTTATTTGAAATTTTTTCGAGTCGAGTCTATGAAATTTCGAGTCGAGTCAAAATAAGTTAAGTATTTACGCCTCGAGTCGAGTTATTCGATTTTTTTGAGTCGAGACGAGTTTTCTCACCCTTAATATGAGGGAATCATAAAATCACCACATTCCGAAGGATCAGCTGACACCAACATAACTCTCTGTTAAATGCATCCTTTCAACACTCCCAATTTACACGAAAGATAGGAGTAGTGCTATCAATCCCAACCTGCCAAAAATAACTATCACGAAGATGCTGCTTAGGGTGAGTAAAACTCGACTCGACTTGAAAAAATCGAATAACTCGATTTTACCTGAAGCAAAAATACTCGACTCGTTTAGACTCGACTCGAAATTTCATAGACTCGACTCGACTCGAAAAAATTTCAAATAAAGTTTGAGTTGTAAAATGAAAATTTGAATAACTCAAATAACTCAAAATTTTTAGTAATTAAAGGAATAATTTTTAAATTTAAGACGAATCTCTTAATTTTATATGATATATATACATTGATATATGAAAATATAAAGAAATATTGCTACATATGAAAAATATATATATGTATATCTTATATGATTAGAGAAAATCGTCTAAATTGGAATCAAATCATACTATAACATGATAAATAATTATAATCAAATATTTATAGGAACTCGAAACTCGACTCGATTCGACTCGACTCGAATTTCTTAAACTCGACTCGAACCGAAAAAATTTCAAATAAAGTTTGAGTTGTAAAATGTGACTCGTCAACTCAAATAACTCAAATTTTTTTGACTCTACTCTACTCGACTCGATCGAATACTCACCCCTAGATGCTGCATCGCAAAATGAATAGATCTCCAAGCATAAGATAGTCTATCCCCTAATCTCGCATCAAGGACATGGTGTCCTGCAAAGTATTTGCACGAGAGAACACGAAAAACCAGTGATTGTGGATCAATTATAAAACGCCATACCTGCTTACCCAATAAAGTAATGCTAAATTGATGTAAATCTCTAAAAGCAAGACCACCCGCTCTTTTGGAGGCACATAAATTTTACTAAGCAATCATTGACCATCCTCTACCCGATGCTCGACCAAGCCACTAATAATTACGCATCACACTCATGATTTGTGAAATAAGATAATCCGGAAGCAATAACATACAATGACATATGTAGGTAGTGCTTGAGCCACAACTTTGAGAAAAATTTCTCGGCCACCAAAAGACAAAAAAGTTTTAGTCCATCCTCGTACACGAGCAGTCACCTTATTAAGAAGAAAACCAAACTTCTCCGACTTGTTAAAATATGTCTATTTAAAGCTCTAGTCTATTTAAACTGGTTACAAAGAATTTTCAATTAACACAACTAAGCTCAAATGTTCTTATATTATTCACAAATAAAAATAACTTGTTATAAATCTCTCTACCTGAAATAATTATGATCTTTAAAAATTAAAACAATTCTCTTTTATCTATGATTAGACTAACTGTGTTTTTACCCTCTCTTAACTAAAACCAACATTAGAAAAGAATCATCCACCGAAATAAAAGAATGAGTTGATGAAACGTATTTTTTTTTGTTTTTTGAAAAATTGAAAAATGGAAGATGAAAAAAGGTGAAGTTTCCATCAACAACTTTAGTAGTCAGGACACGTGTTAAAGGATTAACTTTCAACAACATGGGAAATTGATACAACATTGATTAAGTGTTGTTGTTGATAGAAACTTTAGATTCGAGATTAGATACTTAAAATCTATCTTAATTACTTCTAAACACTTCAAGATTCATGTATTTAGGCATCAAAAACAGTCATGTAAAACTCTTGAACTAAAATCAAGAAAATAATAGAATTTTTATCAAGAAAATCGATTTTATTGATTCAAGACTTTAAAGATTGTTGTAATAAACCAAGAAATTAAAAATTTCATTAAAGAAATTTAGGTTTCAGAGGTTTGAATGATTCTCACCTCCAATGATCCAACATTATTTCAAGGTTTAAAAACAAGTAAAACCGAAGAAAAACAAAGAGATTTTAAAGAAGAAAAATATAAAAAATTAACCAAATGAATTTTTATTGAAAAGATTGATGTTTACCTTTGAAAAGATGATGGACTAGCTGCCAATAAGAGGACAAGTCAAAATTATAAGAATATAGGTTTTGGTTTTGATAAAAAAAATAGTTTTTTTAGAATTAATATTAGGTTATTTGGGTTATTAATTAAAATTATAGGTTTGTAGGTTATTAAAATAGGCCCTTAGATGTCTTGAATCAACTAGGATTAGGGTTGAAATAAAGCACCTTAAAGATTCAAAGTTTTGGCTTAGTTTATAAAATTATCTTTAATTTTTCAATTTCTTACAAAATAGTCAATAATTTTAAAATCTTAGGGATTCAAGGGTTAATTTTTGAAATTGAGTTGACCAAAGTCAAATATATATTAAATAATAATTTTAAGATATTTTTTCATAATTTATTTTGAGTTAAAATTAATTTTTAAGTATTTAATCACGAACTAGGCTATACCGACAAAATCGGTTCACTAACTTCTAGGCTCATTTGTGGAGCGTTACACTTAATTTAGCTCGAATATAAATATAATTTCATCTAAAGGGAGGAATAACTCTTGGGCTGCCTTATCTTGCTCTTTCATGGAAAAAAGATGATGAAAATGGACACTTGATGTATGTAGACATTTTGACAGCAAAAATAGGAATGTCTCTTCCTATGCCATGATAATTCTCATGCTAATTAACCTTATTAATATCATAATATTATGCAATAAGAAGGCCTTCATTTTTTGTCTTCAAGTAGAATACAAACAGATTCCAAAAGATGATGAAAAAGTGACTTGAATGCTATAATTATTTGAATAGTGATGACCTTAATAGCATGAATAAAATCAACTTTAAATTTCTTTGAATATGTGAATAAAGGAGAAATTATTACATGAACTCTTTCCACCACCTAGGATATGATCCCAACCAATTAAATTAAGACACATAATATATTTTTTCCATATCAAATTTACACATAAGCATCGGTGAAACCATCTAATTTAATGTCTTTGATTAAAAAAAGGAAAAAAAATATTACCAAAGATTTCTTGTGTCTTCTTTCTCTTTATTCTTTAAAATTTTCTAATTAATTTTTTATATGGATTTGGGGTTTAGGGTTTAGAGTTTAGGGTTAGGGATTAATGGTTTAGGGTTTATGTGGTTTAGGTTTAGGGTTTGGGATTTATGTGGTCTAGGTTTAAAATTTAGGGTTAGAGTTAGGGTTTTGAGTTATGTATTATTGTTTAGGTTTAGGGTTTAGGGTTATGTGTTATTGTTTAGGTTTAGGGTTTAGGGTTAGAGTTAGGATTTAGGGTTTAAGGTTTAGGGTTAGGGGTTAGAAAAGATTAATTAAAAAAATTGACCAATTAAGAGGAAGACAACATAAAAAATCTTTGATAATATTTTTTTCATTTATAAATCAAATGCATTAAAGTGGATGATTTGGATGATGCTTATGTGTAAATATGATATGGAAAAAATATATTATGTGTCTTATTTTAATTGATTGGGATCATATCCTAGGTGATGGGAAGGGTTCATGTAATAATTTCTCATAAAGAAGGCCTTGAATGGCTTTTCTCTTGGCTTTTCATGTCATACATTTTTTCAAGTGAATCTTCACTTAAAAAATTGTTTTTAAAATGAATTAACAGTAAATATGAGTGAAGTTTCTAATATGACATGAAAAAAATAATGAGGTTGATAGTGTTTTTAATGGTTAGTCCCATAAATAAACGTAGTACAACTTACTTATGATATAATTTCTCCTTTCTAAGAGTTTACGAAATTCACTCGTATTTTACTTTTCTAAATGCACTTCGGCTTTTTCTCGTTTTTTTCCCTTCTGTTATGCGTTGATATTTGGTTGAGTTGTCAAATTTATCCTTGTGCGTTGAACTCTCCATTTTAAATGGTCCATCCCACGTCATCAATCAACCAATCCCTTCACATAAGTTCCTTTTTTTTTCAAACATCAAATTTGTCCACATTCCCTTTATGGTTTTCTAGAGGAAGGTCATGATCTATAGTTTTGTCATATTTCTTTGTTCTTTTTCACTCAGATGGAAAAGTCTTCGAAATGCTCCCCCTACCTTCTCTATCTACTACTTCTACTGCAGCTAACTTAATTATGGAACACAACTCAAAGACAAGAATCAGGGTTGATTTAGCTGCATTGACTCCATGTTATCAGCTTCTTCCAATTTGCTGCAAAATGCTAATAAAATGCATAGTATTTTGCTTTCTTCAGTTATGGAAGTGGCTAACAAATTAGAGTCATATCTATCATAGCTTTCATCCTTCGTAGTTCATAAAATACTGAGAATAAACAAAACAATGAGCTTGAAATGCAAAAAGGATCCGGCATGGATCTTACTATATCGCATACATTTTCTTAAATTCATTGTTTAGAATCTCAGAATCCGACATCACAGACATCGTCCAGGATCGTGACCGGCTTGTTTGTGATGATCTTCGTATACTTCTCATTTTTGAAGCCTCGATCCGATGCCTAATCACCCAATAACACATAGTGCCTAAAGTAGTGGCCATTATGCTAGTTCCTATAATTGTCACTCCAATTGCAAGCCACCTCTCCTCTTTGCCAACTACAACAAATGACAACGCTAAGAATGCAACTGAAACAAGTGCACAAGCCAACCACATTAACTTGTTGATAATTGCCATCATCTGCTTCTTTGCCTTGCTCTCAATCACTACAACTGAGGTTTGAACCACCACAACCGCCAGAGAAATGAAGAGGGCAATGGAATCAAAGATGAAGAAGATTATAAAAGCAGGTTTTGGTGCTATATTTGCTTCCCCAAGTGAGTGACCGGGCCGAATGTCATTCGGGTCATCTATATATTGACCAGGAACTGTAAAAATAGCAGCAAAAGCAACAGTAGCAATTAGGACGGCGACCACGGTGGTGGAGTTTATTGCATTGTTAAGACCAGAATGCATTTTGTTCAGTCTTTTGGCTATGCCTTGGACTTCTTTTCGGGTCTGGAGGGTGTGTTCTAGTTGATCATGCACTTCATGCTTTATATCACTCACAGTTTGTTTTAACTGTCGGTTTGGATTTGGTGCTGCCGGCTTGACGGATCTAGCACTTTGAACCCCATGCTGTTGCAGCATGGATGCAATCTGCAGGTGCCCGGTTTTCTCTGCAGTGTCGAAAGCAGTTTCCCCACTTCTGTTAACAGCTGTTGTATCAGTTTCTTTGTATCCAAGTAGCAACTTGATAAACTGCACAAAGAAAAAAAACGTGTATTAGCTTACTTGATCTTACCGTGGTCATTTTATTCGACTCTTACGGCAGATTGTGAACTTTTACAGCATCTATAGTTGTCAAGATTATGCAGCAATTGTTGAAACCAGGTATGACCTTTCAAATATAATAAACCTGTTGAGAGATTCTAGGCCTTTGTTATCAAGTCAACCAGCAATGTCAGCAACAATAATGAGGATTTTTTTCTTGAAAGTAATCATAACAATTATTCAAAATTTTTATTCTCATACACACTGGATAAGCCATGTAATTGGCAACCATTGAATTTAATTATTATTTTACATGATACCCTGCGCTTCCAATTCAGGTATTGCCTTGAAGATTTCAAACTACATGTCATTCCAATTCTGTTTTTCTCATGTAATCACATGGCCAATAATTTTCTTTTAAACAATTCACCTATTTTATCAGAAACTTACAACTTTGTGTTGCTCTTAACATTTAAGACCTGCAAATAAAGTCAATCAGAAAGTGTGTCTAGTTTATTTCCTGAAAGATCCCAACTGTAAATCTCATTGAAGCACAAAATCTGACAGTGGCAGATATAGAAGACAGAGAAAGAACATAACTGGTTCAATGAACACCCAAAATTTAACTATCTAGAGCAGCCCATAATTTATCCCTTAAGGCAATCAATCAAAACTCAAAATTATAGGTGAAACAGTGACATCGTCGATCCATTTGGTGACAAATATGAATTGCTAAATTGATTTACCTGAGCTCTTCCCTTCCTGGTAGCTATGTGCAAACATGTGTTTCCCTTGGTGTCAACCATATTTATCATCAATGAAGGATTCACCCCAATCAATTCCTCCACCACCTCAAGATTCTGCCCCTTCACCGCCATGTGGAGCGCAGTCTGCCCTTTCTTATCAGTCCTTTGAGCAATCCCAGGTTCACTAGCCAAAAGTGCCTTCACAACCTCCAAATGCCCATTCCTTGCTGCAGAATGTAAAGGTGTTTTACCATTACTCCTTGCTATTGTAGCAAGGCTACTACCAGCCTCCAATAAGAACTTCACAATCTCGATATGCCCTTGAGTCGCAGCCGTGTGCAAAGCTGTGGTGTTCGACAAATCAACCGTCATAGCCAATTCAGGATGCTCAGATAGTAGCACTTTCAATATATCTGCAACGAGGGACACACTGAAAACCTCATTTTCACCACCAAAAATAACTTTCTTAGTTAAAGAACAGACAACTCATGTGATGGAAACTTACCTAAATCCCCTTGTTTAGCAGCGATGTGGAGTGAATCAAACCCATTTCTTGCTTTGATCCCAGCATTAACAAGATCATAATAGTGAATCATCTCCTTAACCAAATCAACATAACCATATTCTGCTGCAACATAAAGGGCGGTTTCCCCGGATTGGTTTTGTTTAGCTACCAGCTCCTTCAATGCATCCTCCCCGGTACCTGTAAGGATTTGTTTCACCACTGCAAGATTTCCAGCTCTTGCTGCAGAATGTAAGGCTGTATCATCCCGTTTTCCGGTTAATTGTTTTGTCATCTTTTTCCTAGGAGCTGGAACACTTGGCTGCTCGATAGCTGGTATCTCCATTTCAATCAAAATCAAGATTTCTCCTTTGCTTAACTTGTACTTCAATTATGAATTGAAAATCCTTCTTTGCTTCATCATCCAGCAAAAACCCAGATCAAAATTTGCATTCATTAATCCAAAAAACACCACCGATCATCAAAACTAGCTAATAAAATGAGAGTAAATAATTCTTGATTTCAACGATCCCAACACTTTGGTGAGATTGATTCCTTCCTCCAAGGTCAAGTTCTTAAATCTCTTGCGTCCCGGAGCATATGCCTGTTTTTTACATAATCCATTTTCAGCTTTCTTAAAACACCAACCAATATTTCATTCAATGAATACCCAGAAACAAAAACATAACCTTTCTCTATATATATTTGGCTTCATCTGTTTATCCTCCATTTTTAAAAGGGAGAAAACCCAGAAAATTGAACTATATAAGATGAAGAAAAAGGTAGCACAATAGCACATAACAGTGACAATAAAAATAAAAATAATTACCTGAGAGTGGAAAATATAGAGCTACTTTTGCTCTAATCCATCAAAACCAGAGCAAACATATAAGTAGAAAGCCTTTTGGAATTGAGCTTCTCTGTTCTTAATCAGGAAACCGAAAAGAAAAGAAAAGAAAATTCTGAGACCCTTTGCTTATGCACAAAAGCAAGAACACAAAAAGATTGTTAAATTTATGCTAAAAAACCCAGAAAAAGCACATGTATTTGCAACTTTGTACGAATCTAGAACCCATCCCACAAACTATAAACGAACTAATCTAACCAATGAAAATGTAGACTTTGTAAAGGAGGTCATCATCAAAATGATGATAAAAAAAATAGACTAGCATTAAGAGAGATGCAGCACGTAGGACTTATTTGATAGGATGGAAAAAAATGAAAGGGATGATTAGAAAAGTGGAAATTAAATTTTGGATTAAAAAAGAAAAAAGAAAAAAGAAATTGGGGGAATGTTTTTTTTTTTTTTTTTATGTATAAAAATGAACTATTATAATTTAAAATAATAAAAATAGAAAGTGTGATTATGTGACAGATATGTGAGCTAGATTATAAAATATTTTTAATGAGTTTTTTCTCATATTTAATTTTAGGGTAAATTACCCAGTGACTAACGAACTAATTAAGGATACTTATTTTGGTCACTCAACTAAAGGACTCGTCAATCAGGTCACCCAACTTTAAAGCCCTACCTATTTAAGTCATCGCCGTTAAAATTCTAAACGAAAAAGTAACGACAGTGATGTGGCAGTTAAATAAAATTTGTATAATTATATATTTAATCCCTACAATTTACTTATTATTTTAATTTAATCTTAATTTAAATTAATAAATAAAATTAATCATTCAATCCAGTGATGACACGTGTCACCACCTGGTTGGTGAGAAAGAATAGAAGAAATAAAATAATTGTGTATTTTGTCATCAAAAGGGTTTGAACTTTCAACCAACAAGTGAACCACTAGGCCAAGATAATTTTTAAGTTATAAGATATTCACATAAATAGTAAATGATTAATTTGTTAGTAAAAAGCCTAAAATGCATTAAAAAAATTATAAAATTTCAATTGATTAGTATTTAAATTAAAATCTTAAATATTTAAATTAGATAATAAAATATTTAATAAATAAATCAAAAAAATTAAAAATTAAATATTCAAATATTAAATATTTAAATATTTTTATTTAATATCATTCGAATTAAAATATTTAAATTTTAAATATTTTAATTTGAATATTCAAATATTTAATATTTGAATGATATTAAATAAAAATATTATAAAAAATTTAAATATTAAATATTCAAATATTAAATATTTAAGTATTTTTATTTAACAAAAATCATCTTTGTGAGATGCTTAACTCAATTAGCACCCCTTAGTAGATGTACATTTCTTTCTTATGTGTTACTCCTTTAGATCATGGTAACCAGACTTAATTCCGTACTTTCCCTCTAGTTTAAAATCCACAAATAGTCATTAAATTTTGATCTACTATTCAATTTAGTAATCAAACTTCCTATTGCTTTAATTGTTATCATTAAAATTTTAGCTTTGATTCAAATTGGACATTGACCTATTAACAATTGGTCCGCCCTGTGTAGTGCTATAAATTATGTAAAATTGTGTGCAAATATACACAGTCGACCAAAGTAATAAAGGGTGAGTGAGTATCGTTCCCACAAGGATTGGATGGAAATTATGTCGATTTAGTAGAGGAAAAAAGAACACTAACTACAAGGGAAATAAGTACAATGGTATGGACAGTTGGGAATGTAGTGACAAATGGTATAGATGTACGGTGGAGTATGGTAAGGGTGTAATGGTGCAGCGAGTGAAAATGTTAAGAATGCAAGTAAGCAAACAATAAGAATTGTCAAAACAAAATGGAATGGATGTTAATGGCAAAGTGAAAGTATGAAGGCAGTGTGAGGTGCATAAAAATGTAATTGCAAGTAAGCAAGTAAACAAAGGAAACACTTCGTAAATGCCAAGGCAAGAGCAAAATGAAAAAACGAGAGTAAGTAATATAAATTAACAATCCTCAATTGACAAACTCTATTGGGAATGAATGATGGATTTTTATGGACTCCTAAAACTCACTCCTCTGGATGCTTATATGGCCTATTCACTCGATAAAGTTTTCTAATATGCTCTCGCTCTCTCGAGCCAAAGGAACCTAATAGCCTAAAATATCATGACTCTCCTCTCGGTCTCAGTAATGACATCTAGCCTATTGAAGAAGCTCACTCCTTTTAGTCGTTGAAACTCGCAACTGAAGTCTCTCTCGAGCACCTAAGGTTGGGTTAGGCTCTAGTTACTATCTAAAACCCATTGCTCACGTCGATCCTCCCTTAGTTTCTCTCGAACAATAAAGATCTATAGCTATGTTTCTCTCGAACACGTAGTGCTGTACCTAAGCAAAGAACACTCCCATGCCTCTTACAAACTTAGATAATTAAACACAATGAGCAAAGCAAATAGGTAAACATATAAATATCTAATATATTCATAAAAATAAAGATTAATCATCCACAAAAACACCATCAAATAAAGCATAATCTATGATGGGGTCAAAGTATTCGAATAAACATTCAACCACAACCCACAAGAAAATAAGATAAAAGCAAAGCAAAGGGGCTAGAAGACACCCTTGGTGCGCACTGCCACTGGATCTTCGACCATCATGGAGAAGCATTAACGTGCTAGTCCCTCTCGGGTGCCTAGCACGCCACTCCCTTCAAGCTCGTCAATGGAGGAATCCTTGAAAACCGGTGAGGAAAAGAAAAGTTGGTAACTTTTTCAGACTCGTCTAGCTCTTTCTTCCTCCTGAAAATTTCTCTCCAAAAGATCCTCTCTTTTAACGTGAAAGTGATTTTTTTCCCAGGTGATAGTGGTCCCCTTCAAAGTGGTTATTAACCATCCTCACATATGGCTCTAGTCTAGCAGGTCTCCATAAAAATATCTTCTCATGTTTTATCTTTTTTTGCAGGGCTGGACGTCTCTATTTTTGTAATGACATTTCTTTTTGCTATTCTTCTGCAAATGTCATGACAAATCTTCATTGTCCCCTACTTCGCTTTACCTGCATAGCATCAGCCAACAACACAATCTTTCCCGTAAAATAAAATCTTTTACCGCACCCAATATGTCAAGGCATAAATAACCATCAAATGCAATATCATGATTCTAAACGCATCTAAACGATCCTATATGCACTTAAAAACAATCAATAACTTAAGTGAAAAAGCTCTAAATATAGCTTTTTTGCAGAATTATCAATAATCGTTAGAAGGGTAACATTGTAATTTAAACTTTTTGTATAACAACATATTTAGTCCTCTACATTTTAACATTCAAACAACTTAGTCTATATCAAAAGCAAAGCAAAATGGTTATCACACTCATTTTCAAGGGGGTTAATTGAAATAATTTATAGATAATAAGGTTATATTTATTATTTTTTGTATTAGGACTAAATTATTTGAATATACAAGCATAAATGATTAAATGTGTTATTTTACAAAAACTATCACATCATTGTTTTAACAGTTGTTTATGGGTTAGTGCCTAATTTGAATCAAAACTAAAAGTTTAATGGTAAAATTTAAATATTTACCAAAATAAATAATCGATAAAAATTTAATGACCATTTGAGATTTTGTTACCCTTCCCTCTTTATCAACAAGCGAGTAATTCTATCATGTCCACATATGCATAAATAATTGCGGTTTACATTTGATCGTGTTAAATAAAAAAGTTTAATTTAACCGATTTGATTAGTTTTATTTTATAACTTAAATTTTATTTAAAATGTTTTAGAGTTAAGTTTATAAAATTTAAGTCGAGTAAAGTCAATTTGAATTATTTCCTTTCAGGTTCAAATACAATTGTTCACATTTATAATGTCACGATACTATTTAGTTTATATTTAGTTGAGGAACTCAACTCGAATTTAAAAATTGATTCACTATTAATTAAAAAAATAAAATTATTTAAATTATCAATTTATAATTCAAATTTTATCTATAATTTTTTCTAATCGAATTAAATTTAAAAAATTATAAATCGAGTCAAAAACAAATTAAATCTTTAACATTGAATGGAATGATTCAATTTTTTGAGTTGACTTAAATTTTACTTTCCCCTTATTGTAGGTACGTTTAATGTGTCTGTGAGTATCACCGCTGGTATTAGTGGGTAAAAATCATCTGTCTCTTTATAATGCATTTTTTTATGTTTTATTTAAAAAAATTAAAATTTTAACCGTAACCTTTATTTTTTATACTCTAAACCTACACCCTAAAAATATACTCTACCCCTAATTTATTAAGCCCTAATTTTAACTCTTAACTTTGAATCCAAAACTTTAATTCCTAATAAAATGAAGTATAGAAAATAACCAGATGATTTTCGCTCGGTGTTAGCATTGTCTTTAAACCTTAACAACCGAGAGAACAGACTGTTTCTCCACTCCGTAACTACACAACAATAATTGTACTAAACTCAACAATGCTAAAAAATTGAACTTGAAAAAAGACAAATTATGGTGGCCAAAGCACAAAGAATTTGACTTGGTTCACATCAAAATTAAATTTCTTTTAATTTATTTAATAGGCAATTAATTAATCAACTAAATATTATTTAGTGATTAACGTGAAAAATATTATTGTTTAGTAAAATGTTCTTTTCTTTGACTTGTATATTGCAAACTTACATGGTCTTTTATTAAGCATTTCTTTTTTCTGATAAATATTGCAATAATGTATTGTTGACAAATGGAAAGGGTCTGGTGGGTTAGCTCCTTTATTGTTTACATTTCAAGGGTAGAAAAAAAGGGTTGAAAGATAAGCACATGGGATACTGAAAAGAGCAGGACTTAAATTAGTATTCCAATAACATATAAGATGTTTCTCTCTCTCTGTCTTAAAAAATAATGTCTAGAAATAAAAAAAAAAAAATTGTTGAGCTCAATAAGTGGTCTTAGTAAAAAGTAAATAATATTTCAGGAGACTCAAGTTTAATTGTAATGTTCATAACATCTATGCGCATTTTCAAAGGGTTACGAATATTTTTAAATAGATATTATTTTATAATAACATACTATTAAAAAATTATAAGTAAAACTTTAAAAAGTGCGATAATTATTGAATAAGAAAAGGATAATTTCTCTAAATGAAAAGTAAAAGTGAATATCTCTATTGTTTAATTTAATAGTAAAATAATTATATTTTTATTTCTAACAAAGTTAATGTTAATTGATTCTTAATATTAATTTTAATAAAAAAATAGTAATAAGTAAACACATTTTAGGATGTCACAATAATGATACGATTCTTTATTTATTTTTTCTTATAAAAGTATGGATGTTTTTGTTTAGTATTATAGCTTTTTTTTTCAAAGTTGAATTTGTCATCATTTTTATATTATTATCTTCTTGATCTACCTTTCTTTGGATCAATATGTAGCCCTCTAAATTAAAATCATAAAAAAAGATTGAATTGAAAAAGACACGATTGAATTTTATAAATAAAAAATTTGTTTTAGATTCGAACAACCACCAAAGAAAGAATAGTAAACAAACAAGAAGTGTGGCCCAATGTTACACAACACTAGAAGGCTTACTCATACTCAGAATCTCACATCGAGCTGTTCAGAATCTCGCATTGAACTAGTATACTCAAAATCTTACATCAAGTCTTCAGTCGGAATCTCACATCGAGTGAGACTCACAAACTCTCATCGTTCAATAATCATCACCCAAAATCTCACATTGAATGACCTTCATACATCACCCAGAATCTTACATCGAATGATCTGCCTTACAACACTCACTCACTAGGAACCCAGATCCAACCAAAAAAGACTCAAAACCATATAATGATGCACTAAGGATCTCTAAACCTTGCTATTACAACCAATCACCTCATATACCAACCAATACAAACCATATAAGTCATACAAACAACTTAAACACCAGTTTTAAGATTTAATATTCACTATATAACCCAAGAGGCTCTTAGGACATCATCACCCATTATAGACTTTCCAAATTCAAAACGTAAAAACGTGGACATATTGCTTTGTCCGATACGCTAACCTGACATTTTGAAATGTTGCATCGATATGCATATATTGAATACCTGTTTGTAGCCTATACTGATACACCCCTTAGTGTACCGATACACGAAATAGTTACTAGAATTTAAAATAACATAGCCATACCGATACGTATTCAATCCCTTTGAGAACTTGCCCATCTTTATAGAGGGGCGAACGATACTCAATCCTGAGTATCAATACTCAAACCTATAAGATAAGGTCTAAAGCTCAGAAATCACCTATTTTGGTCCCAATACTAAGCCTATCAATCCCAAAATATTCTTATATATTATTGAGAGTATGATGAGTTTCAATCAAATTTCTCACCAAATAGTGGAGAAGTGGTAATTGGATGATTTATTTCGAAATAAAAAGAAAAAAAATGAATACAAAGATTTAGAGTAATTTGACTTCTAGCACAAAGCATACAAAGGTTCAGTACTTTACAAAAGAAATAAAAACAAACGGAAATCCCTTTCACAAGGTGAATGTTTGCACTCTAAAGCTCTCACCAAAACATAATATCATTGAACATACATTCATACCAGAATCTAAAATTTAAGCTCAAAAGATTTTTACCATCATATACATGTTGGTATTTTGATAATTAATTTTTGTTGGTGCTTGAAGGTCCCTTTTATAGCTTGAATTGAGTTTCTAATCGTTGGAGATTATTCGGATTAGATGAGAGCCATTGAAGTTGATTTCCATGCTAAAATTCCTCTCCAGATTCATCGTTATCTATATACATGAAACTTTTATTGATATACTTATTTTGGGAGATAATCGTTGGAGGATAAAACAACATACGAGACTTAGTACGTGTTAAAGTGTATTGTTACTCTCCTTAGGTGTATCGATACAGACAAGTGAATAATAATACGTGTTTGTAGTTCTAGAAAATTTTTGTACTTGAAATTCTTATGCGTATTGATACGGTTACTATTATATCGGTACAGCTCATATAAAATCTCAGGCTTAACTATTTAAAAACATTTCAAATCCTATCAAAACCTTTTGAAAATACATCAAACATATTTTCATATTGTATAGACTTAAAATTATTTTTAAATTTTTTTCAATATAAACCAAAATTATTTTTTAATTATTATATCAAAATAAAAATCTAACACTTTTGTTGGACGAGTCAAAGAAAATGCATGAGTACAATATGCTAATTTTGTTTTAAATATTTATGAATAATTGTTATAATGTCCATGTCATTATATATATATTTTAATTATTTTTATATTTTATCTAATAAAAATAGAACAATTATTATAATACTCTTTATTTATATTTTTAATTGGTTCTATAATTTATCAAATAAAAAAATCATTTATATCAGATTAAGTCAATTTTTACTCTAAAAGTTAAGACCGATACAAGTCGAAGTACTATAAAATATTGGGTTTGGTTAAGTTCATATAAAGGTATTAAATTTTCTGATCGAGTACGAGATAACTAAAACTTCAATTTATGATCTTTCGTATTATTTTTTTATGAAGATTAAATTGATTTTTTAGTTTAAAATAAAATATTTTATAAAATAACATAAAATACTTAAAATAAAATTTTTGATTCTTAAAAGTTAATTTATATTTATAATAATAAATATAAATTTTATAATTAATAAATTAAATATTTCCTCCTCCCCCACACAAATTCTGTCCTCATCGGATGGTATTTATCCAAATCTCAAATACCGAGAGATTCTTATTATTCTATCCAAACTAACAAACAAACGATCATAACGAATGAATATCATGGCTTTAATTTCGGATCCAAGAATATTTTTCCCTTGATTTTAGCATATAATAAAATATAGAGATTTTTTATTCTAATATTAAGATCTTGCCTTCATCGATTATTTTTTTTATTTTGAATTTGAATTATAAAATATATTGAAAAGGAAATAAAAGATTTAAACATTTTTTTAATAATATTGACAAAAAATTAACTACTTTAGTTATACAACGGACCATGCATGAAAAATAATAAAACCTAATAAAATACTTTAACAAAAAAATAAGAACTTATCTGACTATATCAAAAACAAGATTAATTGTCCATCGAAAATTAAAAATTAGAACTGATGATCGTGATAAATTATCCATGAACACAAATCACATATCCAAATTTAATTCAAAGGTCTAGAACAGAAAAGATCAACATAATTAAAATAAGTGTCATTGTGATATATCGTCGGATTTATTTTTAAAAAAAATATAAATTAAAAGATGTCAAAAAAAATATCAAAATAAAAAATAAACGTGTCATAAAAACAAAAATATATAAAAAATAAAAATATTCTTATTGAGAATTATATAAAAAGATAAATAAATAAAGAATCATAGGTTGACGATTAATGTTAAAATCGGTGTTATAAGTGACTAAAAAATTTAAAGAAGAAATGTTGAAATTCTCTATTGAAATTACGGCACAAATTCTAGGAATTTGTTTTTTTATTAGAGTTTATTTGTTACGCTGAAAATTATTTTTAAAAAATATAAAATTATTTTTATGTGTTTGAATAAAATTATATAAATTATTTTTTATTATTTAATAAATTTTAATGAAAATAAATTTAAATATTTAATTTTAGTGAAGATAGATGAGAGTCAATGACAAATTTGAAGAGCACTAATGAGAGACGAAATACTGATATCTGAGGAACGGAACGTGGATGAGACTTGAGATAAAGCAGGTAAAATAAGAGGAGATAAGAAATAAAAGAGTAAAAAAAAATGATAAAGTTGTCCGGAAATAATTTATCCATAAATACTCGGTAAAAGAATGTAAGTTGGGTGAAAATCATTTATTTTTTTCATGTCTTTTTTTATGTTTGCGTTTTAAATTAGAGGTTTTAAGGTTTAAGATTAAAAATTGTAGTTAGGGTTTAGAAAATTAAGAGTAACGTGTATTTTTTAAGGTGTAAGGTTTAAGATTTAAAATTTAAAAAATAAAAATAAAAATTAAAAATTAAATTTTTAATTTTTTAAAAAAACATAAAATAAGACATAAATAAAAGTAAATGATTTTTACCCGTTTTTCGTTTAGGTTTTTTTACCTATCGATAAAAAGGTCCATTCTTTTGGTACAACTTATGAGCTTTCTGTCCTTGTCATGCACTAAATTATCTGCCTGGTGTTAGTTAAGTGATAGCTGCATGAATCACGCCTCTGGCGTTTTGGAAAAATGAAATGGATACAGTTTCGATGTAATCATTAGACATCTAGAAAGGTCAAAGCTAAATGAGAAGGGAATAAGAATTACAACACAGAAAAAAAATGGGGGAAAAAAACAGTAGGGAGGGAGGTAAAATATATCGCAATCAAAATATTAAATTTAGAAAAATAAAAAGATATATTAAATATTTAAATTTAAAATTTATGATATAATTTTTTTTTCAATATTTCAATTTATAAAAATATAAATCGTTATTGAATAAAAAAAATTAAAAGTATATATTATATTTTTTAGTTTGATTTGTAATTAATTATATATTTAATAATTTTTATAATTTTGAATTCAAATATTTATTTTTATAGAGATCAAATTATTATTTTTTATAAAAACTAAATTATTATTTAAAATAAATTTTAAAGTAGGGGTTGGGCCCCTTAAACCTCAAGAGAGCTTCATCCCTAAAATATTTTAAGGAGATTTATAAAACTAAATTATTATTTAAAATCGAGCAATATTTAAGTTACTAGCTTTGAATTGAAGATTATGATTTGTCATTTTTAGGTAACAAAAAAAGTAGCCTAGGAAATTTTTGAAATAAAGTTATATGTTATAAATTTTATGGATTGTTACATTAAAATTTAGATTTTGAAGTGTTTTATATATTTTTTTTATAATTTTGGTTAAATTTATTAATTTATTTTAATATTAAACCCATAGAGTATTGTTAATTTTTTTTATTTAAAAAATAAGATAAATTTTAATGAGTTTAACGAGTCGAATTGAACAATAATTTTTTTTAATATCGAATAACAATTTTTTAATAAACATAAATTGAACATTATTTAACTCACGTTCGACTCGCTCAATGAGTATCTTCGCGTTTATCACGAAAAGCTTGTCGCATAATCTATGAAAATCTTCTTTCTTAACTGTTTTAGTGGACATATAGGCTATTTGAACTCTAGAAGGTGTAAAAGGAAATCAAATCTTCTCAGTAAAAAACTGAATTGCTCCAAAAACTTTAATGTGCTAATTCCGTTCGCGAAAACAAGATTTCTTGCGATAAGAATCGCACATGTAGCGGATCTAAAAATATTTATAAGGTAGACACAAATTAAAATATGTTTGGGTAAACAAAAATCATAAAAATTTAAAAAATTTAAGGATCAAATAAAATCATAAATGATGTGATGAATTGATATTATATAATAGTTTCTCTTAGATTAAAATTAAAGGGATGCATCATTACTTCATTATTAATCATCATCTTCGGCTAGCCAAGCCAGATATGATCCTTGTGTGCGAAGCCGATTAATCCTTCACATCGAAGGAAGCATAAAAGTGAGCTTAAAGCCTCACACTTTCGAAGTGTTTAGTGCTTCAAACGTTTATAAAGTACAGCCAACTCTACGTTTAAACCACATGGAGTGGCAGCATCCAAAAGAATGCCAGGATGCTCCTTCACATGGGTTGTGAAAATGAGAACAACTTCGGGTCCAGGACAAATGAGAATCAACCAGCATGGCACGTGCAACAGAATTATATACACCATATAATACAAATACATATCAGACAATACATTTAAATACGAAGAACCATAACCAGATGTCTTTGAATCATTACTGAAAATAATGTTGAGGTCAGTCTTTTGTTATCAGCAAACAAGGACAGAGATAAGATTAGATATCGGGAGAGGGACGAAGTTAGAATCAAATATTGAGAGGGATAAAGATCTATTAAGCTTTTAAATCTAAAAATTAAGAGAGACAAAAATATTATTTTATTACTATTTAAACTAAGAGTGACTTTATATACAATTATACCAAAAAATTTTGGTGGGGAAGAGCGCAAGAGCCCCTCACATACACAACATAGCTTCGTCCCTGATTAGGAAAGGCAAAGGTCTATTGAGGCCTTAAATCTAAAATTTAAAAAGAACAAAAATATTATTTTACTATTATTTAAACTAATAAGGAACTTAGATATAATTATAATGTATTTAAAGTTATATGAATTTGTGTAGCACTTATTGGCGCGTGACAGACATGCACGACAACAGGAAAGCACTGGGTTAGGTCTGGCAGTGGCTTGGATGAAGAAGATAAGGGTTTTGTATTTTAGGGTTAGGGTTTATGTTGGGCTGGGTTTTATTTTGGTTTGACCTTGGATTTATGAAAATGGGTTACGACAGGCACTAATGTTACCTTTTATTAAAAAATTAAAAGTGGTGTTTTTAATTTGAATTACATTGTTATCTCTCCTAATTAAGACTTACATGTCATTTTTTTAATATTTTATTTGATTTAAAATTAGAATAAAAAAAAAAAATCTAAGTTGCAAAAATGCTACGAGGAGATTTGAATCCTTAACCACAGGTATTAAGACTGGAATCTCCCTCATCGGCGCCTCTCCCCTGTTGTCTTCGGCATCAATGTCTCACTCTTGACGGCAAATATACCTTAAGTGGGTCTGTATCTTCTATTCATCCTCCATTTCTGTTCATCTTATTTATTTGGGTATGCTTGAGTTTCTTCGCTTTGCTTGCTTTAACCATAAGTATATTCAATTATTATTGAAAGTTTTTATTTATAAAATCATCACGAATTATACTATTTTGTTATAAAATCTTTATATTTTCTTAGTTTTCAATCATAGTCGGCTATAAGAGAGAGTGCTCTGAACGATTGCTCAGGGCCCAAATCAGTCTAGGATCTCTAAATTTAATTATTTATATTTATATTTTTATAATTTATTAAATAAATATAATAATAATTAATTATTTTTTCTACGTATATAAATAAATAAATCTAATAATAAAAGTAATATGTTTAAAATATTAAATTAATTGTTTAAACTAAAAAGATGAATAAAAAATTTCTTTTCTATGTCATTTTTATGTTCAACAATAAAAAAATAAATTTTAAGCTATAACCCTAAATTATAAATTTAAATTATAAACTCTACACCAATACCTTAAACTCTAATCTTAAATCACAATTCTAAACTCTAACCTATTTTTTTTTTTTTACAGTTGGTGCATAAATAAGGACACTAAAAAGAAGTAGAAAATATTTATTCGTAATGAATATACTTTTGTTATATAAGGGTCTGTTTTTATTTTTGTTCAGGACTTCAAAAATTTTCTGAAGCATTTGTATTCAATTATATTTTGAATTAAGAAAATTATATTTTAAATTAAGAAAATTGCCTTAATTCTTTCCGGAGTGAAAATTTCAAGGACGAAATTTCTCAAGTGAGGGAGAGTTGTAACGCCTCAAAATTGGGCCTAGATGTTTAGTGAACTGGTTTCGACGGTTTAACCTAGTTTGAGATTAAATACTTAAAAACTAGTTTTTATTTAAACTAAATTATGGAAAAATATCATAAAATTATTATTTGATATATATTTAACTTAGGTCAACTCAATTTCAAAAATTGGCCCTTTAATCCCTAGAATTTTGAAAGTAATGACTATTTGTAAAAATTAAAAATTTGAGGACAATTTTATAAACTAAAACAAAAATTTAAATCTTTAAATGGCTTTGTTCTAATTGTAATTATATTTGATCTAACCTTTCATGGGCTTATTTAATTAACTCTTATCCCATGTTTTAAAACACAAAATCCAAAATAACTTAATTTAATTCCTAAAAATCTATTTTTAATATTTCGAATTCTCCTCTTCTAGGCAGCAACTCCATCATCTTTTCAATAATATTTCGTTTGATTAATATTTTATATTTTTCTTCTTCAAAATCTCTATTTTTCTTCGGTTTTACTTGTTTTTAAACCTTGGAAGGAATTTGGATCAATTTTAGAAGTGTGAATCATTCAAACCTCCGAAACATAAAATTTTTTAAAAAAATTCTTAAGTGTTTTGGCTTATTGCAACAATCTTTAAAATCTTAAATTAATAAAATCGGTGTTTTTGATAAAAATTCTTAAATATTATTCTCTTTCGATTATTTTTTTATGGCAACCATAATAGCATACCTTAAATTTTAATTTAATAGTGGAAGACATAAATATAAAGAGACAAAGGGAAAGTGACATTAAATTTTCTTTCATAGTTGTTGTGATGTTTTCTGTAGTTGTACCTTTGGAGGGCTTATTCTGGGAGTTTGAAGGTGCTTATGTCTTCATCCTGGATCCACCCATGCTTCTCCATGTAAGGATTATTAAGTGTTTTTGGTGGGTAATTTTCAATCTCATCTTTCCAAACATTCCCATCCCCTAAATCCCTCACAGTCTCCCACAAACAGCTGTTGCATTTAAAACCAGAACCAAAGCTTATCATCAACACTTTGTCACCTTTCTTCAACCTCTTTTTGGCATCCATGTATGCTAAAACATACCAAAGACTGCTAGCTGATGTGCTACCAAAACGATGCAGGGTCATTCTTGCTGGTTCAAGGTCATACTCCGTGAGATCAAGGCTTAACCCTATACCATCAATCACCGCTCTCCCTCCTGGGTGGATGCAGAAATGGTCCACTCCACTCTTGAAGTTAACACCAGATTTTAAGGGTCCCTGCGCCGGGGTTCCCTTGGTTGATCCTTGGCGGTTCCATTTGTTAACCAGAAACACCACCATGAACCGAACTAGTTCCCGGACAGACAGGATCTTGGTGGAAATCACCCTCAAATTGTCAACCAAAGAACGAGTGGCCGCTTTAGGGAGGTTCTTCCCAAGGTGAAACCCCACCCTTCCTTTCTGATCCTCCGTTTGGATGCAACAATTATACGACTCATCTCTTGCTCCATGATGTGTCCTCACCAAGCATTTCAATTTGAACATGGCTCGGTGCTTCAAGGATTTGTTGTTTGTGAGAAGGATCGCACACCCACCGGAACGAAACAAACAATTCGCAAGAATCATGGATCTGTCGTTGCCTGCATACCAATTTTGACTCAAAGACTCTGATGTTACCAACAAAGCATACTTGCTTTTGTATGATTTGAACACATTGCGAACAATATCAAGAGAAATCAAACTTGCACTGCACCCCATTCCGGTTAAGTTAAAACACTTAATGTCTTCCCTCATTTTGTAGTGATTGATGATTCTACTGGACAAACAAGGAACTGCTGATAGCATAGAAACGTTGACGACGAGGAGATCAATTTCTTGAGGGGAAACGCCTGCCCTCGACAAGAGCTTCCCGATACTGTCGTAAAAAAACTCTTCCATTTCCAGGATTCCATCAGCCAACTTGGGAGTCTCTTCTCTGCCGGCGAAGATGATTCTTGGGGCGTAGGTTTGTTCCCCAATGCCGGAGTTGACAATGGCTTTCAACAAAAACTTGTACTCGTTGAGCCCAAGGTTCTTGTTCCTCTTAATCACTTCCCTACAGAACTCAGTTCCGACCATTCTATCATCGGTCGGCTTGTAACATTGGTAGTCCAAAATGTAACATTCTTGGTCTCCCTTGTCACTAAACCACTTCCAAAGTTTGATGCAAAGGAGTAAAATTGGAAAGAAAATCAAGAAAGGGAACAACTCCATGAGAGACGATGAAAGCCAAAGAAAGAGTGAGTGAGATGGAGAAAAGGGTTGACTTTGGTTGATGGGGGAGATGGGATGGAAGCCTTATAACGGAGATGAGAGCAAGTGAGTTGGACATTTGAATTTGCTTACGGAACATTGCCATAACTCAACTCCCAAGTCCCACCAAATAAATTTGTGCTTAATTTCAAAACAATCTTTATTACAGAAGTTGAACAAAGCTTTTCATGTCAGATAGAGACCAAAGAGCCGACCGAGGGTCAAATGGCAATCCCTTGTCAGCCATTTCTTAATGACTTAAACTTCTAAATCTAAATAGTCTTTCAAGTCCATTAGAAACGCCATCATACTTCACTGTCAGCAGCTACCCAATAAGGTTATCCTCATTTACGAAGGGTGAGGGCGGCAGATAGGATGGAGATAGAGACATGTAGAACGAAACCCTTTTGCAGTATTATTTTAGCAGCCCAAGTACTTGGCGGAGAAATCACAACTAAAGATTCACCGGTAAGAGCAGCAACAATAGGCAAAGCATTGAATCAATGCTCCATCTGCCATGCGAAAGAGAAGTTAACAATTGAGCCTTATCATTTATAATCTTTCTTAATAAAGTCTTTCTTAATATCTACTACATTCTTTGCTTTGCATTGCTTTGCTTTTTTCCTTTTAATCGAAATACCTGATGCATTCATTTTCAAAAATAATTACCTACTGCATTCGGACAGATAATGTTTAGATACGTCAAGATTAATGTAATTTATTTTATTATATAAATAATACTACTCTGTATAATATTTATATTAAATAAAAAATATTATCAATAATATAAAATCTATAAATAAATAATATATTGTTATAAGAACTAAAAAAATTAATTTAATTTTTCCCAAATTTTATAAAAATAAAAATCCACCAAAATATTAAACTCTAACCTATAAATACTAAAACCTTAAATCATAGATATAAAACCTTAAAATCATAAACTCATTAACAGTCGAAATAGATAGATTTGAGGTTTTAGAACATGGTGTAGTTGGCGGCTTAAGGATTTTGATATGAGAATCTGAATCTCCTAACCTAACGCTAATGGGTGGCTTATATAGGCCAAACTCTAGGTTAAAGTTTTTCACATAAGGAAAGAGTTATACAAGAAAAAGAATACAACTCATCATTAAACTATGACACTTTATTCTATTTTTTTAAAATAACTCTTTATTCTCGCGTTGACCTTTGACCAATGCTTGACTCTTTTAATCAGCTCTGCCTTTCTCTCGTTTTATGTTCGTTATGATCGATATCTTTTTCTCTCTCTGTTGAACACCAGTTGTTATCTTTATTCTACTGTCGCAACCTCCACAGTGCTGCCGTGATAAGTGCTTATCTACATTTGTATGTTTTAGTTCCAGCATTCATCCTCTTAATTGGCCATTCCTATAATGTAGTTTTCTGTTTAAGAAAGAAAATCATAAAATGCATCTGTTTTATGTCAAATAATAGATAAATTTATGCATTAAGTATTTGAATGCTGAAATATGAAAAATAAGCAGAATTATCTAATATTGCCCTTAAATTTATCATTTATAAGCAATAAACAAGTAAAAAAATGATATAAAAAATAAGTTTTTTACACACTTATCAATTAATATTTTACAATTCAAATAAATCAAATATAAATTGGTATAAATTCCCATTATGTTTCCATCGATTTTCAAAATGAGTATATTTATCCCTTTCTAAAACATACAAAAAAATCTTTAGAAATTAATAAAAATAAAAACTTCTATAAAAAATAAGTATTATATAAAATAAAATATTAGTCTTGTCGGGTAATTTTTTTCTTGTAATATTCTCAAATAACTTTCTCTCACCTTTTTAGATCGACAAATATAATCCTCATAAACTTTCAAAATAATGTTAGGGTTTTAAATTTTATTAATTTAGCTCTTAAAATCTTAAATTATATTAATCTTATCTTTTGACTGTGATTGATTATCAAATTCGTTATATTAATTTATTAAAGAATATAAAATTTGACAACCTAACACTATTAATTATTTAATGACTAGGTATCTGACATGACGGAAAATTATATCATAGGTCAGTCCCATCACGTGTCCATGGATCAACCACTAAAAATTACTCACATCATTAATTTTTTCATATCATATTTTTTTTTCAAGTGAACCTTCACTTGAAAAATTAAAAATGGATAAGGTAGGTAGCTTTTAGTGATTAATCCCATGAATGATGTGATAAGACTAACCTATGATATAATTTCTCCTTCAATGTCAAACTAAGGATAACAACCCTATTTGTTAACAATAGTTATAGGGTACGATTAAAAGAGTTCAAGACTAAATTGATGAAATAAAAAACGAAGACGACATCGTTAATTCCATGCAGATTAGGTTTAACTAGATTGTTAATGATGTGGTCAGAGGAGGTTACGACATCACTGATAGTTTATTCGAACATTCACAGGAGGGCATAGAAGATTTATAAAAACTGAATTATGTCTCTTTATAAATTTAATTTACGATATCTACATTTTTAATTATATGATAATTTAATATCTATAATATGTATAAACATAATTGGTCATTTAATTACATGTTAGACTATATAATAACAATATATTATATATATGTACCCACTATTATTGGATTTTAATCTAAAAATTTTTTATTTGGGCAACATATGTTTCCCAACAAATATATAACCTTACGAGTTCAAAATTTTTCTACCATGTGATAGGTATTTTATAACAATTTCGTTCATCAATTATATTTATATAAGATCAATGTGGTTTTCACCATATCAATGATGATTGGACTCATGAATAGTCACATATACAAACATAATTAAATTACATATAAATGTGAACCGAATATACCTCTTTTTAATTGGTAATTTTTAAACATAAGTGAGATTCTTATCCAAAATTAATAAAGTGAATACTTCATTTTATCACAAAATAATAAAATGCATAAATATCTAAAAATAAACATAAACAAAGTAAAAAAAATAATAAACTTTAACTCATAAAATAATATCCTCAAATGATTTAATATCCATATGAGTAGTGTGCTCATAAAAGACTTTAAATGATAAAAAATTTGTGAGTAGATTTGTTATTATGGAGTTTCTTCTAATATGTTCTACGGATATTTATCTATTTTATATTTTTTTCTTTCACAACTAAAATATTTATGTCAATTTACTTATTTAGACGAACTCATATTATCGTTAGAATACAATACTATTGATTTATTGTTATAAAATAATTAAAGTAATCTTTCGATATTTTTTAAAATATATAATCTAATAAAAATTTATAGTCAGATTCAATATTTTAATGACTCAAAGCATGCTACAAACTCGACTACCGTAATAGAAGAAGCTACAAATGTCTGTTTGACATTTTTTCACTATAAAGCTAAGCTCCACAGCTAACATATAAATATAACTTGATGTAAATTTTTGTTGCCTTGACATCGAATAAAATTAGAATTTATATACTCTACAATCTACAAATAATCTGATTTTTTATATATAAATATGTAATCGTTTGTTCTCTGAAGATACCTCATAACGTTCTCAGATATTTTTTAATGATCCATACTAGAGTTTCTTGAATATTTGTCTAACATCTTAACAACGTACATAATATCTAAGTGTATACATATTTAAACATACATTAAACTCACAATAGCTAATGTATAATGAATTTTATGTATTTTTCGAATTTCAATAATATTTTTAGGATATTAAAAAAGAAAAGATTTAATAAAGTGGATTATTGGTTCGATCGAATCAAATTAGACTAATTAGATTAGTTTTAGGAAATTTCAAAAAGCCACCTTTGCAATTACCATTATGATCACGGAAAGTGCTACCACATGAACCATATCCGTTACACCAGGCACTATCCAAATTTATTTTGACCCATTCCGGATCTTGACCAGACCACAGAATCTCACAGCATCCAAAGATTTTAAATTAATCATTGTACTATTTTATCAACCCACGTGCTCATTCTATCATTAAAAGAATATATTATATTTTTGGGAAAAACAAAAACAATATTCATATTTCTTTCTGTTTTATTAAAATTGTTGTATTAATTTTTTGTAGTTATTTAGAAAATATATAAATTAAAATTTTAAAAATTCTCAAAAAACATGAATTAAAAAATATAAATAATAATAGAAAAATATCTTATATATCACAATGGAAACAAAAAAAAATATTATAAGTTCCGTTATTATTAAGATTTAGGGATCCAACTTAAAATTTTAAATTTAATGATTAAATATATATTTAAATTTTAAAATTTATGATTAAACTTTCAAGTTTAAGATTAATATTTAAGGTTTAAAAATTAACGTTTATATTTTAGGTAACATAATTAAATATTTAAATTTTAATATATAAATCTTAGATTCTAACATTCTTTAAATTTAAAATTTTTATATTATAACATTTAAATATTATACCTTAAATACAGTATTTAAATTTTAAAATTAAAATATTAATGACATAAAGATAATTTTAACTTTTGACGTTTATAATTTTTACCATTTTATCCCTTATTCTTTTTTAGGATAAATTTAACCTTTAACTTATATCTTTTTTACAAATAACTTATTTTTTAAAACTAATATAATGATTAGACCGTTAAAAATTTAACGATATTAACATGTCATATATATGTAATAATATATTTTAAATAATATGACATCTAGCCTCATTCTACATATAATACATATATATATATATATCATGTCATTATCGTAAAAAATTTAACGATAATGACAAATTTTTATATGTAAAACATAATTTTATTGTAACATAAAATATAAAACAATTAAAATTCAAATAAAATATTAAAAATTAATTAAATCTAAAATAAAAGACTACTAAGTATTCTCAAATCTTAAATATCATTATATATATGACATATCATTATCGTTAATCTTTTAACTATCTAATTATTATACTTGTTAAAATATGAAATAATTATCAAAAAAATATAGATTAAAGACTAAATTTATCTTAAAAAAGAATGAATACTAAAATGATAAAAATTATAAACGTTAAAGATTAAAATTAAAATTATGTTTATTTCAATATTTATAAAAACATTTTATTTCTAACTATATATAAAATAATTAGCTACAATAATACGAACAAAAGTTTGGAATTCAAAGAAGGAAACCAAGAACTTGGGAGTCTAAATAAGACAATAAATAAAAGAATTTTATATTTTAACAAAAGGCCCTATATTACACACGTGGCTGACGATTCTTTCACGATCCAAAAGGAAATCGGTTCAACGACTTCGGCCACCTCGGCTTGAACTTGACGAAACACTCCCTGAACTTCCGCTCCCAAAGAACAAATCTGAGCAGTAATTTCCCAGATCATCCGGGGTATATTTGACAATCGACTCGGTCCACACTTCTTTCATCAGTTGCACTCCACCGTAGTTATCGAAAAATTCCTTGTAGACGGGACCGATCCGTCTTGCAAACGAGATCTTCATCTCATCTCGGAGTTTCGGGTCGGGTACAATCCAAGAACTTTGCTTCTTGTAAGCTTCTTCGAAAGCCAAGTTAAAGTTTCTGAAATGATCAATCACTTGATCGACGGGAATCTCCGCCGTTGGATTTTCCGGCAGGGAGGCAACCACTTTGCTCCATCCCATCCGCTCGTAATTTGAAGCGTAGTTTCTCACTTTCTGTTCGTGTCTCATCACCCAATCGTCGCCGAGGAGGAGTTTCAGGTTCGATTGCCGGACTTTGCTGACGACGTATTGGAGGTTATTTGCCAAGAACAGATAAGAAAGAGCAACGTCTTTGTACATCTCGGCTTTACCATCTAGTTTACATAGCATGACGAGGATAAGCCAAGCTAACCGGACTGAAATAGGCGACGAAATGCCCTCATCCTTGTCGGGGCTGCCGAAATAAGATTCAGGTAACGGTGATGGAACCGATAACGGCCAGTCGGCGACGATGTCAGAGAGAACCCCGCTGTAGTCGGCGAGGAAAGAGATGTAGTTCATGACATAGCGTGCGAGAGGGTGGATCCCGCCGCCGGGAACCGTAGTTTTGGATGAATCCTTTTGGATTGCCGTTTCGAAGTCCGTTAACATCGCTCTCACGGCATCACCGAGCCTGACCAAGGAGTTAACGGCGGTTGATCGGACGGTCGAAGTTGATTCAAAGCTGAAAATTGATTCAATCTCAGGCCAAAGGTCGGAAACCGCCTCATATAAATCCAATATACGGAACATTTTCTCTGGAGTTTTCTTGCACTTGGCTACGTTTTCCGGGAAACCAAACAGAGCCAAGGCTCCTTCCTTTGAAATATCCGTGAAACAAGATTCCCTGATAGCAGGCGAAATTGCAAAAACTTTATCGCATAGTATTCGCTCTCCATAAAACACCGTTTTAACCGACACCTTCACAGCGTTCAACCAATTCTTAATTTTACCCTCCAAAGTTTCCCACTCCATCTTCTGAATCTGCTGGAAACTCAACGTCCTTTCAACTCCGAGATTGTGGAGAGCTTCATCGACGATCGATCTCCGAACAGTTTTGTAAAGTTTAAAACACTCCTTACCGTACCCAGCCGATATCATAGCTTCCGCAATAGCTCTCAAATCCGCCATAGCAGCTGACGAGACTCTCTCCACTTCAGGGATCGACTCAGTCTCGTCCCTAGACTCATTCTCAGACTCATCTTCTTCAAAATCTGAAAAGCTCGACCTCGAAACCGAGGGTCTAGAAAACGAGTGACTGGAAACAGATTCGTGGTCAAGGTAATTCCTGCTTGACTTCAAAATCTGGTTAAACTCCCTCTCGAGGCGTTTCATGGCGGTCTGCATAAGCGTTTGAGCTCGAACGAGTTGATCGGAACTGGATTGGTGTGAAGTCAAGTAGTGCATAGCTTTCTGCAAACCCTTGATGGAACTTAAATAGTGTTTCGCTTCTTCCCGATTGTTTTCAGAGAACAGAGAAGCAATGTTACAGTATGAAGCTTTGTCTCCCTCCAAAGAGTCCCATTTAGTGATACTTGTTTCAGCAGCTTCAATGTTTTCCTCCATCAATGACTCAGTAAAAGTATGGTGAAGTGGGGAAGAAGAAGGAGTGGTCCTTGTAGGAGATGGAGATTTCATGAAGATGGTCCTCATTCCTTTCTTTGCCAACAATACAAAGCAGAGATGAGTTGATAGAGTTTAGCAATAGAGAAAATGATTTAAAAGAAGAAAGAATTATGATTTTGATTCCAAGAGGGGGAGAGGGGAATATATACAGAACGAGATGAGATAGAACGAGGAAAGTCCGAAGAACGGAGAACGAATTGAAGATAAAAACGTGAAGGATAAATTATATAGTTGGTTACATAAGTATTAAAACATTTTATTTTGGTCATTTCAATTTAAAGAATTTGTAAAATGATCACTAAACTTATGTTTTTTTTGTCAACCATGAACAATTCCATTAGTAAAATTTGAAATCAGGTCCTTTCAGATCTATTATAAAAATATTGATTTTTTATAATTAATATATTTTAAAATTGAGTATATATATTATTTACTGTTATTTTAATTTACTAATTTGATTACATCTATTACGATTTTGAGAATTATTAAATATCGATAAACTCTTATGCCAAACAAATAATACTAATAAGTGATTTTGGAATTTGTTAGATTCCTAATTAGTTGTAAAGTGACGATTAATTATTAATAATATATGTTTATTTTATGATTCATGTTTAAGGTGCGAAGATGATAAGTTTTAATTTATTTTTAAATTAATTTAAAAGTTAAATGAAATTTACTAGAAGTGCCTAAACTGTAAATTCAGTATTATCTTTGGGTTATTATCCACGTTTTTTAATTCTAAAACTAAACCATAAATGTTTATAATTAGGTAATCACTTGCGTAGTTTAGTAACAGTAAAATAAGAAGCCTGGGAATTCGAACAAAAAAAGACTGCGAAGCGTCGTGCAGTCCACGCGGTTTATTTATTCAACTGAATGTTGCGTTGAATGAAAGCAATCAGACAAGTGTCTGACAACGGCTTTAGAGTAATTTGATTGTTACAGAGACACAGATATCAAGTCTACTTTAGCCGGAGAAATTATTTGATGAAATTTTTTTATTATATTATTTATAGTTTTATTAATTAGATTTATTTATTTTATATATTTTTTAATATGAATTATTATTTTTTATTTATATATAATTAATGAGTAAGTAGTTATCAAGAGAGATTATATCATAAATTCTTTTTATCATGATATTTATGGTCCATGCGATCATGGTTGCTCATCTTTAAATAATTACTTACTCATTAATTACATGTAAGAAATAAGAAATGATTAATCTTGATAAATATGAGATGAACGAACCTAACTAATTGGGATTATGGATGATGCGGTGAAAATAGTTCATGATATAATTTTTGAGTTATCAAACAATTACTTAAAAATAAACAGACTATAGTATATGAACCATGAATGTTGTGGTGAACATGATTTATGATATAATCTCTCATTTTATACGTACACTTTTTCTCTTTTAAATATATATTTAAGTTCAATTAATTTAATTTAGATCCGTATTTTTATAATATTATAATAAGTATGTTCATTTTATGTTTTAAAAATTATAATAGGATTAATTCTTTTATTTCTTACGAAAAATTAGATTTTTTTTACTTTATAATGATTACGAAAGATATTTAATGGGGTTGATGGTACCAAAAAAATACATTATATACCATCCCATGGCCAAATGAGAAAGAGAGTACAGTTATTTTTAAGAAAGTTGAGTTCAAATAATTTATTTATATGTTATATTTATTTTTAAAAGCTAGAAGTTAAAAATTAATACTATCAATAAAAATATGATATATTTATTTTTCTTGCTAAAATTATTGAGAAATCTCTAGAAATAAATTTTAGTAATTACAGTAATATCTGTTTTAAAATATAATCTTTCATTTTATTGTTCAATCACTCTGCTGACATCGCTGGTACTCGAACTCGTAACCTCTAAAAATATCTTTCCTTTAACTATTTAGGCCAAAAGGTTCATACAATTTTTTTTTTCGTGTTTTCTTGTTTGTCTATTTTTTTCATTGGGCCCAATTGATTTTTTTTTTTATCTTTGTGTGGAAATAATTTTTTTCTGACCATACAAACTCAACATTTTTATGTTCATCTCCTTCTCTTTTGAACCGAATTATTGTTGTGGACCATATGTTTTATGAGTGTGGGACACACTGTTGCAACAGCTTTTGGAATTCTTTGTATTCAATACAAAACTAAAAAAATGAGTGATTTTCTCGTTACGTTAAGAATTTAATTGAAAAGATACGTTTTTAATGAGTGATTTAAGTAAATAGACTTTGGTTTAAGCTTTATTTTTTAACATTTTTTAAAATGTTCTGAGTTAAAAGGTATTTTTAGGCTTAAAACAATGTAAAATATGTAATTTTTAGGTAAAAATGTTTTTTAAATTTAGTTTAAAAATTATTTTTTAAATATAAAACTTTTATTCTTTTTTAAATATTTTTAAACAAAATTAATTATTTTTATTCGTTTATATCACTATTTTTTTATATTTTCTATAAATGTATAAAATAGATAATTCATCAACTTAAATGTTTTTTTTATAATATTATCAAACACTTTTGTTTGAATTAAATAATTTAAAAATATTTTAAAAACTCATTTTTATTGCGTTTTTAAAAATAATACAAAAGTAACCTATAAAAATAATATCAAATAATTAATTTTGTTTATAAAGTATATATTTTATCAAAATATTAAAAATATATAAATAAAACTACTGAAATAATAAAAATATACTTTTTACTGATTCAGTTTATTAATTATATTCTATACAGAGATTTTCTGCATCTGGTTTTGCAGCCGTTTGTTCAAAACATAGACAAAAAACAATTTGTCTAATGTCCGAATTATTACAATTTAAGCATAACCTACACATATAGTCCCTTTTATTTTTGGTTTGTTTCATTTAGGTTATCAGTTTTAGAAAAATTATATTTTAATCATTTATATTATCGATTTATTATAATTTTATCACTTAACCATTAACTCTGATCAAAGCTTTAATGACAGTATTAATTTAATGAAAAAATATAATCAATATTATAAAATTAGCTTTCTTTCTTCTCATAAACTATTATCTTCTCTCACATCTCTAACTATCGTTGATCTTGAATTTATCACTAATCGTTATTCTAATGATTTCTATGACAAACTAAAGTAATCACAATAAATTTTTTATCTTTTTCTCTCTTTCTGTCCGATCAGATTTTTCTAAAATAGATTCAAATTTCCAAATTTAAACCTTAACCTCAAAACCTTTTTTCATCAAATTAATATCGTTTGTTGTTTGATGAGTTTCCAAATGAGATGTGTGCTTTATTTCTCCGACATCTACCTTTTCCACCGTTGAGGGCCATTTGTTAGAGATTTCGATCGCCAAAATTCAAGATGAGGAACTAAGTTCATAATCCATAGCTATGATCTAACTGTCCGAAATTAATATTTTATCTAAAATTCAAGAGTTAAATTAAAAATATTCTTTTAACTAACATATCACTTCATCGAAACTAATTAGAGTTAAAGGTCCAATAACTAAAATATACAATCAATTGATAACATCAGTGATCAAAATATAATTTTTTAAAAATCGTTGATAAAAATAAAAACAAGCCAAGAATAAAAATAAAACAAACATAACTAACATCCCCTTCATTTAATCATAAAATATTATAAACTCCGATGGAGGTTGACCAATCCTCTTTTGTTTCATGCATGTAGCTCATCATTGTTTCTCAAAGTTTTGTAAGATTTGGATAACAATATGATTACTAAAGCCAGGGGTTTCATGCTTACGTGTCGAAACTTCGCTTGTCGTCCTTGCTGGTCGGTAATTATTATGATTACTAAAGCCAGGGGGTTCTGGTCGGTATTTTGACAATTATAATCGGGGTAATCTATTCTAGTGATTATTCAATTAATTAAATATATTTATTATGATCATTGAATTATTAAATTTGTCAATTAAAATTAATTTATTTTAATCATCGTAGTTAAAATTCAAACAGAAGAACGATAAAACGATGATGTAACAATTAATAGAAATTTGAAATTATATATTTAGTATATATTATTTATTTATTAAATTAATTTAATTTTAATTTAAATTAGGTTAAATTAATCACTCACTCAAATAATGAGGGACATAAATATAATAAATATAAAATAAATTAAAATAAAAATTAATCACCCAATTGAATGATGACGTGTGTCATTATCTGATTAAATAATTAATTTAATTTAATTTAATTTAAATTAAAACTAAATTGATTTAATAAATAAATAATATAGATTAAATGTATAATTTTTTAATTTTTGTTAACAATCACGTCATCGTTTCATTATCCTTTCATTTAAATTTTAACGATAATAATTAAAATAAATTAATTTAATAAGTTAAATGGTTTGATTGACGAATTCGATAGTTTATTGACAAAAATATGTATTCCTAATTAATTGAATGGCCACAAGAGTAGTTTACCCTTATTGTTTTTATATATTTAAGTACATCTCGGAGTGTTTTGTTGGTTATTCCTTCATAGAAAAAGACGTCTGAAAAAGATCTAAAGATGTGGAGCAAGTGGGCGAAACAGTCGTAGAATAAATACTCCTTCCTCCACTTTCGAAATTAATTAATTCAAAATGCATCTTTATTGAGAAATGATTATGAACAGATATTTAATCATCGCTAACTAATACTTGCATGAAAACAGGAGACATAGAAAGATAAATTAATTTTATATCACACACCACAAAACAATCAAATAGTCAATGTAAATTTGATTATTTTTTTAATAAGCTAATAGTGGTTACAGTAATACCTATTTAAAACATAATCTCTATTATTTGATATTAATCGTTCAATCATTCTGTTGGCATCGTTGGTGCTCAAACTCATGACCTCTAAGAACAACAATTATTCCGTTAATCGCTTTGGTTAGAGGGCTCCTGCAAATATGATCATCTTTATTATATCAATATTATATTTGATGAGCATGAACTATCTTATCTCAGTGATTAAAGAAACAGTTGTTGTTTGCACGACAGTTTGGATCGTCTACAACTTTCTTTCTTCGTTATATGTCTCGTTTGGACAGAGATAAGAAGATTCAGGAAGCTTCTGAATTTTATTGGTATGCTTATTTTCATAAAAAAAATTATTTTTCTTTGTTTTGGGTTGTAAAAAATTTTGGATTGATTAATCCAATTATTTTGCTTCTTGATTACGATGTAATTATAATTTTTTTGGATTTAATAAAAATTCAGTGACATTTGTAAAAAAAACGATTATTGTTTTTGAAGATCACGGGTTCGAACATCAATAACGTTAATACAGTGATTGAAGAGACCAATATTCAATGATTCTTGGTATAATCTAAAATAGATACTACTGTAATCACTGTAACTAATTTAAAAAACTATTATATTTGATGAGAGTGTAATTTATTTACCATGTTTAAATACTTGAACTAACAAAAAAGAATCTAGAGCCAAATGAATGATCATAATAATAAATGGAGAGATTTTTTGTGGTTTGAATTTAAATAATATTTTTCCATAGAATATGTATATATTTTATTTATAGTTAAAAACAAATCAAATACTATTATTATGAGTTTATATTAAAAATATTAAAAGATAAATTTAAAAAGAAACTATTCCATCAAATAGAATGAATGAATGGATATTGTTTATTTTAAATATGTATTATTCTTTAATTAAATCTTTTATTATATTAGTACAATTACATAATAATATTTTTCTATATTTTTTAATTTATCTATAGATGTAAAAAATTAAAAAAATATATAAGGATATTATTTCATTTTTTTACTGGAATTAAGTCGTTGATTTAAAATGTTTTATTTAAAATGTTTTAATGAAACTGCATCAAATACTTATTCAATTTTAAAATTAAAAAAGTGGTTTACAAGTCAAGTTCATAAATATTAGTTTATGCTATAAGGCATGCCTTTTTGATTCCTGGCTTTTGAACCAATAAAGTTATTTTAGGTGGGGTAAGCGTTCGGATAAGTCGAGTTAAGTTGAGTTAAAAAATTTAAGTTATTTGAGTTAAATTATCATATTTTATAATTTGAATTTTTTTTGATTCAAGATAGTTTTAACGAGTTCAAGTCAAGTTTGAGTCAATTCGATTTTTTGAGTTTTCATGTAAATTTTAATTTTACTATTTATAATACTATAATATATTTTGATTTTAATTTAATCAACTTTCTCTTTATATTTACATGCATATTTATTTATATAATTTTTACATATGTAGATAAAATTTTGAATTATTATTATCAGTATTAATTATTATTATCATCAAATACTTTAGGTATGAATATACCATTTTATTAAATCATGAGTCTCAATAAAAACTTTTTTATCTAAATAAGGTCAAGACAAAATAAAAATAACAAAAAATTAAATACAATATAATAAAAAAATAAATAACATAATACGTAAGATATATAAAAGTTGCATAAAATAAAATAAAATATATATATATATATATATATATATATATATAAAGTGATCATGTCGTAGAGAAAAGAAATTAAAAGATAAAAAAAGAGAAGATATGATTGAAATAAAACTGAAAATAAAATTACAGGAACTAAATGTGTAATTAGACCATAAAAAATATCGAATTAAATCAAACTTTAAAAATTTAAACTCGAATCAAAATCAAAAATTTTCAAATTATTTAATTTGACTTCAATAATTTAAATTAAAAAAATATTTTTTTTAATGGAAACGAGTTTTACTCCCTTCTTTTAGGTCCCTTGTTGGTTCCTGTTATGGTCAGCTTTGAGCTTTGGGAAGACCACATCAATTATAAACATTGACTCTTTCTTTCTTGGTGTGCGCCCACGAACTGCATCACAAAAGAGATTCAACCGACTCTGCCTCTGACGATGGATGGAGGATCAAAGTCGACGCAATGGACAGTTGACCAAAGAGACAGGGAGGGACAAAACAGAGAATATGGACACGTGATGAAATAACTCTTAAACACGAAATATTGGGTGTTGGAAGGAGAGATTTAAACCGTAAAATTTCATTTATATTAAAATTAAAAAAATATAAGAAATCTCAAGATTAAATTATCTCTTGTAATTTTAAAAATTAAAACAGACTATTTTTTAGAGTCAGATAATGAATAAAAAATCTTATTATATATATTTAAATCCCGACATAAGAATATAATGTATTATTATTTAATAAAAAAATTAATTAATTTATTAACTAGCTCCTAACCTTACTGACTTTTATTAATTAATCTCCACAAATGGAAAGTAAGCGATTTTAAATGCAATAATTTATTTACGAGTCGTGACGCTACTTTAATATTAATAAATAAGCAAAAGAGCAACAACAATAAAATATTTCATAGTCATCAACCTGTTTTGAGTATAAAAATATTAATTAACTGAATAGTGGTAGGAGAACCATATTTCAGAATTTGATTCTTGACTTTATTATTAATATATATTTTTAATTAATATTTAAATAAATATTAAAAACTCATTAGTTGTATCAAATAATCGTCATGTTTTTTAAAAACAAAAAGTTGGTACTTTCCCTGTTTTCAACCCCCATAGGGTCATCCATTTTAAGTAGCAGGTTTAATTTAAATCAGACCACATTGTATTTAATAAAAAGCGTAGTTTAAAAATAAAAAGAAATTCATTTCAAATAATATGATTTGATACATCTTTTTTAAAAAATAGCACACAATATAAGTCCGAATGAATTAGATCAATTTTTTCATTCACCAAAGGAAAACAAATGCCCAAATTTTTAAAATATGTATAAAAAACTAATACTAAAACTACTCACCAACAGTTAGGGGTGTTTAAATTCGGGTATCCGGATCTTCAGATAGTTAAAACTTCGGTCTATATTTTGATTCGGATTTTTTGAATATCTGGGTATTCAAAAATTTGGGTTATCGGGTATCTAGATTTTTAATTTTTTTTTTATAAATCTTAAATTTAATCTTAAAAGAATAAATATAAATTTAAAAGTTTGAATTACATAATACAACTTCAAAATATAAAATTTTAAAACCCTAGTTATATAATCTAAACATAAATTTTAATACCCAAATTACATAATCTATTTCGAAACAAAATATATGGTCTAAAAGAAGTTTTTTTTTAAATATTTAATTAGTTTAATTTATTTTTATATATAAAAAATTAATAATTTAAATAGTAAAGAATTTTGAATTGTTTTTCGTATTGGTTAATGCACGTACTAAAATATTGCATAACTAAACGAGTAAAGTTTGAATTTTTTCAACTCGAAAAATTAAATTTATAATTTTATATTGAATCTTAGTTTTCATTTTTACTATAAGTTCTTAATTATTTTAAAAAAATAAAGTTTGAGGGATTGAGATTTAGAAATTATGTTGTTTGATTTGGGAATATAGTAAATATAAGTGTATTTTATTTAAATACTAATAATTATATTTAAAATAATAAAAATAAAAAGTAAGAACGGGGTACCCGAAAATTTATAATTGTTGAGTTGATCGGTATTGGATAATGGCCAAGAGAGGGGGTGAATTGGATATTAAAAAATTGTAGGAGAGATTCGGTGAAAAATAAAAAAAATTGAAGAACACAAAGAGTTATAGTGGTTCAAGCTTCGAACAAGCTCTACTCCACTACCTTAGCTCCCACTAAGGATTTTGAAAGCAATTCACTATTGAATTCAGCCTTTTTCTAGGTTCAAGGGATAACCTTTACAAACAAATCAATTTTCTACCCAAAATTGATTTTACCACTCACAAGGTTTACAAAAAGGTTTAAGTTGGCTAAAAGGATTCTTCTCACAAGAAATAATAGCCCTTGATACAAACAAACTTTCCCCAAACTTAAATTGCAACAAATCAAAATGAAAAGTACAAGTTAGGAGGACAAGGTATTCAATAAAGTACTTTGAGTTGGATTTTTGAGCTTGGATGTTGCTTGATGTTCTTTCTTGTTGATATGCTTTTGAAAATGCTTCTTTTTATATCTTCTCATTGATTTCTAACCGTTGAAGTTGTTGGGAAAGTAAATATGGACGTTGGAGCTTCATCTTTCCATCATAAATGCACTCTGCAGCAGGTGGTATCGAAACACGGGGTACCTGTTTCGAAACAAGCCAAGAAAAGAAAGAGCCGTTGTGCATTTAATAGGGGTGTATCGATACCTGTTTCGATACAAAAATTTTCTGTGATGCCTGGTATCGAACCTTGTTTCGATACAGGCTAACCATCATTCAAAAATTAACTAACAACAACGGTTGACTTATTTGAATCCAAAAAATAGCCGTTGGAGATTAAGGGTGTATCGATACCTGTATCGATACTAGGAGTCATATTTTAAAAATTAAAAAATAATTTGAAAATTAACCAAGATGTTTCGATACTTGTATTGAAACATGGGTTGACAGAAAGTTTTGGTATCGAACCTTGTTTCGATACCTGTTCTTGATCTCAAGAACAAGCCTTGAAAATTCTCAGGTGTATCGATACCTATCCTCATGGTATCGATACCCTCGTGTAAAAAGGGCTTGTAAGAATATTTTAAAGTTCTTGGTTTTGACTTAGAGATCAAGCTTTGACTTAAGGACCAAAAAATTATTTCAAAATTAGTCCTTACATTTATTTGTTATATCAAAATCAATTTTAGTTTTACAATAATTTTTTGACCTGAACCCGACATAAAAAATGACGGGCAAGGTACCTGACCCAGACACAAAAAAATCGTGTAAATACCCGATTATTTATGTTTGAGCAGTCGGGTAGTTGGGTTGAGTCATTTGGGTCGAGTATTTTTGAACACCCCTATCAACAATAATAAATTAAAAAATTTATTTGATGGTGAACATATATAAAATTTCGAAATCTTAAGAAAAACACAATCATTAAATATTATAAAAACTTAAGAAATAATTTATAAAAATTAAGAAAATTAAGGTTAAATATATAAATTTTAAAAAAAATTAATATGGGCCCACACCCACCTTATGACAAGCATGCATCCGCCACTGTTAACCGGTCTAATAAAATAGTTTATATTTTCAAGATAATATACCGAAAAATAAATTAGATTACACGCCTTAGAACAAGAAGCAAGAAGATGTCAAAACCATAATTATGAATTCATAATCACATGTGAAATCATATTTTAATTACAAATATGTGCATGGAAGAGAACATTTTCAAGAAAAAAATCTAAATATTTTTGAAATTAAGACATGGTTCAAAGTGTCAACAAAGGTGTTCATCTGTCTCGTGTATGTCAAAACCGAGTTGAACAGTCTTTACTAATCCAGGTAGTCTGAACGAGAAGACAATCTAAAGATAGAATATAGTAGTTGATGATGATGGAAAATTTAATTTTAGTACACAATTTTGTAACGAGTAACTAGCGGAGTCTGCATGAACCATCTAGTCTCATCGGTTGAAGAAACAATTGTTATTTTTAGAGGTCACGGGTTCGAACATCAATACTGTTAGCATAATGATTGAGCGATCAATATCTAATGGTTGAGAGTATATACTCTAGAACAGATACTACTGTAATCGTTGCTCGTTAAGCTCACTAAAAAATCATCTTATTTTTAACTAAAAATAAAATTTAATAATACTATATAGAACTTAATATTAATATAAATTAATAAATTTAATCAAAAATATAAAAAAAATGTATAAAATATTTTTAAAGTCTAAATTCTAAACTAACAATTCACAAATACACCAAATTAGTATATAAAAATAAAATAATAATTCAAAAATTAATTATTATTATTTAAATTTATTTTTTGAAAGAAACAATTTTAAAGTAATTGCTAAAATCTATTTTTAAAAAATTATTTCTTGTGATTTTCTCTATTTCTTATTTGAATGAAAATTTGATTTTAATACATTTATCTATAATGCTAAAAGTCTTAATTTTAATTGATATATAATTTGATATAAATTAAGTTGTAATCAGTACAAACTGATAAATCTAATTTATTACCAATACAGAGACCAATTTAATATTGTCATAACTTTATATATTTAATAATAATTAACGATATATTACATATTATATTTACTAATATCAATTTAATAATATAATGGACTATAAATAGTAATTTTGTCGATTCAAAAGATTTTCCCAACTCATGTCTTGCTTTCGTTTCCATATTTCTTCCGATTTCTTGCTTTTCTTTGCAAGCAAAAAGTTTTTGCATCCCTTATCGTCGGGGTTATAAGGGTTTGATTAGAAATCGAATACAGTTGCTGTGGTTGGATTAAGTGAGATTTCTTCGCTAATCTTTCTTCCCTAAGAAACTGTCATTGTCAGTTCCTCGTGTAAGCACACTCCCGACGTTAAAGTAGCCCGAATTTCAGGTAACTTTCATCTCCTAATTTTTTTAAAATCTTCTAAGTAGAGTTCATTTTTTCTAATTTAGGGTTAGTTTAGGGTTTCACGTTTTGGGTATAATGTTTATTTTCTGATGTTATTATAATTTCTTTCCCATGTTCTTCCGCAATCTTGATAAAAGTTACCATTGCTAGTTCCTCGTAAGCATTTGTTCCGACGTTAAAAGGAAGGCTGAATTTCAGGTAAGTTTCATCTCTTTATTTTTTTTGAAAATATTCTAAATAGAATTTAATTTTTCTGATTTAGGGTTTCACGTTTCTGATTCAATATGGGTATAATGTTTGTTTTTTGCCTAGTGTTTCTATTTTAAAGTCATATTTGAAAGAGTTGCCAAGTAAATTAGAAATTTAGATGATATGCCATTACTTTGAAGTTCTTCTGCTCCTCATTAGTGAAATTGTTCCTTGAAAACCGTAACTTTGTAAGTGTATGTTCAATGAAGAAAATGAGATGATATGCCATCCTCTACCGTACATTTATACCATTTGTCTCTTCATTGTCAATATCATTGTCTTTATTTCTTTGTAATTAGTGTTCTTTTTGTCTTGACTAAATTGACTTATTTTTCACCCAATCCTCATAGGAACGATACCCACTCACCCTTTATTACTTTGTTCGATTGTGTATACTTGCACATATTTTTACGTAATTTATAACACTACACAGCGCGGACCAAAGCTCCTTTTATTTTGGTGATCCCGAGTAAGAATTTTTGTATTTACCTTTTTTATTACGATTTTTGTAAGAAACTATGTATAATTTGTAATGATTTTTTGTATTTACAATAATTCTCATAATTTTGTAATAAATTAGATTTTCTCGTACGAAAATATATTTGTACAAAAATGTTTATCTTAAGTTGAACTCCTTTTAATTTTAATAATCTCGGATAAGAATTTTGGTACCTTTCTTTTTTTTCTTACGTTTTCTATAAGAAAATATGTATAATAGTAATAATTTTTTTACCTACTGAAATTTCCATAGTTCTTATAATAAATTAGGTTTTTTCGTAGGAAAGTATATATGTATGTATAAAAATATTTACTCTCAGTCGAGATCCTTTTAGTTTTGGTGATCTCGGGTAAGAATTTCGATATCTACCTTTTTATGGTTTTGGTAAGAAACTATGTATAATTTATAATAATTTTTGTATCTACTAAAATTCTCATAGTTCTATTAGGTTTTCTTATAAGAAAATATATATGTACATAAATGTTTATCTTAAGTTGATCTCTTTTAAGTTTTGGTAATCATGGGTAAGAATTTCGGTACCTATGTTTTTTTCTTAAAGTTTCTTTAAGCAACTATGTCTAATTTGTAATAATTTTGGTACCTGCTAAAATTCTCATCGTTCTTGTAATAAATTAATTTTTCTCGTACGAAATTTATATAGAGAGAAATTCTTGCATTAAATTGATCTCCATTTAGTTTTGGTGATCTCGGGTAATTTTAGTACGTATCTTCTTTTACGATTTTAGTAAGAAACTATGTATAATTTGTATCTACTAAAATTCTCATCATTCTTATAAAAAATTATGTTTTTTGTAAGAAAACATGTATATACATAAATACTTACCTTAACAGGGGCAAAACTATGCATAATTTGTATCTACTAAAAAAGTCATCGTTCTTATAAAAAAATTAGGTTTTATTGTAAGAAAAAAATGTATATACATAAATACTTACCTTAACAGGGCGCAAGTAGAAAATTTTTATAAAGGGGTCAAAATATATATTTTAAAAATTTTTAAATTGGCAAGGGACTAAAATATAATTTTTTAAAATAAATCATTTTTTTATTTTTTTTACTCTATGTAGTATACGAAAATTATAATTAACGGGACCGGACCCTATATTCCGCCCCTGTACCTTAAAGGTTTCATCCTAGAATCATCCTGATAATTGAATTGAATTAACCATCCTAAAATGTGAACTTTTAATTCTGTTTATTATTTAAAGTTCCGGAGCTTCAATCTCCATGGAAAACACAACTTTCCTACCATGTGATCCGAAGACCAAAGCAAATGATCCTCTCAAGGATAAAATTCCATTTCCCATGTTTCAAAGTCAAAAGAGCTACTAGAGGTTAGTGCCAACCAACACATTGAAATTGAAACCAGAGCTACCACAAAAATCAAGGACACAGAATTTACCAACTCTCTGTTCCCTCTCCTCGTGCAGACTTCACCGTGCCGTGGCTGCCAATGTTTCTCCAGTCTCGGTAACTTGTTTTCCTCTGTTTTGTTATGAAACTACAAACTAAAAAAATCCACATAGCTATGCTCCCGAATCACCAATGCACAATGATGATCTACACATCATGCCTTTTACTTCCATTATCGCAGCAGATATCGCCGTTTCGAATGCATTCTTTCTTCACCGGCACAGTCTTACACTTCCTTGGCATGCACTTGGAACGAACTCTATCTATCTCTTTTTCTGCCAACTGCAACTGCGAGTTCCTGATGATTCAAAGTTTCCTGATTAATATGATCTCCATTTAATATGATCTATCATTAAATGGACAGTTAGCTAACGGAAGAAAAGGCAAGAAAAGAAGTAAAGAGATATAATTTTTTACAAAGATATATAGTTAATAAATAATTTTTTAGTATAAAAATTATATATATTAATGTCAAGTTTACGAAAATCATTTTTTAAAAAAGAAAGAGCATGGATTTCTCGTTTTTATACTACATATCCGAAAAATTATATCATGGATAAATTTCATCACGTCATCTATGAGACAAACTATTAAAAAATATATATCTCATTATCTTTTTTCATATCATATTTTTCTAAGTGAATCTTCGCTCATATTTACTGTTAATTTACTTAAAAAAATATGACATGAATCTCCGCATATTCTATTTTGGTTTTAATTTTAACATCAAGAAATAAAGTGATTTCTAAAATTAAAATCAAAAAGAATTTTCATAATTTAATAGTAATAAGAGTTGAGTTTTTCATTATAATTTTATTATACCAATAATTATATATTGTGACGGACTCTAATCTTGGTTAACAGAAAAGAATACTGTAAATTCATATAAGAAAAAAAATGCTTAACAAAGTTACCTATCAGCATTGTAGGAAGAAGATCTCTTCAAGGAAGGAATTGCCACTTTCTTGGTTTCAATCAAGCTTCCACTGAAGTATTCTTTATCTTCCAATCTTACCCTTGACAACCTCACAGCTTCTTTTCCCACATGGCTACAGTCCCCTGCTCCACGAGGTAGACTTGATTTATAGTGCCCAATCAAAGAGAAACCTTGAGCCCTCTCCGAGCTCGGTCCACAATCCTTGATCGAGATCGAACCGCAGGAGATCAACTGGATCAGAACAGACGACGCCTTCATTCTACCGCTCTGAGAACCCTCGACCGTTCGATTCAAGTTATCTTCGATACCACCACCAGTGCATAACTTCAGCCGTCCACCAGCTTTCATCAATGATCCCAATGTCTCCGGACTCGAATCCGACGGTGGAGGTGATATCTCTTCCCTGTTCAGCTCCGAAGTCGGGTTCTGTTCCAACTCTTGACTTTCACTTGTCAGCTCCTCAATCTCCGTTTGCTTAGCCATCGGTTTTCGCCTTCTCTTATCATCAGTTTGAGTCGACGCATCAGCAGCAAGTCCCCGAGCTGACTCGGAACTTGACTCGGCCTTATAAACTCTGTATTCGTGGAGATCAATGGAACTCCACGACTGATTCCTCCTCCGTCTGATTGACGGGAAATCACGATCATTGTCGGATTGTTGACCGTCCGAGGGTTTCGTTAGTCGAAAAGAAGATGACTTTACTTGGAGGGATTGAGTGTTGATCGAATGGTCCAGAATCTCCGATCCTTTGAGAACGTATTCTCGGCCATGAGATGGATAGATAAAATCATTCTCTGCTAAGTCGTGCCAAACGAAGCCGTTTTTGTAAGTCCTGCATCAAGGAAAACCAATACGATGTATTAAATATCAACGGTGAAGGGGAAGTGATAATCTTATCAAACGGTTGGAAATGAAGAAGCGTGTTACCGTTTACAAGACCAAGAGTACAGGCTAGCCATGCCTTTTCCCCGAAGGAGGTTTAGCCGGTTGATTACATCTGAAGACGGAAAGAAAGATATAATTTTAATATCAAATGGAACTTCTTTTTCTCAGCATCCAAACAAAGAGATTACGTCTTTTTACATTTTCTTCTTTACGAGAAAACAGAAAGTTGGCTTTTTGTCAGCTATGGAATTGAAGGCATTTCTTGGGTACGTAAAATTCAAAATTTGGGCTCTTAACCTTTCTTACAAGTTACAAACAGAAACGGAGAATTCTGGGAAAGGGAAAAAGAGAACGTTTTCCAGAATTTGATGTTCTTTTCCATGAGGAAAAAAAAGAAACCAGAAAGGAAACCAAGTCCATGTACCTTTGAGATAAAGCCCGTGATTAGAAGAGAGAGGAACCTCCATGAAATGAGGGTGTTGAAGCTGGCCATTTCTAGACAAATAGTAAACAACCGAAGCTTTCCTCTGAGCATTGCAAGACTTGGGTTCCATCCAGATTTTATTCCTTTCGGGGCTGATTTCTCTGTCTTTCCATTTCCTTGAAACAACCCCAAACTCTGTTGTTTTATCTCTGGGACTCACAGCCATTACGCTTTCCCTATCTGCTAAACCGAACAACAGAAGCAACAAAGATGTTGAAGGAGAGAGTGCAAAGAAGAGAGAGAGAGAGGAATGAAAGTGATGTTTAGCAGGGCAAAATGGGTGGATTTGGATTTTCTCGTAAAGTGAAGAATGTGAAACAGTAGAAGACAAGAGTTGGAAATGAGACTCCTGCAGACAACAGTAAATAAATAAGAAAGGTGCTTTTTGATTTCAGTTCTTGGCTTCTTGCCGTTGCAGTACCAACTGGCGTTGACAGTCAAAATTCTAATTTATTTGGAAATAATTTAAAAAATACAAACTCTAAGAATTAAAAAGCAGTTTTTAAGCCATGAATAATTTTTAAGTGATAATTTTCTTTAAAAGGAGCGTATAAAACGAAAAATTATATATTGTCTGATTTATTATATAATGATAATTTTATTTTATTATATTTATTTATTTTATTATTATTTTTAAAATTATTTTTTTTAATTAATGAATCTTTGTTATATTTTTGTATGTTATTTAAAAATATTTTTTAAAATTAAATTTATAACATAAATGATTAGTGGCGGAATAGATGGTTTTCATTTATTAGAGATCACGGATGATGTGACAATATTTTTTTTTAAAAAAATATGTATGTACAAAAATACTTACCCTAAGTTAAACTCATTTCAGTTTTAGTGATCTCTGGTAAAAAATTTTGCATCTACCTTTTTTATTACGATTTTTGTAAGAAACTTTGTATAATTTGTAATGATTTTTTAAATTTTCTAAAATTCTCATAATTTTGTAATAAATTAGGTTTTTTCATACAAAAATATGTTTGTATAGAAATGTTAAAGAAATGATTGTTATTTTTAAGAGTTACGGATTCAAACATTAGTAGTACCAGTATAGCGATCGAGCGACAAGTGTCCAATGGTTGAGAATAACTAGTACATATACTATTGTAATCACTGTAACTAAATAAAAAATTATGATATTAAATAGCATTATAAAAAAATCAAATGATTGTTTGTTAAATAGTGTACAAATTATATATCGTTAGATAGTTGTTTGATTTATGTTTTTGAGTGAAGTAGATATTTAACGTTTTTTGTGATTAAATATATCATCGTGATAGATATTAAAAAATCATCATCCAATCAGAATAAGATATATGATTTATTTTTTTATAATTTTAATTTTTAAATCTCTTTAAAAATCTTAAAGTTTTAATTTCTTTTAATAAAACTCACAAATTATATCTCTCACGATTAGGGAAGGAACTAAAAATTTATTATAGAGTGAACGAAAATATATATTTTAATTTTTTTATTAGAGGAACCAATTTTTTTTTTTTTAAAATTATATATTTTAATTTTTTTTATCACTACTTAATATATAGAAATAACGATTGGTGGGGATCGGACATCCTTTTTCTCTTAAGTTTCGTTTATATTCACAATCTGACATTTCTCACAAGCTGGTGATTCATTGTTCATAGCCCAAAGCGTCAAGTATTTCACCATTCAAAATATGTCATCCTCTATTTATCTATGAGAATCTAGTGTCTTTTTTCTTCATTGTTAATGTTTGTTGATGGTATAATAAATTAATGATTCATTTGTTATTTTTTATCGATTTTTGATGATGAGATTATAAGATTTTTAATAGTGGGAGTTTGAGAAAGATAATGATGGATGATGATGGTTGAATTGATGGTCGAAGTAAAAGAGTTCAAAGATTTAGAGTTTAAATTTAAATTTTTAGAAGAATTAATTGTTAGATTAATTATTAATATTAATATTTTTATTTTTTATTTTCATTTTCAGACTTCTATTTTAAAAAATATAAACCATGTTACATGTTTATATTTTATTGGATAACACGAAAAAAATAGTATCCGTCGCGGATTAATGAACTTGTACCAGAATTAGGAAGTTGAGGTTGTTTTTTCATGGCATTTTTTTATGGCATGATAGTAGTTTTATGGGAAAATCCATAAATATTATGATCTATTTTTATTCTTAAAATATGGTTACAAGTTAAATTATTTTCCAAAAATATAATTATTTTTACAATATCTATAAAGACGAAATCAGTAGAGTCCATTTATGAACAATACTTTTATTTTTTTTTTGAATTAAAAAATTAAAATTGACACCTTAAGAGTTCGATTTTTTACAATAAATAAATTACAATCGATACCAACAAAATTTAGCTTCAATTATTTGATTTAAAATATTAAAACACTATTTATAATCAAATTCCTATAATCTGAATTTTTTAATACTATAGCATTTGCTATATTTTAGAAATTAAAATAAAAAAATATCATATTTCAATAAAAAAATAAACTATATTTATGGAAAATTTTGGTAGTTTTTTGTAGTAGGTAAATATCAAAAATAAAATTAAGATGGACGGGAAACCGGTTTTACCGGTATGGAGAGCTGTCGAAGCGTTCCTCCAACCATAAGCATACAACCGAATGACCCGGTAAAAATGGTTAAAAACGAGTAAAAAAATATTTCTCTGAACGTTTTAAATTTCAATACGGTAATCAATTTTCATCTGCCACTTTATTTTCTTTTTCTTTTGGAATCCAAAGGCCAGGCATCTCAGATCATCTTCTCTGTTTTTTCCAATTTTCCTTTTGCTTCAGGTGAATTCTCTTTGCTTCTGTTTGGTTACCGAGAAAGTATAGGAAACAAATAATGTAGACAAGAAGCGATTGGTTCAGGTTCCGGTTTTATTGTGAGTATACTTGATTGTTTTTTAATCTGATTTTGAGTCGCATTGCGATAATTTTGTAGGACTTGTATGGAACCAATCTCATTTTAGTTAGTTTAGTGGTTTCTTTATGTAATCTTTAGATAATTTGTGATTCTTTAGCGTCTAGTGACTTGGTATATGTTTTGTCTTATCCTATTTCTGATTTATTTAGAAGTGAAAAGGATTGGAAATGTGATAATTTATGATTATATGAAGGGATTTTCTTTCTGATTAAATCATAGTACTTTTCTTTTTTGAATAATTTGTTTGTGATGGATTACTTGATTATGGACTAAAACAGTCATAAATATGGAGATTCATTGGCGTTTATACTTATATCATCTCTCATAATTGATTGAGATCATGCTTGTTGAATTGTGAATTACTTCCTTTATTGTTGTGATGTTGATCTAGTTCAGATGTTATTTCAGCTGGTGATACAATATGGCAGATGGTGAGGATATTCAACCACTTGTCTGCGATAATGGAACTGGAATGGTCAAGGTATCAGTGTACTCTTAAGGTTTTGTCTTTAGATTTATATATGATTTTCCCCCCTAATGATTCATTTTACACTTTATAGGCTGGATTTGCCGGTGATGATGCTCCAAGGGCAGTCTTCCCTAGCATTGTGGGTCGTCCACGTCACACTGGAGTGATGGTTGGAATGGGACAGAAAGATGCATATGTTGGGGATGAGGCTCAGTCCAAGCGTGGTATTCTGACTCTTAAGTACCCTATTGAACACGGCATAGTTAACAACTGGGATGATATGGAAAAGATTTGGCATCATACCTTCTACAATGAACTTCGTGTGGCTCCTGAAGAACACCCAATTCTTCTCACTGAGGCACCTCTCAATCCTAAAGCCAATCGTGAGAAAATGACCCAAATCATGTTTGAGACCTTCAATGCTCCGGCAATGTATGTTGCTATCCAGGCTGTTCTGTCACTCTATGCCAGTGGTCGTACAACTGGTAAGCAAATGACTACTCATGATCTCATGGATAAAATTTTAGCTAACTACCTCGAAGTCATATTTACACTTTGATTTGTTTTTAGATTAGTAAGTGAACATTTAAGTGACCTCAAAGTGGTTGCTATTTCTCCCCCATTGTCTTGTATTATCCATGTTGTTTTGATTTAATGATGTACAAAGTCTTACTGATCTAGTTACTAAAATTTATGGTTTGAACTCTGCTTATTTTTCACGTGCCAACTGTTCTCTATGATATTTTATGTAGGTATTGTTCTGGACTCTGGAGATGGTGTGAGCCATACTGTTCCTATTTATGAAGGATATGCGCTCCCACATGCCATCCTCCGTTTGGACCTGGCAGGTCGTGACCTTACTGATGCCCTGATGAAAATCTTGACCGAGCGTGGTTATTCATTCACAACTACTGCAGAGCGTGAAATTGTGAGGGACATAAAAGAGAAGCTGGCTTATATTGCACTTGACTTTGAGCAAGAGCTCGAAACTTCCAAAACTAGTTCTAGCATCGAAAAGAACTACGAGTTGCCTGATGGTCAGGTGATCACCATTGGAGCTGAGCGTTTCCGTTGCCCAGAAGTCCTTTTCCAGCCTTCCATGATAGGGATGGAAGCTGCTGGCATCCACGAAACCACATACAATTCTATCATGAAGTGCGACGTAGATATCAGGAAGGATTTGTATGGAAACATTGTTCTCAGCGGTGGAACTACCATGTTCCCGGGAATTGCAGACAGAATGAGCAAAGAAATCACTGCCTTGGCTCCAAGCAGCATGAAAATTAAGGTGGTGGCTCCACCTGAAAGGAAATACAGTGTCTGGATTGGAGGCTCCATCTTAGCATCTCTCAGTACTTTCCAGCAGGTATTTTCTAACTCAAAATGCTGACTGCGTGTGGTTGCTGTTACTGACAAATTGATATTCATTTCACATAGCAGAATCTATGTTCTTACCAGTCATTGACATTTTCATTCTCATTTCTCATCTTCGCTCTAGCATATGCTTCATCTGCATTTATGTATTGTGATTGGAGTGCAGATGTGGATTGCTAAGGCAGAGTACGACGAATCCGGCCCATCTATTGTGCACAGGAAGTGCTTCTGAGTCTTCAAGAACTGCAAGAAAGACATTGTCTTGTTTTTTCGCAAAACGATTTCATCTCTCAAGATTTTGATCTATTTTTCTCTTAAAATATCTGGATCCTTTTCTTTTCTCCTTATTTTTCTTAATGTTCGTATTATTGAAACAATGTGAGACGATGGATATAATGATAAGGTTCAAATTGGTTGATTTTATTTTCTCCTTAAAGCAGTTCTTTATCATTGAATACCCTGTCAAGTCTCAAACTTTTTCATGTCCCTGTATCTTGTTACTTTTAAAGCATTTTCTCTCAAAAGAAACCGGATAACCTGCTACAATCAAAAAATTTAGAAATTTGCTTCATAAACGAAGCATATTTTGTTGAGCTTAAGCTGTTCGGGAACTCGAATCTTGATTCCAAATTTGGTTTAAGCCAGAACGAATTTCACTTTTAAAACTCGAAATTTGGTTCAAATAAAAAAAATTGAACTTGCTCAGTTAAAGCCATATAGTGAACTCAGATGAAAATGTGATGAATAAAGAAAGGATTAAAAACTATGATAGAAATAAATTTCCAAAACATAAGAAATTTGAGAAATTTCATTAAAAAAACTTGCGTATGTTATGGATATATTTATTCATGGTGGATATTCATATATTAAGTTAAAGTTTAATGGACTTTATTGTTATGGTTTAATACCCATTGAAATTAGGGTTTTTATCTCATGCCTATAAATATAGACTTTTGGACAAAGTATTGTATACAACCTTACTTTGAGAATATAATACAAATCGCTCTCTTTTGTCTCTCATCTTTGTTCTCTTACTTTGTTATTATATTTTACTTTATTCACAACACGTTATCAGCACGAGACTCTAACCAACGGAGGTTTTTGTCGTTAGAATCTTGAAGGAATTATTAAAAAGAATTTGTTACTAGCATAAATCAAAGATAAGTTCTTCTCCCTCAACTATATTTTAATTATCGGTTATTTTTCTCTCTTGATCTTTGGTTTGATTTTTAATTTATTAAAAATCTTTTGTTATTTGGTGTATGTGTAGCGATAAAGTGACTCAATTACCGTGGTTCTTGTCGATAATTACCGGAAAAGATTTTAACACAATATTGATAACTAAATCTACCATATATTCAAGTTAGTGGAAAGTCAGGTATGTTTTATTTATTTAATTTGAGATTTTTTTTCTTTATTTACAACCAATATTTTTTTTTTATTTTATTATTATGATAAAAGTTTATGTTTTAATCATGTTCTAAGTATTACATGATATTGGAACAAATATTAAACCTTTAATTAATTAATATGTTTTTTATTATGTTGGTTTAATCCGAGTATATTGGCTGGACATCCCGTTCTGCGAGGCTACTGGTCTCAAAGGAGGTTCTTTTTAAAGGACCTTGTGGACTGGTTTAATAAAGTCGCGTATAAGGATTAAATTTTTATTCATTTAATGTATTGTATATATATTAGTTGATCAATTACTATTTAGTAGTATGAATATTATAAAGTTTATATTTGCTTGAAAGCAATACTATTTTTATGTCGAAAAAATTCGACTATAAACTTCTCCCAAGTTCAAGTTATGAAAATCGTCTTGATCAAATAATTTTTATGGAAAGCATTCTCTGAAGATAATTATCTAAATAATTCTTAAACTATTAGTTCAATCTTATTTTAACCACCAAAATAAAAACAATTTATAAAATTACACATTTAATACTTCACCTTTATAATTTTTTATTTCTTCTTCCCCAACTATTTTTTGTACGTTAACATAGTCGGTTATACGATATATCTTAAACCCTAAACCCGACTGCTCAATCAGATTAGGGTCTTCACTGCTCTGTATTTTCTCAACAAATACTGCATAAAGAAAAAAGAATACTTAAATAGTCTTTGTATAACAAAATATAATAATTATTTGATTAAATCAATTAAAATTAAAGCTACAAGATATAACAAAATCAATTAAAAATTAGAATTATTTTCCAGAAGTTTAAGATTTTGCAATTGTTCCCAAGTTCTTGACTAAATCATCTTTTATCATTTTTATACTTCTATCATGAAGTGAAAGAATTTTTTTCTTTATCAAACTTGATCTGCATTTGTAGGTTCAATAAAAAACTGGTTTACATGCATCCCTACTAAAAGAGAATATCTATATTTACGACACATTTTTTTCTAGTTATCAGGTGACCGAAATTTTCTAATTTTTTAAGTTTTACTGTAGAACTAACCTGGATCTCCAGCGTGGTAAATTTAAAGGAATCCGCAATTGAGATAGTATAAATGTGGAGGATTAAATATATAATTACATAAAATATTTTTATTTTGATGATTAAAATAGGATTGAATTAATAGTTTATGGATTATGTAAGTAAATTATTTATTTTATTATATTAGTTCAGTATCCTATTAAGGTTTAATTATACTAAATGATTGAGTGATTAAAAGTTTACATAGAAAAACGTAAGTAACTTTATTAATCGTTTTTTAAAATAGGTGACCAACTCTGTTATAAGAAAAATATAAGTGAAAAGTTGAGTAGTTAATTCAAATCTAAATCTCTAACCATAATACCTTAAATTCTAAACCATAAACCCTAAATCTTAAAATCTAAACACGTCTCTTAAATTATAAACCTTAAAACTTAATATATATATATTTTTAATTTTCCCCGTCCATATATCATCGCAAACTTAAAATTTATCTCCTTTTACTTTCCCAACATTTTCATTTAAAGCAAATTTCCGGTTTTCATAAATTACTATTTACGTCTGTATCATGCATGAACTTGGATTAGGGCCGTAAATGAAACGAGACAGATCACAAGCTAAGTCGAATTCGATTGGATTGACTAAATGATTCGATTGGATTTGACTAAATTACTATTTACTAAATGATTCGATTACTATTTACTAAATGATTCGATTGGATTAAGGCTGTAAATGAAACGAGACAGATCATAAATTTCCGGTTTTCATAAATTTCCGATTTTCATAAATTACTATTTACTAAATGATTCGATTGGATTTGACTCGAGTTCGAACTCGGCTCGAATTCTTAACGAGCTAAGCCGAGCTATATGATACTCGATGCGAAAAGCTCACAAGCTACTCGAAAACATAAATATACTATTTTTTATTTTTTTTTATAATTTAAAATTTAAATTTCTAAACTTAAAACCCTAAAATCTAAACCTTAAATATAAGTCTTAAAACCTAAATTAAGATAATAAAACTTAAAATTAACAAGTTTGAATTTATACAACTTGTGTACCAAAGTTTTTTCTCCATTAGGCTTTAAATGAGACATGAGAGATAAGAGTTACTCGAGTCTAACACAGTAAAAAATCGGTCAATATATAACTCAATTAGGGTCGAATAAAGCTCAAACTCGACTTGAAATCCTAACGAGCCAAACCGAGCTTAGCACTACTCAAGCTCAACTTGTTTACGCACCTACCTTGGATAATAGATCATTTGAGTATAAATTTAATCCATTATAATGAAGTAGTTATATGTGCTCCTATGCTCATTGGTGGATAAAAGTGTGAGAAATACACTATACAAGTTTACTTTTAAACCTCTAATTACAAGTTTTGGCCTACAAATCACCCACTTTCACAAAACCAACTTCTTTATTGACCGACTCAATGTAAACACACAACCTTTTATTCCCATCTCCAATATCAAAATGCAGACATTTTATATGAAATAACTCATGTTTCTCAAACACAATGCCATTAATGCTCTCAAGATGGTAGTTTTACTCTTGATTCTTCGGTTGACTGTTGCTCTCAACATTGTTTTCTTCATTGCCAACCTCAGCTCCTTTGACATGCAATTCATAATAATGCTTGGCCTGTCGAATTTCCCTGTCAAGGTCTGCATACATCTTCACGGATGATTCGGCAAAACTCTTCAATTGACCAACAAAGAAAACGAGGCTTGTCTCAAAAGAATCCTTCAAAGCATCAGTTCTGAAAATATTATAAGCAGAATCACTAATTTCACCATCTTTCTGGGATGTGATCGTGCTCTCCTTCGCAGCATCCTCTCTTGACATATTGATAGAGGAGTTAGCATCCTTCCCTTCGTTCTTTTCCTGGTGTGGCAAAAAGCCAGATGTATCCGCTGCCAACCGTTTCATGGAGTCAGAGACTTGCTTTATAAAAGGCTCCAATGCATCAAGCTTGTCATACCAAGAACCACATGTTGCGTATATTGGAGGGCCGTGTGTTCTCAGAAATTCAGTTTTGAAGTTTTTTCTCTTCGATCTCTTCAAAGACTTTTGCGGAATAGAAACGCATTTCGCGAGCCAACTGTTTACGGCTGTCAGATAAGCTTTCAGGGCACCAATCCACTTTGTAAAGCTTGAACACAGCGAGCTTAGTTCATGTTCAAGATGAGCAGTAATATGACCATGTGATTCAGACAGTACAGAGATTTTCGTGGTGCCATTCTTGTATGCAACTGAGATAATTTGAAACTGACGCCTATGACATTCAGACATTACTTCCCACATTCGACTCAACCTGTGTTGGAATGATAGGTGAAACAGATTCTTTAGAATAATAAGAGTATTTCAGATACGAGCAAAGCAAAAACCTATTTTAGGAAGTAAATGTATTGGCACTACAGGCCACTAAAATGTATGGCAGAAAAAGGAAAATAAGACATCGTAGATGAAGAAATACCCTTCGATCAACTCCTCCAGTTGTGGTTGTAGCTCATTGTCGCGTAAATTCTCAATCCTTTTTGATATCGAGTGAATTCTTTGGATTGCAACTCTAATTCTTGAGTGCAAATCCTTGACAACAGCTCGAGTCTTGTCAATTTTGCTTGAACTCTCAGCCCTTGACTCCATCTGTCTTAAGATTTTACACTTCAAGTCATACTCACTTCGGACTGTCTCGCTGGCCTGAAGTTAAGAGAAATACAAAATGAATAAATATTGGCGATCATAAATTTTATGCCCAAACCAATCACCGCTTGACTAAATAACATGAAAGATTCAACTTACTGGTGCAAAATTGGATCACTTTCAACTTCAGAAAATACAAACAAGTCACAACTAGACTTTATAGTTAGCTATTTGAAGTTCAACTCTGAAGCCAAAATAATAACTGTGCACGTCTCCACATATAACCAGAGTTCGGAAACATAAGATTAACTACAGAAGCATTCATTTGCCTGGGACTTCAAAGCTAAATTCTTGAAGGATTCCTCTTTAGATGATAATCTCTTAACAGCAGAAACATAGCTAGCATAAAACCAAAACCCAGTACTTATGCAAAGCACATTCTTCTATACAGCTTTTTCAATTCCTACTGCATCTAAATACCAAATCATCAAATTCATCTTGGGACATCATATTTCACCTAAGCTTGGATTAAATGTCAAAACTGGAGGCTCATAACCAGAAATGAAAACATTCAGGAAGGAAAACTAAACGCAAAAGAGAATAAATAATACCTTTACTTCATCATAAAGCTTCCTCTCCCATGCATATAGTCTATCCAAGGTTGAGGCATGACTGCCTGAAATCATGCAGGCATTGTAGAAAAGGTTGTTGTTAAGGTTCTCAACATCATCCTTCGAATTTAATCCCAGAGGATTCCCGGATGAAGATGATCGAGATGACATTGTTCTATGCCAAGTCAAGTACTTTACATCACTTTGAGGAGGCTCTAAGTAAAGATAAGAAAGGATTAGCATAAGCATCGGGAAACAAGAATCAAGACATATTATTAAGAAGGTAAACCATAACATATTTTGTATGTCATCACTTTCAAGTTGCCTCTCTTCAAAAAATCAAATGTTAACCTGTTCACTCTTACCACATCACATTATATGATTTCAAGATATAATGATCTAACCCATTTGTTATTGTCTTTACTCAGAGCTCTGTCTGCCAAGTATGTGCTATTTGGTACAAGCGACACCCAGGACTACCAAGACGTGTATTTCATTACTAAACAAAATAGCACTGCACTGGGACTACATTTTAAGGTGCTCAAAATGCAACATGGAGCCAAATATAATGAGTAATGGAAATTTACCTTTGACTTGGCTTGGATCTTCTCCACAAGAGAAGCATGCTCTGAAAATTGTTGATGCCGTCAATCCACCTGAAATTTAGAAAGTCCTGTTACCAATAGCGTTCACCAAATCATGCCAATATAAGAAAACCATTTATGAAAATCCTTCAACGAAACTGAATAAAATGGAAAACACAAAGATGAATGATAAATAATATAAGAAATGCAAAACACAATCATGCCCTTCCTCACTAGATAAACCAACTCTTAATCAGGCATAGCTACCAACTCAGATGAGACACCAAATAAACACCAAAGATTTACTCTGTGTGTGTAATGATGGACATGCATGTGTAAGAGAGAAAGGAAGAAGTCTGGGTCTGACCTTCATTTCCAGGAAAAATAGGACGGAAATGCAACTTATTAGCTTCAAGCATCCTAGGAACTTCTTTCCCAGAGTCGGAAGCTTTTACAAAGAGAAACTCGATATCTTTCATGACAGAAAGGAAATCTTTGGGGGCAACCTTGCTTTCAGAAGCCTCTTCTTTGACAGGAGTTTTCTTTATTTCAGTTGGTATATTAAAACTGCGGGGTGTCCCTTGTAATGGTGACAACAAATCAGAATTTCTTCCCCCACTGACAATGTCAGTTCCTGAAGCTACACTATCAAGAAATGTGATTGCTTCTGGTGCAATGGCTATTTTATTGTCATTTACCCTGTTCAGGTTTTCAAAACTTCGAACCAGAGTATCTGCAGGAGGCTCATCGTCAAATTCATCTTCTGAACCCTGAATTTCTTCTCTTTCATGTAAAGAAGTTCCCTCTTCATCTTTCAGCTCTGGAACAACTTCCTCTTCTCTATGTTGTCTAAAATCGTCAATGATTCCTGGAACTTGGTTCGATTCCTTCTTTTCTTGAAATGACAATTGATGATCAATTGGATGCCAAAGACCAAAGAAATCCCATTCTGGAGTTCCTGATGGCACAGAAGAAGCTTCAAATGGTGATGATTCAGGTTTTTCAGTGGAACGAGGGGTGGTATTCTGTGGAGTACTAGATGAGGTTATCAATCTGATATCAGGTACAGAGGGTTTCTCTTCGACTTTTCTTGGAGATGTAACCCCAAACCTCATATGGTTCACCCGAAAATGACTGGAAGAGGGAGGAGAAGGAGATGGAGAAAAGGTTTCAACTGCATCAACACGCTGTGAGAAAGGTGGAGAAGAGTACGAAAACTGGGAAAGGGACTTTTCAGTTAAACCAAGGGGCTCTGGTGTAGCATTAGTTGAAGTGTAAAGGGACGACTCAACTGGAGCTTCAAGCTCAACAAACTTCCTGAGAGCAGTGCCTGAACTTTTTAGTGCCTCAATATATGCAACATGAGCTGTTGCCAGTAAGCATCTTCCATCAAGTGCCTGACGAACATATTTCTTCCTTTCACGACATAACTGCAGGGCCATATCCTCTTCTACTTTAGAGCTAGAAGCACCCATATTACTACCCTGTACTGGTCGATACTCTCCTTAACAAGCTATGAAGGTTCAAGACATAAGAATTTTCCTGGAAATAAATCAAGCTTACATCACATTTAATGAACACCTTAAAACATGCAGCAATAGAGGAAGCATTTTTACAGTAACCATGATTATAAATCTCATAGAAAATGCCAAGATAAACTCATTCAAACTCAAAGCTAGCTTGATCAAAGCACATGCTATAAAAAATTAAAACAATCAAGGAAGAAACAACGGATTTGATGTAAAATTTCAAAGGTACAAATTGAAAGTGTCCAATTATCTCAAATTAAGACTGAATTTCAAGACTGAGATTTGTCCTAACCAAGCATCTTGGTTATTCAAAAATTTATCTTGATATTTATTGATAAAAACTGTCCACATTTGCAGATTTAAGTTTCCTGATGCACAATTTCATAGGACTTCACAATCATACCATGAGATGCTTCATGCTAACAATGATTGATTAAGAAATAATACTAGAGAAAATAGATTATTTAACCAACAAATTGAAGTGAGGGGAAACAAAAATATAAGACAAAAAAAATAAATGCTAGAAGAATACGGGACACTAAACACCACGATCAACAAGAAGCATGTAGAAATACTCGTTCACAATTGGAGCCAACAAAGCAAGAGAAAGCAATTCAACGAGCAAAAACTTGAGCTAAAACCATGCTTATATCCCAAAATTAGGAACTGAATTTGAAAACAATGGCTGAAAAAGATTTGGGGTACGCTTTTTTAACTTAAAACCTATGATAAAACACAATCATTGAGTAGAAGTTAAAGAGCAGGTATTATTTAAGATTGTGAACCAGTCACCACATAGCAACATCAAAGGTGAGGGAAAATAAAAAACAAAAAGCTGAAAAGTTCAAAAAACTTGAGGCAGAAAAATAAAAACAAAAACGGGGATTGTGAGGAATCTATATGGATATTCACGTGTCCGTCTTTCAAGAAAAAAATTATTATATCAACAATAGCTATCAAGCAATATAATCCTAATATGATTAGCTTTTCTTCAACTCAAAACATTTCCCAAGATTTCATTTCTATTTCTACAACCCACAAAATCCATCTGAGCTGATCTAAACTATTAAAACTGAACCACAAAAAGAAAGATGAAAATACCTTGAAAGAGAGGGAAAAAAAAAGCCCCAGTTTGGAACTCAAAAGTTGCAGCAAAATAGAAACAAAATCAAAACCCGGAAGACGGTAATAAGATCAGATTCAACCTGAAAAACAAAGCGCAGCAATAAAATACAAAAGTTAGAAGCAAAATTCATGAACAAGCATCAATCTTCAACAATAAAAATAGCATTTAATTCAATAGAAGGGAAAAACCATATGCTACAACCAATAAAAAACTCAATCAGACCCAAATCGGTAATCGGAGGCGAAAGCAATAACCTTGAAGAACAAAGCAGCAAATTTAGTAAAAAGGGAACATCAAGGAGTGATGCAAAACTCGATAAATGTCAATGGAAAAGGTGGAATAACAAAGAAAAGGTTGGATTTCAGAGCAGAGTCGTCGTGTTCATGTAGAGATGACTCATCTAAACAGTCAGCAGAGAGATAAAGAGAGGGAAATCTGATCTGATGCGGATGATTGGGTTTTTCTAAAAAAAAATCGGATTAAAAAAATTAAAATAAAATTTTATTAAAATTATTATAAAAATTATAAGACGAATTAATTTTTTAATATATTAAAATTTAAAATTTTAACTTTTAAAAAGTCCATAATAAACATTATTTGCGAGAATAAAAAAATATTATTTTTAATTAAACTCAAACCTAAGATTTTAAACTCATTAAACCTTAACCCTAATTCTACCTTAACATAACTATTTTCGAACCTAGTGAATCTCAACCTGTTGCCATCCCTTCGCAGGACACGTAAAAAGTACATTTTTATTTATTTTCTTGATCGGCTCGGCAACTGATTGTTGCTCTCGATAGTCAGTCTTCGCAAAATTATTTTGGTGCTCTATATTTAATCTATCTTTCTAGGGTTCCGTTTAACTGACCCATGGCCGAAGTCATAAACATAACGGCCGATTCCCTAGACCGCCGCCGCAGTGGAGACCGTAAAGATAACAACAATAACAACAGACAGCTTCCAGCATCTGACAATCCCAACTCCTCTCCCCCTGCTCCGCCTCCTCCTCCTCGACGCCGCGATCGAGATTCGCGTGAGCAACGGGACCGCGACTTCTACGACCGCAACCGCTCTCCCCCGCCTCCACCCACCAGAGAGAGAGATTACAAGCGTCACGGTAGCAGTAGCCCTCCACCACCGCCGTTGAATTATAGGGATAGGAGGCACTCACCTCCACCGAGGAGGTCTCCACCTTATAAGAGATCTAGGCGAGAAGATGGAGGGTATGAAGGGAGGAGAGTGAGTCCTAGAGGCGGATTTGGACCCGGAGATAGGAGGTAATGCCTTCTTTGTATAATTACAACGAAAATGTATTTAAATCTATTTGTTTGAAAGTATTTCTATTTGTTAAACATTGTAGTTTGCCTTGGCTGATTAAAGACTGAAAGGTCGTTAGCTTAAAAGTCAGGATGGCATGAATTTCATTGATAATAATCAGTAGTTTACGTGCATACCTGTAATATAACATTGTTTTGCCCTGATTGGCTATTTAAAATGCAACACTGCTTGTTAATCCTAATGGCTACTGCTTATGCTGTGAATGGGTCCTATGTAGGGAGAGTTTGGCTGTTAGACTAAGTATTATGTAAGATGTTTTTTTGTTAGGGTAACATATTAACCATTTTATGGTCAATGAAAGCCTTGTAAGTGTTGGTTCTGTTTCTGAGAATTCTGCTTATTTGTTCAAGTTTTGATTACATTTCTTTCTCGATAATGCTCGCATATTATTTAGATCCCTTGTTTTTCTTGTGAACAACCTTTTCTGATTACTGAAAGCTACATTGTTATCAAAAAATACTGGACTGCTGTGAATATCTGACACAGACCTTTTGTTTTCTGTAATTATTTCATGTTAGCTGTGGAATGAATCATTCATTCTGTTTTCTCATTTTCTTTCTGTCTGGTGCGTCTTCTAATGATTTGTTATGTTCATATTTCTTATTTTTAAAAAGGATTTGTTATTTTCACTCGTTAGTTCTCTTTATATTCTGGTTTTCTCATGCGGTAAAACACTTATGATGTTGTAGGTTTGGGTATGATTATGGTGGTGGATATGACCGTGAGATGATGGGCAGGCCTGGTTATCCTGATGACAGGCCTCATGGCCGGTACTTTGGTCGCTCTTCTGGTGGTTATCAAGGTGGTATTTTCTGGAAGTTGCTTAAGTACTTAAAATTTCCTCAAACTTAAATTATTGCACTTGACATAATCTTTACACGTCTATTTTGATCTTTGTATTTTCCTTCCTTCTGCTACCTAATGTTGCTATTAATTTAAAAGGTTACATTACAAATATAGACCCATCGTCAAATTTTCTTTTAGTTATTAACATAAGATCTTGAATCATCATATTTAATTTTTTTTATAATGAATTTACATTTCCCAGTATACTGTTTTTGTAGCCCACAAACTCCTGGTTAGGAGTAACTCATCTTTTGTGCCATTAATTATGATAGACAATGGGTTTGCCCATAGGTTTCCTTTTTTTATCCTTTTCATATAGTAATTTCACTTGGAAAGTAGATGATGTAATTTCGGGCTTCTACGAAATAATGCATGTAGCAGTTAAATTTGACACTATGAGGAGTAAGCATTTTTCGTCTAAAATTCCAAACTGGTGATTCATGTAAAACTTGGGGCAGACACAAACTTATTCATCCAACCTTTTGTTATGATGTTTTATTTTAGCTGCCAAATAATATTTCTTTTGCAGATTGGGATTCTGGTCGTGGTAGATATGGTGATGCTTCTAATACAGGGAGTGCTCAAAGGTTAGCTTCATTATTGTTTTGGGCTCTTGTTTTAAATATGGTTTGAATTACTTTTAATTTCATAGAACTTTTGGTATCATTCAAGTTCTGTTTAATTGAGGTGGAGTTTGAAGTTGTTTGTACCATTAGATTCTATAGCTGTATTTCTCATCCGATGGTATGACATGACATAAAATTTTCAGAGAGGGATTGATGTCGTACAAGCAATTCATTCAAGAGCTTGAGGATGATATACTACCTGCTGAAGCCGAGCGCAGGTGCAAATGGGGAACCATGCTATCAATTTGGTTCTTTCTTGTACAAGATTCACTGCTTAAACCAATGGGATGTTTAGTAAATGTGTCTTTTTTACTGTGTAGGTACCAAGAGTACAAGTCAGAGTATATATCTACCCAAAAGCATGTATTTTTTGATGTTCACAAGGATGAGGAATGGTACTTCCCGTTGTTTTGTGGCTTCCTCCCTCTGCGTTCACGTCAAATTTCTAATTAGATTTGCTTATGTATGTAGGTTGAGAGACAAATATCATCCAACAAATTTGGTCACTGTTATTGAAAGGTTAGTTGTACTTGTACTATTTTTTGTATGTTTCAGTTCATGAATTTGTTTCCAAGTTGATTGACGCATGTCCTGCATTTTCCAGCATGTTGTTATTGATGGATATAGTGTCTTCTACCATGCAATCATGTGGATTTTTTCCCTGAAGTTCATATTTTTTTGGCATTTGTTTTTCAGGAGGAATGAGCTTGCACGCAAAGCTGCGAAGGACTTCTTGCTTGATCTGCAGAGTGGAACACTGGACTTGTAAGATCAGCATTCTGTGCTCACTATTTCATGTGCATATTCAATTTTCCCCTGCATAATTTTTATCCAGTTGCTCTCATTTTATGTTCATGATGCAGATCTCCAGTTGTCAATGCGTTTTCATCAAATAAATCAGGACGGACAAGTGAACCTAATTCTGAAGATGAAACTGACATCGGTGGCAAAAGAAAGCGGCATGGTAGGGGAACTACTAAAGAAACTGATCTTCTTTCTCTGGCTCCAAAGAGTCATCCAGTCAGTTCTGATTCCAGAAGAATTCAGATTGACATTGGACAAGCACAGAGCCTTGTACGTAAACTTGACTTTGAAAAAGGAATTGAGGAAAATATTTTAAGTGGGTCAGATATTGACAAAATAAGTAGAGATAAATCTCATGGTAGTTTGGCTGGTCCAGTGATTATTGTACGTGGCTTGACTTCTGTAAAAGGCCTGGAAGGTGTTGAGCTTCTTGATACTCTTATAACGTACTTGTGGCGCATCCATGGTGTGGATTACTATGGAATGGTTGAAACAAGAGAAGCTAAGGGTCTTAGGCATGTAAGAGCTGAGGGAAAGAGTTCTGATGTTACTAGTGACGGATCTGAGTGGGAAAAGAAACTTGACTCGCACTGGCAAGAGAGATTGAGGGGTCAAGATCCTTTGGAAGTAATGACTGCTAAGGACAAAATAGATGCTGCTGCTGTTGAAGCTTTGGATCCTTTTGTCCGGAAGATAAGGGATGAGAAGTATGGTTGGAAGTATGGCTGTGGTGCAAAGGGCTGCACAAAGCTCTTTCATGCAGCAGAATTTGTTCACAAGCATCTTAAACTCAAACATCCAGAACACGTTATTGAACTAACGTCTAAAGTGCGTGAAGAGCTCTATTTCCAGAACTACATGAAGTAAGTGAGGTCTTACATGCAACATATTTTTTTTTTTTTTACAATTTGAAGAATGCTTCTATAAGACATTTTGTTGCCATTCACAGTGATCCAGATGCGCCTGGTGGGACACCTGTTATGCAGCAATCCATACTGGTATGCTTCTATAAGACGTTTTGTTTGGATGTTATGGCTTATGATTGCTCAGAATGCTTATCTCATCTCACTTTTCCCCTTTTTGCAATGGTTTTTTCTTGCAGAAGGACAAACCTCTGAGACGTAAAATAATGGGAAATCGCTTGAAAGATGAACACGGGTCACATAAAGAACGTGATAATCGAGCAAATGGTAGTGACAGATTTGATAGATTTGAAAACCCTCAACCAGGTGATTTTCCATCTAATAATGATGGGCCTGATGAGGGGAATAATGATGATCCTATATTTGACGCTTTTGGTGGACAAGGGATGCATGTTGCAGCCCCATTTTCTTCAGATATTGCACCTCCACCAGTATTGATGCCTGTTCCTGGTGCTGGGTAAGTCTTGTGCTGTTTTCCAGGGAGTGGCAGTTTGCTTATTATTTTGTTATAACTTTTTTGTGATTGCAGTCCACTGGGGCCCTTTGTTCCAGCTCCACCGGAACTTGCAATGCAAGTGTTTAGAGAGCAAGGTGGTGGCGGTCCTTTCGAAGGCAATAGTAGAAGTGGACGTGGTGGGCCTAATTTAAGTGGACCAGTTCCCTTTCTTTTGCCTCCTGGCTTCCGACAAGATCCTCGGCGTTTACGAAGGTAAGTTCGCTTGAGACTATTCTCATACCACTGGAAAGTTGCAGCTATTTTACTTGTTGAGAGCATTAAATTAATTGAATTCTGTGATTTGATAAATTCAGAAACGGTTTACAGTGTTGGGATGTATTCTGTTACTCTAATGGTTCTCCACAATTAGGTGGGAAACTAAATCACAGGATGGCTATTTAGTTATGTGCTTATGATCAGCCATTCCTTGGCTTTTGAAGTCTATCTTAACATCGCAGTATTCTTGCACGACTCCCCTCCCTGAGCGCCGCTTTAACTTTTGGTTATAAAATTTTGAATTAGAACCTGTCCATGTTTTTCTTATGGTTCGGGTAGAGAGATGGTGCTAGGTTCTTCATTTTGATCGCACTATTCTTCATGTTTTTCTCCACTGAGGTTCTTATTTGTTAGATGAAAGATCGGTTCTGTTATTTTCGTTACTTTTGGGTTAGTGACGTTTTTTGCTGTTTTATTTCTCTTCTGATGCAGTTATGAAGACCTAGATGCACCTGAGGATGAAGTCACAGTTATAGACTATCGCAGTTTGTAGGTATAAGCAACCAAAATGCATCCCCACAACTCCAATGTCAAATGCTGCGAGTCTCCTATCAGAAAAGCATGGACCTTGTATTGTTGCCAAATTTATTGTCCTATAGATTATGGGACATACAATCGTTAAAAAAATTGTATTTGCTGTAAAATCAACTTTTTGTTTTTTCAAGTAAATAGGTTTGCCTGCTTCCTGTTCAACTTTACTGTTTATAAAGGCAACCAGAATCTGAAACAGATGCATTTTCCCAATGGATGAACAGGTGACAAAAATGACCCACCAGTCTGGTACTGGTTGAATACATGGCTAAAAAACATTATGATTGCATTTGCTTTTTGTATGAATATGTTACACAATTTGCACAAAGAACAAAATCCATTGGGATGGCAAAACAGCAATTCGATACCCCATCATCATTGTCCACATCTGATGGCCATTTATCCACAACTTCAATGCAGTATCATTTCCTATGCTTCTTCGATAAAGGCTCTGCTTGTGCTTCACTCTGCAAAACAGTAAGATTTGGGGAATGTGAAAAGCAATTATTGTAGGATACATAAAGATTTCAGGAAAGACAGCAATTTAGCAAGGGGCAAGCCTACAAGGAAATGGTTGAAGCCAGGAGGAAGGGAGGACAAGTCCATATCCATTAAGACCGGGCATTGAATCAAATATTTGTCACAAATTTATAACTAAAATTTAAATTGAAAAATGTTCAAATCTAGTTTTTATTCAAATTTAATTATACCCTAATACTAAGTAGTTTTAATTTAAATGATTTTATACAAAGTTTCACTCATAAATAGATACCTAAACTATAGTGTTTTAAAATAACACTATAAAAAATATCACCCAATAATAAATTAACACGTGGCTTTTGTTTTTTATTTTAAAATAAATAAATTTAAACAATATTCTAAAAGTTTCAAAAATAACAAAATATTCCTAAAATCTTTAAATTCCAAAACCTTACAATCAACAACTTTCATTGTAGCCTTGTTAGACCCCTTCATTCTCATCGTCTTAGGTCACCGTTGATTTTCTCCAACAACCCATCATGAATAATCAGCATGAGTAATTTCAATCAAAAGTCGAACAACGAACGCGAAAGACTAAAGTTATTCAATATCGGATTGCAATACCTCTCCCCCATTATCAGCGATAGGTGGATAGGTGGTTAAGAGAAATAGGCGGGACGATAGTGAGATCCGACAAGACTTTCAATGACAACAGTTGTGTCAATTTTAAGATTTTGGGCTTTAGGGATTTGAAAGTTTTTAGAAATTTTAAGTTTTTTTTTTCAAAATTACTTTTCTCCAGTTTATTTATAAAAAAATTAAAATGAACACAAATTAAATTACGATTGGGTGAAGAATTTTTTAACAATATTACCTTAAAAAGTAAGGGAATAAAACTTTAAGCACTTATTTTAGCTAGAAAAAACCATTAGACACTTATAAAAAGTGCCTAAACTAGAAAACTGATCCATACTAAAAATTTCGATTTTTTTAAAATTTTATTTTATAACTCAAACTTTATTCAATTTTATAAAATTACCATTTGAGTTCATTCTAGGTTTGCCCGCCCAATACCCATCATGTACATGTGAAATTATAGTTAACAGAAATATCGAAAAGAAGAGGATGCTTACAACATTCGAAAGCTGCTCCCGGATGTATGCCATTGACCTCAACATCGCTCCTAACGTATCCCTGGAAACCTGGAATTTAACCTCCGACTCTCCTGTAGTAGTCTCGGTGTCTTGAAGCTGAAACCGAAGACAAAATAAAGGAAAAATCTAATAAGCAAAAGACAGATAGTGAGGTGCTCAAATGGGAATCAGCAACATGGACATCAGAGAGAGTCTTATCATATACTAAATCTCAAACCAAATTTGACACAAGTCTATTTGAATTCCAACCTTACAAGCAGATTAGTATACCTTAAATGAAACTTGAAAATATTGTCAGCTTACCATCATGAAGCGTTTTATCCACAAGTTTTAGAATACCATTTCCAGAAAAATATCATTAGATTTAATTGCTCAAATACCATGACCAATATGGAGTGTGACCGCTTTATTATGAATTAGCATACCTTCAAATTGATAACAGCAACCCTGTTAGCGGGGGTAGAAAGTTGTTCACTAATATAAGCCATAGACCTCAACATGGGTTCTAAAGTAACCCTGGAAAGTTGAAACTTAACCTCCATTTCAGCTGATGGACTCTTGCTATAATCCTGCAACTGTTTCAATTATATATCAGATATGCATAGGAAAAAGGCTCGACATGAGTAAAAATTGACAAAAACAGCAGTAAATGATATAGCTATAGACTAGATTAACAGTTTTAAAGAGTTCCGTGTACTTCAGCAATTAATTCAGAGGCTATATTAAAGGTTAAAGCAAGGAAGCAGAAACTTGGAATTGTATGTACTCGCTGGCTATTAAAATTTTACCACACGTATACCTTTAAATTAATGACTGCCAACCTACTTCCGGGGCTTAAATTTTTGTTCTCCATTACCCAAGTCATTGACTTCAAACAAGGAAGAACCGGCTACATCAAAGAAACCCATAAACATTTATCAAGTCAGTATACTGTTCTTCAATTCAAAAGCAAAGGGTAAATGAAATTTTAAAAATAAAATAAAAATAAATTATTGTACCAAGTTTTCAGCATGATTATCATCTCGAAGAAGAGAAACAGGTGCCATTCGTGGCAGATTCAAATCTGAGACAGATTGGATTGGCATGCCAGTGTCATTAAGATTGAAATGCCGTGTAAGTTCATCTTGCTGTGGCCATAGCAAAGGGACTGAATCCGGGGCTGATGTTGAGCTCCTCTTGTCATCATAGGCAGCTCCAATGGTCAGTGAGTCAGGAGGTGCAAGTTTTGCAACATTTTTCTTTGCAACAGAAACCTTCTTCCTACCTTCCTTAAGAGCACTGACTGCAACATTATATGTCTCAGTAGCTACTGCCCCATCTTCTGCATATTTGATTGCTTCCCGACATAAACTGTTGTACCGTGATGTCAAAGATGCTTGACCAAGCAAGTCAGCGCCACTTTCATCTGTTCCAACCCCAAACTTTGCATTTCGTGTCCATCGCTTCAGGATGTAATGTGGTGGTAATGTAAGTACATTTGTCACGGTGAAGACTGTTAAAACATGTCTACAAAGGATGCCACCATACTCAAACATTTGACAACTACAATTAGCTCTTATTTCAGGGTGGTTTAATGTAACTAAGTACACTTTGTTGTCATCCTCATACTTTGCAACTCTGAATGTGCTGATGGCTCCATCTCTTTCAATTCTATTAGCAGTGTAAACAAAAGTTTCAACTAGTTCTTCTTGAAATTTAGTGAAAATTTTCCTTGTATATAGATCTGCAGCCTGTTTCTCCATAGGAGATGGTGTCCGAAGGACAGGTGTGGTGGATATTGTGTCAAAGTCAGCTTCAATCTCCCTTTCAAACCAATTCTCTAGTGCTAGTTCATACTGTCTAAAAAACATAGGTAACGTGGTCTGTTGATCCACATATCCATAAAAAAATGAGCTATCAAATACTTCATTGGGATTTATCGCTGCAAAAAAGGAATCCCGAAAATATACAGGCACCCACTGAGCTCGGGTATTATATAATGAATGAAGCCAATCATGTGCCCCAAGATTATATTTTTCAATAATCAATCTCCAAGATAATTCAAACTCCTCAATAGTTTCGGTCAAATTTATGCAATTATACAGTTCCACCTGAAAATTAGGATGCACGTGAAAAATATGTGCCATCTTCTCTGGGCCTTCTCTTAAAACATGCCACTTATTAATACAGTGTCGAACACCTGGAAATACCTGAGACACTGCTGTCTGTATAGCTCTGTATCGATCCGTGATCAAAGAGACAGGTTGACGATCATTCATTGCTGTAAGAAATGTCTTGAGAAGCCAAACAAAAGAAGCCTCAGACTCATCAAATAGTAATGCACAACCAAACAAAATTGTCTGACCATGATGGTTCAACCCTGTAAATGGAGCAAATGGCACCTGATATGGATTTACTCTGTAACTCGTGTCCAGTTTCACAGCATCACCGAAATGTGTGAAGGCTGTCCTTGACCTTGCATCAGCCCAAAACACATTAGTCAAGCGATTATCATCATCCAGCTGTATTGCATAAAAGAAACCAGGGTTCTCAGCCTGCATTTTCTTGAAATATTCAAGCAGATTTTGAGCATCCCTCCCCAGTGTTCTCTTTCTGTTAACTGGCCTAAGTGCATAATTTGGTTTCACAATGTTCTTACCAGAGCGATGTGCTTCTGATGGAGGAGTTTTCCTGATGCAATGATTGTTTGTATCTGTGGAGAGAGAGTTTCCATCCATAGAAACATACATCACACCACTTGGTACAACTCCAATGTCAACTCCCTGGTAACTATCAGCTGTGGCCTTTGCAGTACCAGCAAAGTGCCTGCGGGTACGATAATGCACTTTGCCAGGACTCATCAACGAATGGCTATGCTCCTTCACAAACTTTATAACAACCCACTTTTCTCCTTTTAACTCTACCCTAAGCATAGCATTGCAGCTTTCAGCGGACCTTTTCAAACCCCTTCTGCCACAGACAAACTCCCTAGCAACAATTGTCCCATCAGATTTATACTGTGAAGAAAAATGACCAGCCTTGGAGCTAAATCCCAAACATCTAGCATATTCATCATAGTAAGCTCTAGCAGCATCTTCAGAATTAAATTCCATGCCGACATAAGGCTCAGAAATCTCATCTCCTTCTTGGGCTAAGGAATTCTGTACATGATTTGCTTCTCCACCTACACAGGGAAAAGCATCCCCATCATCCGACATTCCATGATGGCTCAAGCCCTCTTCTGAATGAATCACATGGACATCCATACTAATCCAGCATTTAATACTATCTCATCAAAGTGCCTTACTTCGTGTGCAAATTATTTCTAAGCACCTAGCATGTTGTATTCTTTTTTAAGCAATCTTCATTTGTTTTCTGTCAGACAATAAGAAGCAATTCAGTAAAAAATAATCAAAACCCGCAAAATAAACATTTAATGTAATATACTAAACTGAAACTCGTAATGAGTAACAGGTAGCTAATCAACAAAAAGGTATAAACTAAGTTTCAAATAGTTTAATGACCCAAAAGATATCGTTCAAAATTTGTTCTGCGCATAACTACGCATACAAATGAACACACGCAGTCATATAAAATGCAAGGAAAACAAGGAATTGGCTTTTAATGTCTACTCCACGTATAATATCTGCAAAGAAACCAATCAAATGCTGAAAACTGAAACTCCTTGGATCGAACATAGAGCTAAACTAAAGAAACCCCACTACTCAGAATCATCTAAAAAAACAAAATCCACGTTGAAAAACAAAGCAAGATGTTGATCGAATTCTAGAATTTTCCATGGATAACTCAAAAGAAGTTAAGGCAGTACCTGTAGACGTAAATCCCCAGAACATTGAAGGACAAAATTGTGGGTTGAAAAGGAGAGGGGAGACAAAATACTTTAAGGAAAAAAAGAAGTGTTATGAAGATTTGCGAGTGAATCTTTTCTTCTCTTTATTTTCCCCGAGAAAATGAGAAACCCTAAAATCTGGTTTGATTAAACATTTCAAGTTTACAAAGACACCCTAATCCGGCTTGTTTAGCAATTAGCACAGCCGAGAATATGAAAAAGAAAACAAACAAGACCGTTCTTTCGGACCCGGTACCTATCTTTTTGGATCCTTTATTATCTTAACCAATATTATAATCTATTATAAAACAAAATTAAAGTTAATAACTTAAACTTCAGTCAAAAAACTCAATAATAAATAATTATTCTTACGTATTATTTTACTAGTCTATTAATATAATTATTTTTTAAATCATAAATATAAAATATCTAATAAATATTAAAAACTAATAAAACAAATTAAAAATATAATTTAAATGTTTAACCAATAACATTTCACATAGAGAAAAAAATTTCACCATGAAGCTTTCATTGTTTCATTAAAACACAATAAAAGTCTATAAAATAAAAAGAAAACATAAATAAAATTATAGAAGATATTAATCATCTAAAATATTAATTGTATATAAACTTAAGATTTAAATATATATATATATTTAAATATAAAAATTTTAAATATTTTTATTCAGATATATAGAGATCAAATTTATATCCGTTATGGATTTAAATTGAATTCGGATTGGATCATAGTAATATCCATATCCGATCCACCTCTTCTTAGGTTTCAAATATTTTTTGGGATTCAAACTTAGACTTTTTTATTGGATTTCAATCAAATTTTTTCTTCAAATCATCGAATTCGGATCAGATTCGGATTATATTATCATACTTATTCCACCCTCCCCCTCAATTTCACTCATTTTCGTTTTAATTTTCTCTATTTTAATCATTTTTATTTTTTTTAAATATAGCTTAAGACTTTGAATTTTTAGTATTTACATTTGGTCTCTAAATGTAAATTAAGACTCTTAAGTCAATAATATACACTTTAGTCTCTAAACTTTGAAAATTTTACAAACTAGTCATTAATGCATAAAATTATAAAGTAATTAAATTATGACCTCTAATGCTTGATTATTTTTTTTATGTATGGTTTATAATATTTTGTTTTATATTCGATTTTTTGATTTTATGCTTTGTTTCACGTATAGATTTTTTATAATTTAGTCTTTAAATATTTGTGGTTTAATTAAAAGAATTCTAAACATCTGAATGAGTTAGAATTTCACATGTAAACATAAACTTAAATGACTTTACCCTTGATTTTTCAAAAGGCCTTATATTTCTGATAATTACCTTTTAGTCCTTAACTTTTGAAATTTTTTGAATTAGTCTTAACTGATTGAATCAAATTAATTAACTTGTAAACTCTATTAAATACTGAATTAAAAAAATCTTATGAGTTCCCAAGAAAGATGGTTAGCTTGATGTTGTGTATGTTTTATAATGATTTAATTTTGTTTTCTGATTTTTTATTTTTGTTTCTGATGATTTTTTTGACTCAATTTTCTTTCGAATTGGTTGTTGAATGGTAAGATGAGAAAATTTCCGTACACAATTGTTACCATCTATGTTCGAATCTTGTTCGCATTTGCGCTCATACGCGTGCAAATTATATTTTTTAAAAAATTCTGTTAAGTTATTTTTTTATCAATGTTGACATTTTATTTTATAAATTTTTTACCAGCAAGATTAACTTGTAGAAGTTAAAATTGGAGGAATAATTGAGAGAGGATTAGAAAAACAAAACATATAAAATTTTATTTCATTAATCCGATACCAAACCTTAATTCATTTAAGGGGCTTTGAAATAAATAGCTGCAATTCAAAACGATGTTATTTAAAAAAAAGTAATAAAATACAACAGACGACGTGGTTTTGTTTTGTCCAAATATCTTTGATAATTTATTTGTTTTGATTCAATAGTGAAAGAGTTGAATGTAGATGTAGATATTAATAGTAAAGCTAAAATGTGCGCAAAGAAGGAGATGAATGGGAGGGTGCATTTTGAGTTGAACATACTTGGTCTATGCAGAAACATTGAGATAATCATATTCTATTAAATATAAAAGTTTAGAAATAAAAATGGGTCAATTGTATGTATTAAGCTGGAAAAAATAATTTTTAAAACAATTAGAAATACATATGAATTTTAAATTAAAAAATAAGGATTAAATTGAAAAAAATGAAACTATATTAAAAATATTATATTAAATTACAAAAGTTAGAAACAAACATGAGGCAATTTTAAATTAAACAAAAATTCTAAAGACTAAAATAAATTAAAATAATTGTATTAAAAATATTAAATTAAATTATAAAAATTAAAATAAATTATAATTTTTAGAACTTAATTTCTTCTGTCACTTCCATTATACCAAGCAATAGAGAGAGAGAAAAACTTATTTTTCTTTAAATTTTTCATTCTCTCAACTAAGCACGGTGATGAATATATATATTACAGTCTTCTATTACTTGTATCCCAAACACCAAACACCAAAATTCCAGTATTTCTGTACTATTCAGGGCTGAACATTAAAGACAACTCTAATGCTAAAGTGATTTTGGGTGCAGAATTGAGAAAATAAAGGACTTGTACCGGAGAAATTATATCATGAGTTAGACCTATTACGTCATCCATACAATAATTAAAAATTGCTGAATAATTAAAAATTACTCACCTCAGCAATTTTTAATTTTTCAAGTGAAGATTCACTTGGAAAAAATATGATACGGCAAAATTGCTGAAATCGGTAGTTTTTAGTGGTTGGTCCATGAACACGTTGTGAGACTGACCATGATATAATTTTTCCTTGTACTGATCATTTGTCTCTAGCTCTACCATCAGTATGCCAATTTGAGAAAGAAAAGAATATAGCTGTTCTTAATTTTGTTCATCTGTTTGTAGTGAAAGTACACATGTAAACAACATGAAGAGAAAAAAAAAATGGATCATGTATGCTTCATTTCACTGATTACTATACCATAGCATTATCTTATTCCTGAATGTCGTATGCCTAATTTGGCCATGGTTAAAGAAAAAAAAAACTTATCAGTATCATAACATATTTTTGGGCTGCAACTCACTAATCTCACCTTCTCTGCAATTCCCCACAGTTAAAATCAATGTGCTGTTTTTAACTTTTGGAAGAACTCTGCAACAATCCCTCCTTGGCGACTGCAAAAACGAATTCGGGGGTTCAGAGTGGAAGTTTCCTACAAATACAATATAAGATTTGAATAATAATAGAAACCGAGTATACCTTGAGCCATCGATCATCGTCTCTCTTCTTTACTACCACCACAAAATTGAGTTTCTCCGGTGAGTCCATTTTCCAACTGCAATGTTGGTTGAATGTTCTATGACGATAGTAGAGGCCAATCGTTTGGTTCTTTTCAGGATCAGTCCTAACTTTGTACATGTAGAACAGAAAGGGTTTCTGGCAAGGATGCCTTACAACAGGCCGAGTGTTAAATGCATACGCAGTGTAATCATTTCGCTTGTGCCAACTATAAAATGTTCTACTCGGCATCTCAAGCTCTCTGGGAGACATCACTCCCCTCAAGATTTGAACCACAAATCCCCATGAGACCGAGATGGACCAGTATCGCGCAGAGTCGTAGCAGATGGATTGTTGCATCAAACTCGCCGAGTCCAATTTAGCAGCTTCAAGCAGGTGTGAAATAGCTCGGGCTCGTCTCAGGGCTGGGAATATAGGATACACTACATCTAGGTGGTGAAGTGATACCAAAGGAGTCACTGGATGGGCTCCCAAGAGACCTAATATGTTCCCATACACATCATACTGTACAAGCATAAGATTCATACATTATGTTTGATGGGGAAAAGATTCATACATTTGCATTGCTTCAGAAGAGGAAGCTTTACCTGATGAAAGCCAAGCTCTCTGGTGAGGGGCACTCCAAGCTCTGCCATGCAGGCTTGAATCCTGTCATCACTGCCATATAGTGCCGGATATCGTTGTATGCATTTGTCCTGCATCTTTGATAACTCTTTTGCCAAAGGATAGCTTATTGCGAATCCACCCCCTCCGAATGCCATAGAATATGAAAACAATATGTTCTGAATATGACTCTCAGATGCACTCCCAATGTAATAAAACTGTGTATGATCATATTTAGAGAGCACCCTCACCAAATTATCAACAATAAAAGCTGTGTCATCGTCCCCCATTACAAACCACCTAATATCCTTCATTCCAAGCTTCAGTGTCTCTGAGACCACTCTCGTTATCCTCAATGCCGATCTAGACCCTACCCTGTTGGTGTACTTAAATCGGGATGTATCCTCCGAAACCCGAATCTCCGGCAGAGCTTCACCTTTCTTGATCAACACTTTCTTATCCAACCAAACGACCCCTCTAGTCTCATTCGGCCTCCACCACGCTTTTATGTATTCTTTCCTGATCTCCCACAAATGGGACGAGGATGCTATCCCGAACGCAATGTGTTTCAGCCGAGTTTCATACGGCAGGTATCTCCTCGGTGGTTCTTCAACAGGTCTCACTTTCCTTCGCTCTACTGGCAAAGAGGTGTTGGAGGAATGGTTAAAGGGTGGTGCTTCAATTTTGTTGGAGATATCGGTTAGAGCAGGAGCTTTGCGCTCAGTTTTGCTAAAGAGGAGATTTGAGTATACAACGTAAAGTAAAGCCATAGGCACGAGCGAATAAATGATTAGCCCTCTAAATCTGTTCTGTGGCATGCGTTGCTGCGTAGAGTTCATTTGTTTCCTACAGTGGTTAAAGATTCTAGCAACGTTTTCTTTGTAACGTTTATTTTGCCTTTGTTTCCTTGTTGATGGTGGTGATTTTGTTGTTTCATGCTTCCAATGTTTTCGGCATGAAGCATGGACAAGGACAAGGATTGTTATAGAAATCAGCTTGGACGGAGAATTATTCGGATCTAATTGACGATTTTATCTTCATTTTTATACTTAATATCCAAGTAAGTATCGCAATGTATTTACATTTTATCAATAAATTACTTGTACAGAATTCGATAATTTGTTCATTGTAACATATTTATTGTCGGGAAGTATCGTCTTCAAAATTAATAATTGGCGCACGAAAAATCTAGTCTCAGTGGAATGATTATTGTTTTTAGAGGTCACAGATTTGAGCAACAGTAATATTAATATAATAATTGAACGATCAATGTTTAATGATTGAGAGTATAGTTTAAAATAGACACTATTAACTAAACTTTTGTTGTGATATAACATTAATTGTTCTTCCTCTATTATATTATTAATAATAACATTTTAAACGCAATTTCATCACCACTTAGGATTTCTTATATGCTCAATTTTATTAACCATTATAATCTTGTGTTCATGTACTTCAAGGTGAAAGTGAATTTAAAAAAAAAAGAGTAAACCAACATAATATCACATCAAACATGAGTAAAGACTCATGTTATCATGGTTAGATAGCGTTTTCAATGAGTTTTTTCATTGTTTAGGAAGCCTTATATGCTCAAATCTATTAATCATTGTAATCATGTGTTTATGTACTTCAACATTAAAGTGAATTTACAAGGAAAAATAATCATTAAATGAACACAATATCTTATCAAATGAGTATAGACCCATGTTACAATGAGATTCATGTAAGAAATATGTTAAGATAACTTTTTAAGCATGAATTTTAAACCCTTTGCAATGCAGTTTTTCAATCAATTTTTACACTATTTTAATGAAATGTATCAGTACTACGATATAGAAGAAAAATTTAAATCTTACTCTCTAACATCATGAAATTTCAACTTAAACTTGCCTATCAAGCCTGCTTAAAAAGTTTAGTCTTGGGTCCAAAATATAGTGAGAAATAGCGTAGGGATTTTTAAAATTTAAGAGAAATTAACATCATGCAAGATGCAAATTATAATTAAAAAATATAAAATTATTTTTTTAAAAAAAATAATATATAATTCATATCAATCATAATTCGTATTATTCATCATACAAATTTATAATTCACGTTGTACAGAATATGAATTATATCTAAGTGTGCAGGAAGGAAGTTATTCTTTCAAATAAAGTTTAAATAAAATTAAAAAGGAAATATTGTTTCAATTGAGTCAATATTAAAGATATTTTTTTAATATATATACCTTACATATTTATTTGGTCACCTCTGCTTGGGTACGTAATGTCTGTAATGGAGGTGAACTTTTATGCTCTGTTTGGCTGGCAGCCGTAGGTCAAAGGCACAAAGACATTGCCTTGGAAAACTCACTCCAGATTGAAAAAAACAAAAAAAATCCCTCAACATTTTTCTCTTAAATTATTTGTCAAAAATGTCCTTCACATTCTTCTTCGTCCCATTAGGGTGTACACAAATATCTAATCTCATTGATCTGATTCAATTATTTATTAATTTAATTTGAAATTTTGAATATTTAATTCAAATTTTATTTTTTGTATAATTCAGATTAGATATTTAAAAATTTTAGATCGAATACGGATATGTATTTTACAGTCAGATCTTATCCGATTATTTGATATTCAAAAAATTCAATTTTTATAGATATAAATATTATTATATTTGATATTTTTATTTTTTATATACAAAAATTTAAAATTTTTATCTTGTTATATTCAATAATTGTTGATTGTTATATTCGAAAATTTAAATTTTTTATGAATAAGACCGTCAAATTAAATAAAATAATTCATAAATTTATATATTTGATTCAAAATTTTAAATATTTAATTTTTTTTATAAATTAAATACAAATTGTTATTTAAGTAATCCAAATTTTTTGAATCCGCTCAGATCGGTATCCGAATTTGCATACCTCTAAGTCCCACCACAGACCAATGCTACAAGTGGCAACCACTTAGGGATAGCTTAGACATTTCTCACCCCCTTTGCCCTTAAGGATCTAGTGAAAACGTCCAACGTAGCTTATTTGCATTTTCTATTCCTTTTTGCTTTTAAAAAAGTAAAGTATGTAAAACAAATCAATAATTGTGCCTTGGGGTTTGAGAAAGTAGTACTAATGTAGCTCCACTATCCCATTTCGGGAAAAAAAAATGTTTTAAATTCTTTGTATCCAAACAATTCTAATATTGTAAATATAAATTTAAGGATAAATATAGTTTTTTTGTATTGAACTCTTTTTTTTCAATTATGTCTCTAATTTTATTATTAAAATTATATATCTAACTCTTTTAGTACTGCATTTCTTTAAATTACCCGTTTAGCTTCTGAATATGCAACGTGTGATTTCTTTAGTTAAATGTTGCTAAAATTATAAACATGAACTAATTAAAATTAAATATGTACTTAATTAATTTAAAGGAAAATTTTTAGGCACTTGATTGCACTAATGAAAAAAAAGGTAAGTATTTAATTTTTTTTAAAAAAAATAGGTATCCGATTGTGTTAAAATTAGGTATTTTTTTCTTTCTTTTGACAAGTGGTATGTTTTGTATTATTTGTGTATAAGGGAAATTATAAATTTTGGGTTAAATAATTAAATCTAATTGATTGAAACATTAGTTCAGTTATATAGATATTGATGAAAATTTAAAAGTCGTTGGTTTTAAATAGGGTAAATTGTAATAGATGTCACTTAATTATGAGTAGGTTACGGTCACCTAGTTATTGAGAGATATTTGGATCACTCATTTATAAGTAAGATTATATTTGGGCCACTAGTGACGGATCTAAAAATATATTTGAGAGTAGGCACACATAGAATTTTAAATTTTTAGGGTAGGCACAAATCATTAATATTACTAAAAACTAAGGATTAATTCATAAAAAAAATACAAAAATTGAAGGTAAATATATAAACTTAAAAAATTTTAAGGTGAGCCCGTGCCCACCCTATAAGACATGTAAATCCGCCAGTGTGGGCCACCCAAATATTAAAAATTATATTTAGATTACTCAATTATAGGTAAGGTTACATTTGAGTCACTCTTCATATTTGAAAAAATATTATCAATTCGTGTATTAGATTAATTAATGATCTCAAATAAAGTATTCTAATATTAACAAGTGTATACAAGTGATTTAGAAGAAAAACAACTAAATTGATATACTTTTACAAATATGAAAGGTGACCTAAATGTAATCTTACTTATAATTGAGTGACCCAAATGTAACCTTTAATAATTGGGTGACCCAAATATAATCTTACCCATAAATGAGTGACCTAAATATAACTTTTAATAATTGGATGATCTAAATATAATTATACCCATAATTTACTTTTTGTTGCAGTTTACCCTTTTAAATATTAAGTATTTCAATTTATAAGTTTTCGTGTTATTTCTTTTTATATTATTTATTCGTTATGATAATTAAAATATTATTTTATATGTTATTTGTGTTATTTTAAGTCTTTTTATAATAGATTTTAAGATTTTTTAGTCTAAACTTTTGCATTGTACAAAATCCAATTTCGTATGTTATATTTTAAAATGGTGGCGGTTGAAATAATATTGCATATATAATGGAAGTTCAAATGACATTGCCAGATATTTCATATTATTTTCATAATAAATTTTATTTATATTTGTTTAATTATTTTTTTATAAATATATTATATGAATGAGTCACAGATAAATAAAAAGAAAATTAGGTAAGTTTCAAGACCTATATGAGTGATGGAACGAAAATAATTTTAGTTTTACGATGTGTGATATAATGATGATTTTAAATTTTCTATTCTTATCAGGTCGTGATGCGGGGAAGATGAAAATTTTTGATGGAATGAATGTGGGAAGAGTACTCTTCACACTCGGTCCATCTGATCAACACTACAGTTGTAACTGAGATGAGACAAATCATGAGATACTTGAGCTTCATTCGGTAAAAATTCAATTAAAACTCGACTCGATCTCGAACTCAACTCGAGTTCTTAACTAGCTGATTTGAACTACTTGATACGCAACTCGAAAAGCTCTTGAGCTACTTTAAAATATAATATACTAAAATTTTTAATTTTTATAATTTAAAATTTAAATTCTTAAACTTAAAACTCTAAAATATAAACCTAAACATAAGTTTAAAACCTCAAATCTAAATTCTAAATTTTAAACTCGACAACCTAAGCCTTTAAACCCCAAATATTTATAAATAGATTATGATATATATAAATAAATAAAGTAAATATCCTCAAATATATTATATTTCAAATATAATTATACAATACCATCAGATAAAATTTACATAAAGAAAATAAAAACCAATAATCAAAATATCATAGTATTAAGTATGAAAGTATTGTAGATCAAGTCGTAGTTTAATTGATAGTAATGTAACAATTAAGGAAATGTGAACTTGATTGTATTTAAATGGATTTTTTAAATATTTTTTAAAAATCTTTTTATAATACAGGTACGCTGTACATACATGAGATAAATTATATTATTCTTTATCCTAGAACACTTTATAGATTCCGATTAACGTATTTAATATACTTAAATCTAAGTTTTTATGAAAAAATTTAATTGTTAAGCGTTTATCACTACTACTAATAATCAACACATTATTATATATTTAAAGAAACAGTTTATTTGAAATAAATTTACTATAAAACAAAATTAAACTAACTTAAACAAGATCTAAATTTATACGAGACAAAACTAAAAATTTGTATGAAAATTCTACTAGTTTGACAAAAAAAACTGAAAGGTTTCTAAATAAAAACTTTAAATCTTATATAAAAATAAATCATTAATTTTAAAATATATATGAAAAATAGAAATCATTGTTGAATGAATTATCTATTAATAACAGTATCAATTAGATCCACATTAACACAGAAGTTTGAAAAAAAAAACGTTATGTCGAATTTCAAATTATATATCCAAGGATAGAATCAAAATTGAACTTTTACATAGACTAAAATATTAGATTTAAAATATAAAAGTTTGTTAGATACTTAAATTTAAAATTTATGAGATAAGTCTTATTTTATTTAATATTTTAATTTATAAAGATCTAAATTAGTATTCGATAAAAAATTAAAGATGTATATTCATTATTTTTTAGTTTTATTCATTGTATATTTAATAAATTCTTATATATTTAAATTTTAATATTTATTTTTATAAAAATCAAATCATTATTTAATTAAATTATTGTTTAAATTAAATTTTAAAGCTGAAGACCGAAACTCTGTCCTCTCATAAATAAATTATATCATGAGTCTGACTTACCACGTTAGTTATGATCCTATCTAATCATAGTTACCCACTTCATCACTATTTTCTAAATCATTTTTTTCAACCAATGAATCCTCACTTATTTTTTATATTATTTAAAAAATATTTTTTTTGACGGTTAGAATAATGACATAAATAATTAGTAATAAAATGAGAGATTTTTTTGGTTAGAGACCGTGCGAGCCGGTCATGTGATATACTTGATCACTACCTTTTAAATTATTTTTTCCAACCAATGAATCTTCATTTATTTTTTTATGTCATTTAAAAAATATATTTTTTACAAGTTAGATTAATGACATAAATTAGTGATGAAATGAATAATTTTCATTGATTATAGATTATAGGTGACGAGTCAAACCCATGATATACCTCACCACTATCTTTAAATCGAATTTATGATAAATAACGTGATAAATCAAATTTATGATAATATTTCTGGTATATCAAAGGAAGGAGATATAATAGAGAGAGAAAAAAAAATTAAGAGAAGAGAAAGAAAGAAAGTGAAGGGAATTGACGGTGGGATCATTCCAGAGATCATCTTTGAAGATAAATCAAAAAAGTTGGTAGACATACGGAATATTGATTTAGACATAATTAATTAATTAATTTAAGATCAATAAGCTTTAAGCCTTTTGTTACAGTAATTCAATTTTGGTCAGGGAAATTATTAAATAGATTTTTTCTTCAAAACCATGAAATTATTTTTTTAATCGATAATTAAAAATATAAATATGCAAAGTAACGTACCGTAATCCATGTCTTGCAATTTCAAAAGCTTCCGTCTCTGGTGTTTGATGGGAAGTAGTTGTCTTTAGAATTCTCCTATTTATGTTCTTTAAACCAAACTCATTGCTTCCAAATCTGTGTCTTGCAATCATGTTTCTTATGCTTTTCTAGTTTTCCCCCGAAACCCAATTTCATTCCTGTTTTTTTTTTTTTTTTTTTTTTTTTTTCTGTTAAAAAGAACGAATACAATAGTTTTTGTAAGAGAAGTGAAATGGCGGCGGGTTTTGCCGCCTGTATTACGGTAACGATTTTGGTTATGGAGGCTGCGATAGTTATGGGGGGTTTCCAACGTACTTTGAAGCTGGAAAGAAGGATTCCACTGGTGAGTCATGAAGTCGAGTTGAGTCGACTCAGAGAACATGACAGACTCAGGCATGGAAGGTTGTTGCAGTCTTCAGGCGGTGTGGTGGATTTTCCAGTTCAAGGCACCTACGATCCTTTTCTTGTTGGGTAATACTTTTTTGGTTTGTTTTGGAATTTGGTTTTCCATTTTTTAATATTTTATATTCAAATTAAATTACCATGCTATTATGAGCTTCTTTCTCTGCTCATCATTTGAATGCCTAAACTTGGTTTATATCTTCTTCTTCTTTGAGTTTTACTGGTTGTTTTCTTTTCTTTTGTTCTGTAGATTATATTATACAAAATTACAGTTAGGTTCTCCTCCAAAGGAATACTACGTACAAATTGATACTGGAAGTGATGTTTTATGGATAGGTTGCAGTTCCTGCAATGGTTGCTCAGACTCTAGTGGACTTCGAGTAAATTTCACTTTTTTTCCTGACATTTGTTTTTATTGTTCAATTTGGTGTTTTAAATAGAGCTGTTATTTTTTTCTGTTCTTACAGATTGAACTTAATTTGTATGATCCTGGAAGCTCCTCAACATCTTCATTTATCTCATGTTCAGACCCAAGATGTAATGCAGGGGTTGAATCATTGGATTCCGGTTGTTCAGGTCAGGGCAATCAATGCAGCTACACATTTCAGTATGGAGATGGCAGTGGAACATCAGGGTATTATGTTGCTGATTTGTTGTATTTTGATACAATTCTTGAGGGATCCACCACTGTGAATTCTACAGCTCCCATTATGTTCGGGTGAGTCAAATAGTTTATCGATGTTGCTACATGAATGGTGTATGTATGTGTTTCTTATTTGTTGTCTTTAAGCTGCGGATTGTGAAACAGATGCAGCATGTTACAGACCGGAGACTTGACAAAGTCTGAGCGAGCGGTTGATGGAATCTTCGGGTTGGGACAACAGAGTTTATCTGTAATCTCACAACTTTCCTCACAGGGAATGGCACCTAAAGTATTTTCTCATTGCTTAAAGGGAAGTAATGGTGGTGGGGGTATACTTGTTTTTGGCGAGATCTTGGAACCAAATATGGTTTATACTCCGCTTGTCCCATCACAGTAAGATGTTCTTTGTTTGCCTGGAACTGTTACATAGAAACTCTTCAATCTTCTATCTATTTTGTGTGAACAGTCCTTGCATACCTGTTTCTTTTTATTATGCTTTATAGTTTATATTCTCTGTTTGGAAGTTTATTTACAGCTGTTGTCTTGCTGTTTGTATCGGTTTTTGGTCTGATGCAACAGAGTCCTACATGCATAGGTGTCTTAGCCTTGTGGTGTTGAGATCAAACGGGGCATGATGGTATTTTGCTTAAATGAATCTTGCCCCACTGAATTTCAGGCCTCACTATAATCTTGACCTGCGGAGCATTTCAGTTGGTGGACAAGTTTTATCAATTGATCCATCAGTATTTTCAACCTCAAGCAGCAGAGGAACTATAGTCGATTCCGGCACAACTTTGGCATACCTAGCTGATGAAGCTTATGATGCTTTTGCCGATGCTGTAAGTATACTGCTAGGTTTTACCCACACTTTGACCTTATCAAGGGGAATCTTCAGTTAAAATTATGCTCTTCATTTGTGATGCTCGGCTTTCTGGTTAATGAAAAAAGTACTATGACTGTCAAGGATGAGCTTAATGACTTCAATTATATTCTCTTCTTGTCCAGATAACGAAAACGGTTTCACAAACCGTGCGGCCTGTTCTTTCCAAAGGAAACCAATGCTATCTAATAACCTCGAGGTCAAGTTCCGACTTCTGGTATTTCATTTTGTTCCATTGTGTTAAATTGTTTGACACTATTATAACTGACATCATGTTAACATTTGATCCAGTGTTGCCGACATATTCCCTCAAGTGAGTCTGAACTTTGCTGGTGGAGCCTCCTTGGTTTTAAATCCCTCGGACTATCTCGTACAGCAAAATTCTATTGTGTGTTTTCTAAAGCTTTGGACATGCATACATATGTCAATCTATTTCATATCCCAGATTTTTTAGTATAATAGTCGACTTTGATTTTTACAGGGTGGTGCAGCAATTTGGTGCATTGGCTTTCAGAAAATTTCGGGTCAAGGGATAACGATCTTGGGAGGTATTTTCACTGAACTGAATGTTTTAATAGTTTCAAGAGTTCATGAACTTTGGATATTCCTGAAAGCATTCAATTTTCTTGAACTTCTGATAAAATTACCTTGTGCAAGAAATTTTCGTGTTTCTAATCACTGAGCTGGATGCTTTTGGCCTCAATCCTTGTTTTGCAGATCTTGTTCTAAAAGATAAAATCTTCATTTATGATCTGTCTAATCAACGGATCGGATGGACCGACTATGACTGTAAGTTGGATAGCACAATTCCTAATGAGAACATATTTCGATGATAATCTACGATGCAACGAACTTTTTAATCCGTTAAACTTGTGCTTTCACCATATCAGGATTGCATACTAGCTATGATGAAACTCTAAACTGTTCAGAACCAACTTTATATCAATGTTGAATCTGTTCCCTTCTGTATATGATTAGGTTCAATGTCTGTGAATGTGTCTGCAACTCTTAATTCCGGGACAACGGAATTCGTCAATGCGGGGCAGATGAGCAATGATGGTTCATCAACGGAGCATTTTTCGAGCACGATAGCTCTATTGATACCTATATTCGTGCTTAACGCTCTACTGTTTACCTAACATATATTGTAAGGATTACGGAATTTACACATTTGTTTTTCGTTATATAGTTTTATTTTTACGAGTTTCGACCTAGCAAACAGCGGAGCCACGATTAATTATTTCATTGCAGCTAAGCTTGTGGCTGGCTGCCTTTTGTGAAACACAGTTTAAGGGCGGGCTCTGTTTTCTCTTCCGAGTATGCCTTCTTGCAGTTATAGATTTCAGAGGTCTAGTCTATTTGGCAATGCTGTAAATTATATTCATATATATCACTTTAACAGTAAATTTAATATATACTGAGCTTTTCACTGTTATTACATGATTCCCCCTAAATATTTTCAGTTTGACTGAAGTAAAAGAAAAAAAATTACATTTACTGTTACTTTTTTCCAGTTTCCACTACAACGATGTGACATCATCATTTTCCCTTAAATTACATTATGTGTTATTTATTATGTTATTTTTCTTTTCTTAATTAATTTTTATTTAACTATCTACTACCTATGGCAATACAAAAAAGTAAAGATTCACTCTTAAAAAATGACATGAAAAATATATAAATTAGTTGATAAATTTTTATTGGTTAAGGATCATGGATGACGTAATAGAACTGGTCCATAAAATAATTTCTCATGTTAACAGGTGTTTATGGTATATTAATCGTATATTTAATTTAAATAATTAATTAATTTTATAATAATTATTAAATCGTAATTAATTCAGTAAAAATGGTTAATTATAAATCTTTTAATAGTATTAGGCTTGGAGTGGCTCGATGCACAACCGATTAACTTGCTAATTTGATGGAGAAAGAACACTCTGGGTGGTTGGTTGTGGAAGCAAAAAGATAAGAGTTGAACACAAGGATTTTAGAGTGGTTTGGCCTTCGAACAAGCACCTACATCCACTACCTTAGCTTCCTACTAAGGATTTCCAAATTCACTAAGAATTTTAACCTTTTGAGGAACAAAGGGATAACCTTACAACCTTGATTCACAACCCGCATCAAGCATCCAAAGTTCACAACCCGAACTTTGGGAATTCACTCAAACAAAAAAAACTTAACAAACTTAAATCTTTCTAATAAGGCTAGTGTTTACAACTAAGCACACACCCAATCCTAAGACACTTAAGCATACATTAACATTGAGCTCACAAGTGTTGTCTACCCAAAAAATGAGAATTATGCTCTAAGACAATTTATTGATCATAATATTGTTACAATTGAAGCATTAGTCTTCTCTTGATGCTTGAGGCTTCCTTTTATCATCCCAAATAAGCTTTTAGCCGTTTATGACCGTTGGAGATGTTTTCGAGCCGTTTGGAACTGATTATAAGGCTTATTTCCTTTTCTGGTGCAGACGGTATCGAAACACGTGAATGCTGTTTCGAAACAGTTGCTTTGGAAAATAGTCGTTGACCTATATTTATGAACAGGTATCGATACCAGTATCGATACCGCTCCTAGTCGCTGGGGGTTTTCATAAAATCGTTATCACAGTGGTGAAAAGGTATCGATACCAGTATCGATACCACTGTGGTTTTACCTTTGAAACCATGACATTGAAGAACAAGTATCGGAACACCTTGAGGGTGTATCGAAACACCTGGGTAAAAATTAGTTCTTTGGTTTCTTTAAATCATTCAAAACATATTTAAAAACTTTCAAAAACATCTTAAATATATTTTCAAGTTGTTTGGACATAAGAAACATTTTTGAAGTCTTTTCAAATTAGTCCAAAACTATTTTTTAATTATTATATCAAAACATTAGTTTTACAAATAGTTAATGATTCAATTACTGATTAATATTTTAATATTTTCTATTGTTCATTATTTAAAATTTTAATAAAAAATTAAATATATAAATAATAATTTAATAATATTTTAATCTATAAATTAACTATTAATTATTATTTTTAGTGGTTGATTAAATGAAACTATTTAGTCTTAACGATTAGATTAATTAATTCGTAAACTGTAACAATAATATCAATTAACGATTATGCTTTATTTTATACGTCACTGATGATAATTTATAAAAAATAAAAAATGTTAAGAGAAAAATAAAATTCTAACAAAACTAAACATCATTCTTTAGTGAAAAGTTATAAAAATAATCACTATAAAATCATTAACAATTTAACACATATATAAAATCATAGAAAATTATATCACTATATATAAAAATTATAGTTTTAAAAAAGTAATTTTTATGTTTAAAAGAATTATGAAATTTAACTCAACGAGTGATTTTAGTGAAAAAAAAAAGATATTCATTTTAAGAAACTCGAATTTTTTTTATTTGTCTACAAATTATGTGTACATTATTAAAATGTTAAGAATATGTGTGAAGAGATACTATATTTTAATCACATTTACACTATTACAATTTTTAGAACTTGTTTGGCATTTGTTTTTAAATTTTTATAATCAAAATTTATGTTAAAACTATGAAAATAAGAACTTTTAATCCTCTCAGTGGAAAGCACCATGGATGTCGGTTGATAGGATATTGGTCGAGCTTGTCGGATCACTTCAATAGGATTTTAATCCTCTTCAATTGAGCCTTGATCAGATACCAATTGTTGAGCTCGATGCACAACCGATAAACCTTGTCAAGTGGTGGAAAAGTGACAATTTGGGTGGTTTGTGGTGGAAGCAAAAAGATAAGAAATTAAACATAAGGATTTAAAATGGTTCGGACTTCTAACCCAAGTCCTATATCTACTACCTTAGCTTCCCATTAAGGATTTCTTAAATTCACTAAGAATTTCGTCCTTTTGAGGTTAAACGGTTAACCTTACAACCTTAATTCAATTCTCGAATCAAGCATCCAAAGTTCACAACCCGAACTTTGGGAAACCTCTCAAACAAATAGAAAACTTAGGTCAACTTGTTAACCCTTCTAATAAGGCTTGTTGTTTGCAATTTAAGCACTCGCCCAATTCCTAATACACTTGAGCATACATATACATTAAGGCCACCAGTGTTGTTTATACAAAGAATATAAATTTTGCTCTAAGACAATTCTTTCATCATAAGTTGTTTACAATTGAAGCATTAGTATTCTCTTGATGCTTGAGACTTCCTTTTATCATCTTAATTGAGCTTCTAGCCGTTAATGATCATTGAGATTGATTTGGAGGTGATTTTCAGGAAAAAATTATGCTTATGGTGTATACGGTATCAAAACGCGTAAGATTCGTTTCGATACTACCTCTTTGGAAAATAACCGTTGTATATACAATTAATGACCTATATCAAAATGCCTACAAGGCGTATCAAAACACCTTTGGTTTGCGTATCGAAATAGCTAAAGCTTATTTCGATACAACTCCTATTCGTTGGGGTTTTTTATAAATTCGTTGGGATTTTTATAAAGCTGTTAGAGGCGTATCGAAATACCTAAAGCAGGTTTCGATAGTGGCGTATCAAAACCAAAATTTTCAATAACAAAACGTACCAAAACCCCTTGAGGAGTATCGAAACGTCTGTACCATTTTCTTTGAAAACATGTAAATTGTATCGAAATGTCTAGGAAGTATATTAAAACCCCTGTGACATTTTGTACTCTTTGGCTTCTTTAAAACATTCAAAACACATTTAAAAAACCTTAGAAAATGTCTCAAACTTATTTTCAAGTTGTTTGGATTTAAAACTATTTTTGAAATCATTTTAAATTAATCTAAAACTATTTTTCAATTATTATATCAAAACATTAGTTCTACAAATGTAAAAAGTTAGACTAGTAAGCTTATTTTAGTTGTATTATTAACCTAAAAATATTAAATCGGTTTAATAAAAAAACAATAAAAATATTAACATTGTATAAATATTTTCTTTTATTACAGTTAAACGACCTATGTTAAAAAAATTATGAGGGCTTAAACTTTTAAAACCAATTAAGGGGATTTGGGGTTTAGGAATTTATAAGTTAAAGTTTATAATTTAAGGATTATAGTTTCATACATATAGTTTAAAATTTAAGATTTAAAGTTTATTATTTTATTTTTAAATTGATTAAAATTAGTATTTAATCTAATTATTTTTTTTAAAAATTATTTCGTATAAACTAATTTAATTAAAAAATTAATTAAAATATATAATTATATGTTAAGCCTTAAGATTTTTAATTTTTTAATTAATTTAATGTTATTCAGTAATGTTCATTATTGGAATTTTCTAATTTTATGTTGCTTCTATATGGAGCATAGGGATTCATTTACTCCGTGACAAGAATAAATAATTTGACATTTTTTAAATAAATTAAAAAAAAACTTTTATCAACATAAAATAAATAATATATTTAATTTAAATAATAAATAATTAATATTATTTAAGAAACATATACATATAGTATTTTTTAAAAAAATTATCTACTAAAATTAAATATATATATAAATTATTTAAACTCAATACGATAAAATTTTAATAAAAATGGGGCAAAATTCATGATTGGACCCATATCACATTAAAATCTTTCCATCATATATATATGAGAGGGGCCACCAGCAATTCCCTTTAGCCCTCGACCATTAAAGCCGAGGCATGAACAAGAGACAGTTGTCATGAACTATGAAGTATAAGAAAAACTTACCTTCGGCTAAAAAGAGAGAAACAAAAAAACAAAACCCTTCAAGTATTTGAGAAACAAACGGATTGATTCCGATTATTAAGAGATTAGAATATAAATATTTTTTTAAAAATTTTTAAAAATAAATCAATACATTATCTAAACTTAATGATAATTTAAATAAGATTAATCTAATAATTTCTCATAAAAAAACATTAAAGTAAAATTAATTATTCTGTTAAGGTGAAAAAAAACTATATTTACTATACTAATAACCCTTGTTTAAAAATCACATACTAAAGGTTAAAACAAAAATAATCATTTGGGCAGTTTTATCTATAAAATAATTAAATTTAAAGTTCGTGAACTAATCATAATACAAACTAGATTCAAATGCAAGTACAACTAAATTTGAATAGAACCTCTTCTCATCTTGTTTAGTTTAATCTGTATAATCTCAGACGGGTCTTCTGATTCAGAGAAGTTCTGCTCTGGCGGCGTATCCATACTCAGATCTCCTCATATTATCTTGCCTCTTCTTGTAAACCAATCCACCGACACCCAACAAGCACGCTGCGAACACAACGGAAAACACGATTCCCGCTTTTTTCCCGCTGCTCATTCCTCCCCCGCCTCCGGTATTCTCTTTGCCTACGTCTGCATTGATGTTGCTGTGGTTGATATCGCTGACCTCATCCGGTGAAGGAGCAGGAGAACTCGCCGGCGGCAGTGAACTTCCATGTCCCAGATCTGATGGAGATGGAGCCAATGGCGCCGGAGGCGAAGCATCCAAAGCCGGAGAGATTGCTGGCGGAGAGTCTGGATATTCGGGCACCGGAGTGGGCGCGAGAGAAGGCGCGGGTGAATCGGCAGCGAAGGAGAGTTCAAGAAGTGCAACTAGAGCAATGGTGAAGAAACATAGTTTTGTCATTTCAATAGATGTTATGAAAAATTTCAGAACAATGCAGTTGGGAATCGATGGGGAAATTTTGTGAGTTTACAAAACGAGAGAAACTGTGTAGGCAAGAGGGTTATATGAAGAAAGTGGGCAACCGTGTTAGATCTAGGGAAACGGACGTATTGAGAGTGCGGAATCGAGTTAAACACCGAGTTTGACTTATCAAAGAAGTACTTACAAAAACATGTTCTAAAGATTGGATGCTTATTCTCAATTCCGCGAGATTCTCGGTTAGTTAATTTGTTAAAAATATATAATCAAAGAGAATAATAGAAATATGAAACATACATTATAAAGATATTTTAAAATAAATCATACTTATTTAAAGTGTAAATATATTTTACATTGGGTGATTTTATAATTATTTTATTTTTAAAATTTATAGATTTAATTTAGAGTTCAAATTATGTCTTTAAAATTTAAGAAGTATAATTATTTTTTTTTTGATTTAGTTACAGTGATTACATTAATATGACATTAATATCTGTTCTAGAGTATATACTCTCAACCATTAGACATTAAACTCGTGACCTCTAGGAACAATAATTGTTTCTTTAACCGATGAGGCTAGATGGTCCGTGCTAAATGTTCCATTAGACATTGAACTCATGAGTAGGAGACAGTTGCGTTTGCAAATAAAAGAAAATATCAAACAAAATATAAAAAGTTATTTAACTCAAATTTTAATTTTATTTCAAATATTTTTTAATTATATGATAAATTCTTTAAATTTTTAATTATTACTTAAAAATTATTAAAAATAATAATATTTAATAATTTATTGAGTTGACATCTATAGTTTTCCTTTGTTTTATTATTTATTTATTTTTTCGCATGAAAACAGAAAACCTGTAAATAGGGATTTTGATCTAACAAGTAACAACAGTGGTGCTTTTAGGATATAACACTTTAAAGGCTTAACTGAAAAAAACATGTATAGTGCAAAAAATATATTTATAAAGTTTAATTAAATTATTATTTTTGATTTTAATTTTTTAATTAACTTAATTTTTAATATTTTTTTCTGATTCAAAACAGTCTCTTAGATAAAAATTATTAGTCAACAATAAAACTTAAAATAACTTAACATAGTGACACGTCGCTAGAAAAAAATAATTTTATATTTTATAAAATTATTTTTTTGTTCACTTGATATAAGTTTACTATGTTATTTCATACTATTTATAATTAGTTGGTTAACAATATTTATTTGCATAGAGAGCACATTTTGACCCACAATAAAACTTTAGGTTTAAGTTGGTTGAAAAATTATGAGTCAAAATAACTATTCAATTAAACTTTAAAGATGTTTTTAGACTTTATATAAAAGGTTAACTACTAGAATAATCACTTATGTTTTCCCTATTACAGAGTTGGTTACCGATTTTAGAAAACAACCAGTAAAATCACTTACATTTTTTGAGCCTAAACCTTAGGTCCCTAGTCGTTTACTGTTGTTAAACATTACAAGTTGATATGAGATAAAGAAAAATAAATAAATTATCTAAATAATTTATAAACTATTAGTTGAATCCTATTTTAAGAAAGAAGCAAGCATCAAACCATTAGGCCAATCCATTTCACTTAAATATACTTTTAGTAATATATATATATTTAACATATATAATACTTTTACAATAAATAATAAACAAGGGTTGTTCTAGTAAATTAGGTTTTTTTCTTCCTTAGCCAGCCAAACTGCCCAACAACAGCCACAATAACAAAAATAGTTATATTATTAAATTTAGAAGTATTAATGAGAGAAAAAAAATGTAACCTCATATATATATATATATATAAAGCATTTTCTAGCTCTAAATTTAAGTATTTGTTGATAAACCTGTGAAATTCAGAGTTACTTTTGTTGGAGAATGCAAAACTTACAAAAAAATGCCAACAAACCCACCGAGATTGAGTAGACCTTATTATAAACCGTACTAGTAATAATCATTAATTCTTTGGGTCCGTAGTTATTTTAAGTAGCTTGATCAATAACTTATAATTCTTTTCTAAATTTCATTTTTTTATTAATTTCGTAAAAATAAACTAATGGTGTAAAGTATTAGACATTTATAGCTTATAAAAATAAAACCCAATTAACTTAAAACCTAACTAATCCAACTAACAAACTAATTACTGCCTAACATTTTGTGTTGTAAGATGCAATATAGTTTTAGTTTTTGGGTTAAAACACTCTTGAGCCAGGATTCCTCTTTCATGCCGATTATTGAATCAAATTTCTAAAGTTTTCCCTCCTCTCTTAACAATGCCTACTTTGATCTTTTCCTACCTAATCTATCTCCATTCTTGTCCTGTATACTTTCTATCAGTTCTCTATCCTAGCCTGCAGGCTGCAACACTCTGGTGTGGCTAAGCGAGAAAGCAACATTGGAAACAATAAATTAAAGCTGAGTGACAACCAAGTAAGAAGTTGGAATTATAAAAGCATTCAATTTATGAATATCATTTCAAAGAAAAAAAAAAGTAAATGGTATATTGCAAATAAAATTCTAATCCTAGACATGCTTCTTGTATGGTACAACCTAACAAATTTAGCATTCTTCACAAAAACAAACACCAAGCAAACTGAACACCCAAATCTTGTCACGGTGATTAAATGCAACCATTTGAAGATATCTCAATTTTGAAGCAGAATATAAAAAATTGCACACTGGTAACCTATATTGCACTTATAGGCCTACAAATACGGGTATGGAAACAGTAATTTTCAAAATTTTAGGGTACAAATTCATTAAATATATAATAAATTTTAAACACTAGCCATCTGATCAAGAAAACCAGCCATCTGATGTGATCAACTTCCTAAAACAAGTTCAGTAATCAACAAAATGCAAGACTTCAATTCGTTTCTTACTTGCCAAACAGGACAATAGCATAGGGAATATAGAAAAAGAAAACTTTAAAGAAACAACATATGCAAACATCAGATCAAGAGCGATTTGAATATCCAATAACAGTTAAAATCGTCGAAATTGACTTCAAACACAACTTCCAACTGATAAAATAAACATCCAAAATTTATCCATAACCTTAAAATTAAACAATACTAAAACAGGGAAACGGCAGAGTAGTATTAGTAATAAGGAAACTAGCATTCTTACTCAAGAGGAACATCGACATCACCATCATCGATTTCCTGCTGCAAATCCTTAGGGTCTTTCCCGTCAACAGTGCACCCAACAGAGACGCACGTGCCCAGAATCTCCTTCACCGTCCCTCTCAAATCCTTAGCCATCGACCTCGGCCTCATTACTTTGGCGATCTCGATGACATCATCAAGGCTGATGTTCCCGTTATGTTTGATGTTCTTGGTCTTCTTCCTGTCCCTCTCGGGCTCCTTCAACGCCTTGATAACAAGAGCCGCAGCAGACGGAACGACCGTGACCTTCGCTTGACGGTTCTGGACGGTGAGCTTGACGGTTACTCGGAGACCCTTCCAGTCCTTGGCGGTTTCTTTTGCGATATCTTCACCGATCTTTTTGGGAGAGAGACCCAGTGGACCGATCTTCGGAGCGAGAGAACTGGCAGCTCCGACTTCGCCGCCGGTGACGCGGACGAAGACATCCACGACTTGCGTTGGGTCGAACTTGGGCGGCATTGCTGGGTTTCCTCTTTGATGGATGAGAAAAAGGGGGACTAGGGTTTTCCTTAAGGGAAGTGTCGCAAAGAGTGGGATAATAAAGCTAGGGTTTTCCAATTCCTCTGGTTAATGGACAAAATTAACCTTCAGGGGCGTTAGGAAAATTACAAATGGTACAGGTATTTTTGTTATTTTACATTTAAAGCTATTTCATTGTCTTAATAATAGTTTTTGATGTTTGGGCTTTTTATGTTTTAACCGAAAGGAAGCTATGTTTTTTTGTTATAATAATAGTTCAGATTTGCTTTGTTTGATCAATTGAAAAAAAATATATCATAAAATAAAATATTTGAAACCAGTTGTTAGATTTTTCGGGAGAGTAAATATTAAATATTTTAAAGATAATATAATTAAGGGTAAATAACTACGTTAATCATTTTTATTTAACACCAATATATTGATGAAAAGATGATCTAATACAATAAAAATAATAAATTATTTAAATAATCCTTAAACTATTATTATGTTTTTGTTTATCTTTAATTTGACTTTAAAAAAGCTACTAAATGGTCTTCCTGTACTTAAGCCTCTTGACAAGACTTATCCCAGCGGCTGCTACCTGTAGAAAAGAGTACTTGAGCAGAGCATTAGGAATGGTTAAAACTTAAAAGAGAAGGTCATAATATGAAATGAAAGAAAAGTAGCTGGGCACAATCAACAATCTCCATGAAACACACGAACAGAGTGGGGAATTAGGCACTAGGAGGAACAAGACACAACTAGGCATCAAACTGATGTTCCTACCAAGTTGCAGAGATGACAAACAAGCATTGTACTTTTTCTTAAAAGGGAAAACAACAGAGTAAGAATGTATTGAGGATATTCGACAATGTTGACAAAAGGAGAAGAGTTACAAGAAAAAGGTCAGACAGACAGGCTAATTTAATCTAAGGGGTAAAAAGAAACAAGGGGCTTTTCAAAGTTAGACGAAGAAAAACCAAAGGGCGACACGAATTTTATTCCAAAGAAAAAAAAAGAATAAAAAAAACAAAGGTACTTGGATAAACAATTTACAATCATACATCTGTATCATGTTAGAATACAAGTGGTTAATCCAAAAATAAATAAATAATATCAAAATAAATATTATTATTTAACTAACATAATAAAAAACCAAAATATGAAATAAAATAAATAAAATATTTTAGATCAACATTTTGAAAATGATAAAAAAGAATCGTGTTAAGGCCTGCATAATCACAATTTTCTTAAGACAAATTTTCTGTAATCCCAAGCCTTCTCTGCCTTGAGAAAAACGTTTTAGATGTGTTTAAAAACTAAGAAAATTAGGACAACAATGAGCAGTTTGAAATAAATTAAAATTCGAATCTTAAGGGATAATGCTAATTATCTAAACTTTAAAATTAAATTAAATTCAAATTTAAGCTAAAAATAATCATTATTTTTTCATTATCTAAATAACATCCGAAGCAGTTATAACTTCTCCTTTTAATTCATATTTCAATTGAATATAAACTCTTTTTGTATATTAAAAAATTAAAAATAAATTAAAGAAAAATTATTCACAACTATATGGATAATGAGTTCTTTGTTCCTTATTTTATTTTTGACTTTCCTACTTTCTCATTCATCACGCAACAATTTTGAACCTAATCAATAGACGCAATGTCCTACGAGAGTTGTGTTCACATCATAGGAATAAACTTAGCAGAGGAACCCCACAGTGACCATACAGGTCTATGAAACTTGATTGTCGCCTTTATTTTCTATTAGGCTTTAGTCACATTTCTTTAGATCTCAACTTAATCCTTAGGTTAGTAAATTTACAATCTTATCGATTTACCTACATTTTCTCACTATACAATTTCTTACTGTATAATAATTTAGGTAGAATCGAAATTCTTACAAAGAAGATAAAAATGGGTTACAACAAAATTCTTACCAAGGTATAATCAATTTTTTTATTAATCGAGGAAAAATTAGGTTATAACCAAAATTCTTACCCAATGTAGGAATTCACCTTATTTTAACCGCACCCTAGGGTACCCCACGGTATAACAACCACCAAGTAATTGCTACACAGAGATGACAAAAGATAGCCAATTCAATAGAAACAACATGCAATTGTCCATAACAATCTTATCGGTATCTGATGACCAACACAGGAGATTGAACCACTCAGCTTTATTCACAGGGCAAGTGATCACATGACATAAAATAACCCTGCAAATTATCACATCCCTCCCCCCCCCCCCCCCCGGTTTCAAAGAAGAGCACTTTGAGATATTACTTACCATAACAAATAACTTAAATAATCTTGCCCTCCAAGACATCTACTTCTAGCACAAACATTATATCCACTCATTTGAATACCTGCAAAATTGACAAAAAAGCAGAATATATGATGTTGAGTCCCTTTCAAAAGTGGCACATAACTCCATCTTATAAGAATGATTCACAACTCATTGCGAAATAAATCACATAACAATACAATTAAGATTTTTCAGACATTGACAATAAAGATGCTTCATAGGAGCAAAACGGAAAGTAAGATATGTTGATCTATAAACTTTCCCAAAGGAGTCCATTTAATGAAGGGAAGTGACATTAAAAAAACAATATTTGATGCAAGAGAGGTTTCCAAGCAAAGGATAGCAGGCAATTTAGGGGCAATATTCAAATGAAAGTAGCTCTACAAGGATATAGAGATATGGAAGGAGATGAGGCAGGGAGTTATTAATGTTTTGAAAGCTAATACAAAGCTAAATTTGGAGGTTCGTTCAAGGAATAAATATAAAACCCAAAGTAATTCAATCCCTTTCAACATCTTGTAAAGGTAAGTTCATACCTCCTCATGTGAGACATTACAAACTAAAACTTCCACATTTATCATTTGATGTTAGTAAAAGTAGTAAAGCTTTAATCGAACACTCTGTTTTCTCTATCTCTTCTATTTACCAATTTGTCGCCATACACATTTATGTTCCAACATAAAATATATATACCGTGCCAAACTTGATGAGCAACTGTGAAATCATTCATGCAAAACACCCCACCATTGAACCTATAGCACTGAAAAATATCATTATTGAGTTCTTCAACCAAAGCCAATATCAATGACTTTTCGAACAAAACAATCACTTGGAAGAAAAAAGAAAAATAGTCGGCAAAACTAGATAAAAGTATGTTCCAAATGCATCTAAAACTATGCTATGTTGTTAACTACATAGAATCTTATATGTAAACATAGTGCAGAGATAATAAAGATCAAACAATCAACAGCTTTGAGGAATGTCAAACAAGTATTACCTTTGGTAACAAGCCTCTACTCATCGTCTTCATGACAGCATTTCCTGCTCCTCTTCTCAGACCTCTTTGCACCCCTTCCAACCCGTGAATCATCCGAACCAGTAACATTAGAAGCAGAGGGGGATTCATGCCTATGGTTCTTCCTCCTATACCATTTACCAGAATAGTCAGACACATCGGATGATTCAGAATCATCAGAATGCCTATGACTTCTTCTTCTCCTCTTCTCCTTCCTACTCTTTCTTTTCCTATGACGACCATGGTCATCGTCCTCATCTGAAGATTCATCTCTTTTCTTTCTCTTCTCCTTTCTCCTTTTCCTCCTACTTTCCCCCTCGTCATCAGAATCACAAATTTCTCTCTTCCTACTACTCCTTTTCTTTGACCTCCCTCTTTTCTTTCTCTCCATATCATCTGAATCTGAACTATCATCCTCATTACTCTTCTTATTCTTCTTTGACGACTTCCTTCCTTTCCTAGTAACCTTCTTGCCATATCTTTCAGCAATAATCCTCTCAATCTCCGAATCCACATCAGAATCCGAACTCTCACTCTCCTCGTCCTCATCCTCACTCTCCGTCTCCTTCCCATTCACTTCCCTCCTTTCAACTTATCCAGTCCGTTCAGAACCGCAGCCTGGATCGCTTCAGGATCTTTCTCCTTACTCTCCTTCAAACTCACGAAATTCTTACACTGAAAAGTAAGGTGTCCAACACGCCCACATTTTCTACAAGCTCCACGAGCCTCATCGGCGTTCGAACCAGTGATTCGGGCAAGGGCTAAAAGCCCTTGAAAGCTAGCGTATGCGTTTTCACCATCGGGATCAGCAGCAGCAGTGACCTGATTCGATGAATTTTTGGAATCATCTTTTTTGGGCGCATAAGGGTCATACCTAATTGCACTTTGCCAAATCCCGTGGGTTTGCAAGGCGGCGCTACTATGCACCCGGTTGTTCGCGGGCATACGAACCCTCCCTGCGGTGGCCGGCATCTTAAAGCGATAGAGATACCCTAATTTTTCGAATCAAGGGTTTCTTCTGGTTTGATAGGGAAATTAAACTTCAATTTGCTACACAAAACTCGCACACAAATACACAAATGTTAGGGTTTTAAGTTAGAATTCAGAAATTTGATATAAATATAGGAATTTGGATCCTTACCTCACACCTGAAGAAATGATCATCGAAGAGTCTGCAATTGAGAGAAAAAGAAGATGCGATCTGTGGAAGGATAGGATTTTGGATTTCAAAATTTTCTGAAAGGTTCTATTTATAGTATTATTTAATTATATGGTTCAAATAGCCCACTGAGAAAGGTCGGCGTGGTAAGTTAGGATACAATTCCAAAAGGATTAAAATATGGATAAACTATAATAAAAATCACTTAATTATAAATATACTTACATGTAAGTTATTATAAAATTATATTTAAATTAAACTTATAAAAAAATATATTTAAATCATTTAATTATTAAAAATTACGTTTAAATCACTAAATTATTAAAAGTTATGTTTAAGTCACTTATTTATTAAAAGTTACGTTTAAGTCATTTAATTATGGGTAAGATTATATTTTGGTTACCCAATTAATAAAGGTTATATTTAAATCATTAAATTATAGATAAGGTTACATTTGGATTATCTTTCATATTTAAAAAATAAGTTTATCAATTCGTGTATTAGATTAATTAATAATTTTAAATGAAATAATTTAATATTAATAAGGGTATACAAGTGATATGAAAGAAAAAATAAGAGCAAATTGTTGTACCTTTCTAAATATGAATGGTGATCCAAACGTAAACTTACCCATATTTAAGTGTCTCAACTGTAACCTTTAATAATTAAGTGATCCAAATATAACCATATCCATAAATGAGTGATCTAAATATAACTTTCCATAATTAAAGTGATTTTTATTGTAGTTTACACTAAAAATCATATTTTTAGTTTAATATCTAATATTTTTTTATTACTTTAGTTATTAATGTTTTATTTATAATTTAAATCAATTTTTTTCGTCAACTACTGTTAAAGAATATCATCATCTAATTTTAACATGCATGTGGTTTAATTTTTTTTTATCTATTTAATTTCTAAATTTAGATTAAAATGTGACTTTTAAAAATATTAAAATTATTTTTTAAAAGGTAAAAAAATTAAAATCTTAATTTGTTTTGATCAATTCTCAAATTATATCTTTCTCTCATAGTTTGAAATTCTCGTACATTGACGGTTTATCATGCAGAACTCAAATGTCGAATACAATCATACATCATTGTTTAACATTCTTTATTCTCTATTCGAGGATTAAAAACTCAATTGGTATATTTTCTTTTATTATTGCATGTTCGTCAAAGCAATCGACAATTCATTCATTAGTTTTCAACGATTAGATAATAAGATTTTCAGTTGTGAGCGGTCAACAAAAGCAAAAGTTTTCGTTGGTGATGAATCGATAGTGAGAATAAAGATGTTCAAAATTATCTGATCGGATTGATCTAGACCAATTATTTGACGATTCAAAAGAAAAAATTGGACATTTTTCTAAAAAATACCTGAGCGGATCGGGCATCCAACCCATGAGGGGTCGGGTCTAGGCTAAATTGTTTTGGTTATTGGGTATCTGACCTGACCTAATATTTTTAATTCTTTTAGTTTTAAATTATACTTTTATTTTAGGTTATTTAATGTTTACACATAAAATTGAATTTAAATCTCTAAATTATTTTTATATTTATATTATATATTTTTTAAAGTTTTTAAATTTTTAAATATATTTTATTAATTTATTCATAAAAGATTAAAAAAAATAAGATTAGTATTTTTAATATTTTATTGATGCTAAACTTTAATATATATATATATATATATATAAATATTTTAAAACTAACCTCAAATCATTAATTTTTTTATTTGTATTAAGTTTTAAAATTTTATGTGTTTAGTATATATATTTTTTTAATATTTAAATTTAAAAATTAAAAGGATAAACTAAATAAATGATCAACAAACTTTTAGAACCGGTTCATTTTGGTCATCACGCTTTTAAAAATATTTGATAAGATCACCCAACTTTAATTTTAATATAATCATCAATTTTTAGTTTATTTTCAATATGGTCCCTCTCATTGCCATTAGTTAAAACCATCTTTAGTTTTCAATTTTTCTTAATAAAAAATATGTAAACTATATCAATTATCACTCAACTTTTCTCTCTCCTATTTTGGCCACTAGAGTAAAAAATTTATTTTAATAACTTAATTTTTGAATTATTCATATTTTAATCATTCTCAAATGACATATTTATATGAATAGAAAAAATTGATTAATCCTTAAAAAATATTCTGATTAAATGGAAAATTAAAAAAATTCAATTCTTAATCTTATATTGTACCAATTAAATCAACTAATTAATTAACTAGTTAATCAAGATATTTGATTTTGTATATGATTTTTTTCGTTGTTTATTAAAATTTTAAATATGATAATATGGTAAATTTTGTAATTCCTCGGTTGCAATGAAAGTATAAAAATAATTAGAAAGTTAAAAGTAAAAATTCAAACTTACTAATTCTACCTAGAGTCGAAGCATTTTTTATCAGAAGGATATCAAAATTATTAGACTATAAGATATTATAATGTATAAAATTTAGAAATATTGAGTAAAATAGATTAGATTAGTTAATCATTAGAAGTGAATTTAAATAAATGAAGTTATAATTATTGTTTAATGTAATTATAGTTTTCAATTTTAATAATTTATATATATATATTATATTTATCGTAACTTTATCGCATTTATATTCTATAATTTTAGAAATCATTATTTTTATTCTTTATTCTGTTCTCATCTTCGTATTTGTATTTTGTACAACTGAATCAAACATCAAACCATTTTGATTTCAAATACTGTCTAATGTACTTGATCTAGCTTCAAACATATCATATCACAGGGTATATTGTTCATATGTATTATCTACGCAACCTTCTATTTATCTGAGTTTGAAAAATAATTTAGACTGTTATCAAATTTGTGTGGACTCCTTGGGGCTACCCAGATTTGCCTTTCTTGCAAGGACTGTTTCATATTTTCCCATTTACTTGTGGTGATTTTGAATAGGGATGCAATGGATGGATTTTATATAGTCTAAGTTTAATCTAATTAATAATCGGACTTTTAAAAAAATTTAAGTCCAAATCCAAGTTTGATTAGACAAATCTTAATCCAATCTAATAAAATTTCTAAAATTTCTAAATTCAAATATTCTTTTTTCTTTTTAAAGTAACAAATCTATATTTTAAATCTACATCAGTATATCAATTAAGATTTTAATATATATCTATATGTTAATTAAGATTAAAGCCCGATTACATAATATCAATTCAACTTAATTATGATTTTAATATATATTTATATTTTTTTTAATTTAAAAAATTTAAATATTTTTATTTAAATTCATATATGGATCGGATAGTACTTAATTTTCTTACTAAGAGAGGAATTGAAGCTATAACATAATAATAGTTGAGTTGACATTTTTTATCTTTTTGAACCAATTAACTGATAGAGATTTTTTTAGTTTTTTTTTTAAATTTTAAATTTTATATCCTAAAAATATTTATCCTCAGGTTTTTAAATTTTTATTTTAAACTTTAACAATAAACCTAAATTTTTAATATGAGGCATGAATAGGGGTACTAAAAAACTGTAATTGATTTTTATTTTTAATAAATGCTTTACAAGGGTTAGAAATCGTTTACCTTCTAATTATATCCCTTCTATGCTTACTTTAAAATAATGAGTTTAAGGTTTAACATTTTGCGTTAACTATATTTTTTTGGTATAAGATTTATGATTTAAGATAATTTATATCAGAGTTTAAAATTTAATTTTTGAATATTTTTTAATATAGGGTATAAAATTTTTATTCTTTGAGTTACATAACTATAAAACTAATAATGTATGTCACTCTATATTCCTAAAATTAATAGTAGAGAAGGAAATCTAATATTTTAGAGTCATACTTAGCAAATGAAAGAAAGATCAAGATTTAATTTTTATTGTGCGTTTGAATTGGATGGATTATTACATAGTATTAATCATATAACTTAGGAGACAAATGGAACATCACACGTAAAAAACAAATGAAAATGACAAGATAGCAACAGAGTTGAACCAAACTCTTTATGACATGACCAACACTGTGTTTTTTCATCAGAAAATGAGAGAGATTCCACTGATCAACAGGTCATCAGCTAGAATTTTGTTTGCAGCTTCTGATGGATGAAACCCATCCCAGAAAACATACTCAGATGCATTTGAACATGTTCCAATGGATTTGTGATTGCACAAGATTGATGTTTCCAGTAATCCTGTTCCACAACAAGCCTTTCTTGCCTCTGCAAAACCTGTTCAAGCATTGCCTAAACTATCAGTCCCTGGTCTAGAAAAAAACACAAGTACTAAAGAAATGATGTAGTACCATTGTCGGCCGGCTTAGTGACAAGGTTATAGAGAGGTTGGTAGATGTCAAACACAACCAATTTCAGGTCAGAAAACTTTTTCTGTAACTTTTGAGATGTTGCATTGAGTTTGTTGTTGAAAGAAACTGCATTGCTATTTAACTTGGCCACACACTGGTTGCTATCTGATCCGAACACTGTTATGGCTGCCGGCAAGCATCCCAACGGCGGCAATGTCGACACTCCGATTTTCCTTGCTCCCATCTCATGCAAGTTCTGTCACAAAAGCTGTAGGACTTAAACCAAGTTGTAATTACCAAATGAAAGCATATATTTAGGATTAATCAATACAGAAGTTAACCTGAATGAAGTTAGTGTAGGAGTCAATGAGAATGTCCGAGAATTGGTCAGGTGTATAGTACTTGTACAAGAGAGGATTAATGTAATAATTCTGAAGAAAATCACTGCTCCCAGAACTGATAAGGTAGATTCCATCTGATATTATTGAAGAAGCATTGGATTTCCCTGCAATGGTCAACAATTGAGTCTGATACTCTTTGAAGTTCTCTAATTGCTTACTCAATGGCAGTGTATGCTGAAAAAAAAAATACATATCAATTCTAAAAAACAGATAATGGTAAATTTTTTAAGGGAAAAATTTTGGGAATAATCCATCCAAAATTAAATTTTAGACTAGAGGTGATCCTCAACTATATTTTATAATCTAGATCAGTTTCTATGGTGCAAGTAGTAGAATATTATGTACACATGGCATTGTTCCTAAAATTTTTAAAATATATATTAAAAAATGAAGAACCAAGTGATTTCTCCTCCAAAATTATTATTTACGGGTGGAGTCCTCCTACATTGTAGCTTTTGGTCTGAATTTTAAAATAAACTTCAAACACACTATTTTCTTAAATAAAAACTTTAAATGGCTTATATATCTAATAAAGCCAGTTTTTAGGCATAATGCCCATAAAATATCTCTAACGTTGGATTAAATAGTTATTTTGGTCTTTTAACATTTTATTTTGGGTCAAAATGACTTTTCCGCAGATAAAAATTATTAGTAAAACAATAGTAAATGACTTGAGATTTAAACCAAAATAAAATATTGAGAGTTAAATTGGTTAAAAAAATTACGATCCTAAATGGCTATTCAATCAAAAGTTAGAGGAATATTTTAGCATTATATTAATTTTTATTTATTTTTCATACATATAATTTTGCTGTAGTCTCATAATAACCAGAAGAAGCTGAAGCAAAATTGGCTCCAATCAACAAGTTATTTCCTTGAGCCTTTTCGCTGAGATAAGCTGGTGGGTAATCAGTGAATCCAATGTTCTCAGCTGCACATGTTCAGAAACAATAAAACAAAAGCCATTTAGAGGAAGATGTATAAGAGGAAAGAGAATAAAAATGAGCAAAAAAATAAACCAGTGAAATCTGAAGCCAATTTTCCATTGCAGAATCTTCCTGTTGGTTTGTGATTCAGAAAATCCCTCCCATAAGGAGGAAAGTCTGCTTTTATTATAGTTTTGAGGTCGTTGTTGTTTCCGGCGTCGAAAACCGAGTCTCCGAAGATGAACATGGCAGGAACAAGGGGCTGTCCATAAGTCACTGATAGCATCGATGCAAATAGAAGAAATAGAGCCATGAAATAGCTTGATAATTTCATTTCCTTCGTCTGTTGGATGCAATGGAGAAGAATTACAGGGAAAATGAGAGGGCTTGGGAATTGTAACTATGCATATATGACTTTGGATTAAGCTCAATATATATACACTTTGTTGCTTCAATATTTTATTGAAAAAAAGTAAGTGATCAGTTACTGTAAACCCAAACCCCAAATAGTATATTATTATTACTACTATTACAGTTGTAATTAACATGTGCCAGTTTTGGTATAATTTGAGCTGGAATTTGTTGAGATTATGTCTAATTCTTCCAAGTCTTCGCGTGCAGTTTAAAATACTGTTTAATATATATATATATATTAAGTAGTGTTATAATGATATTTTTAAAGTAAATATTGCGATTCGAGCTCACATAAGAGATGAATTTGATTACCGTACATAATCATTAAATTAATTAATAGATCTTAATCTCGAATACCATATATCTTGTACCCAAAGTTTTACATGATGAAAGTATAATACAAGCACTCACCTGCTTTCATTTATTTATCAAGCCAGCTGGTAAAGTATGGGATATAAAATTTTGATCAGGTATCGAAAGAGGGATGGATTTGCATTGTAAAATCTATGAGTTTAAATTTCCATATCAGAATAACCAAAGAAATCAGCATTAGTTCCAACTAAATCCCAGTGGCGTGTCTTGAGGAGGTACTTTTTTAGGCTGTCTTAACTTGTGATTTCAATCTTTTTTGCCCAAAAGTCACGGTAAAGGGGTCAGATAAAATAATAGACCTTAATTTTATTTACAAACATGTAAACAGTAGAGTAAAAAAAAATCCTCTTAGAGCTAACAACCAATTGCTTTAGCAGTAGATTTTTTTAAGCAATATTAGGGTTTAAATTCTAGCATCCTAAGCTAAGAAGATTAAGTTGAAAAGATCGTCTCATATTAAAATTTTGTAGAATATGTTTCGAATTAATTGACTAATGAGTCGGATACCAAACGTTAAAGCAAAAAGAATTTTAGGGGTATTCATTACCGGGTACCTAATTTTCAAGTATTAAATTTGATTCGAATTAATCGACTAATGAGCCGGCTTGTATTTAGACTCTCTCATTGAATTCTAACCGTTTGGGTGGTTGGGATTATCTATATAGCCGCTGAGACACCTTCCCACCATAAATGCATTATGCAACCTACTATATTGATACACGAAACATCTGTATCAATGATGCTAAAATAGAAAGAGTCGTTATGTGCATTAAATAGAGGAGTACCGATACGCGTAATAGATGTATCGAAATGGGTAGCCTTTAAAATAGGGGTGCAAATCGTCTATCTCTCCCCCATGCCTCTATTTATGCCTCCACTTCAAATTAGAGGGTTTAGAGTTTAGGGGTTTTGGTTAGGGTATAGGAAATTAGGGGTAGGGTGTATTTTTTTGGTATAGAGTTTAAGGTTTAGGATATTAAGAATAAGGGTTAGGGTTTTATTTTTTTAGTAAATTTACAAAGGAGGCATAAAAGGAGGCACATAAAAAAAGTAGAAGATTTTTGCTCTTAAAATGAGGGCGTTTTGATAGAGCTTAGAGTTGTATTGAAATGCATCACCACTATCAAAAACGTATCGAAACACCTATAAGGGTGTATCGAAACAGGTTAACAAATTTTTAAGTTTTGATTCCTAATAACTAACAAGTAATGGCAAAAAAATATATGCTTGAAATTTTGAAAATTTAACCCACTGTACCAAAACGCTTAAGGCCAGTATCAAAACGCTTTATATAAAATATTCAGTTTAAATGCAAGACCATATCAAAACAATAAAAGGCCATACCGAAATGCATATTTCGATACATTTTATTTTTGTTTCAAAACCAAAAATCACAGTTTCAAAATGTATCAAAATGGACAAAGGCCATATGAAAACATCTTAAAGATTTACCCTTTGAAATTCTAGTCGTATCAAAATACCTAAGGGGTATATTGAAACACCTGGATTAAAATCAATGTTTTGGCTTTAAAAACACTTAGGAAAATCATTGATGGGTTAATTTTAGACTTAGTAAAATATTTGATTTATCAATTAACTTATAAACTTAAAAACTTATTTGCAAAATAGTCCTTATACACTTTGTTATATCAAAATCAAATATAGGTTTTTACAATCTCCCATTTTTGTTATAACAAAACCTAAATAATTTTTTAAGTAAAACTTTCCCTTAATTTAAGCATAGTTTGAAAAAAATAGGTTTAAAGACTTCTACCCTTTTCGTTAGATCAAAATCAATGAAACAATATAGGAATAAAACAAGAAATGTTTTAGAGTGGTTTGGTCTTCTAACAAGCACCTACATCCACTACCTCAGCTTCTCATACCTTAGCTTCCCACTAAGAATTTCTCAAATTTACTATAAATTTCTTTCTTTTGAGGCTAAAGGGTTAACCTTACAACCTAGGTTCAATTTCCCGAATCTAACATCTAAAGTTCGCAAACCAAATTTTGAGAATCTACTCAAACAAAGAAAATTCTAAGTAAACTAGAAATCCTCTCTCAAAGTAAATGTTTGCAATCTTAAACACTCACCCAAATTTTTAATACACTTGAGTATTCATGGACATTTAATTTAATAAGTGTTGTCTATACAAAGAATCAAATAATTCAACTCTAAGACAAATATATGATCATGTTGTTGTTGACAATTGAAACAATAATCTTTCTTTGATGCTTGGAGATCTATTTTGCAGTCCCAATTGAGTTTGTAGCCGTTGGTGACCGTTGAGATTGAATTGGAGCCGTTTGGAGTTGATTCCCATATCAATCTCCCTTTCTAGTTCCAGGCATATCAAATTGTGGGGTACCCATTTCTATACAACTCCTTTGAGAAAGAGCCTTTGAACCTTCATTAAAGATTCGTATTGAAACATCTTGAAGGTGTATCAAAATACTTTGTTCCTCGTATCGAAATAGATAATACTTGTATCGATACGACTCTTAGTTGTTGGGAATTTTTTTCATAAGACCGTTGGGGGTGTACTCAAACACCAAAGTGGTGTATCGAAACGTCCGTATCAAAACGCCTTACCAAGCTTATCTAAACGGTTTTTGACAGTGTTGAAATGCATTGGAATACCATAAGGGTGTATCAATACGCATTCGTTGAAATCACAAAATTGACTTATTCAAAATATTTCAAACACTTCCAAAATCTCTCAAAAATTTCTTAAAAGTATTTTTAAGTTGTTTGGACTTAAAAACTATTTTAAACCTTTTTAAGTTAACCCAAAACTATTTTTAATTTTTATATCAAAATCAATATTTCTATACTATAGAACAATGGTACTTATGCGCTTCTAGAGTATCGATATAAAAAAACTCTAGTTTTCGATATATGGTTATCTATAACGACATGTCCATTGTTTTTTGAACCTTTACTATAGAGAGGTACTGATACCAAGCTACCAGTATCAGTATGTGAGCCTAAAACTCTAAGTCTGGAGCTTAAAAATCGGCTCAAACACCCTCAAACAACGAGAGATTATACGGTGAACCCTGTTCACCACGTCATCCATGGTTCAAATAATCAGGACCGTTGATCTTTAAATAACCACCTAATAACTACCCATCCACTAAATCTATGTAGGAAAGAGGTGATGATTCACTTGGAAAAAAATTAAGATCAACGGTCTTGATTGCTTGGGACCATGGATAACGTGGTGAACAAGGTTCACCGTACAATTTTTCCCAAACAGCAGAGTAAGACCCAAATTACCTATAAGTTATGTGGGTGTTAAGGGTTACTTTCTACCAACTTTATAAACTTTTATCATGATACAAAATTTTCACCATTTATAACTTCCACCGTATATTCAAGCCCTCATTCATCAATCTAACAATAAGGCATCACATTTATGATATCACTATTACAATCTTCTAAAAAAAATTAAACCTCTTCTCTTCAACTTTTATTTAGGGTAATTATCTTTCTAGCCTTGTCACAATTCATATCCACAACCCAAACCAAGATTACAAGTCCAACACTACAATAGGCTCAATAAGACACCCCAAAAGACCTATGGTTCGACGTAAATCTTAGATTAACCTAACCTTAGATTCTAAAATTCGGTTGTTATAAGTCTTTCATCTTTAAGAAAAAAAATTCCTCCTAGAAATTTATCTTTGTGAAACAAGTGTAAGTACAGCAACTCAATGTCTATCTTAACATCCTATGTGGCTTCCTCGATCCTGTTGTCCCTTCACAATATCTTCACTTAGGTTATACATTGGTTGTGAAGCTCCTTGACTCCTCTGTCAATTACTCTTATTGATTCCTCTTTGTATGCCAAATTAATATTAAGTTCAATCTCTTCGAGCAGCATAACATGAGAAGGATTTGAACAATAAAACTTCAACGTTAACACGTGAAACACGCTATAAATATATGTCGTCTCTAAAGGTAAGGTTAACCGATAAGTCACTAACCTAGTCCAACAATGCGATAAAGTTTACACATAATTGAAACTAGAAGTAAAACTTTATGTAGTACCATAGCCACATTTTGCGAAGAAAGCATATTAGTTGATATATGATGGATCAACTGCTAATTAATTCACGACTAATGTATTCAAAGAGAAGATGATTCCATGGTAATAAATCCACGACGAATGTATTCAAAGAAGAGAGGATTCCATGGTATATGGTACGTCAAGACTGAACCTCGCAAGATGTAAACAGCCGGTGGATCCTTACATCAACAAAATGTTTTGTTTGGTTTCGTATCAGATAATTACCCTCCATTTTCAAGTTTCTTAAACATATCAAATAATTATAATATAGTTATCGGTGGCAATGTGGTTTTGGACATGCGCAATACGAGCGACTGCACAAGATCTCCTAAAAAAAGCCAAAATTTTGATAAACTACATTCATTAGATAACGTCAATCTCGAAATTCATTATAAAATTTTTGAAAATACTCTTAAAAAATATGAGTTATAATTGTTAAAACATTATAATTATTTCTTATTATAATAATCGAAATTCATTATAATTGATTATAAAATCTTATTGATTATTCTTATTATTATTGTTTTTTAGAATCAATGATGTTCTGGATAATCGCAATATAAATGATCACGCAGGGCCTCTAAAAAGACAATTGCTTTTGAGGGCCACATTTTAAAACGAGATTTATAAGCAATAGCTTCTAAAGGTCACATTTTAATAAATTACACAAGGCCCTTAAAATCTTTGAACCGTGCCTGTGAATAGGTTACATTGATGTTCAAACTAACACTCTTAGTTCTATAGTCAATGGACAGAAATGCATATAATTTAATATTAGAATTTAAATAGTTTGTTTTAGATCTTTATCTTTCTGTGCTTTAATACATTATTTCCCTATTCATACCAAAATATCTAAAATATTTACAGATGGTGGACTCTCATATATGTTACATTGTAGATCATTGAGATTTCAAAATAAAATGTGAATTATATATATTAGAATTTTTTGATATTTTTAATTTCATAAATTATTACTCAGAAATATTAGAAAAGTATTGAAAATAAAATGTTAATAACAATTGAGAGGTCAAATAAGGGACTATTTTGTATCCATATTAAAAGTTTAATGATACCATTTTATAACGTTCAAAAGTTCAATAGTAAAAAATCATTATAACATAGTTGGGTGGTTTATATTAAAAAAATAGTATAAAGTTTACAAATGGTTATTAAATTATTGTAAAATATTTATTTTAGGTATTCAATTTTTAATTATTATAAAATAATTATTAAATTTTGATTTTTTGCTATAAAATAGTCACTAGGCCGTTAATTATGGTTTAAAGGGTGATTTGATAGTTAATTAAATTATTATGATAGCTTATTCAGTCTGTTATATTTATAGTTTTCATCGATGTAGTTTCAAATTATAAAATCTAATAAATTTAGCCAGTATTATTTACAGAGTGTATCAATTCGGTCTTATTTTTAGTAAAAATAGTTAATTATTTTAAATTAATAAAAATTAATATTTTAAAGTTATTAACTAATTTCTAATTAAAAATATTACCAAATTCTATGTAATTAGTGATGGCTAAATTTATTTATTTTAATTAAGAGATAGAGTAAATAAATATGAAAAGTTAGATGTACGATTTTATAAATTTTCTTAATTTTCATGTCACTCTTTAACAACAATTAATAAACTAGTGATCATTTTGTAACTAGACCCAAAGTTTACTGATCATTTTATAATATTTAAAAATTAAATAACTAAAATGAATATTTTAAGATAGGTTATTATTGATTGATTGTGAATTTTACCCAAATTAATATGATTTGGGCATTTCATAGAAATTTTATGGTTGTCACAAATGTATCGGAATTATTTTAAAAATTGAAATCAAAATTTTAAAAGCAACATGTAAATAAATTTCCAATATTTAATTAATATATTTGGTAATAATATCTCAAAATTATAATAAAAAATCTAATAAAATCATAAAATCTATAAAAACATTTATTTTATTTTAATTTATTCATAAATAAAAAGATATTCTTTCCATTAATTAGTAAATAAAATTAATTAAACGATAAGAAATTTATTTTCTCAATCATTCCTATAAATCTAAATAAATAATACGAATTATACACCCTTAAATCTACCAAATATAAATTATGTATAAATTTATTACCTCCTTTTTCTCCTTTATAATTTTTTACAAAAAATTCTGTTCTGTCATCTTTTGCAATTTAGTATTTTCAAGGTTTTTGTAATATTCATGTCTTTACGTTCTTTTCAACGTTACTTTCTTAATCTTCTTTTTGTGCTTTAAAATGTTTTCTTTTCAGCTTTCGCTTTTAAAGGGGTTCATGGAAGAGAAAACAACGGATCTTTCTCGAGATTCTGATGTTAACAACGTTATACACAAGTCGTTGTCGGAGGAGCGACGGGAGGTTCAAACGAGTGGCGCAGCCGACGGTTTAGGGTCCGGAGAAGGGTCACTTGGGGATGCAAACAGTAAAGAGATGATTAATAAGAGAGGGAGGGGAAGGCCTAGGAAATATGAGAATTCTGTTGTTCCAATCAGTAAAGGTTCGTCTGAAGCTTTCCGACCAACATCGGTTGCGTATTGTTCCGCGAAAAGACCTCGGGGACGGCCTAAGGGTACCGGCAAGTTTCAGGCTTTGGCTTCAATAGGTGAGTTGTTTTTGGTGTGAGAATGAAATAGTGAAGCTTTAGTCAGCGCTAGAATTTTTTTATTGCACTTTCGGTTTTTAGTATTTTGTCCGATTTGTATTATACCTGTATACTTATATTTTAGTGATCAGTTCAAAAAATTACATTGGCCTCGGAGGTGAGCCAGGGACGATGCACCATGTGACTTCGTCTCTAGCTTTATCTAATTTTACAAGATTAATCTTTGCTTAAACGAATAAATAAAAACTCCTATTATTAGTTCTTAGAATGTAGATGATTGAACTAATTAGCCAACCTAATCTTAGTGCTTATTATTGAACCACACAAGACTTTAGTTGGTCAATTGATTAGCCTCAAGAATGAGTGTTGAATATGCTTATGTATTTGAAATGAGGAGATTGAAGTTTGTTTTTGGACAATCAATGTTAAAGAAACACAGGTTCTTTAATGGTATCTTGTGCCTTTTGTCCTTTATTAAGGTTGAGTCAACCATATCTGCATTTAAGTTTCCCAATTTAGAATGTGAAACATGTGATTGATGCAGTTTAATTGATACAGTCACACTTGAACTCCTTTGATTAAGGTGAATATATGGACTCTGCTGGAGGAAGCTTTACACCTCATGTACTTCCTGTGCACAAGGGAGAGGTAATGGTGCATATGTTTGTCTTATGAAATTTCAAGTTTTCAGTTAATCTTCCCTGCAAGAAGTTGTTCTAAGTTCTGTTTGGTGACACAGGATCTTGTTCATAAGATGGTATCATTTTGTGCAACCGCTTGTCGCGCAGTTTGTGTTCTTACTGCTAGTGGTGCTGTTTCCAGTGTTACACTATGTTCCCCTGGTTCCTCTGCTGGAACTTTGACATATGAGGTATGGTCAATCGATCGACCGATCTTCGACTTGTCTGATTACAATACATGATATATACATACAAGCATGGATTTGGTGTTTCTGAACTGGTTGAAACTGAACACTCATTATTGCAGGGGAGGTTTGAAATTCTTACTCTCACCGGTTCTTCTGTTGTGTCTGGTGAAGTGAGGACCCGTCGCAAGACCTGTCTTTTGAGTGTTTCATTGGCTAATCCTCATGGACGAGTTTTCGGTGGAAGTGTTGAAGGCCCTCTAATTGCAGCCGGACCTGGTCCCATCCAAGTAGGATCCTTTCGTTCTCTTCTCTCAACAAACACTATATGAATTCTTACTCATTTGGTGGTTTTATCAGCTTATTGTGGCTACGTTCAAGCAAAACATCAGTCGTGAAATCCGAAGGAAGTATTGTGTAGGAACACCAGCACCAACACCAACATCCACCAACATTTTTTCCAGTTCAGAAATGGTGAATGCTCCCATTACTCAAGTGACTCCAACGGCAGATGATCATGACAAGTGTACTTCATCCCAAGTGCCAGATACCATGAAATTAGATACGGTTGTTGCTGACTTCAACTCTACTTCTCTACAAAGTGTTCCAAACAATTTGGAGAAAACAAATACTTTGATTGCTGAAAAGCATGCCATACCCTGTAGCTCTCCAAAACTTGGTGTTGGTTCAACCAACCTGCAGCCCTCACAGGCTGTATCTGATGAGATTGTAAAGGAGTATGATTAGTGATATACACAGACCTTTTGTCATCGACTGTGTTTCTTAATAAACTAAATTTGTAATGTATCGGTGTTGTTATAATGATATTTAGTTCGGTTTTGTCATTTGGTTGTAAAACCTGATATTTAAATAGCTGTAATAGTGACCCTTATACAAAAGTAAACTTTTTATAAAATAATGGCTTATAGTGATCATAATATATTTGTTATTATCCGTAAGATAAAAAATACAGATACAATCAAAATTTATATCTTTAAATAAAATCAAAATTAAATTCGAATTCACAACCGTCGATTGATGCTCCCCAAAAAATTACATAAAAATTGACAAGAATATTTTGTCAGTTTTGAAACCTTAAGAGAGCATAAAGAAAGAAAAGATAAAAATAAAAATAAAAAGTTTTTTAGGGTATTTAAAGTCTAAAATTAAAATATATATATGTAACACCATCGATCTAGTGTTATATTAGACCTCCGGTCCAAAACTCGTATTTTAAAATTTTCTTTCAAAACCCAAAAAGACGAGTTCAAATCCATTTCCATTATAAGATAATAAAATTCAATTTATTTAAAAACATAAAATCCGAATAAGTTAAAATAGCGGAGCTCCAAAATATTACAACCCGTTTTAAAAGCATTCGACAATAAATAAAACAAAGTTATAAATTACACATATAGGGTCCTACAAGTATATAACTCACTATGCCTAATAATAGTACTCGGACAACAAATGTCGAGGCTGAACTCACCACAATGATGTTCCTCTGAACAACTTTCCTTAACCCACGCACGAAAACACATTTCGAAATGTAAGCTACTAAAACTCAACAGCCGGTACTCAACCAACCGGTTCACATAAGGAATAGCATGAATAAGCATAAGCAACATGAATGATGACATGACATGAGTACAATGACGCTACTATAACCACTTAAAGATATGGTATCATGATAACATATATCGGCACATAGAATATGCATGCATGACAAGAGAAGACCACACAGCATCTCAAGTTCTCATCCCGTATTTATATATATATATACACAACAATGTTTATATCACCTCATAGTAGTATAGAAGTTGTCATTGTTCATTTTTTTCTTAATAAAATGGGTAAACAACGAAAATTATCACTAACTTTTTTCTCCGCATACTTTGGTCACTAAAGTTTAAACAAATTTAATTCAATAACTTAAATTTCGAATTGTTCATATTTTTGTTACTCTCAAATGACATGGTTATGTAAATTGAAATTTTTTATTAATATTTAAAAGATTAAGAAATATTTTTTTTCTTATTAAATTTACCATATTATCATATTTCATATTTTAATAATTAAAGTAAAAAAGTATTACTTAAACAAAATAATTCAATTATTCGGTGTAATTAAAATAATATGAGATCGAGAATTTAATAATTTAAAATTAACAATAAATCAAAATATTTTTTAAAGATTAATTTAAATCAATTTTTCTAAAAATTATTTTAATTCGATTAAGGTTCACAATTATAAACAAAATTAATTAAACGATCTTATTTGTTATACACAATAGTTTTAAATTGATTTATGTATTACAATATAGTCGAGTAATTTTATATCATTCTGATTTTTTAAAAAAAGTTTTAGCTTTGAGTAGGATTAATAGGTGCAATTCTCAAGAAGGACTTACATACAATTATTGATTGTAAATTGAGTCTATCGTTCTTTTTTTAATTACATATTAAGTCCTTGATATTTTTAATATTTATTAATTAATTTTAACAATTTTTATTATTAGTGGTATTCATCAATGTTTGATGCTTATCGTAAAAAAATTTTATTTAAAAATTAATTTATGATAAAAGATTCGAGGATATATCTAAAGAATAGCCCATTTCATCTCTCTCGATGATTGTGGCACAATTGACAAAGTTGTTGATTTCAATGCACACACTATGGCAATATGGCATATCTCAAGACTCATTTCCTATGGATACTGAAGTCTAAAGTTGATTCCTAAAGAGTTTTTCTCTTCTAGTTAATACTTGAATTAGACACTTTCTTTCAAGTAGATACCTCAAGAAATTTTGCTCATAAATTGGTACTTGAACTAGGTATATTATATCAAAATGATTTTAAACCTTATATATTTTATCAATTTAGTCATAATTCGAATAAATTTAATAAATTTAATCATTCATATTTAAAAAATTATAAATTTAATCAATTTTAAGATATCATAACCAAGTGAGTCCATTATATAAAAAATAGTTAAAAAATTTATGCATTCTATCACAAAATAACAATAAATTAGTGTTAAAATATTATTATATCAAGAAAGTAATATGACATTTTTAGGGAAAGAATGAACAATTTAGAAGAGGAGAAAATTGATAAAAAATTTTAAATATGATAGATTAAACTTATTAAATTAAGAAAAATTGATAAAATATATTAATTACGTAACCAAATTTAATGATATAATCGATGCTAAAATCAATGTTAACATCAAAGTTTAGCGGTAATTTAAGTAGTTTACCTAAACAAAAATTTGTAAAATATTGAAAACTTGGAAATGTAAATTACTTGTTCATGACATTTTCAAAAGTTTTAACCGGTATAACCGGCAGTGGATCACGAATCTGACCTACAACGATAGTACTTGGAGCACCCTCGATCATAAGGGTTGGACGGTTCAGGGAGGCAGCCGCCAGTTTTACTATAGGCTTCGCCGCTGGATCCACCACGGCAAACAGGTTGATCTCTTTTCAGTGCGCCAGGAGATATATACCTCTTCTCTTCGAGAAACCTTCCACTTATTTCTGACTCCATTAATATCTCATTGGCTTCGTCGCAGTCTCCGATAGATCCATTGCAGTGCATGAACGCATGATTCACAGACGACGATTCACTTCTGCAGAAACATGTTAGGCTGAGGAAGATGAAGAAATGAAGGGATTTCATGATGTTGGATTTAGCCCAAGGTTGAACGCTTTACAGAGTCTTAAAGAACAATTTTGTTTTCTAAGAAACTTGCGTTAGTGGATGCTCCAGCCTCCAGTAGTGAAGAACAGCTTGACCGACCGCACTTCACCTAACTTCAATGATTTGTAACACGGTAGAAGAATGTTGGATTTGGGTTCACAGCAGACAGATCATGACCATCCATCACACCGTGATCATTGGCCTTCATCAACGGTCTCTTATTGTGCCACGTCACCAGAAGATATTCACCAGCTATGAAGCACGGGGACGCCTCCTTGAGGCCGTTTCCGTCCCCAATACGTACTCGAGACGGGGACGGCGTAGGAACGGCTAAGAGACGACTAAATTTTATTGAAAACGGTCAAATTTTAATGAGGACGATCAGTGTTTATTGGGATGTCTTTAGGAAACGTCGCCAAATAAAAATTTACTTAAAAAATAAAAATAATTTTTATAAAAATTTACTTAAAAAATAAAAATAATTTTTTTATTCTCTTAAATTAAAATTCAAAATCAATTAAAGCTTAAAAAAATAAAAGTTGAGTTATAGAATATAAATTCAAATGACTCAAAATCTTTAGACATCCCCAGATAAATTTACTTAAAAAATAAAAATAAAATCTTTATTTTCTTTGAATCGAATTAAATTAAAGTTCAAAATCAATTAAACCTTAAAAAATGAAGATTGAGTTATAGAATATAAATTCAAATGACTCAAGATCTATAATAATTAGTTTAGTTTGTCAACTCTGCATCATATATTACGTATATCACATATAAAAATAGAAAAATATATATATCATATCTACATATAAAAATCATTAAAATTATAATCAATATGTGCACCGTTTTACCCTAACTATATGCATATATATATGTATATATATACAATTAAATTTATAAAAAAACTCAAACTCGACTCGAATTTTATAAATTGAATTTGAAATAAAGTTTAAATCGTAAAATATAACTTAAAAAATAATTTTAATTTTTTATTTAATCTATTCATCTAATTTTAGTAATCTTTTAATCTAAGTGTTAAAAAATAATTTTAAAAAAAAATTAAAAGTTAATTTAAATTATTAGAATTATAATTATTGTTTAATATAATTATAATTTAAATCCTTATTATATTATAAATTTTAATAATTATATATATAATATTATATTTGTCATACACTTACCCTACTCGTACCTTATAATTTTAAAAATTATTATTTTTTATCTTTGTATCCGTATTCGTCCCTATCTCAATATCTCCATCTGTATCCGTGCAACTTGGTTCACCCGTATCTGGTCCAAAGTCACGTACGCAATAACATTGTTCAGTCTGCTAGTATATAGAACAAAACAATAATCTGAAAGTTATTATAAGCAAACAATAACACTCATAATAAAACCTATGATTTTTCTGCTACTTAAAATATGAAGGAATGAAGTCATCCTTGCTATCTACTCTGTTTCTATCTCATTCTGTCTTCCATTTCAAAATCAAAGAACATTACGGTGGTGAGAGAATCTCAGATTAGTCAGCAAAAGAAAGTTTTTCAAAATGCAAGGATCTATTATTTAAAATAAATATTTTTAAAATTGTGAAACTTTGTCTTGAAACTTAGATAAAAGAAAAACAAGAAAGAAACTTGGTGGGTGCTTTATTCCGAAAATTATTTATTTTAAGGTTAATATATTTATGACTCATTTATTTTCGGAGAATCACAAAATAATTGTTTCATGCGATTTATGGTTATGGGTTATAAAATTTGAGTTTTAGAAGCTTTAAACTCTTTTTATTGGTACATCAAAGATTAGGTGTTGATAACGTGTAAAACTGATAGAAATCAACCTTATGCGTCCATCAGGATTTGATTAGGTTAAAATTTGATAATATTTAGGTAAAATTCTTAAATTTAGATTTTTCAGTGTTAGAGTTTTAAGTTAATTTAGAACCTTCAAAGTTGAAATAAAAAATCTCTTACATCTAAATCATAAAATACACTTAATTATACTTTAACTCAAATAAATAAAATTTATTTTACAATTATTAGGATCAATAATTATCAACTTAGAAAAATAAAAGGTTTTAATACACTAATTGATTTTATGCTTGTTTGTTAAAAAGTTATTTCTAATTAATATGATGTCCTATCGAAAGGAAGTGACACGTAAAAATCAGAAATATTGACAGTAATTAGAGTTTATTTTCTAAATAGCAAAGCTATTAAAATGAAATCAAATTCATAAACAAACACTAAATTAAATTTCACATGAACTTATACATTTTCACATTAAAATGATTTGTAATAGAACAGCTTCTAATTTTTTGGTGTTGTGAGTGTTAACCCTTTCCTACGCGTAACCAACTCTCTAACTCATTTTTATATTTTTCACATGATAAAATAATTGTTTTAATAAAATAAAATCATTTTATTAAAATAATCTATTTTAAGGTGATCCAATCACACCCTTTTAAAAAAAATTAGTGGTGACTTCGTAATTTTTAATTTCATTAAAAAATACGTCGAACTCTTAGCTATTTTTTTAAAAAGAAGATTACGAAAATAATTTATGTTTTTAGTTTTAGATATTTAATGTGGAGTGTTTGTTTTTTTAGATAATACAAAACAAACTATTCAAATATGTGCTTCGTGAAGCAAATCAGACGCAACTTCAATCGGCGGTTCGAAGAATAACAGACCACCTATAGGATCACAGCGACATATCTTAGACAACTTATTCGCAACAATATTACATTGGCAATGAATATGATTAACATCCACCTCCCATGGCAGTTGTAGCAATTGCACAATTTTTTCAACAAGAGCATGGGAACTCAACGTTTTTCGGTTGGCAAAGAAGTATTCAAGTGACCTCAACATTATCAGATTCCACACTTACTCTGCGATAGCCAAGATTTCACGCGTGTTGAAGTCCATCAAAGATCGCCCACAATTCCACAAGTAATGGCGAGCATGCCCCTATACTTCTAGAGAAACCAAACAACCATTCATCATTACAATCTCGTAATTCACCTTCAATCGCAGCGTTATCATCCCTAATATTAACAATACCATCAGAACTGAGTTTAACCCAACCTTCCTGATATGAATCCGGTTGCGGAATAACTGAATTTGTATATGTGATTGCCCGATCATGATTCTAGTAAGCAATTGATATGATTACAAGATGATACGACAATGGAATGATGATAAGTTGATTGTTTTGTTTAGGATGAAGTATGGAAAATATGGATGTATGGTTGATGGAAATGAAAAGATTAAATGTAATTGATGGTGCGATGTAAACAAAGGAGGAACCAACACTAAAAAGTGAAGACCCGTTCCTTAAGAGTTTTTAAATCGTGACTTGGGTGAAAGGCTAATGGATTGCGACCCTCTAGTTATATGAACTAGGAACCAACAATATAAAAAAAAATGAAAAGGGATTAATGCCACAAGAATAATCTTGCAAGCCGATAAAGTTCAAAAAGAACTATAAAAGAGAACACTCTCAAAGTTTAATATATGCCAAAAGTTGTTCCTTTTACAATGAAACGAGTGCCTATTTATAGGTGTAAGAAAACAACAAATTGATTAGCCTAGAAAAAGATTAAAGACTCATTATTCTGGTGTTAAAGGCCTATTAATTTGTAGGTTATCCTATCTCAATTGACAGCCAAAAAGGTTTGATCTAACAAGGATGAATGTGGACATTCGTATGATGAATGTAGACATACATATCATCCACATGGAGAAACTCTTGGGCTAATGAACTTGATTAAGTTTTCATTCATACTCCTTTAATGGGCTGTTGATAAAGCATTGAATTCAGCAATTGAATGACCTCTTGAATTTGTTGAACAAGCATCTTGTGACTATTCCCGTACTAAATTTCCAGCATGCACTGTCTTCACTAATTTAATCATATCTTAAGCTCCTGATATCGGATTGAGGTGATTCAAAGTGCGTTGGAAAGCTAAGAAATAGAGGAATAAGTTTGAAGAAGATCGCAAGACTCAAATATGCTCGTATCTAATCCAAAAATGGCGAACAAGTTGACTGATATTCCCTGAACTCCCTCCTTAAGTGTTGCTTTAATTCTTGCCTTTACTCTCCCTTAAGTGCTGATAATGAAGGCTTTCATTGCATGTCTTCTCTGTTAAAAACTGATAAGCTTTATGGAGGATTAAGTAGCTTTTAAGTAGTCTTTAAGTGCCTCTTTAAGTGGTGTATTTAGGAGCTCTTCAATGCATTGTTTTCTTGCTGAAGCTGAAAGCCTTTAAGTGGTGTGTAAATCTCCCTTGAATGTCTTGAAACTGATCAGCCATCATGGTGTCTTCAAGTGTCTTTAATTGGTAGTAAATGACTTGTCATTCTTGTAGAAAATGATCAGTCATTTGATCCCAAATGAATACCCTAGATGAAAATATAAACAACCATTAGATAACAACTTTATTCAATAAAATAAAAGTGAATGCATGAAACATATTTAATGAGCCAGTTTAATTAATGAAACTAGTTACATTGAATGATCTAGTTTAATTAATTAATCCACACACTAAATAAACTCATAAACATAAGAAAACTAACATGCTCTGAGTGAACTATCATGCATTAATTAAACTAATGAACTTAATTGAACTAACATGCTTAAATAAATATCAAACATTATTTATTCATGCACACATGCTGAAATTAAATTTAAAAACTTAAGAAAGAACTCATGCAAACTCATGCACAAGTAGGAGGTTGTATTGTTCCAACATAGTTGGTGTTGCATTCTCTAATTTCCAGCCTTGAATAAATAGATTTCCCATGGACTCTTGAAATTTCTTGTTTTTAACACGAGTCATAGGTCCAATAGGAAATTCTTCTGATTCATTGTTGGTTGTGATCGTATCACTTCCCTTGGAGGAGTCCAACACAAGTCAACAGCCGAGCGAAAACTTAGCGATTATTGGGATCGACTAGCAGTTGCTTCAAAATTTGCGACAAGGGACCTACAATAAGTGATAAGGTCATATTTTTCCATGAATTCAGCGTTCAAAAGAATGTTGCAGTGAGCTTTCCATAATTACCAACAGACAACGACAAAGAGTAGAGCCCAATTCGTATCATTTTCACCCCCTATGCTCATCACACCTAGATTCGTGTGAAACCAATTATGCAAAAGTTGCAACATAAAATGAGGAAGTATTCTATTGGGAACCAATACAGACCATATTGTTTTTGCTTTCGGAAACTCTCACAAGACATCCGTTACATCTTCCACATCACTCTTACAAATCCCACAATGACTATCTAATGTCATATGATGTCGCATACATTCAACATTAGTGAGCAATTTCTCACGTACTGCTAATCAAAGGAAAATTTTGATCCGTTGTTGAGCCTTAAGGGACTATATAGACTTCCATAGACTTGAAGGACCAATCGTAGCTCTCCAATTTAAAGCAGTATACGCTGATTTTATAGAGAACAAGTGAGAATATTTCCACTTCCATCCAATAGAATCTGCACCCAAGGAATCGTTAGGAGGATAGATTGCAACAATTTTCTATTGTACTAATTCCAAAACAAGTTGGCGTAAACGCTCCTAGTCTCATTCTCTATAATCGTCAACATAATCAGCCACCTTAGTATCATTGATTCCCTCTAATCTGAAGCCGAGAGAGCTCAAAGGTGTCGATAAATTCAGCCAATCATCTTGCCAAAAATTCACACTTTGTCCATCCCGAACATTCCATACTATACTCCGTTGTACATCAGCCCAAACATTAATTAATCTTCTCCAAAGATGAGAGCAATTCCCTCCATGTAAATGCATAGGCAGCATCTCCAACCATTTATACTTAAGCTTTAGAATAGGTATCCACAATCGATCCTCATTAGACGTCAATTAGTAACCTATCTTCATGAGGAGAGCCTTATTTTGTTGATGTATGTCGTGTAAGCTAATATCTCCACTATCCGTAGAATTCAAGATCTCATCCCATTTAACCAATACAACACCAGGTTTCTCACTCGACCCTCCCTAAAAAAATCTTCGAATAATCTTTTCGATATCATCACATAAACTTTTAGATAACCAACTCGATTGCATCACGAAGGAAGAGATAGCTTGCAACATATATTTTGCTAAAGTGATACATCCCGCTAAAAAAAAGGATTGTGTAACCCAACCAAGAAAACATTGTTTATTTTTTAATAACATAAGCATACGTCGCTTGGTTAACTCTAGAGTGGAGAAGATAGACCCCTAAATTTTTTCCAAGATTCTCAACCACTTCAAAACCCATCAAGCTATTAACTCCATCCTTCATTGTGGTAGCCACATTCTTAGAGAAATAAACATGTGTTTTTTTGTATGCTAACTCGATGCCCCGATATGCTACAAAAATAATCCAACACCTGCTTCGTTAATACCATTTGCTCCCAAGATGCCTTTAAATATTATACAAGGTCGTCTGCAACGGAAAGGTGTGAAACACCTGGCCCATGCTTCGACAAATGAATAGGTTTTCATTTTCCGCTAAGAACTTCAGAATGAATTACTTGGGATAACCTCTCCATGCACATAATAAAAAGATAAGAGGAGAGAGGGTCCCCTTGTCTAATGCCACGAGACGGCTGAAACTCCTGTGAAAGATCTTCATTCCATATAACCTGAGTAGAGATAGAGCTCACACACAATATAATAATAGAGATAAAATATTGTGACATCTCAGTTTGCACCAAAGACTCCTTTAAGAAATCTCATTGTATTCTATTGTAGGCCTTCTCAAGATCTATCTTCACCGTCATCCACCCTTTACGTCCTTATTTATGAGACATAGAATGAATGATTTTTTGTACTAATATCTGTAATGTATCTACCGGGTACAAAGCTTGCTTGTGTAGCATCAATTCATTTTGGAAGGTACAGCTTCAGGCGTTCAACAACTATCTTTGCAATAATCTTATAGCAAACGTTACATAAACTAATCGGTCTGAATTGAGAAATTAAAGTTGAGTGACTTACTTTCGGTATAAGAACCAACAATGTCTTATTCAACCAACTTTCCATCACACAGTCTTCAAAAAATTGTTTGATAGTATTGCATACTAGTATGCATCTACAGTAGTCCAATGTTTTGGTAAAAATAAACTGACAAACCATTCCAACCTGGAGCCTTAAGGGGCGTCATATCAAAGACAATTCGCTGAATCTCCTCAAATGAGACTCGAGAACACAAGGATCGCATATCATCCTCACTAAACTAAAAAAACCATTTGTTAGGATATTCACACTACCTTGTCGCGGTTCACTAGTGTACACTCGTTGAAAAAAAAACTGCATAGGTTCTCAACATGGTCGGGTCATCACACCATGAATCATCCTTCATTTCCAGCATTCGAATGGTATTACGTTGCCTTCGAACTATCGTGTTTTTGTGGTAAAAAGAGGTATTACAGTCACCATCCATCCACAATCCAATCCATTCTAGATTTTCGCTTTCACGTACTTTCTTCTTATTAAGAACTATATTTAACTCATTTTCAACTCCACCTCCAATTCTCCTAACTATAATGACCGTGAGTTTTCAAGTGCTTTTTTCACACTCCAAATACGAGTTTTATTTATTTTTTTAGTATTTATTTTATGTATTATGTTTTTTTTGTTTACGAAAATTAATTGAAAACAATAAAAGTCAATAAAAGATGAGATTGAAAAAAATTTCCTAAAAGCCTTACCCACATGTGCTAGGAACAAAATTAAGAGTACAAAACCGTTCCCGATCTATCCCATTTCACCCCCATGACATTTCTAATTCATGACAAAATGAGAATTCCTAATGCTTTGTTTTTCTAACATTCGATCACTTAAAAATTTCTATCTCTTAAAATAAAAATTAAAATCAATATATATTTTATTCTAAATGAATCATATTTACTCACAGTTATAATGGTGTATTGATTATTTTCTAGTTATTTATATATTTTCGAATTTGCTATTTCTATATAAAATTCTAAAAATATTTTATAAATTTAATTTTAATTTCAAAATAACATCTTTTCTCAAAATAAAGTTAAATCCACTTGTCATCTAAGATCGTTTTTCGTCAATGATAAAAAATACCTTGTATCAATAGATTAAGAAAACTTCCAACGTAATATTCCAGATTTAATCTAAAAAATATATACACATTTTCCATTAACTACTTTTATTTAAACCAAATAAACACAAATTTGAACACTCAAATTGACATAAGTTTTTTACATTTTTACAAAAATAAAATGAAACCAAAAAAACAGTTTCCTTAAACTAGAAATTCATGAATTTGAGCCAAGGAAGTACGCTCTTTGTAACCTTTTCCGCTTCTTTAGAGCACGACGTCGTTTGCATCTCACCGTCCTTCGACACCGCATTTTTGGTGCACAAAAAGAAATTTCTAGATCCCAGCGCCATCAGCTTCTCCTCCCTCTCTAAACCTGCGCCACACAACGCAAGGAAAGATCAGGAATCAATCTGAAACGTACACGTGTATTCAAACTTGATATTTCAATCGAACGGAGTGTTAACCGTTCAGTTTAACTTACTTTCTAAGCTAAATGGAGAATAATGGAGGTCGAACAGCGATGCGTCTGTTGAAGGTAAGATCGGACGGCGACCTTCCTTAGAGTACTGCCCAACAGCAGCGAGTATTAATTCGCCGACAGTGTTCTCCGGCGACATCACCACCTGCACAGCTCCAAGACTCTCTTGAATCGTCACGTTCAACAGCAGTTTCGTTAACTTCGGCCTCGCATCCGGTAATAAGGCTACATTCCTATCTGGTAGTAGGTTGGGCAGCGTCTTCGGCCGCCTCAGATCTACCGGTTCCATCGTCGGGATTCTCCCGTGAAATGACAACGCCTTTTCAGATAACCTCCCCTTACGATTCTTCTCCGGTTCCTTACGGTTATTTTTCGAACTCGGCATCTTGGAGTATAATATTGTACAATAATTCAAACAAGAAAAATAAACAAGGTAAAAAGGAAAAGAGAAAAACTTCTCTGTTTCTCTGCTTGGGAGAAGGGATGGAGCGGAAGTCAACGATTACCTCAAGCGCCGGAAACGGAAGAACCTAACGCGAGGGAAGCCGAGAGCGGGATAGGTGCGGCGGCTCTCGGGTTTCCGGTGACTACAAGCTCTCATAACCAGAATGGTATATCCGTGAATAAGCAGGGAACCCAAGGGCGAATAGAAATAGGTAATGTGGAATCTGCCTCCACCCCGACTTCCACAGCCAATTTATATGGAAAGCGAAGAAAGACAGTGAAAAACGGCTGTGAATCTCTGAATTTTCATGGGGTGACCTGCTACGGCTACGCTGGGTTGACGGGAAAGAAAGAAGAATGTTCCGTCTTGCGCGTGATAAATGATCAAATCAAATGGTGACTGGCAATTGCCCGCTGACGCGACATCTGTATGGCTTTGAGCACAGCGTCAGGTTGTTTGGGATGAATACAAATGATGTAATTTGCACGTGCTATTTACTGTATTATTAAAATGTAAGGTCTACTAGTTAAGTTTTGCCACGTGGGACATTTAAAATAATTGAGTTAAGGTGGACCCACAGAACCGGCAAGATTTTTATTTTTTTAATGGAATATTGACGTCACTTTGCAATTATTGATTGGATTCTCTCATCTTGAACTTCATAGAATTGAAATATATTTGGCATGAAAAATATTAAAAATGTTGTGACTTCAAATAAACGAATCATGTGAACTACACATCCTAACACAAGTTAAACGACGATAACATAGGTTATAATTAATCACTTAATAATTACATATTTAAATATTTAAAAAGTACCATATAGAATGAAGGTGCGTTTATTATTTTATTATAAATATTATTTATGAGAGGGGTGTAGGAACACCTAGTGAAGGTAATATCTTAATTCCATACATTGCATGGTTCTATTGCAGCCTGTAAATTGGGTCCACCCGACAAGGTTTTTCCTGGTGTGGGTGCGTCTCCAAAACAAGCAGTGCTGAGTCCGCATTAGGATTAGGGGTGATAATGAGCTTGTCCGGTTCGTGAGCTACTCAGTTCGGTTAAAACTCAGTTCGAGTGAGATCGAATCGGACTTGGGTCCAACTCTAAATCTAAACGAGCCGAGTTTACCTAAATTCGATTCAAAAAGCTCGTAAACATGCTCAAAATAATTATATATAAACATACATATATTTTTTAGATCAAATGGTTATTCATATAAATGATTGATTTCAAAACACATATTTTTTTTATTATATTTTCATTTTCTAAATTACCAATAACACACTTGTAAAGATTGAAAACCACAAATTCCAAATAATATAAAATTTCTCCAACAGTCTCTTTTGACACTAAAAGATTAAACCTTAAGTTTTAATTATACTTTTTAAATTCAGAATTTTAAAACTTTAAAAAATAAATCATACATTATATGTTATATATTAAAAATTTAAAACTTAAATTAATTTTTTTTAATATAAGACTTAAAAATATAAAAAATAAAAAAATCTAATGTTGGTATGAATAAAAAACATAACGGTGACTTAGTGAGAACTAACTATTCTAATTTTTTTGATTTAGCTACAGTGGTTACAGTAATATTTGTTCTAAAGTATACCCTCAATCATTGGAGATTGATTGCTCAATCATTATGCTGGTATTATTGATGTTCGAACCCATAACCTTAAAAAATAACAATCGTTTCTTTAACTATTGAGGTCAGATAGTTGGTGCAACTAACTATCGTAAATTTAACGTTGGTAATTACAACATTATAATGAGAAGGAATAGCTAACGAGAAGGATAGATGTAGAGGGGGTGTTAAGGGGATAATCACACTCTTAAAATTTTTATTTTTTTTATATTATATATATTTTTTGTATTTTCTATTGATAATCTAATTTTGTATCTCTTATATTTTTAATAAACATTCTTAATAATTTAGACTTTTATATAAAATTTTAGATCCGTCCTTACATAATCAATACTAAAAAATTCAGGTTTGAGTTGTATATCTTCCTTGACGTGTTTGTTTTAAGTATAATTTTAATTTAATCATTTTGAAAAAAAAAAGATGTATTTATTCATTGTTTTCTTTGAATTAATTTTTTACAGGTTTTTGTGGAAATTAGGTTTGATTTTGGTTTACTTTAATTTAAGCCTTACCAAAAATATTAAAAGAGGGAAAGCAACGGTTTTCTGAAATTAGGTATGAAGAAAATTATAAAATATAATTATTTAGTTATATATAAGGAGGCACATAAAATGAAAAAATTATTAGATATATCCGGAAGACTATATTTTTAATGATTCTATTTAATAATATTTTTTATTTTATTTTTTAAAGTATTTTTTTTATGTAATTAAATAAATAAATTTTATTAAATATAATTATAGATGACATAATGAATCATGATCATATAATATTTTTTTTCAAAATTGAGAATATTGTTGTAAATAAAGTAAAAAACAAGAACAAAATAGATTAACAAAGATAAGAGACAAAAAGAGAGAGACTTGTAAACATAATGTGCTCCCACCCCCGAAGAATTTTTTTCACTTTGGTCCTCTTATTTAATTTTTTTAAAAATATTTTTTATGAATTTGCCCCTTACTTTAAACATTTTTTTGACCCCTCAACCCCAAATTCTAGCTCTGTCCCTGTTCATAACACTTCCTCTTTGATATAAATAAAGATAATGTGTCTCGTTAAAATCTTACTAAAATAAAAACCATGTAGGAAAAAAAATTTTAGCGAAGGGAAAAGAGTACACACATCTTTGATACGCATAACATGTTGCCTCATTAAAAACCTTACTAGGAAAACCCATTGGGACAAAACCTCGGTTAAGGAAAAAAAGTGTAACGCGCATTTACTTCCCCTCATGAAAATATTATATAAGATCTTTGAATCTTCATAATTTAATATTGAATAAAATTTTCAAATATTGAAGTATATTATGCACTAGTGGATAATTCTTCTAAATTATTGCTTGAAATGATTCATCGAATAACATTCTTCTGAAGATCATGAGTGACGAAACTTTAAAGAAATATGTTTCGTTTTATCACATTTGATGTATTCATCTTTAGATATAAATTTTGTATTATCTCTACAAAATATAACTTCCATCTTATCTTGTGAAAACAATTCACATATCTTCTGGATATGTTTAGCCAAACACATATTTCGGCTTTGCCTCATGCATAACACTTATTTAAAGGAAATAATCTCGTAGCACTTAAATATTATTTTTGGACTAGCTAAGATACGATTCTTCTAAATCAAATAATGTATATATGATGCTTTTAGACAAAGAATATCATCATCAATTTCTCGAGGCAAAATAAATATTTGTTTATATTAAGAGACATATCAACTAAATAGTGATCAACAAATATATATTATGCATGTAAAGTCTCTTTAAACATTTTTCTATGTATGTCGATTGATGCACAAGGATTTCATTTTTAAGAAAATCTCTCCATGACTCTCAATGATATTCAAATCATTGACATACACAATAATAATAAATTCATATCTAAACCTCTTAATAAAAATACTCGGAGAAATTAAATAATTCATATAACATTCTGCTAATAAGTATTCAATAAGACGATTATATCAAATACGCCTAATATTTCAAGCCATAAAAGATATATTTAATATGATTGAATAATATTCTCGAGAACTTGAATTAACTACTTCTGACAATCTAAATCTTTTTGGAAGTTTTATGTAAATATTACTATCAAGAGGCACATACAAATAGGAGGTAACAACATCCATTAGGCAGAAACTGAGTAATTTTATTTATTGTCAGACTAATCAAAATTTAAAAATAGTTCCATCCATCATCGAAGAATATATTTTTCTCATAATCGATTTCATGTCTTTGTGAGAATCCTTGTACAACTAAATGAGCTTATATTTCGTGATTTGCCCTTTTGATTTCTCTTTCTCACAAAGGCTCATTTATATCCACGAGTTTTACATATATTAATGTACCAGATATATGCCAAATACTTGTCTTTTTGAAAGCGATTTTAGTTTTGGCTCAATTGTCTCTTTTCATGTTGGTCAATCATTCCTTTGTTTATATTTTCTAATTAACAATGATTTATGATCTACATTATCAAATAAAATCTCTAGTGCTATATTGCATGCAAATATATTATCGATGTCGATTTAATTTCACTTCCAATTATTACCAGACATAACATAATCTATTGAGATCTCTTTAATTTCACTTCCAAGATATTAAATTTAATTGGAGTATTCATAACTGGTATATGTGACTTAGTCACTCTTTTATGATCAGCAAAATCATTTTGCAATTGATTTGCTAATTGAACTATCATTTAAACTTATAGTTCACATTGTTGAATACGTGAATCAAACTAAGAAAATAATAATTCATTTTAACTTATTTCTTTTTCTATCTATTTTTTCTCCACCTAATATTGAGTAAATTGACTCATTAAAATGATATTCTCAATAAATTGAGCTATAAGTAAATTTTCTATGAGAAGCTCAAGATATTTAATTATCAAGGAGAATTTAAATCTAACATATATTTCCAACATAACTAATCTTTGTGTGTTATGGTAGAGCAATTAGAGCATATACCGCACATCGAAAAAATCTAAGATGAAAAATAATTGATTTTTTTACCAAGAATCATTTGTAATAAGGAGAACTTGTGATCATTTGTTGGCTTGATGCAAATTAGTGATACTACATGTAAAATGACATATCATCAACATTATCAAGATCGATTATCTTTATAAGATAATCTGAAAATTGTGCTCGTAATTTTATCAACTGAGCAAGTAACCTCACAAACATCAAGTTGCGGGTTAATAACAAGGATACATATGACCATCTAGTTAATGTATCGATTAAAATCGTAAAACATCTAGATTGATTGTAAGAAAGGTGTATGGGTCCATATATATCACCTTGTATCCAATCTATAAAATTTATAGATTTACACTCTATCTTAGTTGTTGATTATTGAATAATCAGATTGCTTTCATAGCAAGTATCACATGAAAGATTACCTTGAAGAAAATTTTCGTTCTTTAATAAGTGACAACATAAAAGTATCAATAAATTTTTGCATCATAATTGAATCAAGATGGCCTAACCGGTCTTGCCAAATAAAATTATCAATAAACATTTGGTTTACAATAATATGAGCTTTAATTTGTACTAATTCTTTTGTATTACAATATGAATGACAGTGCATATAATTTTGTCAAAAAAATTTTATTGCCTTGAATTATACTCGTAATATTGAGATAGTTAACATCCCTTTGACTGATACTCAATATATTTCTATAAATATCTTTAAAACACAATAAGTCTCTTCGCGACTTTGACGAATATAATGCATTATAAGTATGGAATCAAGTCTCATTTGACAATAACATATTTGTTCAGTTGGAGCCTTATGCGATATTAGTTTAGAGGTGGTTGCCAAAACAATCGAACACCATGTTCCTAATCCTCAACGTAACTTATCAGTCTTCCAGTTGCGGTATGCAAAATGAGTGGGTCTTCGGTATATATCAGCTTAGATGGATCTTTAGGATCGGGCTCTGGATATTTGTTGATACGAATAAATTCAGGAGTCTCGTCTGATCAAAACAAACCGAAAATGAAAAAATGATTCCCAATAGCACTTCCAGAGACTAAGAACTGAATGGAATACGAAGGAGTACCTTTTGACCACCAATATTCAAGCTCTGCATGCATAGGTAACCTCAAGTGAGCGTTATAAAATGAGTTTAACCACATGTCTCTTTCCTGATCAACTTCATGTCTTCCAATATTTAGGAACCATGCAAAAGAAGAAAGATTTATTTACTTCGTAGAACTGATTGATAAAGCCTGGTGCCATCCGCACATCATCTTCTTCATAGAAATAGGGTTGTTGAGGATCACCCCTCTCTTCCCTAACCACCGCACAAGCAATCCAACTATCCAAGAGAACAGTCATGATCATAAAAGGTTAATGTTTAAATTTGTTGGTGACTAAATGTAAAAAGGCAGTGATTCCAAATTATAGTATCATCTGAATCTTGCCAACTGTTGACATGTACTAAAGTTTCAAAGAATAGTCAAGTACAATGAGGAAAATCCAGTAAAACAATCTGCAATTGAACTTTAAATTATATATCTTAAAGAGAGAAAATTCGTAAAAATCAAACGAGAGAATTTGGGGTTGAAAATTTGCATAGCAAATCTAAAGTATTAGAGAAGTTATCCTACAAAATTTCAGAGCTTTTTGACATGGGAAGAACTCGTACAAACATAATATTCAAAATGGAACTTAATTAGAGATGATACATTTTTTACTCCCAATAACAAGTTTAAAAAATTATCCACAAAATAATAAGTATTAAAAAATAATCTTTAACAATAAATATTAAAAAATAAATTTTAAAAATAGACTCTAATAAAAATATTAATAATAATTATTTTAAGAAATATCTCAAATAATAAATATTAAAATAATTGAATCTCTAATAAAAAATACTAAAAAAATAAATTATCATTAAAATATTAATTATGACACTAAGACCGGTTAATTACTAGACAAAATAAAGTTTAATTGTTCATCATATTTAATTAGGGCCCATTACTAAATATTTAAATTTCAAAAAGACTATTTATGTAATTAAAAATTATAAGAAGTAGGTCTTAGGCGGGCCCTCTTCCCGTCCACCCTCAAGGTCGACCCTGGGTCTCAACTGTCGGCTGAACAGATGGTGTATTCGCAAAGTCGTCCCTGGGCCTGGAAAGTAGGGGAGACGGCCCAGGGCTCCATGGCGGCAGAGTTTAATGGTCAGTGAAATTAAAATAATTATTAGTGTTAAAATTAATTAAAATTAAAATGTTATCGTTAAATAAAATTAGGAACGATTAAGGTATAATAATGGTTTCTAAAGAACTTAAAACTAAAATGGGTCCCTTGACTTTAATTATTTATTTAAGTTTAGTTATATTTTTATTATTATATTATTAAATAAATTTTAAAAAGTGTTGTTAAAAAATTATTAGATTTTATGTTTAATTATATAGTTGTTGGTATTCAATTAGTCTAGGTATTAGTATATTATAGGTTTATAATTAAGATTATAATATGTTTTTTATTTTAACTTGAAAATAAAAAATATATATATGTATAAATAATATTTTTATTATTTTTGTTTTTTAATCTTAATTTCTCATCACATTATCTCTTTTATATGTTATTTTCTCACAACTTTTTGAATTGTTTATTTATAATTTCTGATTCGATGTCCGAAGAAGACAATGATTCATTTATTTAAAGAGATTATAGTTTATGAGATTATACTTTTTTTATATTTTTATTATATAATTTTTACGTGAAAATATACTCGTAGAAGTTATTTTGTGTAAGTTGTTTGATGTTTAATAAAATCTTTTGATGTTTTTTCGTTTGATAATTATTAAGTATAATAAAATATAATTTATAAAAAAAATTAATTTATATTTATAATTTTTAAATTTAATTTTTTAATATTTATTATTAGGGACATTATTTTTAGATTTTTCCATAGGCCACCAAAATATCAAAAACGACTCTATGTATTCGGTGTGACTAAATGAGATAATTTTAGGGTTTATTGGGATTATAATTTAGGGTTTGAGTTTAAAATAAAATTTTAAATTTTTTATATATAAAAAGATGAGATTAGTTCGGAACTGAACATTAAACTTATAGTTAAGTAAAGCTTAGTTCGACATTGATTTTTAAAAGTACGGTTGAAAATGTGATTTTAAATGAATTGTACAAAAAGTGATTTTGGAAAGTTAGGTAGTATTTGTCATTGATATCAAAAAGTGATTCAAGAAGATAAAATGTTTATTTTAGACATGATGTTGTAAGGTTTAAATAAACTTAGATGATGTTTAAATTTAAATAATAAATTTATTTTTAAATATATACTGATATATTAATTATATATTAATAATAAATTTAAAATAAATTATAAATAAAATAATTTTATTTTTAATATAAATATAAACTATTTTATAATTATATACATAAACATTATTTTAATAATATATTATAAGGATAAAAAATAAATGTAGACAGAATGAAATTACTAGTTTGAAAAGCGTTTGTGCAACCACTGTGTTGAATGAAATTATTAATGTAGACAGAATCATCAACTTTATTTGGTAGGATTGGTTGCTTTTTAATTTAATAAATAATTTTAAACTATCATAATAAAATTTGATTAAGAACTTAATAAATGATTTTAGCGAAAAATAAAATATTTTAAGAAATTTGAATTTAAATTATTATATATTTAAACATATAAATATTATAAAAATAAAAATATATGAATAGATATTCTATTATAATAGTTTTAAAATTATTAAAATAACTAATAAAGTCGCATCTATTTTAAAAAAAATCAACTTGATACTTATTGCTCACTGTCTGGGAATAAAAATTAGAAAGCATAGGTTGGTTTGTAATAAATTATATGCCGGGTTTGATTAGTTGTTATTTACTTTTAAATTCTATTAAAATGAATATGTTATATTTAATTCTTTGCAAAATTGTTATTTTGAATATAATTTTAAATATAATTTTAAAAGTTAATTTTTATAATTCCATTGATATTAATATATATAAAATATTTATTAGTTAAAAATATTAAATATAATTATATTTTTACATGAAAATTTTTTAAATAATCAAACAATTTTTAACTATCATTTAATTTATTAAAAAATAATATAAATATATTAACAAAATTAATCAAAACTATCTACTATCAGGTAATATAATACAATATTTTTTATAATAACCCCTAAATTTTTATTAAATCATAAAAGATATCATAATTGATCTATCAAAATCTCTTATAATAATATTTTTATAGAGAGGTAAACAAACAAAACATCAAAACCTAGATTTTTTTTAAAATCTATGTCTATCCAATCAAGATGTATAATGAGTAAAAATGACGAACGACTCAAAGTATTAGGCAGGGGCAAAGGCAGGCCTGGGCCTACCTAGGCCATGGCCCAACCCTGTCCAAATTTTTTTATTAGAAAGTTTAAAATAAAAAGTTAAAAAATAAAATTTTGTTATTCGTTTCTTTCTATAAATTTGTAAGTTCTTAACATCAAACTAAAACTTTAGGGTTCCTGCCGCTATTTCTTCTCATCCAATTATGTAAGTTCTTAATTTTTTTTCTTTTAATTCTTATTAAATTCTCTTTTTCTAATTTTATTTTTATATTGAGCGCAAAATAAATTCTATTTTTTATTTCTTCCCCGTGTATCTATTTTTTCAACTTTATATTTTGAGATGTTTTTTTTTTCAGTTTTCATGGTTTTGATTTTAAAATTAAACTAAAAAGCGAAGACTCTTAGTTTTTTATTGCTCATCTCAATCAGGTACGTTTTTATTTTATTTTTTCTAATTTTTTTTAAAATTAATTGTTGTAACATTAGTAAATTGGGTAAATCAATTTCTTGTTAGTGGTATTGGATTATCTAAAGCTTGGATTGATGCAAATTCAAAAGGTAATGTTAAAAAAATTTCATGAATTCAAAAGGTCATATTGACACTATACTTAAAAATCTAACTCCAAAACATAATGCCGATAACCGTTTACGGTTAGGTGCTTCAATAGAAGTTGTAGGATGACTCACATTTTTAAAATGTGCATTTAGGGGCATGATGAAAGTGCAAAATAAAAAAATCAAGGAAATTTTTAGATCTGTTGAAACTTCTTGCTTCTTATAATAAGGAGATACATGACGTGCTAGAAAATGCTCCACAAAATACAAAATATATAGCTTCGCCCATTCAAATGGAAATTTTGCATCTCTTTACTCAAAAAGTGCAAAAAAATATCGTAAGGAGAACAATGATTTAAAATTTTATATAATTATCGATGAATCTCAAGACATGTCTAAAAGAGAACAAATAACTATAGTCTTAAGATTTATTGATGGAGATGAAAATGTGCGAGAACGATTTTTACAATTAGTACATGTTAAAGACACAACATCAAAAACTCTCAAGTAAGATATTTCTATAATTTTATCTAACCATGAGTTAAGTATTGCAAATCTTCGAGGTCAAGGATATGATTGAGCCAGTAATATGCGAGGCGAATGGAATGGTTTACAAGCTCTATTCATGAAAGATTGTCCTTATGCCTATTATGTGCATTGTCAAACACATTAATTACATTTGGCTCTCGTTGTCGCTACTAGAGAAGTATCTGAAGTTCATGACTTTTTCAAAGATTTAATTTTTATTGTGAATGTTGTTAGTTCTTCTTCTAAGCGTCACGATGAATTACAAGATAGTCAAATAGCCAAATTAAAACACTTAATTAAAATTAAAGAGATTGAGACTAGAATAGGGTTAAATCAAATTGGGACTTTACAACGTCCGAGAGATACTAGATGGAGTTCTCATTACAACTCAATTTACAGTGTCTTAAGAATGTACAATACAACTCGTTTTGTCCTTGAAAAAATAGCCATTGATTGTCGAGCAACTTACTCTCAACGTGGGGATGCTAATTCTGCTATTAAAAATTTGTTAACTTTTGATTTTGTATTTATTTTACATATGATGTAGGGACTTATGGGATACACAAATGCACTTTGTCAAGCTCTACAATATAAGTCACAGGATATTCTAAATGCGGTGAATTTAGTTGCTGCCATAAAATCTTCAATTCAAGAATTTAACGATAGTGGTTGAGAATTTTTTTTACAAAAAGTACTCTTATTTTGTGAAAAACACGATATTCTCACTTTGGTTCCTGATATGAATGCTACTTATTCTGATATAATTTAATTTCGACGTAATAAAGATATTGTATCAGTGGAGCATCACTATAGAGTTGATGCGTTTATATCCATTATGGATTAACAACTGCATGAACTAAGTAGTCGTTTTAGTGAGCAAACAACGGAGCAACTTATTTTGAGTATGGCTTTAAATCCTTCAAGTGGTTACAAACACTTTAATATGGAGAAAATTTATCATCTTGCAGAGAAGTATTATCCCAAAGATTTTTCCGAACATGAAAAATATCATTTAAAGTATGAACTTGAGTTATTTTTTCGTGATGTTCCTAATCACATTGAGATGAAGAATTTGAGTACCATAACTCAGTTATGTCAAAGTTTGTCAGAAAGTGAGATTATTTTTATATCCCCTTGTTGATAGATTGATTCGACTTATTTTGACTCTTCCTGTTAGTACAACAATAACTGAAAGAGCCTTTTCAGCAATGAAAATTATCAAGACAAGTTTACGAAATAAGATAAAAGATGGTTTTCTTTCAGATTATTTAATTGTGTACATTGAAAAAGGAATTGCTAGAAAATTTACCATCGACTTGATCATAGATGATTTTGATTATATGAAAAGGATGAGGGTTCAACTTAATCAATGAAGATACTATGTTTAGATTTTCTATATTTTTGAACTATGTAATCATATTATTATTTTAATATATATAAATCTGTTATGAATATATTTATTCATGGTGGAAATTCATATATTAAGTTAAAGTTTAATGGGCTTTATTATTAGGGTTTAATACCCATTGGAATTAGGGTTTCTATCTTATGCCTATAAATATAGATTTTTGGACAAAGCATTGTACACAACCCTACCTTGAGAATATAATACAAATCTCTCTCTTTTGTCTCTCATCTTTGTTCTCCTATTTTATTCTTGTTCTTTACTTTATTCACAACACGTTAACAGCACGAGACTCTAACCAACGGAAGCGTTTATCGTTCAAATCTTGAAGGAATTATTGAAAAGAAATTGTTACTAGCATAAATCAAAGATAAGTTCTCCTCCCTCAATTATATTTTAATTATCGTTTATTTTTCTCTCTTGATCTTTGATTTGGTTGTTTGGTGTTTGTGTAGCGATAAAGTAGCTCAAATACCGTGGTTCTTATCAACAATTCTCGAAAAAGATTTTAACAAAATATTGGTAACTAAATCTACCATATAGTGGAAAATTTGGTATATTTTACTTATTTAATTTAAGATTTTTTATCTTTATTTATAATCAATATTTTTTTATTTATGATAAAAGTTTATATTTTTAATCATGTTTAAAGTATTACATGATATTAGAACAAATATTAAACCTTTAATAAATTAATACGTTCTTTGTTATGTCGGTTTAATACGAGTATATTGGCTGGATATCCCATTCTGCGAGGCTACTAGTCTCAAAGGAGGTTCTTTTTAAAAGACCTTGTGGACTTGTTTAACAACGTCACGTATAAGGATTAAATTTTTGTTCATTGTATATATTGTATATATATTGGTTGATCAATTACTATTTAATAGTATGAATATTATAAAGTTTATATTTGCTTGAAATCAATATTATTTTTATGTTGTCGCGACCATTTTAAAAACGAAAAAAGTGTGAAAAATAGCCTGACGAATTAATTTGGAAAAAATTGAGTTTTATTGCTTTTAAATATGAAAAAAACAAATTTTATTGAAAACATTTGTTCTTTGAATTTTAAAAATAATTTGGAGTCGCCACTGACCACATTGGTAGGTCAGACACCATAAAATAAACCAAAGATTCATTTTAAAAATATTTGGGTTCGGGAGTCGGTTACGCGTAAGGACGACCCTTACGAGCACCCGAAAATCAGTACCTTTTAATTACACGTAGCATTTCGGTATTTCGAATAATAATATTAATTTAATCTGTTATTGGCAAATAAATATCGTTCGAATAAGAATATCCTTTTGGATAAGAAAATACATTTCTTTTAAATACGAGCTTAATAAGACGTCCTCTAGATAGGAAATCTTAACTCGTATTTAAAGAAATATAAGTTCTGCCTCAAAAGGTTTTAAAATACATGATCGATTATTATCTTGTCGATTTTAAGTTCTAACCTAAAAAGCTCCATCAATTTAAATATTTAAATCCTATTAAATTATTAATTTCACCGGGTGTATTATGATAACATCCGAATGCACGGACACTACCATTTCGACACCAAACAAAATTAATAATTCTATTGGTGCTACTAATCTTTACCTAATTAATTTTATTAAATTCTAACCTTAAATTATTTATCATTTTCTATGTTTCGATGACGCGCCGAATACGATACCGAAGTATACCCTTGGCCAACATAATGCCATTTCATAATACTGACCACTTAGTATATCCAAGGTATAAGATTAGAACGCCATCGTTACTAAATTATCTCCCTATTTAATTAATTATTTAATTAAAGTGACTAATCCTACAAAGGCTCTAATTTAATTAATCTAAGTGTAAAGTGATTATTTTCTAAACACGTAGTCTATATGAATTTAAATATGTATACAAATAAATAAAATAAAATAACGACTAAAATTAAATGAAGATTAAACGACATATCTAAGATGCATGTCCTCATAAGCTTGAAACATATATGTAACTCAAATATGACGACAAATATGGAGAAAACTACATACTTAAAAACATTTCCAACATGTGTTTATTAAAATTAAATTTGTTTCTGGACATACCATGGTTTCATACGATCTGGAAACATCTGTATAGAATCGTGAAAATGAATGCTTCATCTCCAGATTGTTCATGATTGTTAACTAATTGAAGATGAATTATGGAGTCATCATGACCATAATTATTATTGCATTATGACCACCCATCATTGCCTTAATTATGAACACTCATCATTGTTGTAATTAAGCATCCATCATTGTTGCAATTAAGTTCCCCATCATTGCTCCATCACTGCCATATCATTAGCTAATCATTGCACATCAACCCACCATCATCACTATAATCATTGTTTTCATGATGGCTAAAAACCCATCATAATCTCAGATTCCATGGTTTTGTTTTGTTTTTACAACAAGAACCCCCCCTCTTCGGTTTCTGTCTTTTTTCCCTTGTGAAGGAAAGACCGAGCCACCCCCACAAACCAAAATGAATTCTCTCCCTCAAACCGATGGAAACCACCAAGCTAATAACTCCCCAAGGTAACCGAAACTTCAATCCTTATCCATTTTGATTTTTTTTTATTTTTGTTTAATTAATTTATTTATTATATAATATTAGTTATTTATATATATAATATTTACTTATGGCCTTATTATATACGTATACCCGGACGAAATTCGGGTATTACAGCTACCCCTCTTTGCTCAATGCTGTGGAACAGGAGGCGAGCAAAGACTGAAAATACACGAATTTCGTCTAGACTTCTTGGCCACTGTTACGCTAACGAAACTTGAAGCTGTTCTTCTCATTATGAATTTCTTCAAGCAAAATATCTGTCATAGAACTCGAGGCTGTTCTTCTCATTACGAAATTCATCGCATCCTATGTAACCTGGAGCTGTTCTTCTCATTATGAAATTCTCCAAAGTTTAGAAAAGTTTGAAGCTGTTCTTCTCATTATGAATTTCTTCAAACTGATCAATTAGTGGAAACCGAGGCTGTTCTTCTCATTATGAAATTCCTCGTCTCCGGGAAATCTGGAGCTGTTCTTCTCATTATGAAATTCTCCAGATCAAAGTGATGGAACCTGAGGCTGTTCTTCTCATTATGAAATTCCTCAAATTCTACCAAATCTTTTGGGACTCACGCCGGCATGGCTGCCAAGGTAAGGACTCACGCCGAGAAGGCTGCCAAAGTAAAGACTCACGCCGAGAAGGTTGCTAAGGTAGGGACTCACACCGAGAAGGCTGCCAAGGTAGGGACTCACGCTGAGAAGGCTGCCAAGGTAGGGACTCACGCCGAGAAGGCTGCCAAGGTAGGGACTCACGCCGAGAAGGCTGCCAAGGTAGGGACTCACGCCGAGAAGGCTGCCAAGGTAAGGACTCATGCCGAGAAGGCTGCCAAGGTAAGGACTCACGCCGAGAAGGCTGCCAAGGTAGGGACTCACGCCGAGAAGGCTACCAAGGTAGAGACTCACGCCGAGAAGGCTGCCAAGGTAGGGACTCACGCCGAAAAGGCTGCCAAGGTAGAGACTCACGCCGAGAAGGCTGCCAAGGTAGGGACTCACGCCGAAAAGGCTGCCAAGGTAGGGACTCACGCCGAGAAGGCTGCCAAGGTAGGGACTCACGCCGAAAAGGCTGCCAATTTCTGTTTGATTCCTGTTGACAAAAATATCATGTATTGTTAATATGATCTTAATACAAATATTTCTATTGAAGCATGAATGTTAATTGAAGACCACTTGAGTAAACTTTCTGCTCCAAGGAAAGTGCTAATAAATTTCTTCTTCATCTCCCGATGTATCTTCTTTGACTGATATGAAAATTCATCTCAAACTCAGGTTCAATTCTCAAGATCTTTGCTTTTTTTTGCTCTAAAGCGCCCTTTCAGGTTTTCACTTTAGATCTATTCTTTCTTTTCTTTTTCTTTTTTGTTTTCCTTTCTTTTCTTTTTTCCAACAACTGAAGTCTATCATGAACTCAATGATATTTGTTCTTGTCTTCAACATATGATCTTTTGTATTTTCAACCTTTGAGCACCAGGAAAAATCTATTTTAGAGGAGATTTGTTCTCTGCTTTGAAGGAATTCTTCCTTTCCATTGCTTCGGTTTTTGAATTTCTCATGATAGTATGTTCTTCTGACACACCTTTGCAGCATTGCCCCACTCGAATTTGAGCATAATTGTCTTGTTTTCTCATTCTGATATTCACCCTGTAAAGCTTACTTTGTCTTGTGGTGTCTCAACAGTAACAATTTCCTCACTTGATGAATTGATCCTGGTATATTTTGCCCCAAATAATGGTCAATGTTTTTTTTGCCCCAAATTTACTTGTGTGTCATCTTTGTTACTCGAATATTGTTGCATTTTGAGATTTATTTGTTTCTCATCATAAATCATGTACCGAGGCCAGCTCTTGTTCTGCCTACAATTAAAGGGTTAGTACATCATAGTAATTCCCATGAAATCCTGTGCTTTTCTTGTATCTAGTCAATTTATCTGTAAGATACTTGTCAAAACAATAAGCAAAAAAGCTCAAAAATAATATTACTAATTTTGAAAACATTGAAAAAAATTTGATTGTCGTGGCAAACAATAAAATTGGGCCTTTGAATACCAAATACGACCAAGCCTTTGAACCAATTTGCAAAGATCGGCTCTAATGTGACCATTTTTAAATTTATTAGACTTTCAGGAGAAACATTTTCATTTTCCTAATTTTACCCCGTTTAAGTGGCACTCTTTACCTCACTAACTCACTATGCCCAATCTTTCCATCTTTTCTGATCTCGATCAAGCATTAGAAGACTGAAAATTCTTGAAGAAAGGTTAACCCTGATAAGTGGGATATATTTCTGAAGACTAACTCTTCTTGTTCCAATATTCATATATGGTCAAAATGGTCTTTCGTGGCTTGTAATGTGGCTACGATTCATGGTTACCAAAGAAAGGATATATAGGCTCAAAATAATTATTTTAAGGGTGATGAAACCAAGGATCATTATCGCACTGATTTGAACATGCGCTGATGAGACATTTTTCTTTTTTTTTCTTCTTGTGGATCACTCTAGACTGCCCTTTTTTTGGGTTTTCACCCTAGAGATCATTTCCTTTTCACCACTTCTTTTGACAGTGGTTCAATTCATCAAAATATCTCATAGAACCTTCTGTTCATTTTTCTTTTGTCGTTTGCTTCAACTTTCATGTCAATCATTTGAACTTGACTCCTTAGAAACAAACTTTTACTCTCTTTTTTATTTTTCTGTGTTGATTCAGAATATTTCTCCTCACTCATATTTTTTCTTGGTTTCTTATTTCACCTTTATTTTTGCCCCTGATTTACAAGACATCCCAAATGTATTTCACTTTCGAACATGTTTTCATCCATTTTGCCCCCAGTGTAGGGGTGATCCTTGGTTTGGGTTGAATTGGAAGAAAAACTATATTAGGCTTAAAGGGGATAACAAATGATATTTTTCTTATTTTCTTTCTTTGAGAAGGGAGATCAAGGAATGTCAAATATCATCCCATACTTGGATATCTTTGAAGAAAAGCAGCCTTCAGTTGGATGAAGTTTTGGGTTATCACTTCATTCAAAAATCTTAGTCAACAATGCTTGAGAGGAAACTCACTCAAAATTTGTATCTGAGATTTTCCGTAATTCTTGAACACTCATTAATGTTATCCTTTTGGCCTAAATAAAGTAGAAATGAGTCACATTATCGAAGTTGATCTCCGAACTTGGTTTAAGGTCAATCCTGCAATTAGTATTCAAGACCTGAAAGAATGATATTAGTGATGATATATATAAATGTAAATAGGTGATCAAAAATTAACCCATATCAAAGAATCAAAGAATGTAAAATAAAAGAATGAAATCAATGATGATATATACCTTTATGTATGAGCGATAAAAAATTAACTCATAACAAAGAATCAAAGGATTAAAGAATCAAAAAATATGGAATGTTTGCCACTTGAGAAAAATATATAAGAAACAAGCATCATAAACAAATAAATTGAAATAGCCTCCCTTGCAAAAGACACCCAATGCTCGCAGGCAAAAGCAATTGGGACGATTCATGGCATTACTCCGTAACGGTCCAAAAATGCAGACAGATCCCCTATGATTTGATTGTTTGTCATTCATCAAAATAAACCAAAGTGAACTTCAACTACCATATTTTTACCATTGACTTTGCTCTTTCTTGCTTCCATTTCGAAGTTGAATTCTCGACTTTCGCAGCATCAATGTAACTTCTCCCTTGGTTGCCCCTTGTTGGTATTGTTTAGGGTGAACAAATGCCTGGAGTTTTCTCAATTTATCGGCATCATGATAGAACACTTTATTGTTGTCTCTATAGCTCAAACCTAACCTTCAAGTTTTTCAACATATGCCCCAACTATTAAACTCAACTGTCATTTTTTCGACTTTTTTTTTCTTTTTTTCTTTTTTTTTCTTTTTCTTGCAAAAACCTTTTAAATTGAACCCTTGTGTGAGATGAATTTCCATTCCAATCTCTCGTACCTGTATATTATCTGGATGATTTACTTTCTTGATCTACCTGACTCCAAGCAATGTGAAAATTGGAGTATGATTTTAAGATCGTTGATCTTTTTCATATAAACCCAAGTGATCCTTAACAACTTTTGAAATTTCCTAAACTTAACATATTTATGTCATTTCAAAATGCAATGTTGATAAATAATAATATTATGATACTAAATATGAAATAAACATATGCATGAATGCAATAATATACAAATGTCAACCTGTCAGTAATGAAATGGAATTATGAACAAAAATATATTAAATATAAATCTACTCTACAATGCATGAATGCAAGAGATATCGATTTCAAGAGCTAGCCATTAGACAACACTCATCTGACTAAAAGATCGAATATAAGGAGAAGTCAATTTGTTGATAAGAGACATCTGGCTCGAGCTTCTTGGTTGATCACCTCATTCAGTCTGACTCGACAATCATTCTGGTATGTCGGTGAAAATCTGTTGACGGATCTTCAGCTTTATCGGGCAAAATCCACATCTATCTGACATTTCTTATACTTGGTTCTAAAGTTGATCACTAACTCCATCTGCATAACCTTGGTGAGTAACTCGTTCTAGCTTTCAACAAATTGTTCTTCACTTGAAACGGTGGTTCAAAACTTGCAAACTAATTTTCTGCATGTCGTGTTGTACTTTCTCAATCTTTCTTCTATTTCTCAGCTTCATCCTTCAATAATTCTCGCCGTTCGTGAAATTTGAACATAGATCTTAAGCTTGCAATTCCCTTTTCCTCAGAGTCTTTATTCGTCAACACTTAACCTTGGGATTCCCCTATTTTATCCGCCAAATATCCACTTTCTGACTATCTTCGCCTTTTAGCTACCGCGTCTCGCTTATGTTTACACTTGCCCCTGGACCTAACTTGATGCTTGAACGAACTTAAACCTAATATAAGTCTTATTCTCTTAACCTACTAAAACGGTGTAGCAAAACCTTATATCCTCTTATTGTTGATATTGTAACCATCATCCTGACAACAACTAAGAAACCTTGTCGAAAACAACTCTTCATGTTATCGTCCAAGAATTCTCAAATTACCATTGATTTTAACAGACATGCACTGTTCTTGAGGTCTTCTAAAACACCCTTGCATTACTAATACTTGGTCTTCTCGAATACTAACTCTGATCTTGTACTGAGTCTTCTTGAATATGATCCCTCAGCATATTGTCTTCCTCTTGTATATCAAACCCTTTAGTTGATGACCATTGTCTATACAACTAACTAATGAATCGATACCTCTAATGCATGATATAAGAACTCACTCACACACCACCAAAAAAATGTTAATATGGTGAATTAATAATCTGATCAAAAATAAATTAACTTGCGAAAAATAACCAGAGAATAATTTATGTTGCATAAAAATAACCAGAGAGCATATTATGTTGCATAAAAATAACCAGAGAGCATATTATGTTGCGTAAAAATAACCAGAGAGCAGTTTAACACAGAAATCCTAATTTCGGCGGCATTTCGACAGCATACCGCCTTATCTTATGGTCCCTGTCTGGCTCTATTAGGGGTAGGTTTCTACTCTACACATGTGGGTTTGGATCTAGACTCTGGGTTCCCGAACTGTCGTTATCGTCTACTACGACGATAAGACATCGATTCGGTAGTATAGGTCCCTTACAACGGAGGTCAAGACCTCACGACGCATAAGGTTAGTATACCGGAAGTAGATAGAAATCCGAAACTCGGAGCTGGATAGCATCACGTCGGATAATATCTAACTCTCACTCAAGGGTAAAAGCTCGGGTCGAGAGCTGATGCATGAATGACAGATATATCACACAAAAATGAAAATATTACCCTTATCCAAACGATATTTATATGACAATAATGAATTAAATTAATATCTATATTCGGAATACCAAAATGCCACATGTAATTAATAATTAGGCCTGACTCACAAAAATTTGTCCCCAGCGGAGTCGCCAAGCTGTCGCGACCATTTTAAAAACGAAAAAAGTGTGAAAAATAGCCTGACGAATTAATTTGGAAAAAATTGAGTTTTGTTGCTTTTAAATATGAAAAACCAAATTTTATTGAAAACATTTGTTCTTTGAATTTTAAAAATAATTTGGAGTCGCCACTGGCCACTTTGGTAGGTCAGACACCATAAAATAAACCAAAGATTCATTTTAAAAATATTTGGGTTCGGGAGTCGGTTACGCGTAAGGACGACCCTTACGAGCTCCCGAAAATCGGTACCTTTTAATTACACGTGGCATTTCGGTATTTTGAATAATAATATTAATTTAATCTGTTATTGGCAAATAAATATCGTTCGAATAAGAATATCCTTTTGGATAAGAAAATACATTTCTTTTAAATACGAGCTTGATAAGACGTCCTCTAGATAGGAAACCTTAACTCGTATTTAAAGAAATATAAGTTCTACCTCAAAAGGTTTTAAAATGCATGATCGATTATTATCTTGTCGATTTTAAGTTCTAACCTAAAAAGCTCCATAAATTTAAATATTTAAATCCTATTAAATTATTAATTTCACCGGGTGTATTATGATAACATCCGAATGCACGGACACTTCCATTTTGACACCAAACAAAATTAATAATTCTATTGGTGCTACTAATCTTTACCTAATTAATTTTATTAAATTCTAACCTTAAATTATTTATCATTTTTTACGTTTCGATGACGCGCCGAATACGATACTGAAGTATACCCTTGGCCAACATAATGTCATTTCATAATACTGACCACTTAGTATATCCAAGGTATAAGATTAGAACGCCATCGTTACTAAATTATCTCCCTATTTAATTAATTATTTAATTAAAGTGACTAATCCTACAAAGGCTCTAATTTAATTAATCTAAGTGTAAAGTGATTATTTTCTAAACACGTAGTCTATATAAATTTAAATATGTATACAAATAAATAAAATAAAATAACGACTAAAATTAAATGAAGATTAAACGACATATCTAAGATGCATGTCCTCATAAGCTTGAAACATATATGTAACTCAAATATGACGACAAACATGGAGAAAACTACATACTTAAAAACATTTCCAACATGTGTTTATTAAAATTAAATTTGTTTCTGGACATACCATGGTTTCATGCGATCTGGAAACATCTGTATAGAATCGTGAAAATGAATGCTTCATCTCCAGATTGTTCATGATTGTTAACTAATTGAAGAAGAATTATGGAGTCATCATGACCATAATTATTATTGCATTATGACCACCCATAATTACCTTAATTATGAACACTCATCATTGTTGTAATTAAGCATCCATCATTGCTGCAATTAAGTGCCCCATCATTGCTCCATCACTGCCTCATCATTAGCTCATCATTGCACATCAACCCACCATCATCACTACAATCATTGTTTTTATGATGGCTAAAAACCCATCATAATCTCAGATTCCATTGTTTGGTTTTGTTTTTCCAGCAAGAACCTCCCTCTTCGGTTTTTGTCTTTTTTCCCCTGTGAAGGAGAGACCGAGCCACCCCCACAAACCAAAATGAATTCTCTCCCTCAAACCGATGGAAACCACCAAGCTAATAACTCCCCAAGGTAACCGAAACTTCAATCATTATCCATTTTTATTTTTTTTTATTTTTGTTTAATTAATTTATTTATTATATAATATTAGTTATATATATATATATATAATATTTACTTATGGCCTTATTATATACGTATACCCAGACGAAATTCGGGTATTACATATGTCAAAAAAAAACTCGACTATAAACTTCTCCCAAGTTCAAGTTACGAAAATCATCTTGATCAAAGAATTTTTATGGGAGGCATTCTCTGAAGTGAATGCATGCATGATGTTTATTCCATGCGATTATTGGATTTATGACATTTCTTGAAGTGAATGCAATGCAAGCATGATGATTATTCCATGTGATTATGCAAGCATGTTGTTTATTTCATGCAATTATACAAGCATGATGTTTATTTTATGCGATTATTGAATTTGTTTCATTCCTTGAAGTAAATGCAAACGTGATAATTCACTATATGGTTAGTGAATAAAACTCAATTATGTGCCAGAGTATCACTGATGAGAATATGTTAAAAAAATATACTCCAGTTTTCACACATTAATGTTGTCTTACAGACACAATATCATACAAGGGTTTTAAATACCTATCAGTCTCCGCTCTATTCCCTGAAGTGAATGTGATATTTTATAGCGGAAAGAATAAATGTCACATTAGTAATTGTGATCATGATTGAGATCATAAAATAGACATGGATAAGGTGATTATTTTGAGAATACTTATATCCACAAGAAGTGGAATTATAAAGATGACAAGAATGATAGAGATCATATTAAAATCTTTATGTTATCAATGCGATGGTACAAACTATTGATTTCGTATTTGTCAAACGCTGAAATATTATGGCCTTTATCCATAATCATGAATGATAAATTAAAGAAAATATAAACAGATTTTCTTTATGGCGAAAATAATGACGTTATTGATCCAACTCAATTGGATATTAATAATTTTCTCATAATCCTTCAAGAGAATAATCCGTCATTTATTTTATTTTCTTTAGATCTTTTATTTATTTTATTTTATGTTAATTTATTTTTAATTATTATTTATTTATGTTAACTTACTTTATATATTATTTATTTATCTTTTATGTTAATTTTTTTTCTTAAAAGAATATGATTACTTTCGGAATAAAATATGCAATAATTTATGGCGATTTATGCTTAGCAAAAAGTGCAAGTACTCATACAATACTTAAGTATAAGAAATATTTTCCTATTTAAATACAAGGGAAATATGAGTACTATATCTCAAAGTAATAAAATATCAGTGCTTCGAAAGAGCTCTTGAGAGCTTATCTTTGATCCGATTTGATATGATGTGTTATTTTTTTAATTATTTTTCCATTCCTCGAAGTGAATGGTACAGAGCACATATTTTTCATTTCCCGAAGTGAATGAAATAAAGCACGTACTAAAAGATGCATAATTATGCATATTTTCTCATTTTAAATGCAAGGGAATAATATGAATACTATATCCGGAAGTACTAATATCACAGAAAGCTCTGACTGAGTAAATATGTTATTTGCCAAATGAGACTTTATCTCATATTTAAAGTGCATTATGCTCTTTGAGCAAATATGTTATTGCTAAATTAGACTTTATCTCATATTTATAGTGTATTATGCTCGTCAAAGTCGCAAAGAGACTTATTGAATTTTAAAGATATTTACAGAAATATATTGAGAATTAGTCAAGGGGATGCTGACTATCTCAATATTACGAGTATAACTCAAGGCAATAACGTAATATTGACAAAATTACATGCAATATCATCCATATTGTACTACATAAGAATTAGTACAAATTGAAGCTCATGTTATTGTAAACTAGATGTTTACTGATTATTTTATTTGGCATGATCGGTTAGACCATCCCGGTTTAATTATGATGCGAAAAATTGCTGACACTTTTATGTGATCATTTATTGAAGAACTAGGAGTTTCTTCAAGGTAATTTTTCATGTGATACTTGCTATAAAAGCATTTTGATTATTCAATCATCAACAACTATGATAGAGTGCAAATCTATTAATTTTCTGAAATGGATACAAGGTGATATATATGGGCTCATATACCTTTCTTAAAGGTCATCTAGATATTTTATGATTTTTATCGATACACCGACTAGATGGTTATGTGTATCCTTGTTATTAACCCGTAACTTGATGTTTGCGAGGCTACTTGTTCAGTTGATAAAATTACAAGTACATACTCCAGATTATTTTCTAAAGACAATCAGTCTTGATAATGTTGATGACATGTAATTTTACATGTAGTATCACAAATTCGCATCAAGCCAACAAATGATCATAAGTTCTCCCCATTATAAATGGTTTTTGGTCAGGAACCAAATATTTCTCATCTCAATATTTTTAGGTGTGTGATATATATTCTAATTGTTCCACCACAACGCACAAAGATGGGTTTTGTTGGAAATATATATAAGAGCTTCTGATAGAGGATTTATTTACAATTCGATTTATTGACTATCATTTTAATGAGTCAATTTACCTAACACTAGAGGGAGAAAATAAATAGCTGGGGAAAGAAATAAGTTAAAATGAATTATCATTTTCTCTTTTTGATCCACGTGTTACACAATGTGAACTATGATTTCAATGGATAATTCATTTAGTAAATCAATTGCCAGATGATTTTACTGACCCTAAAAGAGTGACTAAATCACGTATACCAACTATGAATGCTCCGATTAAATTTGATGTCATGGAAGGATAAACTCTAGTTGCTAATGAGTCTAACTTACGCTTAAATCGTAGTAGACAAGTAAGTTCCAAAGATAAGAGATCCTCGAAAAAGAAAAGGAGCTATATTTTATGATGGTCTGATCGAGGAATCAATGATTATGAAAATCTCTAGAAGAGATTAAATGGTCTCCAACAGAGACATTGACATGACTCAGGTACCTGACAATAAAGAGATCACAATAGATTATATCATGAATGATAATAAATGGAACTAAAATTAAATCGACGTCGTTAATATATTTGCATGCAATATAGCACTAGAGATTTTATTTGATGATGTAGATCATGAATCATTGTCAATTGGACAAAGAAATAATTGGCCAACATGAAAGAGGCAATTGAGGCGAAACTAAAATCTCTTTCAAAAAGAGAAGTATTTGGGCCTATAGCCCGTACATTGAAATATGTAAAGCTCGTAGATATAAACGAGCCTTTATGAGAAAGAGAAATCAAAAGAGGAAATCATGAGATATAAGCTCATTTGGTTGCACAAGGATTCTCACAAAGACATGAAATTGAATGGGAAAATATATTCCTCGGTGGTGGATGCAATTACTTTTAGATATTCTGGTAATAAATGAAATAGTTTCGTCTAATGGATATTGTTACATCTTATTTGTGTGAGTCTCTTGATAAAAACATTTACATGAAGCTTCTAAAAGGATTTAGACTGTCAGAAGCAGTTAATTCAAGTTTTCGAGAACATTATTCAACCATATTAAATATATCTTTTATGGATTGAAAGATTTAGGCGTATTTGATATAATCGCCTTATTAAATACTTATTAGCATAATGCTATATGAATTGTTTAATTTCTCCAAGCATTTTGATTAAGTGGATTAGTTCTGAATTTTTATTGTTGTCGATGATTTGAATATAGTTAAGACTCGTGAAAGGATCTCCTTAAATCCTTTTGCATCAATCGACATACAGAAAAATGTTGAAAGACACTTTACATGAATAATGCATATTCATTGATCACCCTTATGGTTGTTAGGTCTCTTAGTGTAAACAAAGATTCTTTCTGCCTCAAGAAAAGGATAATGATATTCTTGGTCTAAAAGCAAAATATATACATTATTTGATCTGGAAGCATCGTATCTTAGCTGGTCCAAAAATATTATTTAAGTGCTACGAGATCATTACCTTTAAATAATTGTTATGCATGAGGCAAAGCCGAAATATGTGTTTGGCTAAACATATCCTGAAGATATGTGAATGTTTTTCACAAGATAATATGCAAGCTATCTTGTAAAGAGATAATACAAAATTTATATCTCAAGATGGATATATCAAAAATGATAAAACGAAACATATTTCTTCAAGTTCCATCTCTCATAATTTTTAGATGAATATCATTCAATGAATCATTTCAAGCAATGATTTGGAAGATTTATCCACTAGTGCATGATCTACTTCAACATTTGAAGTTTGTATTCAATATTGAATTATGAAGATTCAAAGGTCTTATGTGATATTTTCATAAGGGAGAGTAAATACGCGTTGCACTCTTTTTCCCTTAACTGAGGTTTTGTCCTAATAGGTTTTCCTGGTAAGATTTTTAATGAGGCAACATGTCATGCGTATCAAAGATGTGTGTACTCTTTTTCCTTCACTAAGAATTTTTTTCCCACGGGATTTTTATCTTAGTAAGGTTTTAGCGAGGCACATTATCTTCATAGATATCCAAGGGGGAGTGTTATGAATATATTTATTCATGGTGGATATCCATATATTAAGTTAAAGTTTAATGAGCTTTATTATTAGGGTTTAATACCCATTGGAATTAGGGTTTTCATCTTATGCCTATAAATATAGACTTTTGGACAAAGCATTGTACACAACCCTACTTTGAGAATATAATACAAATCTCTCTCTTTTGTCTTTCATCTTTGTTCTCCTATTTTATTCTTGTTCTTTACTTTATTCACAATAAAATCTTATTATATAATTTTTTGTTTTATTTATTGGCCTAGTCAATATTATTTTTCTGGATCCGCCACTGGTATTAGGCAGAATGTTTTGTTACTCAAAATTGTTTACTTTGACAAACAACTATCAATCGAATAAAAATTGAACTTTTTTATGACCACTGAAAGAATATAATAAAAATTGGCATCGTTAAATCTTTATACGAGTAACAAACGACTGTTAAAGTATGTTAAAATTATGTTATAAAGCTAAATAAAATAAAATAAAAACTAAAAAAAATATCATATGAGCAAAAAAATCCATACCATAAAAACAATTTTTTTTTATTAAAATATAAAACTAATAAATCTGATAATCTATAATTCATATTAAAATAAAAAAACACTATGTAATGGCCAAACACAACCATAATAAAAGCAGAATAACTGTGATTGAGAATTTGAATGAGATTAATAACGCAAAGTTAAGCAAAGATCCCACAAAAACAGCTTTCCAGACAACGACAGCCTTCCATTTGCAAAAACACACAACGCCGAGTCTGGCCAAGCCCGTAACCGTAAACTCGGTGACAAGTTTTATTCCAATCCCTTACTTACGTGTCGTTTTCGTCCAATAAAACTCTGCCACGTCATAAAGCACCGAAGACATCCCTCCTCTGTATGCATTTTGGTCCTGTTATTTCGAGAGATTATACGGTGAACCCTGTTCACCACGTTATCCATGGTCCAAGCAATCAAGACCGTTAATCTTTAAATAACCACTTAATAATTACCCATTCACTAAATCTACGTAGAAAAGAGATGATAATTTACTTAGAAAAAAATTAAGAACAACGATCTTGATTACTTAGGATATAACGTGGTGAATAAGGTTCATTGTATAATTTTTTCGTTATTTCTCATAATCTCATAGCAATAAATCTAAATTAAAAACAAACAAACTCTGATACTCTCCTCTTCTCATTCACTCGTGGTTCTCTTGAATTTTCTCGGAAAATTTGGCAAAAGTTTGTGAGATGTGAAACAAGCAGGAGGTGTTGGCTTCTTTGTTTTTTACACCAAAAATGGCTTCTTTCTGCTACAATAACCAGGTAAGAGATTCTTGCTTTAGTAACACAAACTATGGAAGATCATGTTCTAAAGCTCAAGCTTGTCTGGCAAAGATTCTTCACTTAATCTCAACAATCCCACCGCCGCCTCAAAATCCTTTAAAGAAGAAAGGGTTTGATATTGACTTAAACCTAAGGTTGGGTTCTTTTCTGAACGATGAAAGCCATGAAAAAACCGAGTCTTTAGCTGAGAATAGTTTCGTTGGCCAAAATCCAGATGGCGACGAAGAAATTCAAGAGAAAACTGCTACGGCGACGGATGTCTCTTCCGATGTGACGGAAATGCAAAAAAGCGGAACTGAGGGCGAGGGTAAAACGGCGTCGACGCGGTTAAATGATTCGTTGGATTTGCTAATCGAAGCGGCGGAGATGATTTCAGGGACGGATAAGGAAATTGAAGATTCCGTTTCTCCGGTGGTTAGATCCAAGAGGGGGAGGTTTCAGGTTTTGCCGCAAAGGTTTCGAGACTCGGTTCTTGAGCCATGGAAGAAGAAGCGACCACAGAGATCAGCAGCCGTGGTTTCCCAGAAGAAACGAAAATGAAAGGTTTTAGTGGGGAAATGAAGGAATTTTGGATATTTTTTGTTTTAATGCAGTGTTTGTTAGTATGGAATTATATTAATATAATCCGGTCTATGATCTTCAATGGAATTACAATATTTGTATTTGGCTTTTGGGGGCTATTGCAAAGTTTTAGTTTTGCTTTAATTGATTAATAATTTATGATTAATAATTTATAAATGAGGCTATATTTTAATATATAAATTTTTAAATTATAAAATTTTAATTTTTAATTTTAAAATTTACCTTCTCTAAAAACAATGTGACGTGGTTAAAGTTATGGCCCTATTTCCCCGACACAAAAAAAATTTATTAGTTTGATCTTATTTATCACGTCATTTATAATTCTAATTAATCAGTATTTTTTATCTTAAAATTTTTTAAAATAAATTATCTTTTATTTTCTACATATAATTAATTGATGAACAATTATTGTATGACTATTTAAAGATGCACGATCTTATTAGTTGTACTATAAATAACGCAACACAGAAACTTTCCCACGACTCGTTATAAATATAAAATATAAAAGGGTAAAGTACACCAGTGACTACCCAACTATTTGGGGATACCTATTTTGATCACCCAACTAACGAACTCGTCAATCAGGTACCCAAACTTTAAAACCCTACCTATTTTGGCCACCCACCGTTAAAAAAATAACGATGAATCCGACGTGGCTATTAAAAATGTCATAATCCGACGTGGTTGTTCAAATAACTTATTTTTATTCTTTGTTGGATACATAATGCCACATAATCTAAGTAAAATTCACTTTTATATAATAGAACCCTAATTATCTCTTTACACTTTACTCTATTGTCTTCAACATCTCTTCTTTCTTTGTTTGGAAGAAAAAACTCTATAAAAACAGAAGATTTTAAGCTTCTATTCAAAATGGAATCGAAAATGCTTCTGTGAAAGAAAAAACTCTCTAAAAACTCTTTAGGATTGTGATTCTTTGTTTAGGGTTTCTTATGGGTTTAAGTTTAGGAAAAATAATTAGTCCCTGGCACAACCATGTGGTCCAAGCTCAATGACTTTCGGCTTATAGACGACCTTCCTCTTCTCTTCTTCTCAGGATAGTTATCTAAAATTGGGGACAAAAGGGTAGTTGTCGGAGATCCATTAGCCACAAGCAGAAAGTTCAAATTTATATCATCAGCCTTTTCCATTGACAACTCCCTTTTCCTCTCCGATTCAACTACCTTCCACACATGAATGTCACGATCCTCACCGACACTAGCAAGGTATTTTTCATCCATACTAAACTTAATGCTCCAAATAGACCCAGTGTGAGCTTGAATCTCTTGACTCTTGTAAAGAGCAGTGACTTCTTTACATGATTTCTTATACTGCTTCACCCTCACTCGCTCCGGCCCATGAAATGAAATATCCTGGCTATTGTCCGTGACAGAACTAGATCTCCTCCCACCCTTCTCCAATGAAGTATCCCTTTCGTCGCTGCTTCGCCTTTCCTTATGACCAATCACATTCACACTACTCACAACACTTTTTATGCTCTTCAACCAACTCATTTTCTTCTTAAACTTGAAAATATCACCATCATCACCATCACCACCATTGGCATTCAAATCTGCACTATCCATATTATTACCCTCTTCCACATTCTGCCGCCGCATCAGTTCTTGAACTATCGGCGACTGCCCGACGCACATCTCGAACTCCTCCATGGTCAACTGTCTCCCAGTCCCAACTTTCTTCAACTTATTCCACATCTCATCTTCTCTAATCTCCTTCACCACAAACTCTTTTCCATTATCAAGGTTCTTAATGGTACACACTTGTTCACTTGGATTTCGATTCTCCACCGTTGCATCTCCGCCGTCAAATGATTTAGACACAAGTTCCCCATTCATACTCGTACTTCTCCGCCCAGTGGGCGACTTATTACACATAGATCCATTGCTTTCACAAGTTCTTAAGTTAGGAGCCGCAATATTAATACGATCGTATTCTGTATTATTATTTACAAAAGATAAACCAACGGAAAGAGTCGAAGAAGAAACAGAAAGCTCATTACAATCACCATTTGGTTTCGATCATAGAATTCTAGAAGAACAACGATCTTGCCCTTCTAATTCCTTTTTAACCGCCCGATCCGACGAAATTGATCTTCCCTCGAACTCGGGTCCTCTCCCTCTGGCATCGACAGCACCCACTTTTGTTTCCAAGCCGGGTCTTGTCCAGGAAAGGCCCAGGTCGCGACTGAGTCCCAAAAATAAAAGATTTCAAGTTTTTATTCAAAATGGATGAAGATAATTTGGATCGGCAATGCTTCTGTGGAAGAAAAAAACTCTCTAAAAACTCTTTAGGATTGTAATTCTTCTATTTTTAGAGAGTTTTTTCTTCCAAACAAAGAGAGAAGAGATGTTGAAGACAATAGAGTAAAGGGTAAAGAGATAATTAGGGTTATATTATATAAAAGAGAACTTAGATTATATGGCATTATGTGTCCAATAAAAAATAAAAATAAGTTATTTAAACAATCACGTCGGATTATATGACATTTTTAACAGCCACGTCAGATTCATCGTTATTTTTTTAATGACGGGTGGTCAAAATAGGTAGGGTTTTAAAGTTGGGGTACCTGATTGACGAGTTCGTTAGTTGGGTGGCCAAAATAGGTATCCCCAAATAATTGGGTGGTCAAAATAGATATCCCCAAATAGTTGGGTGGTCAAAATAGATATCCTCAAATAGTTGGGTGGTCACTGATGTAGTTTACCCAATATAAAAAACTATACTTATAATCTACAAGATTAAAATAATCTTCGTTCAACTGCCCACGTGGATCTTGAGAGTCACTAATCTCCTCTTTACACGCTTAATGACCCACTTCTAAATATTAATTAAATAAATACAAATTAAATTTGTTATAAAAAATTAAAATATATGTCAAACTTTTTCTACAGCAAAATTATTAAGTGAACCATATTTATTGTCATCAATGGTTCCAAGTAATTAGAACCGTTTATCTTAATTTTTTAAGGTGATTCATTACCTCTTTCCTACGCATAATTAGTGAGTGGTAGTTGTTAGGTAGTTATTTAAAGATGAACAATTCTGATTATTTGGAGCACGAATGATGTGGTGGACAGGGTTCACCTAATAATCTCTCCTTTCTATATATATGATATTTTTTTCAATTATCGCCTTAAAACAAGTTGAAAAACAATAAAGAAAAAATCAAGAAACTTAAATATTATATATATTTAATTTTAATAAATATCTTAGGTATAGTAAATTCAATATTAGTTATTTTAAATTTTATTTAGATATAAAATGTTAGTTTTAAAAATATTTGTATATTTTATATGATCAATCCCAAAATCAATTATATGTATATTTATAACAATTTTTTTCATAATATAATTATCTTAAATTTGTCTAGATCTAAAATGATATTTTTAAAAATATTTATAAATTTAAGCTCAAACTCGAGTATATTTTGAATATTATTTATATATTACTCCTATATTATAAGATCAACCAGGGCAAGAGGGAATGATGTGAGGCAGGTGGGATGGAGAAGATACAAAGTCATATTTATGTTTGTCTCACACCCACGATGAATCAAACTAGTTTATCCAATTTAGAGTTTAAACAAACATGGACGTAGGTTTGAAAAATATTTAAAATTTTAAATTGTTAGACTCTTTTTATAATATTTTAGGTTGAATTTTCGTTTTTTATAAATTTTTATATTTACAAAATAAGTTTTATTACTTAATTTTTATGATATATTAAGTTTTTAACAATTACTGATACTTAAAAAATAAATTTTGATAATTCTCAAAAATACGAAAAAAACAGCTTAAAATGTAAAATAAAAAGTTTAACATTTAAAATATAAAACTCTAGACTTAACTTGAGAAATATGATAGATTTAAAAGGTATTTCTGAAACTTTTTTTCCAAACAAGAAAGCAATTAAGTTCAAAATCCTTTATCCAAAATTCAAATGTATAGGTATATGTATAACCGACAAGGAAAATAATTGTTACATAACATAAATAAAACTGAATCATTTATATTAAGTATCTCCGGATGTAAGAAAACAACAACAATAATAATAATAAAAGTTTCATGCATGCAACATAAAATGTTCTTAAACCCCAAATAATCTTTGTTGTAGTCATACCATACGCTTACAAATCTTTGTTGTTCCGTTTTTGATCCTTTTTCCCATTTCCCAATCAATAATCTGTTGTTAGGTGCAAAATAGAACTAAACATGGAGGCCGCCGGACACCATCACCGACATCATCATCATCTCCAAAACCATCCTTCGAGTGCTAACATCGAAGCTGTCGATAGTTTCCTCGATGGAGTTTGCAAGAGACGAAGGAGTTTTTAGCAATCAAAGCAGAGCTGGATCAAAGCTTTCATGGAGACGAAAAGGAAAAAGCTGCTCTTGGGATAGATTAATTTGTTTAAATTTTGAATTGTTAACTCAGAGTAAAAATTATTATGTTATTATATGTAAGAAATAAAAGTTAGATTTTGAATATTAAATATCTTCCAAAGAACGAAAAATAAGCATTTATTTCAATCAAAAATATATATTAAATATTTATTTTAGAAAAAAAATGTATAATTTAAGTACTTATTTATAAATTTAAAAAATTAACGATGTTATCTTAAAACATTAATGAAACAAAATTTTAGGCACCTATTTCAGTCAAAAAATACATTAGTCACCTATTTCAAAAAAATATATAGTTTAGATACTTATTTTAACCAAAAAAACATTAAACTTTTATTTTAAAAAATTAATACTTTAAGCACTTATTATTGAGTTAAGTTTTTTTTAATCTACCCCTATTAATGGTTGGGATAAATCCATGACTAAAATAGATTGGTTTCCTTTTAGTCTCATTTAAATATTGTTTTTAGATAAACCGACGTCTTAATGCTGGAGGCAGAGAAAAGATATATATATATACACGGGAGTTGAATTTTTAGTCAATCCAAACATGACCCGTAAATAATTGTACTAAAACTGACTCAGTCATATTCTTTTGAAAATTCAAGTTAATTTGACTCAAAAATTACACACCAACCTGAATTCGACCCAAATTATAAAAAATTAATTTTAAAATTTTAATTATAAAAAATTAATTTTAAGAATAAAAAATATTTAACGTTAAAAACCTAAATGTAAAAAATAAATTTTAAAGATCTAACTATAAAATAAATATAAAAGGATGTCATTGCAAAAAACTCCTAAAAATACAAGACAATTATTATTATTATTATCTTGTATTGGATTGAATCGTGACAATTTTTTCACTGTAAACTTCACCTTGACTCAACACGAGCTCACTCTTATTAAAAACCGACCTAATCTCAACTTTTCAAAAAAAATCTCAATCCGATTGTACCGAGTCGGGTTTGGGTATCCAAAGATACTGGAGTACATAAGTAGACAACTCTTCTTTCTTCCTTTCATCCAACTGTCAATGAGTGAATCGTTCATTTTTGCCCGGGTAGTACTTGGCAGAACAAAACATGACAGTCCTTGAAGCAAAAACGATTCAAAATTGAGAGTGGAGAATCCAAAACAGTAATTGACAGGAAGACAATGAGTTTAACCGAACAAGTCTTAAAGCAAAACTGAAACTGTCCGAGAGGGAAATTTCAGGGACAAACAAAAATTAGATAAAAAGGGGTTTGTTGAAGAAGTATAAAATTACAACACAGCTTCAGCCCTCTGGATCTTTTCAATGTACACAAAATAACTTAAATCTCTACAGCCCCAAGAAACAGTTTCATCGTGTGAGGAAAAAAAGGGACAGTTCAGACATATATTGACTTACCAATATCAGCACTCATCCCCAACAACTTTGAAACATGTCATGATCACCGGCTTACATGCCGCCCTCGGAAAAAAAAAATTCTCAAAGACCGACCCATTTTACCCATCTGAAAATCCAACCTACTCGGAAAGGCAACCCATAGTCTTTGACGACTGCTGGTTCCCTTCTTGCAGCCTCAGATTCGGACCATACGTAAACTCCACGTTCTTGTCGGCTTCCAGGTACAGTGTTGTCAAGTATAACGGCCATGATGAAGGCTATTACCATGTTTAATGATAGCAATGTATTCATAATGTAATTTACCTGCAAAATAAAATTAATGAATACAGAGACTATAAGAGAAGAAATTCACCAATAAGTACATAAAACGGATGGAAAATGCAAAGATCAAATTCAGTCAAATCAAAGTTAAAAAGAAGTATACCCCTTCATATTTAGTTTGGAAAGGTCCATGAGATGTCACGATATATGGCAGAAAATAACTTGGAACAGACAAGTTGGAATTTGGAGAGATGCCATATTGTTGAAAGTACGCTGGAATCGAGAGGGAAAAAAATAAAGATAATCCAACTACTATGATATTCCGAGAGCTTCCAGCCTCACTATAACGCAGATTTGACAAACCCAACGCTGCAAGCATCGCCCACATGAAGCACAGGAGAGCAGCAACCATGACTTTAGGAATTGAAGCAATGAACCCTCCAACTTTACCTATTATGGCAGAAAAATAATTAGAGGGGAAAAGAAGCTTCAATATTCGAACCATTGTGCCCAATTCATATGCATTTCCTTTTTCCCCATTAATGCTTCATGCCTTCATGATAAAACTGAAGTCATTGCAAATTCATGAGACAAAACAAATAATATGTCATTTTTTCTTTAATATGGGTTACATTAAGGCCACATCAAGTTCATAGTCCCTAACCTTCATCCTCAGACCCTTGCATATAGAATTCCGAATTTTAGCTAAAGCAATGCATATTGGCTCATAGCAATTCATGAGGTGATTTCCTTCACCTTTCCCTTGCATTATCCAACAAGAATACAAAGCCAGACTGTTAATGGTTGAGATAAGCCTGACATTGTGAAGTTAACCACATTCCAACCCGAGTCCCCCCCAAAACTCAATGAAAAAGAATTAAATGTAATGAAAACATAAAATTAAAAGGTAGACTAGCAATGTTCAGTGTTACTTTAAAAAGAACTCGAGTACCCCACCATCATGCTAAATGGTAAGCACCATTTATACCCACACAATATCATTTCTCCATATTGGTATAAGAGAGGTGATCATTTTCTGATGGTGTAAGATCAGAAAGTACTTCGCAAATCAAATGCAAGAAACATTCCTAGTAATAAGCTCCTAGCGTTATGTTCTTCGGTTTTATTCTAAAAGTATCAATATAAAGTATAAACAAGATACGAATAAGAAAGCAAGGCTTTGTAGCTTTAACAACTATGAGATGAATTCCACAAGATAAGTACCTAATAGATCAGAATAGAATCTTCAGAGCAGTCTAAAATGTTAATTTAAATTCTCTTAACTATTTGATTCATGCAAACAAGGACATATCTTCAAAGTTCAGAAGGTAACATGATTCAAACATACCTACAAGGGATAATACTATCAAAACACATGCACCCAATTCAACAGCCCTGCGGCTTCCCATCTTAGTCACCGCAATTGTATGTACATTTTCAGTAAGTGTTGTGGATCCTGTTCCAGTACCCCAGAGACCGGCTAATATACTGGATAGACCCTCAAGACCTATTCCTCTGCTAACAACACCAGGAGTTGGAGGTCTGGATGACACCAGCAATGAGGATGCATGGTATGAACCAACCTAAGAAATTCAGCAACCCAAGTATCTCAGGGTCATATAAGCAACTTCAAACAACAAAATGGAAACTTGAAAGTAGCATCATAACATAAATAGTCAGATAAACTAAACCAAGGTGATTGAAGCTTTGGTTCACTGAATATAAGATTAGCTTTGAGAATAGGATTACCTGAATCTACTACTTCACACATTACTGGGTATGTTACATTACTAGTTTGGTTCATATGGCTAGAATGTTAAGATTCACTTAAAACACATTTTACTAAATTATCCACATGATAGATTTTTTAACAAGTTTAGTCTTCAACATTAAATTGGAAAATATTGATATGAAAGTTCATAGAAAACTTTCCATTAGATTCTACCTTACATTTAACAAAATATTAATATATTAAATAATGTTTAAAAACAATTGTGCATTCTATTAATATAATTAATATAATATACCAATATATTTTACGTATGAATATGTCTAATTCATAATCCAATTTTTTTATTTAGTATTTTATTTGGTTTAAAGGATTAAGTTGACAAAAGCTATAAACCCGGGGGATAAAATTGTCCACAAATTATCATTCTCATGGGAATATATCATTACAAAATAGGAGGTAATGAAATTAACCCTTATATTCCTAAACAGTGTCAACTATTGGGAACCTTATCGAAATCTTATTATATGGGAATAATCTTACATTACCCGAACATAATGCACACTAAAAGAAAACTAACAAAAATGCTCATTAGGTAACTGACATCACAGATAAATGATTACAACAATTTGTTATTCCCTCACGAACATTTCAATACCTAAAATCTCTGCCCTTAAATTTACCATCTTAACACTAATTATAGATCACAATACAATTCAAAAAGATCTCAAAAGAATTCAGTCTTAGAATATGTTTCAGACTGTTCAATTTCCAGCAACATGGTTAAGGGAGTTTTTTTATATAAAAAATCCCATCTCTTACAAGGTCTGAACCAAAAATCTATTAGCACTTTTATCTGCTTAGAAATTTCAGCATCTTTCAAAACCGAGTAACCAATTTTAAACCCACAATAATATGAATAGTCCGCAGTAGTGCAGATGCAACTCGTGGAAAAAGTATTAGAATCTATGACATGAGTTACAATTGCAACATATTTATGAACCTACAGTAGATGCATCAATATTATAGATGATAGGAAACTAACCGAATCTACTGAGGCAATTATTGAAACCACACACATGACAATGGCCATTTTCCAGTGGAAGACAGGAGTTCCCCATTGTAATGGATAAGGAAACCTAAACCATGGGGAAGATTTGAATGCATAAGATGTATCAACCCGACAATTTTTCATCCTCGAGACATGTTTTCTGCAATACTCGGATATTATATTTGAGGTAGGTATATTTGCATCACAGCCTTTATAGCTATAGGTTCCTGCTTCAGTGAGAAGCAAAGCAACTCCCCACGTGATAACAAGGCCCAACGGGACCTGGCAGTGAGTAAAATATCCGTATTATGGTCAGACAACACATGTGCATGCATTAAAAATGCATACCAAAAGCTAAAACAAAGTGTGTGGAATGATGATGTTGCAAAACTTACAGCATAGATTAGAAATATGCGATGGCCGAGAACAGATATCTTACGAAGATACTGCAAAAACAAGACAGTTTAAGATGTTTTTTTATCTCAAAGTTAAGTAACAAAGAAATGTCCAGATTGTAATTACTTAGGCATTCAGCCCGCAATAAAATAATGGACAGTAATTAGAAAGGAACAAAAACTAAAAATAAAGTAAAATGAGCGTCAGACACTTACAAGAGAAAATATAATAACCAACAATATCTGCAATACACCAATCTCAAGACAATTCCCCACTAGTGGGAAACCGTAACTAAAAAAAGAAAGTCCAACAGCTGCAATGGTAGGTGCAACAACTACTGGATTGATTAACCTGAAAAACGAAACACAAATGAACTAGGCTTATACTTACCGCTCAATGGGCAGATTTTTAATGCATGTAGAATTAGTACGTTATGATCAAACAGCTAAATTAATATAAGTCATTTGATGTGATGTTTAGAGAAGGTTAATTGGATTCTTAGCCAAAAAGTTACATATAAGCCGCTTCAGAATCAGGTTTGCATTATGTTTTCCGTTGATGCATCTTTTTTGTAGACTTGATAAAGTAGCTCAACGCCACTTCATAGTTGTAGATCTTGGAAAAGAGGTGGAGGGTAGCTATTAAACTGTCTGCTTTGGAGATGTTAACAATGGATAAATAATTCAAGATAAAAAAAAATATTCAAGATAAAAAAATAAAAAAAAAAAAACTAAATTTCAAAGCCTTTATGGATGAAGGGACAATATGAAGAGACATTCTACATTAATCCTTCACAAGACAAATGTTTACCATAGAACCCTTCACTGTCGATGTTACAAGAGTTGGAAATCTATATATATTTGGTAATAGAATCTTGTCACCAATGTAAATTATTCCTATAATCTAATCCCTGATTTCTAAGAATTAGTATAAAATGCACGAGCCCTCTAGCTCAAGTGGTTAAAGGAACGGTTGTTATTCCTAGAGGTCACGGATTTGAGTACCAATGATATCAGCATAGTGATTGAGCGATTAATGTCAAATGGTGGAGATTATATTCTAAAACAGATACTACTGTAATCACTATTAGCTAATTCAAAAAAAAAAGAATTAGTATAAAATAAATATCAGTTACTGATTTTTAGGCGTTAGTTTCTCTTTTTGTAGTATTGTTATTCCTATAAATTGTGAAGCATTGTTCTTGGAATAATAAAGAGAAAAAGAATCCTTTTCTTCTCTTAATTTTGTTCAGTAAGTTATAACACTCATGGTCAGTCATAGCTACTCTATCCAATTAGTATTCCCAATTCTCTAAAATAAAAGGATTGATAATAATGCAAAGGTGAATTTGACTTTTGAAGACTATCAAATGAAATATACCTCAAGAATAATGACATAAGTCCGCTATATCCAAGTAATGCTTGAAAAGCTGAAGCTATGATAATTGCCCCTTGCAACTCCTTCATGATATGCTTGAAGTTCTGCCAAGTTGAAATGAGTCAACACCGTAGATGTTAAGAAACTCAAATTTCTCATTCCATAAAATGAAATTTAAATAACGGAAAAGAAAGTATTCATGTAGAAAACAATTCAAGTAGTATCACTGGACTAACTTCTATGTCAAAGAAAGAGAGAGAGAGAGATGGGACAGAGATTAAGCTTTCATATTAAAGGTTTATTGGTTTTTACGTTGTATCACCAAGCCATTAATTAACAATTTGTGGCCAACATTATTCATTTCTACATAGCTTTTAAAAAGTAATTTTAACTTGTCTGAAACAACGATGACATTAGAGAAGTGGTTTCATCCCTTTACAGAAACAAAAGAGTTAGAAGTAACTGTATCAAATAATTGATTGCATCAATTGACAAGTGTCATGTCAGTCAAGTACTGAGGAAACAAGTTCTATTCATTGATTAAGAAGGGTGTTCGTATCCAGGACATATCATCGATATGCAGCTTGGTATCCCATGTTTATTAGTCAGTAAAGTACAAATAAATTCAATCCCTAAAGAAGATTAACAGTAGAATTATCTAAAATATGGTAATATTTTAGACAACATGCTGTTTGGTTAGAAAACAAAAATGCCTGAAGCGATAGCATTCGAATTAAATCTTGTATCCCAATTATTGAAGTTACTCACAAAGTAAAACCTCAAAACCAAGGTTCGAAATCTAACTCTGATTTCCAACATTTAAATTTTATTCCCTCTACATTCTCGTAATCATTTTCCACCAGAAATTCTCAATATACAGTGTTAAATTTCAGCAGCCATACTACTTGCGTAAATTCCTTTTATTGCTACACTATTTAGCTGAAGATGTGTAAACTACAATCCTACTTTGCATGTCAATATCATGTAAGTAAATCCAATTAGAAAAAAAAAAAAAAAACAGTTGAATACATGAAATGATAATATCTATTAATCAAATAATTTAGAATTTCTGCAGCTACATACAAATAAATACTTACCGAAATGATGGATGAAAAATAACATATTTATTAACATATCTATGACCAGAAAACAGAAGCATACATTTCCCTTTAGTCCTCGGAACTCTGGAGAGTTGATTAGCGCTAATGCAGGAGCCAGGAAAACAAAAGATGAACCTTGTATCAGAGGCAACCGTGACCCAAAGAATGAATGCAATAGTGTGGTCACTCCAGACACAAAGAGCATTGTCGACACCACATTCGCAGTATCCTCCTACAACCACTAAATCCAATCAGATCAAGCAATCCACAATCTACATTCCCAAATATATGTGCTTCAAATTGAAATAAAACATAATTTAACCACTCACATAAGTGCCACCCATTGCCGGAACTATAACGAGCGGGATAAGAACCAAAGAACCCAACATTGAAAGATAATGCTGGAACCCGTAAAGGCCAATAGGAACTGAAAAGTAAAAAGAAACAGTTGAAACATATTTATTCTCAAATCACCAAAAATCACATTGTTTTGAAGTTCTAATAGAATAGAATTGTCATCTATATACAAGCCAATCACGAAATATTCTTACTCATTCCAAACGAACATAAATAAATAGCAAAATTTGTTAGTTTGGCACCAAATCGTCAACCTCATCATCACATTCTTACAAGCAATGATATATCAAAATTATCAAAAATTTCACCAATAACATTAAACAAAGTGCAGAGCAGATTGGATACACCCAAAATGGCTAAATCAAGCATACCCACTTCAGTTGTCAATTCAGAAAAATATAACAGTATGTACAAGAAAAACTCAAAGGCTAAAAAAGATATATTCTTTTACATAAAAAGCATCTTTTACTTTCAGATAGAGTGGCAAACACCAACAAACAAACCACGATCGTATGGAGAATCATAAATACTCATTTGACTAAAAAGATGGGAAAAAAAAATCTTTCATTCTCAACAAACATTAAAAATGAAAATAAAAGTAGAGAAATGAAAAATAGCAGTGAAAATTACCAAGACCAGGAGTATCTCTAAGCTCATATTTCATATGTGAGTGTCTTCCCACGAATCCTTCATCATCCACATTCTGCGGCAACACATCCACCACTTCCTCATTCCTAGAAAGCCTCCTAGTCGGCTGCTGTGGCTGTGGCGCCGCCCCATTATTAAATGTCTGTCCGTTAGCAGCGAAAGCGGAACTCCCTTTATTCGCCCCATCCTCCTCCCTCCTCTTCTTCTCCGCCGGTTGCTGCTCCCCATTCACTGCCGGTGGTGTTGGTCTAGCCCGACCCGCTTCAAGATCAGGGTGCTTGTTCTCTCTAGCCCTGGAAGGCAATGCTATTTGACTGGAGTCACTGGCACTTGTTTCCCCGGAGAACTTGGGCTTAAACCCAGTTCGTTTGGCCCAAGAAGAGGGCGGAATGGAAGGCGCATCGGTAGCTGGAGGCAAAGTGGGAGGTTTGGGAGCAGAAGACGACATTAGAAAAGAGAAAAGGGCGGAATCTGTTATTGGGTCATAGCTTTTTGAGGTTGGAGATGACTATTACAGATCTGGATTTTGAAAAGAAATGAAGAAAGCAGTGATTCTTTTAGGGTGTCTGGAAAAGATGACGTTTAGAGGGAAGAAGCAATGAGCTGAGTTTCGACATTTTAGTACAAACAAAGGACACGAGATATGATAAAAGTCCAACTGTGAGACTGAAGTAGTGAGGGTAAGGGAAGGGGGACTGTTTGTAGCCAACTGGATTTGTTATTTTCTTTAGTGGTAAATAAAAGTTTGTATTATATATATATTTTTTATACCCAAATTTTAACTCAGGGTAATAAAGGGTATTTTTTAGGTGTAAGGATTTTTTTTATTTATATTTGGGATATAGAATATTTAAAAAAATACTAAGATATAGATAAAAATGAATAGTGAACCGTGCGAGGTACACTTATGGTAGAATTTTCTTAAAAAATAACACTTATGTAAGGAAATTATTTCCTGTTTGGCTATGTTAGTACAGAGTCACTGTCCTGGATGAAACGGAACGGAAGGATACGAATTTCAAATTGGAAGGGTTCAAAAGAGGTACTGAAGGATTGGTTTGAAACGCAGTTATATTTTAGTTTAATTACAATAATGGGTATTGATTGTTGAGTTGGAAGCTTAAAATTAGAGGGGTTCAAAAGTATTTTATTCGAATGACTCGATTCGGTAATAATAGAGTAGGTTTGAGATTTGTTTCGTTAAGTATTTAATCTGATTTCATAAATTTTAATATATATTTAGTTTTAAATTATATTTTTATTTTAAATTTATATATATAATTAAATTTATTATCTTTAAATTATTTTTATATACTATGTAAGTTTTAATTTTTAAATATAATTCATTAATTTATTAATACAATATTAAAAAAATAAAATTAATATTCTTAATGTCTTTTCGATAATAATATATATTCAGATAATTTAAAACTAGTTTCAAATAATTAATTTTTGTATTTAGATTATGTATTATAACTTCTAAATGTATTGACTATATATTTTTTAAAATATTTAAATTTAAAAAATACAAAATATGAATCAGATATCTATTATTTAATTAAATAAATTATCTAAATATATAAATTTTATGGGTATCCGACTAACAGATACATGATTTAAACGGGTTAATATACAAACCGGTAAAATACAAGTATCCGGTTTTTTTCAATACCAAAAATATAGTATTAAAAAATGAGTACCCCTAATTTGATAGCATTTAACCTTCAAAACACAAATTATTGTAGGTTGATAATAAAGACTAAAATTCAAATCGTGTATTAATAATTCTCTCCAAATTTTCAATAATTCGAGAAGATTGGAAAATTAATTAAAGGATTAGAATTAATTGGATCTAGATCTTTTCAGTTCGAATAGTTAGGTTCATTTTATATTATTATTTAATAAAAACATTTTTATTAAATATTTAAAGGATATCTTTTATTGAATCACTCAATAGATTTAGAAATATTTTCGAGTTTAAAAATATATAAAGTCTCAAATTCTTTAAGAAGATGTAATTTATAAAAAATAAAAAATAATATTAATTCATAAAATTAAAAATATATATGACCTTTAACAAATTTAAGATACATATATTTATCTTAAACTTTAATTATTCACTAATAATAAATATCTTGATTCGAACTATTTAAACTTAAATTTTTTAAAATAAATATTATTTATTTTTTACTAAAATTACTCGTTAAATTTAAATATATTCCAATTTCATAATGTTTTGATTGAGGTTATAGCTATCAAATATATTTTTATGACTGTATTTATAACCATACTTGTAACTCTTAGAAAATAACTTTCATTTAAATTTGTTGATAGGTACCATTATTGCTAGAAGGTCGTGGGATAGTCTACCAATATTGAATAATTATTTTTTAATTATTAACATTTAATTTATTAATTGATTAATTTAAATCGAATATTTTAAAGGTTTATTATAGAGTAACCTTTTTAATCTAATTACTCCATTCACAACTCTAACACTCAAATTTTAGACATCATTTAAAGAATTTAAGGTATCATCTCATTAGACCAAGTGATTGTTTATGTCGATATATAATTTTTTTATCTATATTTAGATATAAAATGTGAAATATTTTTAAACAATCAAATAATTTGTTTGTTTAAAAAATTATTAGATAAGTTAGACGCATCACGTTATTAATGAACTTATCCAATAATAATTTTTATATCATTTTTAAGATAAATTTTTACCTCTTTTTTACATGTCATTAAAGAGTGAGTAATTACTAAAAATTTATATTAAAATGAGTAAATATTATTGAATAGAACATAAATAACATAATAAATCGAATCTATTTAATAATTTCTTGTTCAATAGTGATAGACTCTTATACTTAGGGGTGTTGATCGATTTAATCCGATTATTCATTAATACGATCTGAAAATTTGGATCCGATCTGGATTTTATATCTACCTTACTTTGATAGTGTCGGTCCCATATGTTCCCATGCCAAGTTGTCTATGTAAGGGTTGATGGTGAACCATAAAGCCAACAGCTGCAGATTTACGGCACACAAACTTAATCCAGAAAAAGAACCTGATTCTATGACTGAATCAAACTATTAAGGATTCTTAATCTATACACATTTTTACTTCCCCAATTTCAGGCACAAGGAAATGGTGTGATCATTGCAGTTGCAGCCTGCAGGGCGTTTAAAGAACGCAGAAACAGAGGGGATGGGGATCCGAACCGCAGCTTCATGGGACTTATTGATTCACTCATTTATGCATCCTCGACTTTCTGAACCAGTATCTTTTAAAAAACACTAAACATAGAAAGAAAATTTTCGATATATAAAATTTAGTTTACATAATTCTTTTAATTTTAAGGTTTGAGTTTATAGTTTAAAAGTTTAAATCATATGGTTTAAAATTTTAAATTTAGGATATTAAGTATTTAGATTTTAAATTTTATAATTTAAATATGAATTGTTATGTAAATTTTTTGGATAAAATATATAAATGATCATTAAACTTTTAAATTTTATAATAAGCATTAAACTTTAATTTTTTTTGATAAGCATCGTATATTATCCAAGACAAGAAATGCATCACCTATAATCACATTTGGGCATCCACCCCCTAGAAAATTCCCCAAGATGTGCAAATGATTCTATTTACATCATCCATGCGTATAACTCTATTCCGAGTTCGTATACACACGATTTCCTTAATGCAACATAAAATGCTCTCAACAGTTCTACTCACATTCCTAAATAATCTCTTATTTCGTTCTTACCACACAAAGTAAACAAAAGCACCCATGCAAGCTTTAGAATATGAACTATCAAAGACTTGCCTTTCGATTTGGAGCTCAACCACTGCAGCTCATCATTCCATTCAAGCATCATTCTATGTAATCCACACATTTCCAAGACAACAGCCCATATGCGTCTCGACAACTTGCATCCAGCAAAAATATGGTCCCTAGTTTCTTGAGCAGAATGACAAAATACACAGCTCTCCTCAACATCCCTCCCCATAGCTCTAATCCTATCTTTGGTCGGCAACTGATTAAAAATTGCCATCCAAAGAATCATAGAGTGCTTTGGTACATGCAAACTGAACCAGACCAACTTGTGCCAAGTAACAGTGTCTTTGTCTTCCCGAATCATTTTCCAAACTGAACCAACAATTCATATGTTGTGCCCTCTGTCAATTAATGCTTGCAACTTACTCCTTTGCTTCAGAATCCTTCTCAAACACCAACTATGTTGCTGCTTCAACTCCACACTCCAAATGTCACCCCCTTTAATATATATACATGCACCCAGGCAACCCACAGCGAGCCTTCATTTGCCAGCAGCTTCTTAAGCAATAAAACCAAGCAAGTTATATTCCAGGAATGCAACCCCCTCAACCCAAGTTCACCCTCCTTCTTAAGACAATAAATCTGATTCTAGCTTACTCGAGCCCCATGAACAGGACTATCATTGCCTTTCTAAAAAATCTCATACAAAGTTGTTCGATCCTCTCCACAACACCCTTAGGAAGCATCACTTGCCTACACCAATAGTTGGCCATACTAAACAAAACAGCACGAATTAGTTGCAATCGACCAGCATAACTCAAATGGAGTTTAAACCAATGTCCCAGCTTCAACTTCATCCTCTCAATAAGGCTAGCACAATCCTTTTCATATAGCATTCTTGTAACCAAAGGTACCCCAAGTATCTTACTGGCAAAGTCCCCAACTTAAACCAGTAACATCTCGCATCTGATCCAAATGCTCCATAGACACACCAGTCACAAAAAGTTCAAATTTAACAGCATCAAGTCGTAAGCCTGCTAGCTCATAAAACTTCTCAAGACACATTGAATTTCCACTAAGGATTGTATATTACTCTTACAAAAAATGAGCAAATCATCCGCAAAGCAAAGATGAGTTAGCCCAATCTTCTTACACTTAAGATGAAATTGAAAGATCCCTTGAGCTGCTGTCTTGTTCAATAAATGAGATAAGATATTCATTGCAATCACAAATAGGTAAGGGGAAAGAGGATCCCCTGCCTAAACCCTCGCTTTCCTTTAAAGAAACCCACCAAACTCCCATTCAAAGATATAGAAAATCTACTACCTGTAAAACATGTCTCAATCTACACCTTAAACTGTGCAGGCAGTCTCATTGCTTCCAATAATTTTAAAATAAACTCTCAATTGACAGAATCAAATGCTTTCTGCAAATCCACCTTCAAAGCACATCTTGAAGAAAGTTTTTCTCTCATATCCCTTAACCAACTCTTGAGCAAGTAAGGTGTTATCAGCAATACTTCTTTCTTTTATAAAAGCTGATTGATTTAATATAATCAAATCTGGTAAGACACTATTCAACCTACCCACTAAAATCTTTGTAATGGTTTTGTACACTACAGAACAACAAGATGTAAAATTATAACTGAGACGTTGATCGACATTAAGTGGGTGACGTGACAATTATAAAAATTTGAATAATAGAATATTTTATCATCTATATTAACATATTCAATCAATTTATCCCTAACGTAACCATCATTATTGATATCTAAATTGATTGAATGTATAAAAATTAAAGATTAAATATATTATTATACATTTTTATATATATCATACCTCTAGTTGTTGACAACTAAAAACTCATTAACTATTTTATAATAAAAATTAAAATTTAATGCCAATGAAATTACTTTTAAAAATTCAATAACTATATTTTTAAAAATATATAATTTAGTGATATTTTTATATTTTATTTAAAAAATTATAGATATCAAAATAGAATTTATATACTTATATTTTCTTATGAGAAAAGATTGTATTTTGATTTTACCCTATTATATTTATCTAAATCGATTGAATGTGTAAAAAATTCACATATATTTATACACACAAATGTGATGATGGACATAATTCATTGATTCAGAGACTACAACAATCAATACCTGCAATTTTTTTTTGCTGCTGGAGGAAACACTTTTTACCCATTCTAGTCTTATCCATTTTAATGTTGGTTTGGTTTTAAAAAATATTTTTTAGTTTTTTTAATTAAGAAACGAAGCTGATTGGTTGGAATTCTCTTTGTTTCCGAATTCCGATTCACTCTAAGTCTTGTACCAGCCCTGAAAGATCTATTCCAAGCTTTATGTCCCCACAGGCCACACAAGATCTGAAGTGCTAGCATCCTGCATCCATTATAGAAATAGTTGAAACAGTAAGTCCTTCAGCCCATCACAGTATTGAATCATACTCGTCTTACCTAACAGCATCAATGCCCAGCCTACAGGGCATACAAGCAGAACTCAAAAATGGGAAAACAAAGGGAAATGGTCTGTTCATTGCCCTAAGTTCTCATGTACTTTTTCATTCTTTAGTCAACTACTTTTCGCTTTCAATGGTTCCGTTTCAAATTTCGATTTCTATTCCTTACAATAAGGTTTCCATTAGAAATGAAGGAAATGAGCTTCGTCTGTATGTTCTTGTTTCTGCGTCGGCAAAGATTCCATCTCAGTTCATACCAAAAGTTTCAGTTTAGTACACAGAAAAACATATCATCATATGCTCCAAAGTTTCTTTTGATTTTTCCTCTTCAAAGAACAAACCCTGAAGACAAAAAGGAGATGGAGAAATTTGTTTCGTTCATCTGTTGAATGGAATTACATCCATATTGAGTACTTTGGTTCTTTATCTAAAACCAAAAAACCAAGCACCAACATCATGGAAAATGAAACCAAATATGTTTTTGTCTGAAAAAAAAAACTAGGGATCAAAACAAACTTCATCGTTTCGAAGATCCGAACATTTGATCAAGAAGGATAAGTAGAGCCATGGCGGACTCTGTTCCGATACATTCCGGGCGAACAATAAGGCGGAACACATCGGTTCCGAAGTCAACTCCGCCAACAGCTTCTTTCCTCTTGATTTCGGCCACTACCCTCTTCTTATCATCGTGCACGGCGCAGTTCCGCCGCGAATACGAGCCCTCAATCTCGTACATGATGTTGTTCCTTTGATTATTAACGTAAGCCAAACACTTGTTGTTCAGGAGGTTCACCGATTTCTTAACGGAAAATCTGGGATTCACCATGGTTTCTCCTTCGTAAACCAACCAGTGATCTCCGAGGCTCATTTTCTGACCATAATTAACATAAAAACATCCATAAATTGCTGCTAATTAACTAAGATTAAATCGTTTGAACTAAAGAAGTTGACAAGTAATGTTTTACCTTGCGGCGGATAGTGAGGAGAGGGTTCCCACCAGCATCCATGAGAAGGATTTCCCCTTTGTTTCCTTCCATGTAATTGTCTACCCTGAAAACGAGATCACCTTTAGAATCAAATACCGTGAAGCCATTACAGTTGAAAAGCAAAGACTTCTTCCAGACGGTTAGAATCGCCTCCTCCCTTGTTTCCGCCGCCGATAACAGCTTAAGCTGCGGTGGCTTCTCGGAGATGGCATCACCGACAGTAAAACTAGCGTTGGGAAAAACCTTTGTCATTCTTGTAAAAGGTTCCAGCCTTTAAAACCAAGAGATTACAATTTACAAGCCAAGCGACACTAAAGGATCAACTCAACAGATGCTTAGAACCAAGACAGTGTGTGTATATATATTGGCGTTTGAGAGCATATAAGAGACGCACCAATTGGGTTTAGGTTACTAAAGTCTGAAGACGAGTAGCCTTTCATTATTTCCATGACGTCAAACCGGCAATTGATTGGAAGACGAAAAGAGTTGAAAAAAGGTGACAGCGAAAGGAATGGCCGGGACCAAAATTATTTAAGAATTTTGGATTAATTATGATAAGCGTCCTTAACTCTATCCTAAATTTTAAACTCGTTACAATTATCGGAACTATAATAATAAAAATACAAATGATTATACAAGTAAAAAATAATCAAGGTTTAGGTGAAAATCTAACAAGAAAAAATCATATACCGAAAGAAAGTTTTACTACATCGAAAGAGATTATAATCGATAATTTTAACTCTAATCTTACTATTTATTTATACGAATAAATTACTTAGATACGAAGAAAACTTATATATAACTTAATTCTATTTAAACTGAGTTTTATAATCTTTAATGTCTATCTAAAAGAGTGAAGCAGAATTCCACATGACGTTTGTTTAAATTATTTAGATACGAATAAACTCGTTGCGCTTTTTGTTTCTTTAATATATATTTTTAAATTATTTTTTAGAATAATGCTATGTTCACATGACGTTTTGACATATGCATCGTAAAAATTAATCTAAAATATAATCGAAGATTTTTATATTTAAAAATTTAATTTTAAATTAAATTATTTTTGATTTTTTAATAAAAGTCATTAAGAATTAATTCAAATTTCAACTACATACAAGTTTATTTTATAGATAATTTAGATATGAAGTATTACAAAATAATCATCCTAGTCTATATTGTCTTCTAAATCTTGAACTCTAAAAATAATATATTAAACAAAAAATCCAAATAATAAGTTCACATGTTTAAAGTTTAATACATGTTATTTAAATATATTTTGTAGTAACATTTAACCCGAAATTACCTATTAAAATGAAGACAATACCTAATTAAAATGATCACGTTATTTTAGAGATTCAATTAAAATGTTTTATATTTTGAAGGACATTAACTTTTAGGGTAGAATTTAAAGAATAATCTAACTAAATATTTTAATTGGTATATACAGATCTTCAAGTAATATTTGGTAGGGAGTTTACGTCATTTTTTACGGTACCGTATAAAAAATTCACATACATATAATTTTTTTCTCTCTAACGTTACCTACACATGATATTTTTTATATAACTTGAATGACTATAAATATTAAACATAAAAAATGACATGTGTAAATAATATTTTTATGTGATACTATAAAAGATGATCTAAATCCCCAAATATCATTTAGAGATCCTTATATAATAAATTAAAATATTTAACTGAATTATTTTGTAAATTTTGCCAATTTTTAGACCCTTTGTATAATTAACCCATACAATTAAATAAATATTAGCCCCCAAAGCCCATCTTTAACTCTGGAAATATATTATTTAATCTAATAAAAAATTGATTTAATTGTCTTGGGAGAATCTTAAAATAAAGCTAAATTTTGTGGCTGATAAGTACTTTGCGGTGCCACTTGTCGTTAGGACAGGATTTTAGCGTTAGATATTTTTTTCCTGACGACATTAACATTGACGACCAACTGTTTGAATTTATAAAAAAGTCTTTTCCTTGGGGCCAGGACGGCTCTGTGCGACGGTGACCCACTATACCGACAGAAGCCATTAGTAATTAGTTATTGTACGCGTCTAGATAAGGCTTCTAGCACTGACTCCCCACCTGTTTCTCATGGGATAAAACTAGCTGCTTCTTGCTGCTTTCTTATTATATAACTAGGTTTTTAGTTTCTATGTCCCAGAAAATATAAATATGAGTATATGTATTTTTTAAAATTTAAATTATATAATTTATTTTTTTTAATAAAAGTAATTACAGTAATATCTGTTTTAAAATATAATTTTTACCATAATCGCTCAATTACTCTATTGATATCATTAATGTTTAAACCTGTGATCTCTAAAAACAATTGATCCGTTAATCGCTGGGGTTAAAGGACTCGTGCTATTTTAAATATCTTATGCTTATCTTGGGATTTATGTTCAGGGATAGTTTTTATAATGTTGCTTACTGTATATTATTTATTTATCAATTATATTCTTAATTTTTAAATAAAAAATAATATAAATAATTACTATAAATGCTCTTTTTATATATTTTTTCTATTATCTTCTTTTATTTTTATTAAAAATGATTTCAATGAGATACTTGATAATATAATATAATTTATTTTATTTTATTTTTATTATGTTTGAAGATTTAACATTATGTCTAAAGATTTTATAAATGACCCAAAAAAAGAAGAAAAGAAGAGCTAAATTTCATGAGCATACGCATTTGAGAAGAAAATTCAATTGATTACAAATATTAAGAATATCAAAGATAGATTTACCTTTTTTAAAGTGTTCTTTTGTCGGAGATAAATATAAAAAGAAATTAGACTTTCGTAAAGATTTAATAAGGGTGATATTATGGGTGATTAACATAAAATTATTATTGAAAATAAGTGTTATATTACATGATGTTACTCACGGTGATATATAATAGAAATCTCATATTTTCTATTCGTATTATTTATATATTTTTTATTAAAAATAATTTAAATTAAATTTTAAATTTTAACCACAATTCTTTATATTATAAATACTAAACTCTATATTTTAAAAATATATTATATCCTTAATTCTATAAATCATAATAATTTCTAACTTTAAACTTAAAACATAACGATTTGCCCTTGGTATAATTGACTGCAAAATTAGCAGTTATGATACTTTGAAGATTGGGTCACCTTTTATATTCAAGTGTGTACATGGCTTGGACTTGGTCGGCATCTTTCATTGAAGAATGTCCTAATTGATTGATAATAATTTTTTTCGAAATTTTATTTTCAATGTTTGATTTATTTTTATTCTTATCAATTTAGAAAAGATTATTATCAATAATAGTATTTTTTTGTAAACATTCAAAGAATATGATTTCCACCCTTCTTTTAGGTATTTGTCAATTTTCGTCATCTTAATACTCTTGAAATGATGTATTTTTTACTTTAGATCCTTTCTAGCATATTTAAATGACATAAATTTATTAAATAATTTTATTTTATATTAGTTTAATATTAAAATAATTTTATACATATTTTAAAAAATATTTTAATATTTAAAAAAAATTATAAACTATAAAAATATTTGATAAAATATCTAAATAAAGACATTAGATTCACATTCTTAGTTGCTCTTATATAAAGACATTCTTAGCCACATAAAATTAATTCAAGTTTAGGGTTCTTATTTTGATAAGAGATTCCGAGTTTTAAGTTTATGATGATGAATCTAATATAATTCATTTAATTTTACTTGAATTTGGTTTCACAGTAAATGAGTTAAAACTCAAAATTATAAAATTAACTTATTTTAGATTAAAAAAATAGTTATAGACACTTTTTAAAAAACTCGATCATTATTAATAAAATAATGTGTTTAACAAAAATATATAATCTTAGGATAATTTTTTAACCGTAAACTATTTTTTAATAATGTTCAGTGGTGTTCAACGATGTTCGACGCCCGTTGTAGACTCATTCATTGATGTAGATACTATTGTTAGTGATTTTACATCTAGAAATACATGTGAAAATTATTTTGCGTAACTATTTGAGTGTTTAATAAAATTTATTGATACTTTTCATTTAAATTTTGATGTATCTTTTAGATGGTATAACAATTATAATAAAAAATATATAATTTAAAAATAATTAATTTATTTTGATATACTTTTAAAATTATTTATTTAATAATTATTTTAGGGGTCTAAAATTTAAATTTATCCTTAGGTTATCAAAATCTAAGAAACAACCCTAATAAAATGAATGTCTAAGGTTAAAAATTGAAAATAAGAGATTTTTAAGAGAAAGATGTTTCATCTTAGCTTTGTATTCCGCTGATTCAAAGGTCATTAATCAAATATTAAATTACTTGGGTTTTATTTGATATAACTAGATATTGCCGCACCATTTCTAAACTTTTGAAGGAGATCCGTGTTCCTGGTAGACAGGGTAGTGACACAAAAGAAGAAGAAATGAAGGGTGATAAACTAAGCATCTTCATACATCAAATTCATCCCAAGAAAGTTGTCCCTGTTTTGTGGCAAAAGCTGCTCAGTGACTACTTTCCTAGACCATTTAGAAGGGTCAGTGAAGAACAAGGATCAAGTCAATCAAACATCAGGGGAAAAATTAAAAAGAAAAGCAAATCTTGCTGTTGTAGTCAGCACAATTCACTCAAGGGTTTCAATGTTTTTGCTCAGTTCCTCCAGTTTCTTCATCCTCAACCTCTCGCTTTCGCTCACCAGCTAAATACCAGCAAACATGTACATGTTACTCATGTAAATGTAAACGTTGAAATAAATGAATGCTCCTAAGGAAAATATACATATATAGCATTTACCTCCATTAATTTGCTAACGAGCTGTGCTTTCTCCTTGTTCTTGTCATTGAAGGCTTCAAGGGATTCCTTGTATTCTCGTTCCTGTATGTGATTACGTGATAGTATATATTCATATATTTTCTTAATTTTTTAACAAGACATACACTTTGCATACGCACGTGATTGAGTTTAGGTCTCTTAAGATAAATATCATCTTCCTTTCTATTAGAAACCCTTGTTAGGTTTGGTTTGTACCTTCTTCTGGCAGGTCTGTCCTAGTGGTTTGAGCTCTCGGCTAACAGTGTCTACCTTCTTACGAAGAATTGCAACTTCCTTCCTCATTGGATCTATAAGCGCATCAAGCTCCTGCAACATGTTTAACAATTCAAAAATATTTGTACCCAATACTTACATACTACATACTACATACACAAGACAATGATCTAACTTACTTCTCGGATGTCGGCCAAGCGTCGAGTGGCTTCCTCGACTCGGCCCATATAAGCCTCAACTCTATCCCTAACCTCCATCTTCTTCCTCTCGATCTCTTCTTCTTTGGCTCGAAACAACGTCAATGCAGATTCCGTCATCTCCTCTTCCTTCTCATCGTCGGCTGGACTCATCGAGTTCTTCACTTTCTGCGTCTGTTGCTTTGGCGTCCCCATTGATGCCATCTTTTTTTCTTCTTGTGCTTGGTGACTCTCTTTCGGTGGATATAAATGCAAGGCTGGTTAGCTTTAAAGCTATGAAATCAACCAAATACCTTTCTTTAACACAAAACAAAGTGATTGTATTACAAAAAAAGATGATTATTGACCCCATGCATTTCTCTGCTTGATTTATAATCATAAGGTTTGAGAGGATTTTTTTTCGCCTTTAAATCAAATCTGCTGGCTTGCTTGCTTTAATACTGATTTAAAGGTGACACAGAGTCTTTTTAATACTGAAAATCAGATTGAATCTATTCGGTTAAAATAAAAATAGCTGATAAACGATATAATCTTATAAATCATAAATGAATTGGAATTCAGAAATTTTATAATCTTGTTTCCAAAGTATTGTTTTCTAAAAACTTGGATTGGCGTAGAATCAACCTGGTCCATTGACTAAGTCCAATCAACTACTGCTATTATTTTCATATGTGCATCAATTTTCGCATACAATTAATTCAGACCGATCTGTATTATACTTAGTTTTAGTGAAAGAGTCTTTCAACAGAGATTTTCTACATATATAAAGCCCCGAACCTAAAACCTGCTTAAACGGAATCAAACTATTTACCACTTATATATTAATATTTTTAAATTACAAAAAAATCTTGAATACATAAAATTTTAGATTCATCACCTCCAAGTGGATGGATGAACAAGTATACAATGAATTGGTGTAGAAATCATTTTCCCCAATTCTAAAATGTAAATGTTTTTTTTATACTAAAGTAGGTGTAAATTTAGAAGTATTCATATATATTTGGTGAAGGGTCGTAAGGGTATTGGTATAGGAATGCTTGTGGGTTAAGTGTTTAGTTTGTGGAGTGGGCACCTAGACAAGTACAGAGTGGTAGAGATTTGCATTTTGAAATATTTTTCTATGCTTGTGGGTCGTAAGGGTATTGACGTCCTTTTATGATTATTTGTTATTGTGTTTAGATTCTATAGTGAAACAAAGGCTTAATTTACGGAGTGTCATAAAATAGATGATTGATGAATTTTAATTCAAAAATTATACAAATTCTTCTAAAATGTGATGACTTTTATTTTTTATCTTCCTCACCATTTAAGTTTTAATGTATGTTTTTATATTCTTCATTCTTTACAAAGTTAAATTTTTATATTTTAAATAAAAACTTTTATCGTCAGTACATAAAAATATTTTTTTAAAAGTATTTAGTTTAATACGTAAGTTCATAATATTATTGTGAAAATGTGTTTTTTTTGAATAAAACATGTCATTTTTAGAATAATTTTATGGTATAGACTTAAAAATAACCTTCAATATATTTTATTTTGCTTAATTTAACTCTTTTTTTTTTGTTTAGACCAACCCATAATATTTAATATTTTATTCAAAATTTTCTTTAGGTAAATAACAATCATTAGTCAACTATTCGATAATGCGATATGTCTGCATATCGAACTTAATGACATGATAATGACACATACATAAAAATGCTAATATGTTATCAACAATTTTTATAAAATTAAATTAATTATTTTTTATTTTAATTTTTAATGAATCAAATAATGATATATGATTAACTTAAAGCCATACAAATACAAATTTAGAATTAAAGCAACTAGGACTCAAACTCAAGTCTCGTTGGATAGAAGGATAACACCTAATCCCCATACTTACCCACTAACTTACTGTCTCTTTACCAAATATTATTTTTACTACATCCATTAGTATCTTCCCTCATCGTTTGCTCAATGGAAACTTCAATGGCGGAATATCATATCACAAGAGAATTTGGGGTTAGCTTACTTCCTAAAACCAAACTACCCGATTGCCAAGGCAGAGACGATGATGCACGTAAAGTGCTGGAAGAATTACTGAAACGAAAAGTTCCTGCTTCGTAAGACATTAGAATCATGAACAGAGCTGCGGAAATCAAAGCATTTGAACCACTGGCATCGGAAATATTAGATTAATGATGATTAGGTCGAGGGGCTTGAGCAATTGATGAAAGAAGGGGAACCAGTTTGATTAACAAGGTAGTGGGTTAGCCTATGGGTTAGGTGTTATGCCTTTAATCCACTAAGCCTTGGTTCAACTCTCAATTGCCTAAATTCTCGATTTTTATTTTTTAACCAATTAGATGATATTATGTATTAATATTTAATTAATTAAAAATTAATATAAAAATAATTAATTTTTAAAATGAATTATTGATGACACATCAATAATTCTATACAAGAGGTATCATCATGTCATTAAATTCTATCATGGAAACATATCATATCATCAAAGAGTATTGATCGTTAATTGACTAACAACTTTTTTTGTTAAAATTAAATTTGAATGAAATTAAAACATTAAACATTGGTCTGAATAAAAATATGGGACTAAAGCAATAAAAAAAATCAAACATTCCACTTTTTTTGCCTTCATGCCTAATTTTACGGTGTAGTGAGGGATTTTAGGAGGAGGCCATGTTCACATTAGGTAAGAACAGCGAGGTTTAAAATTAGGGATGAGTATTTTATTAGATTGGATTGGATTTTAATTTGTTTCAGTTTGATCGGGTTAAAAATTTTATAAAAGATTTGGATTTTTAAACTTTTTTAGTTCGACTTGATTGGATATTTTTGATCTTTATCGATGTAAGTTACGATTCAAAATTTCTACACCAGCAATTTTATGAGTAAAAAATCTTTTAAATTATTATTTTATAATATTTTTAATACAGTCTGATCGACGGTTGTGGAAACGGTTAGAGTGGGAAACTCTATAAGCTAAGCTAGATTGTTTTTTTGCAACAAATTGAAGCAATAAAGATAAATTCATCCATTGACCCAAGCGTTGACTTTGGGAGAATATAAATAGGAAAATACAATTTAAAAGTACACATCTTAGATAATTCGACATAGTAGACTTTAGACTCACACGAGCTACTTAACATTGAGTTCAATAGAGATATTTTTTTAACAAGTTAATACTAATTATAATAGTATATGTTCTAGAATATAAACTCCGCTTAATTACTCTACTGACATCGCTGGTGTTTGAATCCGCTAGAGGGCTCGTGCAGTTTAATAAAAATATGACTTTGTATTTTGGGGACGTGGCCCCACACGTGTACATTATATTCCGCCATAGTGTGTAGAAAAATTATTAGATAAATTCTGTTCGATACGTTTTTCGTGTTTTCAATCAATTAGATTTGTTCATTTTACTTTTTTTGAAGATGAATCATCATCTCACCTCTTTCCTACGTATTATTGAAAAGTATATAATTATTAGATAATTATTTTAAGATGAATGAACCAAATTAATTAGATTACAGATGATATAATGAACATGATTCATCTAATAATTTTTTTAACTTGTGGGATCTATATATGTTTTGTGTACACTTTATTACCCGGCAACGTATATACTTGAACTACGTTATATCGATATGTTATCGACACATCAATATTCATACTTTATTTACATTGTTTAAATTATAAATTCTAGTTTTATAGAATTAAATTTTAATTTGTATACATAACCTAAGTTAATTGTTTTACTCTTTAAGTTTAAACATTTAATTTAAACTGAATCGTGAAGATTTTTTTTATTTATATTTGTTATTAAATTTTTATTAAATTCATAAATTATATTATAATTACCATGCATTCCGAAAAAAAGAAAAGTAAAATATTTTTTATAGAGATAAGCATACCATCAAAATTCAAAAACTTCTTGAATCTCCTTGTCTTTGTCCAATCGAGACACATAATGGGTGAATAAGGAGTGGTGAGCGATCTAAACCATCAGGTAAAATATTCCGTTACCTAGGACTGATTATATTGGTACACAACCATCAACCGAGTGGGGATCTAACCATCAATGACCACCGACAAAATCATAATAAAAAACTAGCATTGATTCAAATCTCTGCAACAATCGACTACTAGGGTATGTTGAATTATGCCACAAGAACAGATAAAATAAACCACAAAAATAAAAAATAAAAAACGTGTCACAAGGATAGAGAAAATACTTACCATGAAGGTAGAACTTGTTATTAACATATAAGAAAATGAAAAAAAATAATAAATCCGGCAATTAATAACTAATATAAAATTAATTGTCAATCACCGATAAAAAACAAAAAAAAATGAAGAACGGGACAACAGAAAAAAAAAACTAAAGAATATTAAAAAAAGGATAAACCTAAAGAATCGTTTTGATGACTTAAATGTGATATTAGTGGACACACTAAATGTAATAAAAGTTAATAATTACACTAAGGTAATAGATGATAAAAACAGTTTTGTTTATTGTGTACTACCAACTTAAAATCGGTACGTGGATAATCAATATTAAAAAAATACTACAGTTATAGGAGCAAAGTTATTCAACCCACTTGCGTGAGTAAATTTGTGTTGTTGTCTGCTAGCTCCACTCCAATGTGCTCTCGATCCTGCGATTTAAAATTTGTAGTACGTAAAAAGCTAATATTAAAAGACATAGTATTAATTTTCAAGTGCATCATAAGATTTTAGATCGGTAATGAGGGAGTACTAATGTTGATTATGGAGGGATTATGTGGGTTTGATTTGGGAGAGTGACTGGGGTACTTCTCCAAAAATAAAACAGTGAGTTTTATTTTTTATTGCGACATTTATCTTTAGAATTTATAGCATCTTAAAATAAAACACCACTACACGTAACACTTATTGCATCGTTCATCTCAAAAATGCCACTAAAGTACGATTATTTATGGTGTTTTAGCCCACATACCACTAGATATAAACCCTATTAAGATGTTAATTTGTTTAACAAACACCACTAAAATAAATATTTTTATCGGTGTTTATCTTAAATCGCCACCTTTTATCTGCTTATATCCGTCAATGTCGTAAATATTTTTATTTGAGATGTTTCTTTAAATGGCACAAGACGTATAAGATCAACAATTTTCTCTTAAAATGCCGTTAAAAGTACCTCTCTACATAAAGTTTAGTGTAATGAAGTTAAAACAATATTTATACGGAGAAAATGGATGTTGATTCTTGTTGTTGTTAGTGTTATAACCGGAAGTGGACTGTCACGACATGGTCAAAAAAGTTTTGTCCCAAAAAATTTAAGAAATTTGCATTACGTCTTAAATTGTTTTTTTAAAAAATAATTAGGTTCTAAATGCTTTGAAACATTTTTTCCTCAAAATCCTTAAAAGATGTAATTAACCGTCGCCCCATTTTTATTTTAAAAGATTTATAAAAAATTAATTAAATATTTAAAATTATTTTATCAAGATCACCATAGCACGAATTCAAATATTTACTTGCGTTTCATAGCATATTCGGCAGCACAAACTTGAAAGTTGATGAAATCTCTTGCTTGTCTTCCATTTAAGCATCGGTTTCAATTCCATGTTGCACGACAGCAAGGTAGAAAGTGTCGTTTCGATACAAGACAACAAAATACTTGATGTTTTTTTTTTAATATTTGGCACGATAATAACAGGAACTATAAACCTATTTATATGGTCCATGTATTACACCCAATTTCCTTGTCAATGTGTGTCATTTTCATTTACAAACATGAGTGAAAACAATAGATCAGCCGAGTCCAAATATTCCCCAGGGCATAATCAGTCGAGCAGATCCAATATCCACAACCAAGCATTTTTGTCTGGGTATATTTGTACAAATTATCCCACATCGCTTTGATGTAGCTGTCGGGCTTGTTCTTCAACCGGCCAGTGTTAGGGTTAATAATGGTGAAGGGGATGGTTAGCTAATGGTGTATTTCAGGAGACGACAAGAGTTATGAAATATATTAAAAGTTTAAATACTCATACGATGTTTATTATATATAGATATATTGATCTATAGAATGAGTCACTTTTATTTTTATATACACAATTGTAAAACAAGTGGTACCATAGAGTAACTTGTCTCGGTTAGCATTGTTTTGGAAAGTGATTTGGGGATCAAAAGTACTTTTAAAAAAATAAAATATATCACAAGATAAATAAAATTGTATAATATAGACAAACGAAAAAACACAAAACATTTAAAATAAAAATAATTATTCAAATAAAACTGAATGATAAAACTATCATCACATGAAGAAACTTAGAGAAATACTTTCTTACTAGTACTACTGGTTGTTACAATTAAGATGATGGTGGATAGACTTTATTAAACATCTTTAAGTATTGAACAAACCTGTTTAATTTATTGAACATGTGGAATAAGATTTGTATGTGAGCTTTTAATGCACTCACTTAAGACGAACCTAGAGGTGGGAGGAAGAGAAAATAGAGGACCAAGTCAGTACAAAAGACACGAAAAGTTAAATTTTATAGAATAAATATGAAGTTAAATAAAAATATTTACTACATGAATTGATAAATCTTATTTTATAATTAAAATTTTATTTAAAATATTTTTAAGTTTATGAAATTTTGATATGTCGAGTTATTAAAATATGTATTTAAATTTAATTATAAATATTTAAATATTATAGTATAAATTTATTTTAATTTAAATTATTTTTTTATAATCATATATAATATGATAATGTAAACTTGTCATAGTACAAACATTATATATATTAGATAAAATTGAGAGAATTAATTAAAATTTAAAAATATTATAATCTAAACTTGTATTTTAAAAATTATTTAATTTATAAAATTATAATTTAATTTAAATTTATTAATTAAATAAAAATATTTATATTCGAGTCAAGTACATTTTTACTGTCCTATATTCACCGTACAAATGAGAAATACTAGTATACAAATATGGGCCCCTTTAAGGCTTTACCACCCGGATACCAAACCCGATACAGCATCCCTTCAAATATCGAAGACAAGATCTCTCAACTGACACCATTCCAAATTCCATAGCTCTTCTCTTTCTAAACAATGGAGGCTGGTCTGGACGACTTAGCCGAAGATCTACAAAGCTTAAGCTTCACATCCACTTCCACGGCAACCATAAACCGAAGCACCAGCTCCGGCTCTGCCTCAAACTCCGGCTCTTCCTCTACTCACGGCTCATTCTCTTCCAAAGCAATCTGTACTGGATCACTCTCCCTGTCCGACCTACGCTTCACCATCCGTCTCGGCTCCGGTGATATAGGCTCAGTATACCTAGCCGAAATCAAGTCTCAACCCTCACCTCACAACGCCAATGCCACTAAAACCGGCAAAGACGGGGTCGTTTTTGCAGCGAAAGTGATGGACAAAAGAGAGCTAGCGTCGAGGAGCAAAGAAGGGAGGGCGAGAACCGAGATGGAAATACTGGAACTGTTAGACCATCCTTTTTTACCTTCGCTTTACGCGGTTGTAGATTCCCCTAAGTGGCTCTGTTTATTGACGGAGTTTTGTCCTGGCGGTGATCTTCATGTTCTCCGACAACGCCAACCTCTCAAACGTTTCCCGGATTCCGCCGTTAGGTATGTCGTCTCCGTTAACCTTTGTATTTCGGATATTTGGGAGAAAGAAGGTCAAAAGGGCCGAATCAATTTTCCGTTACCGTAAATCGGTTCGATTCATTCATTTCACTGTTTTTTAACTAAGATTGACGGTAGATCCGGTGATTGATTTGGCCTATTAAAGTAGTAACCAATAACTTTGGGACACGTAAATTATGGAATATAGTGCCTATAATATCGGATCCACGCCCGTTTTCATTTAAGTGTTGGGGTAAAAGGGACTATTAAATTCCTAGTTGGTTGACTTATTATATTCATAAAGAAGGCAGACAAAGTGGTAGTATTTTTTCTGCTATATTAATAAATATGTTTTTATGATTATTTTTTATCACTCAACTTATGTCCACATGTGTGGAACTGATAATGAAAATTTCAGGGAAATTTATGAGAAGAGATTTAAATAGTGAATCTTGTTATTATAATTGGACCGCCTGAAATGGGTATTGTGAGATTGAAAACGTTCCTTTATGCAGTATGCAATCTTACATGATTGTGAAATCATGGAATCGAATGTTATTCTTCGCTCTGCTATATCAGTCTCTCCCGGTTGTTCTAACGTGAGGATAGAACTATAATTGTTGAAAAAATTGTAAGAATTTTTAAAAAAATTATAAAAATTTTGGTATATAATTTAAAAAAAAATTTATAAAATTTTGGTATAAACAAAAGAGTTAATACCAAATTTTTTATGGTTTTTGTTACAATTTTAGTTCTGTCTCATTTTAATCTTATTTTAACCCGCTTTACCTTAAAACTTCCCTTCGCACTCACCTTGATTTTATCAGTATTTCCGCTCTAAATGAATCAGACTCGTGCATGTTCTATGCTCTCTCTTTTTTCAACATTATGTCATTCAAAGACACCCAGCATACTAGGGAACATGTAGGAAGAGAATATGCTGCAATAGGACACAAGTTTCAGAAACTTTTGATTGCTTTACTTCTCCCTGTTGAAGATTTTTGCCCCTGAGACATATAGAAAAAGAGACACGTAGGGCCCCCATTAGTCTACATAATGTAGTAGAGGTTGAAGAAAAATGATTTATTGTCTTTGTTTATTGTGTAAACAAAGTTTAAAATTGCAGTGGATGAATGATAATGGTGTAGTAGGTCCTTTATGTCCCTTGGCTAATGTGATCTTAAAAGTTCAGGACACTACGAGCATCTCAATTATTTTCTTGTTCCTTTTAAAACCATCTATCCATGGACCCTGGTTCGATTTTGTGGTATTATCAAGTTGTTGATCTTAATGAGATAATGATGAAAGTTGTTAAAAGTATTGTTGGTTGAGCCTTTTGTTTATTATTGGTGTCTGCAGGTTTTATGCATCAGAGGTGGTAGTGGCTCTAGAGTACCTTCACATGTTGGGGATTGTTTACCGTGATTTAAAGCCCGAAAACGTGTTGGTTCGATCGGATGGTCACATTATGCTTACGGATTTTGATCTCGCGTTGAAATGCGATGATTCTACATCGACACCACAGATTATTTCCGATCAAAGACCGCTTGTTCTTGGTCTACAAAACGACCATCCTATTGATAATCCTCCTTTTGCATCCTCTTCATGTATTATCCCGAATTGTATTGTACCGGCTGTGTCATGTTTCCACTTGAAACGCAAACGCAAAAAGAAGAACGCCCATCGTAGTGGACCTGAGTTCGTGGCCGAGCCCATGGATGTTCGGTCCATGTCTTTCGTAGGGACACATGAATATTTGGCACCGGAAATTGTGTCCGGTGAGGGCCATGGTAGCCCTGTGGATTGGTGGACATTGGGGATCTTTATATATGAACTGTTCTATGGGGTAACACCATTCAAGGGCGTGGACCATGAGCTCACCTTGGCCAGCATCATGGCTCGAGCCCTTGAGTTCCCGAAAGAACCCACGGTGCCGGCAGCGGCTAAAGATCTTATATCCCAGCTATTGGCTAAGGATCCTGCAAGACGGTTAGGGTCCACCATGGGTGCATCATCCATCAAGCACCACCCATTCTTCCAAGGTGTCAACTGGGCATTGCTAAGATGTACAAGCCCACCATTTGTACCCCCGCCATTTAGTAAAGAAGATGTATCAGATGAAAGCTGTCCGGAGACCCCAGTAGAGTATTATTAGGCGAAGTAAAGAAAACATGAGTCAAATAAGAGGGCAAAAAAAGAATCACCAGAATAATAATGTAAACCGTTATCCAACACATTTAAGTATGAAGACATGAAAATTAAGGTTGGATATTGACTTGGAAAAATCAGACATGTATCGATGTTAAGGAGTTGGGGCATTGCGTTCCGACAATCCATATGAAAACAAGGTTTGATATGAAGTTGGGAGACTCGTATTCTGTCATGAGAACATTACTCTTTTTTTAAAAGATATGTCTAGTAAGATATACAATAATATTATTTATATATCTCAAGATTTTTTTTATATAAAATTAATGATATCTCGCCTCTTTTCAAATGTAACAATTCATATTACCTTGTGTTGTCTATGGTGTCAAAATAGGTGTAGAGCAAGGCGATCTTGAAGCTAAGGTTGCTGCCATTGCATCATTGGTCCATATACTGGTTGAAATGAACCCATTAGTGCTATATTGTTATTTGTGTTTTGGTAAGGCTGTGTACCCCTACCATGTGATTTGTTTACTTCCTGGGGAAAATGTAGGGACTCTTGGCATGAACCCTTTACATCGCCTCACATGATGGTTGCCTATTTCCATTATGATGCCCTCAAATGGTTTAATTTTTATTTATCTCACTTCTTACATTGGCATGTAGCGTAGATACAAACAATCAAGATACGCATGTAAATGAAGTTATGGGATACTTTTTGTTGATATATATAGCTTTGATAAAATAAATTAGCGTTACGAGTTATTAACAATTTTTAAGATTATATGGTTAAAAGTTATTAGTTGATATAGATATTTTATGTTTTGTTTCTGTTACTTCATAGTAAGGGTTTTTAATTTTTATATTAGATCTGATTCGATCTAAAATAATAATTCGTATTCAATCTAAAAAAATTTATTATTCGTGTTAAAATATGCCCAAAAATCAATCATAACATGATTATAAATGATATTTGTTTTACTTTGCTTATTAATACAAAGACATAGTCGATATTATTTTTAGTAACTATTCTATTCTAGGTACATAAATAAATCAAATCATAATAAAGTTCGTAGAATGATATGGTTATTCTTAAATGTTCTTAGTTTAGTAGTATTGCGGACATGATAACAATAATGCATTAAAACTAGTATGTAGTTGATGTCGGATTTCATAATCATCTTTAACGTACTACAAACTATAATGAAAAAATATTTTATCATTAATCAATCGTTAATAGCTTTATAGGTAATCAAGTTAATCAATATTTAATCAAACTAGAAGAAGAAAGGGAAGAAAAACTTATTGTTCTTCATTGTTGCAACTGTTTTTAATATTCTTGTTGTTTTGTTGTTATTTCGTCTCCTTCTCCCCCAAAAATACTATTATTCACCCTTGATGATAAGAGGTTAGATCAAATTTAATACAAAAATTTTTTCGTGAAAAAAAAAACCTTAGTCATGTTCTGTCAAAGATAAACGTGATCAAGTTTCTTTTATAATCTGCTTACCTTTAACATTTATTTAATTTATTTTAGGTTTTAGTCAAATGATTAGTTTGACTCTTTAATTTTTTATAAAACTTCGAATTGACCCTTTAACCTTTAATTTTAAAAAGAGCAGAAGAAAAAAAAAACACCTTAATTTAGATCTGTAATCACCGTCAATCATCGTTATATGAACATACATTGAAATCATCGATTTTAAATTACATGAATCATAAATTATATCATTTCACTACTGACAATAAAATATTGTCATTGACATGAAAATATCAAAAATCAATATATTGAGTATGAGTTGCATTGGAATTATATATATTGGTATATATTATATCTCAATATAAGTTGAATTAGGATTATTTAAAGGTACAAGAATCTAACAGTCATTAATGTTTTTTTTTGGAAAACAACTTTTAAACAGTTTAGAGAATTTATATGCTTATTTCAATTAGGTGAACTAAGGAGAGGTCGGAGTGTTATCGTTGTAATTTAAGAATCGATCACAGAAATTATCGAACTCAAGTACTTCAAGAGTGGCAGAAAATCTATTTTAAGAAAATTGTGTTTGTGCAGGCCTCAACATGATTCCTACTTATCGTTTTTAAAATCGGTTTGATCTAAAATATTTATTTATTTTATTTTATATTTATATTTTATTCGTTAAATAGTAATATTTATTTTATTTTATTATTATTTATTTATTCTTGGATTAAGCAAGTGTTAAATTGAGAACAGAAATCATGAAAATTCTGATGATAAAACCACATCCATAACAGGTAAAAGGAATGACAGATCCCTCTAATTCAGTTCCACTATTGTTATAGGTGGCAAAGCTGGAACCTGTTTCAGAGTGCCCGGAGTTTTGTGGTTTGGTTTGTTTTATTTAATATGCCAATCGAAATAATCTTTACATTTTTTTCTTCAAAATTTCCATATGCAGCAACTTATAACTCCATTGTTTTTCTGTCGATGGTTTGGCTCATCTAACAAAAATGGCATTCAATGAACTGATTTACCTTGGAACGGTACTTGTACGACTCAAGCTCGACAAACTTGAAAACATATATTCATGAAGATGAGGTATATATTAGGCAAACAGTATGATCCAATCTAGTTTGATACTAAGGCATTCTTAGCCAAACAAACTTTTGATGCTGTCATGCCATGACTTGCAGAAAACTAAAACCATGAACTTGGTAAAAACAAAACATTTAGGAACTATAACCCTTATTATCCACTTCAATGTGTCTCCCAAATCATTTGAAGACATGTTTTACGATGCCGGGGATATGAATGTTCATGAAGTAATCATCCCAATCAATGCATTTGGGGTCGAAATACAGCATGTCTTCCTCCACCAGGCTTGTTCTTGCTGCCATTCGCAACTTCTCCGTGTTCAAATCATCAAAACTGCAATTCCAGAGAAATCAAGAGACTTGATAATGAAAACTAAAGCTGCAACAGAACTATGGAGAGAGAGGCTTACACGGCATCGAAGAACAAGTAAGGTTTGTAAATGTCGACCAACCGCATCACAAAGTTGATCTTCCTATTCATATCACTGTAAACACCTTGAAAGAAGTGACAGAATGCTGCATTTGCCCATTCCAGTCCCTAAGGAGAATGGATAAAAACCAATCAGTTTAAAGAAAACACCATAGAATTACAGGTTGAAAACAAAACAGAAGAAGGGGTTGGGGGATGGACCTTCAAAAGAAGCAAGTAACGGAAAGCCATGTATCTGTGGAAGCTATCCATGCTGTCGAGAACTCGAACTCTGCCGACAATGACCGGCTTCCCGTCTTTGTTGATCCATGGTTTGTTGGTGAAGTAACGGAATCCGTAATCTTGAAGATGTAAGTATTTGATGGGGTTCCGGAGGGAGGAACCGACTTGATATATGCACTCAGGTGGTTGATGTGAGGCGTGAGCCATCATTGCTGCTATCATGGCATTCACCACCATGTCTGCTGGTATCTGCATATGCATATCTCGATGAATATAGTCGGCAGGCAGGCAGGGGGTTTGGTCTTACAATGGAATTGAAGTATAAACACCGAGTGAACTCACCACATCTACTATCGAGTCCAGATTCCCGAGGAAGAATGTCAAGATTCCTTTGGCATACCCAACAGCTAGGCTATCAATGGTTCTATTATAAAGAGGACTAATGAGTAAGTAGTGAATGAATGAGTCTTGAGTATTGTAACTGAAGTGATTCGACCCACCTGGTTCCTTCTACCCATCCAGGGAATGGCTCTTTGTATGTGCTAGTGATAATGGTTGGGCGAAGGATCACTGTGGGTAGAACTCCTTTTAATTCCCCCAACATCATTTCTCCCATTGCCTTGGTAAACACGTACGTGTTGGGCCATCCATAAATCCTTGCCCTGGTGGAACAGTTTAAGACTTATTAAGACTAATGTTCAATCAATCAAATATGAGACAGAAATAAACAAGTTAAGGAGGTATTTTTATTACGGAGTATATTTATAATGCAGGTAATTTTTTTAAGCGTTTTAATTTTAAGATTTATAATTAAAATTTAAAACATAAAAACTAACGTGTAAACGCCAATTATTTTATTATGGATTCACTTTAAATTAGTGGGTTTATAGTTTTAGAGGGTTAAGATTATAAATATAAAGTTTAATAATTAAAAATTAATGTATATATTTGTGTAATTTTTTTGACTCCTTTGTTAGTTTTGTCAAGCTAATTTTTTTAAAGAAAATAAAAGAACAAATAAATTTAGAAGAAAACTACCTTCAAAGATAAATTTTTAAAACTTATATAAATATAAAAACGATAAAATATACTATTTGTTTATCTAAATTTGGCTTGTTAGTTCAATTTATTATTTATAGTAAATTAGGTACATGAACTTGAATTTCATTATTTAAGTTACCCCAGATTGATTGCTTTATTATAATACTATACATTCTGGTACATAAGCTTGGTTTAATTGTTCAATTAATACCTGAATTTGAATTTTTAGATTCAAAGAAGTATTTATGTTTTATTGTCCGATCAATTATTGCAATCAGAATAAAAAATATTTATAACTTATAAAATCTCAAAAGTATTCAATATACTTGACTCGATTTTATTTAATAAATTTAAACTAAATAATTTAAAAGTATTTTAAATTTTTTTAAATTGTATTTTATCGTATTTTTTAAAATAATATCAAACTGACTCTTAAACTTAAAAATTAAAAGTTATGTACCAAAATATATACTAGTCGAATAAAATTAATATTTACAGTTTTTACAGATACATGAAATATTTCTGTAATACAATATAAATAAATATATCTATAGAAATTTAAAATTAAATTTTATACCTACTCCCCAATTAATGTTTTGTGGGCATGATGAAACAGGTGACCACTGCTTTTGTTTTTTGCTTTTCATTTCGTCAATTTCGGGCGGCCAGGGGTGTACGTGTTGGGTGTGGATAATTCACAAACTTATTAATGTCGACACATACATTTATGACTTCTGAATTTATGTAACAAACATTATGAAATATACCATTTTCTCACTTATCGATGCGTCACTTTTTTATAAAATTTAAGTATAATTTTATATAGATAAATATAATTTATTTATGCATATTTAATACCGTAAAATATATATTTTATCAAAAAATTAAAATAGGTATAAATAGATATTATTTTTGAATTATTTTAAAAATTACATTTACAATTTTTATTTATTTAATAATATATTATATTCGTACTTATATAATTGAACTAATTATCAAATCTAAATAATTTATAAGGCTTTTGAAACCTTGCTCCATAACTCTTGGAGGTCCTTGACAAGTATTTGAACTTCAGTAGTATTTTTATAAGCTTTCAATGAATTAAGACAGTGGGTTTAAAGTTGGGATCCAGGCTTATGCATTGAATTGACTGTTTTTTTTTTGACTTTTGCTTTAACTTGAGTCCATTTAATTTTATTATAAAAATAATTTAAATTATTAATATTTTTGAGACGGTAGGAAATAGAAAAAGAGAAACCTGTGGATGCCCAAATCCTTCATGGCAATAGTGATATTCTTGTCGGAAGCTCCTTGCAATCTAAGTTCATTAAGCTTCTCGTCCACCACTTTCTTCTCTGTGTTGACATCCAGGCCAGACACACCATTCAGAGATTCTCCGACACCGTACCCGTTCTCGAGTATGAGCCCCGATCTCTCTCCGGACACATATGCTGTTCAGAAAAAGGATAGACGGATTTTGTTCCATATTTTCGATTCGACAAAACATTCATGTTTCATGTCCCTTTACTAAAGATATGTCTACCAGCACCAACCAACCTGTGGATACATGAACCAATACTCGTAGCTTGACACATTGCTTGGCGAAGTCCACAACATATTTAACCCCCATTGTGTTGAGGCCAAGTGCCACATCATATCTACACCAAAAATGTTAATAAGAATGGATTAATGAAGACACACAACACCCGTGTTTGCGGTATCACGGTTACGGAAAATAACAGTGGACCGAACAGCATACCTTTCATCGAAGTTGGTGGTGGCAGCGATGTTAAGGACAACTTCCACATCCTTAAAAACCTGTTGAATGAGATCAGAATCTTCAACACCTAAATTCTGATGGGACACATCTCCAGGGATCACACTGATTTTCTGTGATATAAATGAAGTGAAGCTTTTCCCATGTACTTCTTTCAGGTTCCTGAACAAATCTTTCCCTATGATCTGTAAACACAAAACCAGTTATTACCGCAGCTGTAATAATCAAACACAAGAGTTGATGTTTTGTAATGAAATAACCTCGTTGTGCAAGCGGTGGATGGCGGATTTCTGATCGGCTGCTCTTACAAGAAGATATAGTCTCTTGACATTAGGTTGGACTCTCAGTATTTTCTCCACAAAAACTGCATTTGGAACCCAAGACATAGCATTCATGTGACATTAGCCTGAAATAATGTAATAATCAAGACAAGATCTTACTCACTCTTTGCCAAGAACCCAGTTCCCCCGGTCACAAAAATGGATTTGTTTTCAAGAAATTGGACAACACTTCCTAACTCCATGGCAAGGACGAGAGAAAATGAAGAAGAAAGTACTAGTATTGTATTGATGGTGAGTGAATGAAGGGTAAAGTCATATACAAGGCAGTGCTTTTAAAGCAAATCTAGAATGGACCTTCGTTGAGTCATGATGGGTTAGATTTCGAGAGGTTGGCAATTATGAGGTGGCGTACACGAAAGTAATGGAGACAGGCTCTAATTGCCCTCCCATGACTCTTGCTTTTCTCTCCCCCTATTTATGACGACTAAAACATACCAGATGAGTTTTATTTTCAATTTTTTATCCATAAAGATTAATTTAAGTTATAAGTAATTTTATATCGTTTAAATAAAATTTAGATTTAAAGTGTTAATACGTAGTCTTAAAAATAATGTTTTTTATTGATTTTTTGGATCAAACTTTTTAAACTTTGACTATTGATTGTTTAAAATTTATTATCGATAAAAATATGAAAAAAAATATATTTTAGAAACCTCTAATTGAGTAGATTTCAAATATATATTTTATAAAATTTAATTATTTAAAATATTTAATATAATTATAATTAAAGTTTAAAAAATTTAACTTTCAAAATATCAATAAAAGACATTATTTGTGGGACGAAGCGAATAGAAAATTTTTATTAAAAAACTTGCTCACCAAAAATCAAGTATATAATATTAATCAATCTAAATTAATTGATATATAATTCTAAAAATAAAATTAAAAAAAAATAAATTTGGCCTGTTTTACCATTTTTTTAACTTATTCTACCTATGTTTTATCAATCCAATATGAGAAATCAACAAGTTACCGCGTAAAAGAAAGTATTTCTCTAGGGTTTTAGATAAATGTAATAAAAATAATTGCACAGTGTTCCAAAAGATAAAGACTTAAAAATAAAAAAAATTAAATTAAATATTTATAAAAATTTAAATATGTATAATTATGTATATATATAAATTATCGCACGAACCATCTAACATCAGTGGTTAAAGGAACGGTTGTTGTTTTTAGAGGTCACGTGTTTGATCACAAATAACGTCAGTATAGTGATTGATCGATCAATGTCCAATGGTTGAGAGTATACCCTAGAACCTAAAAAAAGAATGTCATTCTTAAGTGAAAAAGTGTTTGTTTTTTTAATTTTTAAATGCTTAATATTTAATTTTTGTTACTCAAGAAGATAATCTAATGATATTTTTTATTAAAATATTATATATATATATTTATAAAATAAAAAACTCATTTTAATAAATTATACAAAACTCCACAATCTTTAAACAACTAACTATGTTTCTATTAATAATCATATTTCCAAATATTAGTAATCTAATTTTTTATTTTTTAATTTAATTTTTTGTAACAAATATATTTAAAGGTGACAAACAAATCATTCGGTTTTGATTATAATCCATTTATATTTAATTCTATCAGTTTAGGTATGATTTAAATTTATCGTTTTAGTTTGGGTCTACATTGATTTCGGTTCAGATATTGGGTCAAGTTGATTGATTTTTTATTCAGCTAAGTTTCGGTTCGGTTAATATCAATTTGATTATTTTAGGTCGATTGATTTCGAATCATGTCAATATCAGGTTAGCAAGAGATCAGTCTGTTCCTATTGAGCTTTTTTCCCAGTTACGTTTTTACACCTTATATATCACTCTATATAGTATGTATATTTGATTTTTGGTGTGCGATAGCTCTCATCTTATCTTTCTTTCTTTATTTTAATAATTTTTTTATTTCAGGTTGACTTTATAAAATCGATTTGGTTATATTTAGTTCAGTTGAAAATTTTTCTGATAATTTTTCTTAGCTAATCATCATTGCTAATTTTGCGAAGAAAAATATTCAATACATTTTTTTAGTCTAGGGGTTTTCAATTTAATTTAAGCTTTAAGAGTTTCTTTTGTATGATTTATAATTTATGATATATAGTTAAAATTTATAGTTTAAGGTTATGGTTTCAAAGGATTAAGATTATGGAATTAAATTTTAGTTTTTAAAGATGCAAATATTAAAAACAAATATTAAAAACTCTTACATTTAAGATGCAACCTTGACCCGTTTTTATAGCTTACACATTTTGTATTACTCGATATTTTAGATACCCAAATTTGAATACCCCTTATTCGAAGTTCTGGATGTTCGGTTCTTTGGATAATATATTTTCATTTTGTGTCCTCATTCGTGGTTTCCGGATACTTATTAATCGGGTATCCAAAAAATTTGGGTACACATAAATTCGGATTATTGACATCCAATTATTTTTTTTAAAACTCATTTAAAAAAATCAAATAAGAAATACATAAAATTTAAAACTTCATAATATATGATCTAAATACAAAAAATAAAGATTTAAAATTAATTTTAAGTGAAAAATATTCAGATATATAGATATATTACGTAACTAGTTTACATTGTAAACTTTAAAGTACGTTCTTTGGTTAATACATATTTTAAAAATATTACTCTTAATTTTTTTACAATAAATCTCTAATTCTTTTTTAAAAATGTTTGAGGGATTGAAATTTAGAAACTAAGTTGTTTGATTTGAGAATATAATAAATATAAGGGTGTTTTATTTAAATAATATTTATATTTAAAATAAAAAAATTAAAAATCAGAACATCGGTACCCGAAAATAATTGGGTACCCAAAATGTAACGATCCAGATTCGGATCCGAGTATTGGGTTAACCCGTTGGGTCGGGCTTAGGCGTAGGCCGAGGTTGTGAGTCTCATGTTGGGCTGGTTGGGCCTTGTTTGGGCTTAGAGGTTGGTTGTTGGGCTAAAGGTTGAAAAGGGTTTAGGGGTTGTTTGGTAAATGGCTAATTGGATGATGGAAAAAGGAAAAAAGGGGTTAATTTTCCGTATATTTTTAGAGGATGATATCACTCCTTTTCATCTTTTCTCTTCATCCTTTCCTCACCCATTTCTCCCCCAAACATCATAATCAAAGGTTAGTTTTTGCTAGTTAAGCTTGTAGATTCTCGTTCTAGGGTAAAAGGGGTTTTTACTCAGCTTTTGGATATCTATCTTCCAAGGTAAGTTTGGGTTTTGATGGTGGAGGTAAGGTTTAAGTGGGGGTTAAGGTGTCATCCGAGATTGGGGTTTTTTGAGGGTGTTAATCTTAGTTTTGCTAGTGTTTTAGACTCTGGGAAGGTGTCTAATTCACTCATCGTTTTTCCCTTTGTAGAGAAACAAGTGGGAGAGACTTCTTCAAGCTTTAGGAAGGAGAAAGTTTGAGGTAGAGTTTGGAGCTCGGGGTTGATGTTTTGCAATAGGTTGGTACTACAACTCTTCCTAATATCATTCATGTCATGGTAGATTGCATTACATGTAAATTGATGCATGTTATTTGGTTGAATGTGCTTGCTTGAGCTTTAATGATGGAATCCGAGTTAATATGTTAAATGACTGGAAATTCATGTTAAAACATCCTAAATACTCTTAGAAATGAGTAGGAAGACTTTAGTATCGTTTAGATAAGGTTTGAGGATTAAACTCTAGAAATTCTAAGTACAGACCTGCATTTCGTGTAGGGGTATCGATACACGGGCTACCGGTATCGATACCTCTGAGTAACATTTGGCTTGTTGTGCAGGGGTACCGAACCACGGTTCGATACCGAGCCCTCTAGTAACTTTTTGTATCATACTTGTATCGATACAGTCCTTTCCCTTTTATTGACTTTTAAATTGGTCAAACGGTATCGATACCAATATCGATACCCTTGCTTCGATACCCTCTTTGGGTGGGCATCGATGCTCAGTGTTTCGATACCCCATATAAGGGTATCGATATCCCTGTGTATTTTGGCCAAGTTTAAGTAGAGATTTGGGTCTCGATGATTTTAATAAATAATTACTTTAATCTAAAAGCTATGAGATGAATTATCGAACTAAGATTGATGTTATAACTTGAAAGGCTTAAGTATGATAAGGTTTAATATATATATATATATATATTATTGTGATAAGATCCTAGGTGGATCGTTGTGTGGTCTGAGTCCTTGTGTGTTGGAAATCTGGATATCTATAAGTGTTGCAATACGTTGAAGGCCATCCGATGTAACATGCCGGATGATGATTGAAGACTTTTATTCCGAGTGTTGGGCGGCCTCACTCGAAGATGTTTGATGTAACATTCCGAGCATGTGGTTAGTTAGGCGACCTCCACCCCTTTCCAAATGTTGGACGGCCTCGTTCGATGATGTCCAATGTAACATTCCGGGCATAGGATTTGAGGGCGGCCTCAATCCTGAGTGTAGGATCTCAATGCTGTATGGATACGAGCCTCACTCTTGTGTGTGGACTTGTGTGATTGTATATGCTGTGTGCAATAGTATACATTCATTTATGCCATGAGTTAGGCAAGCATGCTAGATCATCATATCATGCACGAGATTTATATGTCATGCTTTACTGCTTTTGATATGCATGATGTTGGTCGAGTTCGGCGTATCCACTGAGCTTGTGTGGCTCAGCGTTCGAAATGTGTTTTCGTGCGTAGGTTAGGTGAAGCCGGATTCTTGGAGCATCATCGAGGTTTGGATTTCAGCATCGATCGCGTTGTCAGAGTACATTTATTAGAAAGTGGGCTAGTACTATGTTAAACCCTATTTGTAATTTGTAACTCTGTTATTTTAATTTAGGTCGAATGTTTTAAATGGTCTATAATTGGAGCTTCGAATTACTTTAAACTATTTTGGGCTTGTTTTAATTTAAATGGATTTTATGGATCGATTTTGGACTCGATATGATTTTATTATTGGACTTTTAAAGAAAATTTTAAAATACGGGTTTTGGGCCTTCGGCCCAATGTGACATCCGGGTCAAGGTGTTACACAAAAATTTTAATTTTGTGTCTCGAACCCGACTAAAAAACATCCGATTATTTATGTTTGAATAATCAGATCAAGTTAATTGAATCAAATATTTTTAAACTATGAAACTATGAAAAAAAACTATATAAATATTGTAAAATTTATTAACCCAAACTATAAATACCTTAAAACTTATATAAAAGGTAATTATTTTATACATCGAAGAGAGAAAGAAAGTTTCAACAAGGGATTTAGTTTTAAGGTTTAGAATTTATAAGTTTAAATATAACAGTTTTGAATTTAGAGGTGTAACTAAATTTTAAGGTTTATGATTAAAATTTGGATTTCAAGGGTTTGAACCTTAATCCCTAACCATATTACCTTGAAACTTAAAATTTATTGAAAACATGAATCATCTAGTCTCATCGGTTGAAGGAACAATTGTTGTTCTTGGAGGTCACGAGTTTGAGCACCAGTATTGTCAGCACAGTAATTGAGCGATCAATGTCCAATAGTTAAAGAGTATATACTTTAGAACATATACCATCATAATCATTGTAGCTAAATCAAAAAAAATATTAAAAAAATATAATGAAACATTATCTTAGATATAGATTCGTCCTAATTAATATAATTATTTTTACAGACGTATCATTTCCCGGAACTAGCGGTCACCCTAATAATTTTGAACTAAAATATGATAATATTACTCTTTTCTCTAAAAAACTCAACAATTTTGAAAGAAATTAGACCGTTAAAAGTAAAAATTTGTATCTTTTCTTGACAATAAAATGAGCCAACAACAACTCTATTTATAGTGTAAAAATATTTTCATCAAAAAGAATGGGTAATAAATCAATCATTAAAATCGATTTAATTAAATTTAAAACATTTTTTAAGTTCTGTCTAAAACCACCGGTAACAACAGCTGAATAGTTTGAACAAAATAAAAGTATCAAGATTCATTTAGAATACACTGTATAAAAATAGGTTAAATCCTTAACATTTGTATTTAAATTCTAATTATAAACCTTAAATTTTAATTCTTACACTTAAACTTTTAATCTTTAATCCAGCGGCAGATCCATTATTATAACAGGGTAGGTCTGTTCTCACCCTAAATTTTTTAATGTTCATATATTTACCATTAATTTTTTAATTTTATGAATTAACCCTTAAACTTTTATAATATTTAAGTTTTATACTCACCCTTAAATTTTAAAATTTTATATATATTTACTCTCAAATAAATTTTCGAACCCATCATTGTTTTAAACCAAACTTTAATATAAAAATTAAATAACTTATAATTTTTTTTTTCGTTTTCACCTCATTATATAATATAAATACACACCAGTAGAGGTATGAGCCCTCTAGCCCAAGTGGTTAAGGAACAATTGTTGTTTCTAGAGGTCACGGGTTCGCACCAGCGATACCAACAGAGTGATTGAACGATCAATGTCAAACGGTAAATATCAAATAGTGAAAGTTATATTTTAGAACAAATACTATTATAATTTTATTAAAAAAACACCAGTAAAGAATTTTACTTTATTGAGGAATGAGATAAGTGATAAATGAAAATTAATGTTGCAACCTACTCACCCATTAATGTTGGGGGTTGGCACGATGAAACAGGCGACCACTGTTTTTAGTTTTTGCTTTTAATTTTAACAAGATCGGCCGGCCGGGATTGTCTATGTTTGGTGCGTATAATTGAACAACGTATTAATGTCGACTCATACATTTATGACTTCTGAATTTATGTAACCAATTTTTAATGATACATTATAAAAAATAAGTACAATTTTATATAGAAATATAATATATTTATAAATATTTAATATTATATTCTTTAATATATTTAAAATTTTAAAACCAACAAAGTGATCTACTAAAAATATGATTTTCATTGTAAGAAATATAAATTTTAATTATTTTGTCTATGAAATATATATTTATTAAAAATTAAAAAATATATAAATAAATATTATTTTATAATTTTCCAAAATTATTTTAAAATTTCATTTATAATTTTCATTTATTTAATAATGTATTATAATTGTATGTAAATAATTGAACTAATTATCAAATCTAAATAATTTATATTGTTTTTAAAACATTGCTCCATAATTCTTGGAGGTCCTTGGAAAGTATTTGAACTTAAGTATTATTTTTATAAGCTTTACTGAATTAAGACAATAGGTTTAGAGGAGTAGAAATTTTTTGTCACTTAACTGTATGTCTTTTTATGTATTTTGTTTAAAAATTAAAAAAATAAATTTTAAATTGTAATTCTAATTTTTTATATCTTAAACCCTAAATTATACACTTTATCCTTAATTTCTTAAATTATAACCATAACCTCTAAGGCTCTAACTTTAAATCTTAAACCTTAAACCACTAATTTAAAGTAAAGACACCAATAGAGACACGATTAAACGATAGATAATTTACACTCGACTTAAAGATGGATCTTTCATGTCTGGTAATGATGGATTCAAAATATTTTTAAGAGTAAACACAAATTAAAATATTTTTAGGACGAAGATAAATCATAAAAAATTTAAAATTTCAAGATAAACATAAATTATAAAATTTAAAATTTAATTTATATAATTAAATTAATAAATTTTAAAACTAAAATAAACATAGACTATATATATATAACTCCATCCCTGATGCATGCTTATGCGTGCGAGTCGTATCCATTCCTCTTTATTCAGTGACACACCCCTTTACTCGGCATCCCCCATCCATTTCAACGTAGACGGTTTAGGAATGTGTGACAAATTTACTTTTGCTTCAACTTGAGTCCATTTAATTTTATTATAAAAATAATTATAAATTGAATAAAACTACGATTTAATGATATATTCTATACAAATTTGTAGACCGTATTAATTGTTAACATCGTGATTTGAAAGCTGAATCAATTAATATTTATTATGTGATAATTTTATGATTAATTTTAATATAAATTTATTTAAATATTTTAAAACAACTTCTTTTTAGTGTTTTTCATGTCAAAAATATTATCAAAGTATTTTGACTTTTTCTTACAACTTAAACATCTTTAAAAAGTTAAAAATCTATTTAAAATCAATTTTTAAATTATAGATTTCCTCAAGAAAGTGTTATAATCTCTCAATATATTTTTTTTTTAAGAATCATCTATATTATTGAAATACTTTTAAAGATCTTTTTAAAATTAAATCTGTATCGAAAAATATAATTTTAATAAACGATTTTTTACGATAGAATTTAAAATCCAAAAATACGACTGCATTACACCAATTTTGTTACAGATCTAAAAGTTTATCCCCACGGCACTAATCATCCATGAATCTTCCTCGTTCATTAGAGTTCATCTTCTTTGTACATTGATACACAAACGAGCTACCTTTGACAAAAAGTAAACTGCTTATAACCAATTCGTTACATCAACCAACTATAGTAACTAACTAGTCTCGGTTTCACCAATTGAATTGAAAATTTTCAAGTTTATTAGAATAGCTAATTCTGTTTCCAAAATGAAATATGTTTTAGAAATTCAAATCAAATAAACCAATTCAACTTTCAAGGATATTTTTAATGAATCTAACCTAAATACCAAATTAAATACCCAAAATTCTTATTTTATATTTTTTTTAATGTTTTGAACATGTTTTAATAGTCCGTTTTATAAATTTTGACCTCTAAAACCTCTAAATCTCATCTTGAACCTAATAAGTATGGATCTATATCAACTTAAATTATATAAGAGTATTTATTATTAAATAAAGAATATTTTTGTTGTTGTTTAAAGGTACTCTTGGTTCTCCCGATACCCGGTTCGTCTTGACCTGTACAATCATGCGAACCCATTGTAACACATATGGTTCTGTAAATTAGTAAATTATTCTGATAAGAATGCAAAGCTGATAATAATTTTATTTTCTTTCAATCTACTGCAACTGAGCTTGCTCCTGGTCCTGGTTCCAGCACTGCAATGGAAGGATCGACACATTCAAGATCATTTTAGATTCTAGTGTTTTTATTCATCTTTTGTTATTTCAAGGTGACATGTGTCTATATTTTGAGATCTATTAAATTTTATGTTTTAAGTACTTTACTGTTAATTCCAATATAACTTCTTTTGTAATTACTATATGATCTATCGTTATGTGCATTGTAACACTTCAAACTCGGATGTCACCATTGGACCCTAAACTCAAAGAATTACAATAAAATTTTATTTTCAAAGCCCGAAACACAATCCATTTAATAAAAACATAATCATTTGAGACAAGTATAAAGTCCAAGCATTTCAAAAGTATAACGAAGCTCAAATAATACAATCTTTAAGAATATTTAACTTAAACTTGATTATAAAATGAGAGTTATAATTTACACATTTAGGATTTTATGAAGTACATAGTTCAATCTATCTAGTAATTATACTCTAACACTAAGTTGATGTTGAAAATCTAACCCTTGATGATGTTCATTCAAGCCACGCCTCAACCCGAAGAACCTACAAAAAGAAATAATGATTCCGAACATTAAGCTAAAAAAACTCAATAGATACACTTTCACTCGACCATATATCGTGCATATCATCAATAAAGAAATACAACATGTATGATATCATGGCAAGATAACAATGCGCTACTACAACAGGCTAAACACATAGAATCATGAATGAAAAACTCTTACACAATATATACATAGATAAAATATACATAAGGTAATGAGTCATGCGTCCACACAACATTGAGATTCTAAACTAAGAGTGAAGCTCACATCTATACAACATTGAGATTTACACTCATGGGATTAAGGCTCGGGTCTACACAACATCGGGATCCTCAATCCATGTTTGAGATACCGTATCAAGCATCTTCAAATGAGGCTCACGTCCACACAATATTAAGATCCTTCAATCAACATTGAGATCCTTCAATCAAAATAAGTTAAATTAAATACTTAAAATAAAAAATATAAGATCGATTTTGGGCCAGTGATAAACATATATGAAGATAAAAATGACGTTATACTTCACTTTTTTATTAGAAAAAAGTTATAACTAAAAACTTCGTTAAAAACTTCTAAAATCTAAATAGAGAAAAAATAATCGTAGTGTTAAATATAGGGCTGATAATTATTTATGGATAAATTTAATCCGTTCGATCTAATTAAATGGATGAAAAATTGATAAAACATGAATTTGATCCATTTGAAATGGGTGGTGGATGGAGTGGATGATGAATTTGAGTGAAAAATTTCTACCATCTGATCCGCCACCTGCCCACCCATCCATCCATCCTTTATTAATTAACCTTAAATACTGATGCGTGCTCGCTTATATAATTTTTTAAGACTTCTGTTTATTATTAGGAAGTAAACTTTGTTCACGTAATTCTGCTTTATTTTAGAGTATTAAAAATTTAAAACTTTAATAATAATTGATCTAATTTATTAAATATTTTTTAGTAATTTGTTACATACAATTTTAATTTTAGTTTTTTAATAATAAAACTCATTTATGACCTAATCTACTCAAATCATCCGTAATTAATAGGTTGAACGGATTTAAATTAATGATCAAACGGATAATGGGTAGGTTGAATGACAGTCTTAGATACGGATAATGGGTAGATAAAACTCTAATTCATCCAAATTTGATCCATTACCAACTCTAGTAAAACATATGCAATAATCGAGAATTGGAGAAACTAAACATTATTCTAATCAACATCAAGAAAAGGTACTATCTTAAGCTGTGAATTCCCATAAGTGACCCTAACAATATTTTGACCTTTATTAAATATCAAATTGTTTTATTAAAATAAAATTAAGATCAAATTAAAAAATATATTAATAATAGAGATCAAATATAACATTATACCTTTTATTAATTTTTACATCACTCATTCATTACATTTTAACGATAAAAAAATATATTAAAATCATTTTAATAACTGTTAACACTGAAAGATGAGACTGAATTTCATTCAAGAAGCGAGTAATTTTACAAAAGCATTAGCTTTGTATTTATAGCTAATCCTAGGAAGCATTAACTACTGCTTAATAGAACCAACTGAAACCTAAGCAGTTGTAACAGATTAAACTAACGAGTTGAGCTTCCTCAGCTTCAATAGATTTAACATTCATCCGGCTTTCTTAACGCAGGAAAACATCAAAGCTTTCGACCACCATGAGTTTTTTTTTTTCTGAAATCATCAAAATTATTAGCAGCAAGAGGCTTTGTGAGTGTGTCTGCAACCTGACTCTCGGCTGGCACATGATTGATCTGTAGTTCTTTTGCATTGACCTTCTCGCGAACAAAATGCAAATCATGTTCAATGTGCTTTGTTTTAGCATGAAGAATAGGATTAGCAGCCATGGCCACTGTATTGGTATTATCACACTAGATGGTTGGTGTGTCTTTGATTTCAACTCCCATTTCCATCAAGACAGCTTTAACCCAAGTTACTTCAGCTGTAGTGTCAGCCATACTTCGATATTCGGCTTCGATCGTAAAGCGTGACACAGTTCGTTGCTTCTTCGAGCTCCAGGTAAGTAGATGATTGTCGTTAAAGACACAGTAACCAGACATCGATCTTCTATCATCAATGTCCCCTCCCCAATCTGAATCAGAAAATGCATTAATGTGTACTGAATCTGGAACTTGATTGGCAAACCATAATCCATAGTCAAGTGTACCTCTCAAATAACGAAGTATCCTCTTGATAGCAAACCAGTGATTATGTTTAGGATCTTGAAGGAATTGAGCAGTTTTATTCACTGTAAATGATATATCCGAACGAGTGTGTGTTATGTACTGAAGAGCTCCCACTACACTTCTGTAGAGCTGTACATTTCGACAGGTTCAGCACCAAACTTGCTTAGCTTGCAATTTGTGGCCACATGTGTGGTAGTTGCATTAGAATCTTGGAGCTGGATTTTCTAGAGAAGTTCAGTGACGAACTTCTTTTGAGAAAGCAACAAATCCTGCATCAGACCTCTTAACTTCAATACCCAAGAAGAACATTAGCTCACCAAAATCCTTAAGAGAGAACTTGTGATGCAGTTCCCGAATGATATTAGAGATTAAAGATGCCAAGTTCCCAGTAATGAGAATATTGTCAACATAAATCACGAGATACACGACATGTGTGTCACCTAGTGAGATGAATAAGGAGGAATCAACTTTAGATTAAATGAACCTTAGATGACAAAGAAACTCTTTGAGCTTAAGGAACCAATTCTTTAGAGCTTGTCTGAGGCCGTACAAGGCTTTCTTAAGTTTGCAGACGACATTAGGTCCTCCTTGTTCAAAGCCTGGAACCTGTTGCATGTACACATCTTCACCAAGTTCACCCTTTAAAAATGCATTATTGATGTCTACCTGTCTTACTTGCCATTTATGAGTGACTGCTAACGAAAGCAAAATGTTTATGTTGCGAACCGAACACTAGACTGTATGTATCAAGAAAATCACATCCAGGCACTTGTGCATACTCCTTGGCAACCAACCTGGCCTTGAGCCTTTCTACCGAGCCATCAGCATTACTTTTGATTCAAAACAGCCATTTGCACTCCACTGCTTTCCTTTCAAGTGATAAATCAACTAGCTCACATGTACCGTTGCTTATGAGAACCTCGTATTCTGCTAGAACAGCCAACCTCCAGTCATTATCTTCGAGAGAATATAGAATGGTTTCAGGTAGTTTTTTCAACTGTAGATTGTAGATTTTTGGCTTCATAATTCCATCATTGCGTCGAGTAATCATAGGGTGCACATTAACACTAGGTCTTGTGTTCCTTGTTCGAACTGGTGGAACTGGTGAAAGTACAGGAGATTCATTAGAGTCTGTGGAAGTGTGAGATGACACATCTGTATCTATATGAACATTCTCATGTCCTTGCTCAGCATTCTGTCCTTCAGTAGCACTATGATCAGTCGAGACATGTGGTGTGTCAGGTGCCTGCTGACACTCTTCTGGTACAGGTTCTTGCATAGCCTCGTGAACAGATTATGAAGATGTTTGGTCCCTGATATCATCATGAAGATCTCCAGTAGGACCGAGTTCTCTAGTGTCAACAGATACTGTAGGAATGGTATCATGCTGAGTCACAGGGTCTTGAGTGAAGACTCTTTGAGGTGGTGTGTTGGTTTGTTGTTGAACAGGTACAGAAGTTGATCGAAAAGGTGTGTCCTCTTGTGCAGTTGCTTGTACCTGTGCAAAAGGAAAAACACTCTCATTAAATCTGACATTTCTGGATACAAAAATTCTACCCTCCTTGTCCATACAAAGATAGCCTTGATGTGTGGTTGAGTAACTCAGAATGTACAAGCTTTGGATCGAAACTGAAGCTTGTGATTGTTAAATGATCTTGTGTGAGGAAAACATTGACACCCAAAGACCTTTAAATGGTCATAAACTGGAGCTGTGCCGAGAAGCTTCTGTAATGGTGACAAATTGTCCAGAGTTCGTAAGGGGAGTCGATTGATGAGATAAGTGGAACACAAAACTGCATATGACCAGAACTTCAAAGGAATGGAAGCTTGAGCTAAAAATGTCAAGGCTGTCTCGACAATATGTCTGTGTTTTCTTTTGACAACACCATTTTACTGAGATATGTGAGGACAAGTTTTCCTAAGTTTGATTCCAAGTTTCGCTGCTGTGTTGGTCAAAAAGCTGAATTCACCCTCATTGTCAGTTTGCACAGCCAAGATTGAGCAGTCAAACTGTGTTTTTACCATAGCTTCAAAGGTTTGAAACACAGAACTAATGTTACTTTTTTGTTTAAGAAGATACAACCAAGTGCTTTGAGAAAACATATCAACAAAAATCACAAAATACCGAAATCCATTAGAAAGAATCGGAGCAAGCCCTCATACATCAATTTCTACAAATTCAAAGGGTTTTGATACAAAGTTTGAGATACTGTAAAGGACAAGACATGACTTTTGCCTAGTTGACATGCTTCACAAACTACTGTTTTATCTAAGGGAGCTAAGTCCTTTATTTATTTAACTATGGCAGCAACTGGATGCCTAAGTCTTTTATGCCAGAGCCAATATTCTTCATTATGCTTGGCTGAAATATGATGCACTGCAACAGGCCTTGTAGTAGGACACGCGAAGCTCTATAAGCCTTCATCGAGTTCACCTTGCAATAGGACCTCCTTAATGGTTGAATCATTTATGTAGCAACAATTAGAATGAAACTCAAAGAAAACAACATTATCATGTGTGAGTTTAGCTACTGATAAGAGATTCTTGTTAATCTGAGGAACACATAACACTTGTTCTAATTGTAATTACTATTATCAGAGGCATGTAAAACTGAACTGTCAACTTGACTTATGTGTAAAGTCGACCTATCACCCAGAAAAACTTTATTCTTACCAGTGTAAGGAGCCTGATTGTTTAACATCCGAGTATTCTTGGTTACATAGTGAGTTGTACCAGAGTCAGAAAATCATTCAGAGTAGAAAAATAGTCCTTCCATAGATAAGGAGTTGACCTGAACCTCTTCGGGTTCCTCTTCTTGTATGACTGCTTAAGAAACTTGTTGCGCCATTAAACTGAATGAACAAGAGGGCTCAGTATTGATATGAGAGCAGCAAGAACAAGCATTTACCTGAGCCGATGGAGTTGAAGGGAGATGTCTGGTTTACTGAGCCACACCCTTGAAGTTTTGGTCGAACATATGCCAACAACGATCGACAAGGTGCCTTAACTTCCCACACAATTGACACTGAGTTCTTGGACGATCCTTGAATTTTCCAGAATTGTTATGCACATAGCTGTGTAGCTTTGATTGAGAAGAATACTCAACAACAGATCCAGGAACAGTGACATGGTTGTAGTTAATACCCACATGAAATCTCGTAGAGTCTTCCATTCTTGTTTCAGCATCAACAAGAATGAAAACAATATTGTCAACAGTATATGAAGCCTTGCTGACTGTAACTGCAGCAATGGAGGGTTCATATTCAATGGGTAGGCCATTGAGTATCGTGGCGATGTGTTCAACGTCAGAGATAGGGCTACCACAAGAGGCTAAAAGATCACATATTTGTTTAATTGCCATAGTATATTGTAATTGTTTGAGTCCCTTTCTTGAGAGACCGTAACCTGCAATGCAAATTCATGATTTTCGTAGTTGATAGACTAGAATACTTGGTTGTGATGGCCTTCCATACATCAAACGTAGTGTTAGCTCCCACTAGGTGGGGTAGAATATGAGGACTAACAGTAGAAAGTAACCAGGAAACAAGAGAGCTATCATGTTTGAGAAATTGAGAGTACAATGGGTTCAAGATTTCTTGACCTGTATTATTGCGAATTGTTCTTTGTGGTGCTGAGATGAAACCATCAAGGTATCCTGCAAGTCCCAGGCCTCTGATGGTCAAAATCACCTGTTGCTTCCACAGCAAATAGTTGGTCTCATTGAGGCATACGTTGACCTTTTTGTTGGAGAAGGTTGATGGCTCAAGAACCAGTTCATCGTCAACAGCAGGGATAGAAGCATCTGAAGTCGTCATGGATGATTGCAGACAAACCAAAAACTGATGGAGGATCTCTTACGCGGCGACTGATACCATGTTAACACTGAAAGATGAGACTGAATTTCATTCAAGAAGGGAGTAATTTTACAAAAGCATTAGTTGTGTATTTATAGCTAATCCTAGGAAGCATTAACTACTGTTTAACAAAACCAACTGAAATCTAAACAGTTGCAACAGACTAAACTAATGAGTTGAGCTTCCTCAGCTTCAATAGATTTAACAATAACTACGTAATATATTTGTAATTTATTAAAAATTAAATATATAATAATTAAATTTACATTAACTCTATAATTGAATAATAATTTATTTAATTTACTTTAATAAAATCATTTTATTATATATAACAAATTATAAAATATTTATTCTTTTAAATTAAAATTCTTTTTCAATAAACAAAAAAATCTTTAAACTTTTGAGGTGTCTTTCTCCTCACTCGTAGATAAACTCGACGATATTAGGTTTCTTTAAACCTACTTTTTTAGCTGAACCAATCTAAAATAATAAAAATAATTTTATGTATTATCTACTCGATCATATCATCATCAACTACATCGAACCATGTCCGAAGCCAACTCCTTTTAAAAATATATTAGCTATATTTAATAATTTAATATTAAAAATATAATATATTAAAATATTGATTCAGTCAATTTATAGCCTATCTTAGATGGTATCCCTCAAGCATGAGATTGCTCGTCACCTAACACTACAGATGTCATTTATTGTAATTCAAGTAATTGCAGTAATATTTATATGAATTTAAATTAAAATAAAAATATAATATTTTTCTTTAATAAAAAATAATTGGGGTAATAAATATTTCATGTCAATGTAGGCTATATTGGATTCAAACAAGAGTAGTTATTTCTCCTAGAGCAAAACTAGAGGAATTGTTATTTATATTACAACATAATTTTTTAAGAAAAGATAACGGTGGCTTTAAGAGGCAATTCAAGCCTTCACAACCATTCGCTCCTACCCAATAAATAATGTATTTTAAATTTCAAAATACCTATTAAAACGAATTCGATAATTAATTTTTCGTGTTCTATTAATAAAGACAACTGTAGTAAATGTATTTTTTTAAGGGTGATAAAGAATAGAGTTCGAGTTTGGTCAAACTCAACTCGAAAACAATTATATTGGTTTCGGCTCATGCTCAAGGTTCAGTAAGTTCAAAATTTTAAGTTCGAGTTCGGCTTGAAAATAATATCACGAGACTCGACTCGATTCAGCTCGAAATAAACAATTTTACTATAATTTTTAATAAAAGGTGGGATCTCATAAAAAAAACATTTCATAACCAACATTGAAATAAAATTTAATATAAAAAAAAGAGTGAGTAAATTAATCCAAATAACCAAAAAATATTCTTAAGATGCACACATAATATCTAATTTATTTTAGTTATTTTCTTGAATTTGCACTAATTTATTTTTTATTTTTTTTATTAAAGAAATTAGTTTTATTATATATAATTACTTTAAATCTGTTCACGAGTTTGTCGAATCGAGTTTAAATCAATTTAATTGAGTTTGTTAGACCTTAAATCGAATCTAAACTTAAATTAAATCTACTTAAATTAAACTTCATCAAACTAAACACGAATAACCTATGAGTGAATAGATTCGTTATCGATAATATTTTTTATTACGAGTGTGAATATTTGTAAATTTTCCCCACTCGTTTCACTCCAACAAATACCCTGTTGTCTTGATTTATGGTCATGCAACGGGAAATATCTGCCAAATTAACTGCTCCTTGTTTAGAACCACATCTTCAACTCCTCTGTCAGAGGTCAAGGGAATCATAAATGCCCCAAAAATAATAGCCGTAGAAATATCATAAATCGATTCAAAGATTTACTTTTAAAAGAAAATTAATAATACATATACGAACAACAAGGATCAAAATTAATAAATACACAACACAACCAGACACAATATTTAAAATTTTGAGAATTTAAATTTTAAAGTAAAAATTCAAACAGTATTTATACATGACGAATTTCGAATATAATATTTCAAATTCCGAAAAGTTCAATATTATTATTGAAGCATAATTCATCTTTTATATAAGTTTGAATTTTTATATTTATCTTAAAATATTTTTATAATTTTATTAAAATTAATTTAACCTTATTTCAAAAAATAATTTTAAAACTATTATCTGAAAGTAGTTTTAAAAAGTTAATTATAAAATTTTAGATTTTAGTATTATCGTCAATTTTTTTAAAAACACAAAACATTTATTTAAGATATTATATTAATAAGTAAAAATAAATAAACTTAAATATTATTTAAATTCGTTCTCATCAAATTTATTAATATTATTATCATTTTAAATATTAATTTGATACATAATAATCATATATTTAATATTTTTTATAATTGAATTTTTAATTAATCTTTTTATTTAAAATATTATTTTTAATAATATTTAAAAAATTATATATATAATAATTAATATATTTACTATTAAAATAATAATTTAATATAACAATAATAGTTATTACATTTAATATTATTTTATTATATTAGTGTTGTTTTTAATATTAATATATTAGTTATAATATTAAGAATAAGAAACAATTTTACGTCTAAAAATAAATTTTCATCATAAAATTAAATACTATGATTTTAAGATCGCGTTAAAAAATCTCTTAAAGAGAGTAATTTTTACCTAAAAATAAAATATTTAACATTATTTATAATCTTGAAATAGGGGTGAGTAAAATTAGACTGGACTCGAAAAATTGTTTTTTTTTTTTATTTTGAGTTATTTGAGTCAAATCAAATAACTAGAAAAATTTCGATTTCAAGTCAAGTTAAAATTTCAAAAGTTCGAGTTACTCGAAAAATCGAATAACTCAAAAATTTATAAGATTTAATTACACATTTGATCCTATAATTTTATTTTCAATTTTATTTTAGTCACAACTTTTCTTTTTTATTATTTTTACATTTTAATTTTATTTTCTTTATAATATGATCACTTTCCATATTTTTATTTTATTTAATAATTTTTTATTTTTATATTATTTAAATTATGTTAATTATTTTATATTTTTTAATTTATATAATAATATTATTGTATTTAATTTATCATTATTTTTATCTCATTTTAACCTCTTCTATATAACAAAAAATTTCTAACGAGGTTAATAATTTAATAAAATAGCATATTTATACCTAAGGTTTTTGATGATGATGATGATGATGATAATAATATTAATAATAATAATAATTTAAAATTTTATTTTTATATGTAAAAAATAATATAAAAAATATGTATATAGATATATATATAATTTTTTAAATTAGAGTTAAAATGTATTATAGTATTATAAATAGTATAATTAAATTTATACATAAACTCGAAAAATTGAATCGACTCAAACTCGCTAAAACAGACTCGAATCAAATTTTTTTAAAAAAATTTAAAGTATAAAATACATTAACTTAACTCAAATAACTTAAATTTTTTGATTCGACTCACTCGAACGTTTACTCTTAATTAAAATCATTTTTATGAAAAATCTAAAAGCAATGTTAAAAGAGGTCTTAATAAAATTTTATTTATAGGCATGATTTCTCAACTTATAATAAATAATTTTTAATTATTTCAAATGGGTAAAAAGATTTTTTTAGCAAAATCTAGTCATTATAATCTGGTGGATAAACTGTCTCGTCGGGATAATACTGCCCATATATCGAGGTTGAGACAAAGAAGATAAGAGTGGTTGAAACCGACGGTTCCCTACATGAAGATAAATACGAATAAATTTAGGTGTATTTTTTGAGTTTGTAATAAATAATGAATTTTATTTATCTATAAAAATATATTTAGTTTAATTTTTAAATTTATGAATTGATTTATTTTATGTATCTAATTAATGATAATAATTAGGATGAGTTATAACGAACATCAAACATTACTGAATACTACTAATGATGAACACTGTTAAATATTATTAAATTAATTAATAAAAATTAAAAATCTTAAAAACTTAAATTATAATTATATATTGAGTTTATTACTCTTTTATAAATTACATGTTAAGTTTTTAAAAATTTTAATTTTTATTAATTAATTTATTAATAATATTTAATGTTAGTAATGTTTAATGAAATTTAACGTTCGTTATAAAATTTTTATTATAAAATTTTTCTAATAATTAATGTACTAATATAATTATTAACAGTATTGACAGAGTAATTCACATGTAAATGATAATATAATAGAAGGATAATATTTGAGTTTTTAGGGCTTAAATGACAAGTTTTTTTTTTTAAATTTAAGGTGTAAATTTATTTTTATATAATATTTTAGAAAATAGGAAATTAAAATATTAAAACATTTAAAAGATCATTAGTCTTTATCCTATGCTTCTTTCAATGAAGTGACACTTCAGATATGTTGTCGACTGCTTTAAGGTCTTGTTTCATTGAATCCATATCATGTTCCTCATGGTGTTTGACTTTGGCTATTCTGCAAGAGCACCGATGCTTATAACAATTTTGATCTATGAATATAGTATTTGGTTTTAATTTATAAATTTGAGAGATTAAATTACAAAATAGAGGAGCTTTTCTTAAAAAGAAAAATATAAATAATAGATATTTTATAATAATTTAAAAATATTTAATTCGCCTCGATTAAAATGAATTTAAAAATGAGGATTAAAGAAACGAGAACCTCATACAAATCTGAGGGGTTATATTAAAAAAATTTATTTTTAAAAATATAAATTTAAGCTAAATAGGTATTCGATAGGGGTTATGAGCATTTTGTTCAAATTTGATCAAATAAATTTTGAAAGATTGAAGAAATGAGAAACTTATACAAAACTAAAGAACTAAGTTAAAAAAGAAAAAAATATTTTAAAAAATATGAATCGAAGGTAAATAGAAGTTTTTTTTTTTAGAACATATTTTTTAATTGTAAAAGAAATTATGAAATTGTAAAAAATGTTTTTTAATTTTTTGAATTACACGGATTCGAACTCAAAATTTTTATAAGTTGTTCAAATTTACTTTACTAAATTTAAACAAATAATTCGAATTAAAAAAATAAATTTTCGAAATAAATTTTACTCATCTCTTAAAAAATAATTTCTATAAAAAATAAGTTAAATAGTTGTGAGAAAATACTTGAAAAGATAGAGAATGCAAATTATGAGATTTAAACTCCAACCTCTTGAATTGAATCCAGATGTCTAACCACTAAGCCAAATTAAAAATAAATGATACATTTAAAAAAAACATATTTATGCTAATTCGTGGCTAAAATTGTTTATATTTATTTCAGGAAAACATATTAATCATATCATCAACTATAAATATTATTATAATATAAATTATTGCCTAAATTGTAAAATATTATTTTAAGTTTTTTTTTTTTCTAAACATCGTTGTTTTTTGAAAATTGTCATTAAGTCTGAAAAATTTTAAGTATAAAATTTCTTTTAAGGGTGAAAGAATTGTAGCGCCCCAAAAATTATTCTTAATTTTAAAATCATGAATTAAAAACCTTAGTTTTCAAGTTCTTAATTTTTAAAACCTTAACTTTTTTAAGGTTTTTAAATTAATTTTAAAAATTCATGAATAAATTTAAGGATAAGATTGTAAAGTTTTAAAAGTTTAAAATATAAATTAAAAGTTAATAGTTAAAGTGGTGTTTTGAAAATTTTAAAGATATTGATGGATAAATACGTAATTTACCTATTTTTAGTGTTTCTATTTTCAATGTGATTTAATATTTTATTTATTATTTACATAAAATTATTTATTATTTATTATTATATTATATGTTTTGAAATTTAAGAAGTCTTGGATAAATAATTTATTTTTAAATTGAATTTTATTTTCTTCAGAAATTAGTTATTCTTTTATTCAAAATATTACTTTATTTAATTCTCGTTTTATTAAATTTTTTTTATATAAGGTGATTTTATAGAATTCTAATTCAAATTGAAATTAATTATTTTTCTCTATATATACATATTATGGTCTAAGAGAAAAAACTAAATTATTTTTTTCTTCATGATTCTCTAAAGCCTTTGTTTTCATTCTTTATTTGTGTTCAAGTTCAAAACCACGTTATTAAGTAGATTGATTCGCTTTGGCTAATGTGTGTTCTCTTACTAGTGCTATATGTATTTTTTCGAAAAATATTTTTTCTGTGACATGTTTAATATTTTTTGCTTTAAAAAGTATTCAGGTTTTGCTGCATGTTTAATTTTTGTATTGTGACTCTAATTATGAACTTGTGCTATCATGCATACAAGTCATTGTGATTTGAGAAATATATGAGAATTTTAAAATTTTAGAACTCACACTTTTACGAGTAATTATAATTTTTATATAATATGATTTGTGTTTTCATATAAATTGAGATTTTAGATAAATTATGATTTTGGATTGGATTGTGATTGTTTTCAATTTAAAAATCATAAGACCACTCAGATTGGTGACATTGTAGATGAGGGTTCTAGGAAACTCTTCCACTCAAACTGTTGACGATGTAGTTCGGATTTGTGTTGTGTGTATGACATCATTTGTACATTATGATTTGCATTGTTCTTAAAACTTTACTCTTGAAAAAATTATTTATGTGAAGCATATTTTATTTTTTAAAATATTACACTTGAAAAATAATTTTGTAAACTATGTTTTGTTGTTTTTATTTTCACCTTAGAGATACACTAAGCTCTTTAGCATACTTCCCTTAGTTTTCTTTTACAGATCTTTGGACTTTAGGTGACATGGTACTTGAAGAATCTCAAATTTTATTTGACTATTTTATTATTTAATACAAAACTATTTTCATTTATTCAAATTATTATTATTATTTTGAAAACTTTGATGTATTTAAAATATTTATGTTTTTTTAGATTATTTAAATACTTTTAATATGATTTTAATTCAAAGATTTTTATATAAATTTTTAAATTTTTATTATAATATTTAAATATTTTATAATATTATTAAATTATTATTTTTTATTTTAAATTAAAATATAATTTTTAAAATTATTTTTTAAAATAAAATTTTTAAACGTGATTTTTAGATTTAATTTTTTTTATCGGATTTAGGGGTTACATGAAGCTTTTCGGATCATGCTTCCCTTGACTATTGAGGTTATGGCAAGCATTTGTGGGGCTCTGTTGAAGCATCATAGAGACACCCCAATGGCCCGCAAGAGAATAATTCCAAATATCACAGGAGAAAAAGAGGCGACTTACACAGACACAAGACAAATCAGATACCGATGGAAAACCCCTTTTAGCTACCTCCGTTGTAACCGGGACCCTATCATGCATTGTCAGCCAAACAAAAGCCACCACCTGAGGCGGAGCCATACCGGTACAAACGTTGGGTTTCCAATCGAACCACATAGGGCCTAGGGGGGGTAGGTTCCACGAGACTTCACAGAGTTCATTATTATTAAATTGACAGGGCTTGCATTTCCTGTTATTTTTTATTTTTGTTGTATTCATTTTTTTAATTATAACTGCTTTACGTATTAATTTTTATTATTGAAGGAATAAAATGAATTGGTGAAACTAACAATAAATTAAATAATAATATCAAAAAAGTAATTATCAAAATTGAGCGGGCTCAGAAATTATTTATTAAACTAGAGATATTATTATAATATCATAAGAAGTCGACAACGTTGTAGGTCGACATTAAATATAAAAATGTACTTTCTTGGAAGTCATATCAACATTATGGAGAATTTATATTAATATTGCTTTTGAATTTTTTATTCTAAATATGTTGTTTGATAATATTATTTAAAAAATATTATTATTTATTATTTTAAATTAAAAATTAAATACTTTTAATGTTTTTGAATAATAAATAAATAAAATATTAATTATCGTTTAAAGACGGATTATTTATAATACGTCTTCAAACCCTACACAACCTATACATATATATTTAAACTGTGTATTGTTTGAAGCAACCCGTCTTTAAACAAATTCATTTACGGTTTAAAGACTGATTAAAAATATTTAATTTTTAATTTAAAATAATAATTTATAAAATATTAAAAAATAAAAACATACAAATAATATTATTAGAATTAAAAATTCTTACAACAATATTGCTGTAAATTTACCCACTTCTATTGATTTGATAATTTAATTCTTAGATGAACAAATAATCTATAAAACACGTCACTTGGATAAAAACAATTTTCAAACAGTTTTATTTAAGCAATTTATAAATAAAAAATATGTTAATAATTCATAGTAGGTGCAATAGAACTAGGTGAGCATAGGGATGACAATGACAGGGTTAAGGTTGATTTTTTAGTTGTCGGAATCTATTCTAATTTATAAATTTGAATTTACTTTTATTCATATTTACATATTAATTTATATATTTTGTCTCCACCTGATATATTAAATCATAAATCTTACCTAAACCCAATACAAAATGTTTAAATAAATTTAAGTTCTGTTAACAACAAATGTTAAATCAAGCAAGTCATCATTACAACTACAAAATATGGATTTTAAGTGGCCCTATATAAAAAATAAATTAAATTTCCACATAAAATAATTTATATTTAAAAAAAATTTAATCATTCACTATTGAAATAAAATATTTAAAACTTAAACAACATCTAACATAAAATTACGATAAACATTAATCTAATAAATTTAAAATCTAAAAATATATCTATATAATAATATTTTCATAAATATAAACTCAATACACACGTTTCCTTATTGTCGTTGTTATCTATACATCTATAATTTTAATTCAATCCTATTAAATTAGGTATGTATTATCTATAAATTTTTATGAATATCTTTAAAAATAATTTTAATTTATTTATGCTATGATATTGAATTATTAAAAAATATTTATATACGGTTGCATGGTGGGACTTATAATTAGACGATTATTTTTTGAACTTAGACTTTTGATGATGTATTCATAATGTGAATATAAGTTGAACCTTTATATTTTTAGAATACCGGGTCTTAACTTTGATTAATTTTTAATCTAAGAACTAAGTTGAATCAAATTTTATGTCTAAATTTTCGGGTTTATAAAATTAGTATATCTGATTTAAATTAATTAATTAACAAATCAGATATTACATAGTTTATGAATCTAGCCTTGAAGAAGCTCGATCTTAAAGTCAATTTCTTCCAACAATGGGTTGTAATTTTTATTTTCTTATTCTTGTTTTGTATGCCATGTTAAATTAAATTGGACTTTAAGGTTGATTATGAAGGGTCTCCAATCTAACTCCAATACATTTTTCCTTGATTAAGTTTACTTCATCCTTCCTGGTTCCTACAGCTAATTCAGCAAATAATTGTATCGTCCAATTTTAAAATATAATTATATTAGTACTAATCGGTCCAATTAGAATTTGGATTATTAAAATATTTCAATTTAATTCATGTAAGATATGCCGACAACTCTATGCTATCAAGTGTTCTGAGATCAACTCCTGGATAATCGTATCCTTTTAACATTTGAGGGAGAAACTTGTTTTTTATTGATTTTTTATTTATAAAATCGTAAATATTTTAAAATTTTATTTAAAAAGCTCATCGATCCATTTAAATCTATTAGAAGTCTATTTATTTTAAATTAAACCAAAATCATAAATACAATTAAATTAAAATAGTTTGGAGCTCAAATTAATACAACTCATTAAAATATTTAATTCGGTACAAATTAAATAAAACTCGCCAATACATATAGGGTCCTAAAATTTCATAGCCCACTACATCTAGTAAAAGTACTCTTACAATAATTTGATACTGAAACCAGCCACGATGGTGTTCCTCTAATCTAAGGTTTCTCTTAACCTACACATGAAAACACATTTCAAAACGTTTGAGGACAGTCTGTGAGTTTGCCAATTTATTTCCAGAGGAGATGCCCAAGTTACCTCCCGACCGTGAGTTGAATTTCCATATAGATGTGATGCCAGGTACGACACCAGTGTCTATAGCACTCTACCGTATGGCATTGGCGGAGATCAAAGAGTTGAAACAAAAAATCCAAGAGTTGATGGAGAGGGGTTTTGTCCGACCAAGTGTATCGCCTTGGGGAGCACCGATGTTGTTTGTTAATAAGAAGGACGAATCGTTACGGATGTAAATTGACTATCGTTATCTCAACAAAGTCACGATCAAGAACTGTTATCCTTTGAAAAGGATCGATGACTTGTATGATCAGTTGTTAAGTGCATGTGTTTTCTCTAAGATCGAATTGAGGTCTAGTTACTACCAGTTGAAGGTATTAGAAGAGGATGTCTAAAAGGCCGCTTTTAGGATGCGGTACGAGAATTATGAGTTCTTGTAATGCCTTTTGGTTTTATGAATGCACCTGTAACTTTTATGGATTTGATGAACCAAATCTTTTAATTGTACTTGGATCAGTTTGTGTTAGTGTTCATTGATGACATCTTGGTTTACTAATGTTCAAAAGTGGAGCATGACTATCACCTAAGAGTGGTTCTTCATGTTTTTAGGGATTGACGTCTCTATGCCAAGTTCAATAAGTGTGAGTTATGGTTGTCAAAGATGGCGTTTCTAGGCCACATATTTGTAGTGGTTGGAATTCGTGTAGATCCTTAAAAAAATCCAAACCATGGTGGAATGGAAACCGCCAAAGAATATATCAGCAGTCTGTAGTTTTCTTAAACTTGATGGATACTATAGGAGGTTTGTTAAAAGCTTCTCAATCATTGTAGTACCATTGACCAAGATACTTTAGAAAGGGGTTCTATTTATGTGGAACGAGAGGATACAACAAAGTTTTAAGCAGCTTAAGGCTTTTCTTACGGAGGAACCGGTCTTAGCGTAACTAGAACTGGGGAAAATTTATGTGTTCTTAGCGATGCTTCCTTGAATGGGTTGAGTTGTGTGCTAATGCTAGAGGGTAAGGTGGTTGAATATGTCTAAAGATAGTTGAAACCTCATGAAAAGAACTATCCCACACAAGATCTTAAGCTGGCAGTGGTTGCTTATCTTTACGTTGAAAATATGTAGGCATTATCTCTACGGGGAGATCTGCAATGTTTACATGGATCATAAGAGTTTGAAGTACCTACTCACCCAGAAAAAACTGAATGAGTTGAGTTGCGTGCTCATGCAAGAGGGTAAGGTGGTTGAATATGCTTAGAGATAGTTGAAACTGTAACCCCCTCGACTCGGTCTAGACGTTACCCGACTCGAACGAGTTGCACGGGGAATACCGAGGCTAATCCGAAGACTCACCTCGATAAACAACCCTAAAAACAAAATAAATTTTATTTTCCTTTTATCTTTTCTAAGTGCTTTGATTAAATCTTACATGTTCATGCGATGACCGAGTTCAATTGCATCGGAGACTAAAGAGAAACGAGTCTTAATTTAATCGAATAAGTTTTAGGGACCTAATTGTAATTTCTAGAATTTTATGCCCTGATTGTGTAATTATGGTTATCAATATTTAATTAGGTATATTTCATGCGTGTACGTAAATTTTCGACGTAATATAATATCTACAAGTTGTTTTATTGCATGCTCAAAGTTTAGGGACTATTTCGAGCCACCAAAGATTTCATGACATTCTCTATATGCAAATTCACCTAAGAACACTTTAAGCACATCTCATGGCATATTATCTAGATTCAATTCAACCTAGTTAGCAACAATATATTCTACACCTAAGAGTATGCTTCAATATAACCAATCTTATAAACACACGGAAGAACCACCTCAATATACTCAACATGATTTCTAAATGTATTCCAACCTAAATAACAACATCATAGATTTGACTTATAAATAGTCATGCTTCATTATCAATAATACTCAAATTCACACATAGAGATATCAAGAATCAAACTTCAAAATAACTATATTATTACTAAAGAAATATCAATGAACAATTCAATTCAAAGACACAAGCTAACATCAACTTTGATATTCATCAAATATGTATAAACATATAACCATTTCAAGTCTCAAAAGCATATACATTATTCACAATATGATAACTCATCCCCATTGCTCTTTCACTATTACTAATGTTATAGACACACTTGAGCTTTCACTTGACGATTACCTGGATCTTTGCTACCTCGACATCAAATACTCTGCATTACAAGGTAAATGAGAGGGTAAGCATAAGCTTAGTGAGTGAATAAAAACACCTTGTAACGCAGCCATATTAGACCAATTTCATCAATTTAAAAACATGTCATGCTCTTTATCAAACAAAACAAACATGGCTAACAAAGCCACTTTTAAAACTCAGTAAGTGTCATCAAACCAAGGCGAACAACGCCATCATTAAATTTTAGTAAAAACCATTTTGTAATCACATGCTTTACAAGCTAAAACACAAGTCTTACATGCTAATCATATGGCAATGCTTACGCATGCATCTCAATGCACAAAGCTCAAGTCTTACATGCTAACAACCTAGCAATGCTCAAATCATATGCATACCAATGCATAAAACCCCGCATGTATAATATCATATGCAATCAAGTGAAAACCATGATACTTAACTTAGAAAAGTAAAAACATATATTGGTGCTAGTGATTTGATTTGTACCACTCCAAATCGTTAGGATAAACGGGCAACTGCATGTTAGTACCACTCTCAAAGCATGCGCATGTTGATACCACTCTCAACATGAATTATCTCACCTTAGTGTCCGGTGATAGTATCACTCTGATCAAGCCATATATGAAAGTACCACTCCCATCACATAGCATTAGAATAAAAGGCAAAATGCAACACACAAAGAATTTATACACGTACGACTTTTGAATGTTTATAGTGCACTCTAGACCCTATTGATCGATTAACTTATCCCATAAGGTTCATAACTTAACTAGCCAATATATTATCAAAAACCAATTCTCAAGTATCACGTTAAAAACAAATATTAACCATATGCATCCCACTATCTCATGCATCAAGTGCATAAACCGGTAAAAACCATTTTTCTCATGTTTGCAATACAAAACCATGAGAGCATCATATGAATATAAAACGTTTATAAAAACATTATCATGAGCATTAAATCACATGCATAATCACATATGCTCAACACATTCAGAACATGATAATTAACATTGTAAAAACACGGCATAATATGAGAACCTTTAAGAAAGCAATACTTAAAACTTACTTCCGAGTATAGGGAGGTTTTTTACACCTTACCTACACCTCCAAACCTTTAAAAATACATTTAAAATCATTCCAAATTGGCAGCCTCATAATCCACTCACCGATAACCGATACTTGTTCGCCAAACCATCGAAACGTCTTCAAACGTGATCGCCTAACTCTTGTCCTATTTCAAGAATCAAAACCAAGGGGTTTAATGCTTCTAAACTCACAAAAGAAACCAACAAGCCGAATCCCTACATAACAACCCATAAAACCTATCAAAACTTAAATCGAAAACTTATCGGAACACACCAAACTTCACTTAAGCCTATAGTCCGGGATTAAGGATATTAAAAATACTTTATAAACATCCTAAAAAATTAAAAATAATCCATTTAAGACCCAAAAACAGTGGGTAAAAATCCTTAAACGAAAATTGAGATTTGTAACCGAAAAACCGATTTTTATGAAATTAAAGGATTAAAACAATTTTTTCAAGCCAAGAACTTGAGAATTTCAGTAAAGAATTTTATTGTTCTATAGGATTGACAAAATATCACCTCCAAAACTAATCCAATTGCTTTCCGGGTTTTAGAACGAGAAAACGATGAGAAAACAAGAAAATTTGAAGGAGAAAAGTTGAGATAATTATTGTAAACGATTTTTATTGAAAAAGAATGAGTTTTTACCTTGAAAACTTGATGAACAAATGCCTCCAGTGAGGGAAAAAACAATTAGAAAAATATATGATATTTTGGTTAATTTAAAAAGGTTTTAAGAGTTTTAAATTGAGTTTAATTAAGTTATTTAATTTAAAATAGATTTTGGGCTTAATTAATTAATGTTTGGAAAGCCTAAACCAGCTAGGATTATAATTGGATCAAAGCCCCTTAAAGATTCAAAGTTTTGGCTTATTTTATAAAATTATCCCTAAATTTTCAATTTTTACAAAAGGGTCATTAATTTCAAAATCTTAGAGTTTCAAGGGTCAATTTTCAAAATTGATTTGAACAAAGTCTAATATATATTATTTAAGGATTTTAGAATATTTTTCCTCATTTTATTTCGATAGAAAACTAATTTTTAGGCATTTAATCCCGAACTAGGATAAACCGACAAAATCGATCCACTAGACCTCTAGACCAGCCTCTAAACTTCTAGGCCCAAATTTGGGGTGTTATAGAAACCTCATGAAATGAACTATCCCACACAAGATCTTAAGCTGGCAGCGGTTGGTTATCTTTGCGTTGAAGATATGTAGGCATTATCTTTAAGAGGAGATGTGCTATGTTTACATGGATCATAAGAGTTTGAAGTACCTGCTCACCCAGAAAAAGTTGAATATGAGACAACGATGAAATATAGAGTTGCTAAAGACTATGACTATGTCATACTGTATCACCTCGATGAGGCGAATATGATCACCGAATGAATAAAAGATATATATCGAACGAATAAAAGATATACAAACACAAAAACAAAACATAGAAAAATAAATTATATATATCGAATACATAATAAACATTTAAACAAAAATAAAAATTGAAATTGAAAAAATTGAAAAAGAAAATAACCTACTAGAATCATGACTATTAAAAATAAAATAAATTTGAGGGACTTAAAATAAAATTAAACCGTTCAGACTTTAATTGAAACAAAAAGTAGTATAAAGTTGAAAAGTGTAGGAAATTACGGGGGAATAAAAGAGTAATTTACTCGTGCGACAGGCCAAATTTAAAATGAAAATAGGGTAGAAGGATTTCTTGAGTAATTTGACCATTAAAAATCTGATTTAATTTACAAAAACAATTGAAAATGTTTGAAAATTTTAAAGGAACGATGATCTGAAATGATCGGCCCCTAAGATGCAATTTTATTGGGGAGGGACTAAAATTTGATTAACTCATTTTTTCTAATCAATAACTCTATTTAAAGACCCTTTCAGATTTATTTTTGGTCTTCAGCCATTTTAATTTTTTAACTTAAAATTTAAAAACCCTCCCTTATTTGTTTTCTCTCAAACTGAAATACAATAAACTACGAAAATCCTCCGGCTACCCTTTTTTCTGACTTTTTAAAAATCGTCTTTAAAACTTAAAAGACGACGATGATTCGTCGCACCTTTCGTCATTTAAAATCACCGTTTGTTGTTCATTGATGCTAATATACTAAAGAAAACTCCACTTCAAAATTATTTTCGATTTAAAATCATAAAATCACATCTTTTTTGAAGGATAAAAAGATTGCATGTTTTGTAGATAAACTAGATCCCACGTTAGAGTTTATCATATACGGGTAGGAATAGGATTCACTTGTATAAAATATAAAATTTATAATTATATATATATTTTGGATAGTTAAATAATTTGAATAGATGACTAAGATTAATTAATTTTTTAAGTGATAATTTTCTTATATCTTATTATTAATATCAATTAATTATTTCAACTCATCCAATCGTTCGAAAAATGTATAAAACTTAAAGACTTTTATACTCCGTAAGTGTATTTTAACTATATATAAAGGTTAAGATCTATTTATATAGTGTAAAACTAATTTAATTTTACACTAATTCATGATATTGGATTAGTAAAATAGATACATAAAATCTAACACTTATAAATTCTCTCCTTAAATAATTGTTTATTTTTAAATTTTTTTTATCTTATTTATTCAATCTACTCCTTAAAGATTTCCTTTATATATTACTATGGTTTCTCTTAGTCATTGTTATTCGACCGAGTTTTAAATCAAAGAAAGGAACAAGCAGTGTGCGTCTCGAGATACGGTCCGATTGGAGCTGTGTCACGTGTACATTTCCATAATGATTGTTGCGTGTAAAAGTATTTCGCAATTGCGTGCAAGTGTACACGTTCAAGTTATAGTATAAAAAGTATCGTATCCACAGAGATTGGTGCTTCTTTCGAACTTTAATTTCTTGCACTGAAAAATAAAGACACAATTGTTTGATAAAATTGATATTAAAATTAAATAACAAAACAAACAAGTAAAATAGATTGGAGCAATCGATGAGAGAGGCGTGGCTAGGTTATTCTGAATTATGAATGACTGTCGAATGATTTCTTCTTCGTAAATGGGTGCTCGCACCACCCAACTTGCTCCGGTAATTGGGCTCAATCGATTGCTTATGGCATTTCTCCGAGTTGTCAGTTCGTAAATTGTTTAGGCAATGGCGACGAGGGAATTGCCTGGGCAATTTGAGCGACTATCCTTGAGGTTCGGCAAAGCATAGCTTTTCTTAGCCGTTGAAATCCTACACTTATCCTAATCTGGATTAGTTCTTTCGTACTTGGATCGAACCATACCTACTCATTTCGTGAATCCAATCCTCCCGAATCTGGATAAATAAATCGTTTATCGAGTCCTCTCCCGATTCTCTCGCAAACAAATTTAATTGCCAAGAATATGTAAACCTCAATTTAGAACACACCAAACACTTGATAAAAATCAAACTAAGTATTCATAACATAAGAATAACCCAAGCCAACTTAAGATTAGTTCATGACTGAGCAAAATATCCTAAAATAATCTCTCATCACTCGAGTAAACAAGAAAATAAAAAGGAGAATTCGGCAGCCCCTTTGTGTACTTCTCTCCCGCGATCGGCTCATCTTCTATGGTGATCGGCCAACTCCTTATATGAAGATGATGAATACTCTTTGATGATAGAATAATATATAATTGGAAATAATTATGAAATAATAAATCTAAATTATATATTATTCAAATCCTTTATTTTCTTCTTTATCCAATCATCCAAGCTTTTCATATTTTCTCCATTGACTCCATCTTTCGTAATTTCTTTCCATGGATAGCTCTCCATCAAGGATCTCTTTCTGCAAAACAAAAAAATAAACCCAACAACAACATCTTTTTTACCGAAATTAACCAAAAATAACAAAACAAGGATCTAAGGTGACAACTAATGAAAATGCATGAAAATATAGAATTGTAACTAATTAAGTGCTTAAGTAAAACAATAAACATGAGTAAAAAGGATAAGAAAATCAATACTTTTGAACACTCATCAATGATTTGATAGAAGTCTTTGTTCTCTATTTTTTCACGAAAGTAAACAAGTCCCCTTCGATGGAAGGAACACAGGAGGAATCCAATCAGGGTTTTAAAAAGATGAAAAATTATTTTATGTTGTTTTTAAATTTAAATACAATTTTATTGTCAAGCATGCATTGATTCTCAAAGACATGACCGAGTCATCTTTAGTTTATCATTTATTTTTTGATATTCGGTTGTAATCATATTAATAGAAGGAAAAAAATCACAGGCAATTGTGATAAAATCGAAAAAAAATTATAATATTTTAATTTTAAAATTTAAAATTTAAAAGTTTAAATATACAAATTTGAATTTACAGATTTAAGATTAAAATTTATAAAGTTTAAAGATTAGGGTTTAAATTTTAAAATAATATGATTAAAAATTAAATTTTAATCAATAAATATAAAATTTTAATATTAAACCTTAAATTATAACTTCTCTCTAAATTCAAATCTCTGTAAACCATAAAATCCAAGCATCTTATAATTTATCTTCATATTATAAAACCCTCTGCGAGGACCACTACTGATAAGTGTTGTCTTGTTTGTTTAGATAGGTTAGGGATAGCTTCAGTTTATTGTTGTACTGATGTGATTTCAGTTTATGTTATGGATGTCAACAATGTCCTACATGTGGTTTTGATCCAAAAATTTAATAAATATTTAGCCCATCAACCTTGAGAAGGGAAGAGAGGTTAATAAACAAATGATCCTGAAAGGTCGGTAGGAATGAACATTTTACTCGGGTCAAACTCAATTTTATACGGTCGGGTTTTTATTTTAAAATCATGTTCGAGAAATCAAAACTTTAATTCATTGTAAGAAAGAGAAATCAAAAGGGAAAATCACGAGATATAAACTTATTTGGCTGTACGAGGATTCTCATAAAGACATAAAATTGATTATGAGAAAAATATATTCCTTAATAGTGGATTCAAATAAACAAATGATCCCGAAAGGTCGGTAGGAATGAACATTTTACTCGGGTCAAACTCAATTTTATACGCTCGGGTTTTTATTTTAAAATCATGTTTATAAAGAACAATTTTTATATATTTAAAAATAATTGCTAGAATATACCTCCTATATATTATTTCCTGTTATAAATATTTATTTACAATGGATATTTATATTAAATAATATTTTAATATATTTTATTATTAGGGTGTAATACTTATTAGAATTAGAGTTTTTATTTTATATCTATAAATATAGATTTTTAAAGAAAATATTATACACAATCCTACCTTGAGAATATAATACAAGTTTCTTTTTTCTCTCATCTTTGTTCATCTATTTTGTTTTTATTCTTTACTTTATTCACAAAATGTTATCGACAAAAAACTCTAACCAACGGATGTGTTTGTCATTTGAATCTTAAAGGAGTTATTAAAAAGAATTTGTTACCAACATGAACCAAAGATAAGTTTCTCTTCCTTTATTGTATTTTAATTATCCATTATTTTTCTCTCTTAATCTTTAACTTGATTTTTAATTATTTGAAAAATCATTGGTTATCTGATGTTTGTGTAGGGATAGAGTAACTCAATTATCATGGTTCTTGTCGATAATTCCATATTTGGGCTTATAGCCTGTATATTGAAATGTGTAAAGCTCGTGGATATAAATGAGCTTTTGTAAGAAAGAGGAATCAAAAGGAGAAATCACGAGATATAAACTCATTTGGTTGTACAAGGATTCTCATAAACACATGAAATTGATTATGAGAAAAACATATTCCTCAATAGTGGATGCAACTAATTTTAGATTTTTATCAGTCTAACAATAAATAAAATTACTCAGTTTCCGCCTAATAGATGTTGTTACATTCTATTTGTATGAGTCTATTGATAGTAATATTTACATGAAACTTCCGAAAAGATTTAAATTACTAGAAACAGTTAATTCAAGTTTTCGAGAATATTATTCAATCATATTTAATATATATTTTTATGATTTAAAATAATTTAAGCGTATTTGGTATAATCACCTCATCGAATACTTATTAGCAGAATGCTATATGAATCATTTAATTTCCCTAAACATTTTTATTAAGAGATTTACCTCTGAATTTTTTATGGTTGTGTATGTCGATGATTTGAATATCATTGAGACTCATGGAGAAATCTCCTTAATAATAAAATCCTTGTGTATTAATCAACATACACAGATAAATGTTTAAAGAGACTTTACATGCATAACTCAAATTCATTTAGTTGCTAGGTCTCTTATACAAAGATTCATTCCGCCTCAAGAAAATAGTGATGATATTCTTGGTCTAAAAGCACCATATATACATTAACTGATCTGGAAGCATCGTATCTTAGCTGGTCCAGAAATACTATTTAAGTGCTACGAGACCATTATCTTTAAATAATTACTTTGCTTGAGGGAAAGCCGAAATATGTGTTTGGCTAAACATATCCAAAGGATATGTAAATTGTTTTTACAAGATAAAATGAAAGCTATCTTGTGTAGAGATAATGCAAAATTTATATCTTAAGGTACGTACATCAAATGTGATAAAACGAAACAAATTTCTTTAAAGTTTTGTCCCTTATGACCTTCAGAAAAATAGAATTCGATAAATCATTTCAAACAATAATTTGGAAAATTTATCCACTAGTGCATAATCTACTTCAACATTTGAAGATTGTATTCAATATTGAATTATGAAGATTCAAAAGATCTTATGTGATATTTTCATGAGGAGAGTAATGCTCTTTTTCCCTTAACCGAGGTTTTGTCCCACTGAGTTTTCCTAGTAAGGGTTTTTAATGAGACAATATGTTAAGTGTATCACATTATCTTTATGGATAATGTGTGTATTCTTTTTAATGAGACAATATGTAACACTCCCCCTTAGATATCCATAAATGTGTGTATTCTTTTTCTTTCACTAATAATTTTTTTCCATAGAATTTTTATCTTAGTAAAGTTTTTAACGAGACACATTATCTTTATGGATATCTAAGGGGGAGTGTTATGAATATCTTTATTTATGATGGATATACATATATTAAATAATATTTTAATGTACTTTATTGTTAGGGTTTAATACCCATTGGATTAGGGTTTTAATCTTATGCTTATAAATATAGAATTTTAAAAAAAAAACATTGTATACAATCTAACTTTGATAACATAATATAAGTTTTTCTCTTTTTCTCACATCTTTTTTCATCTATTTTAGTCTTATTTTTTATTTTATTCATAATATTTTTCAACCACTATTTCACCTAATAAAATATAAATTTTTATTTGTATCAAATTGGATCAAGTTAAAGTCAATTTTTTTTTATCTTAGTGTTCGGGTTAGGGTAACGCTGTCAATTATTAGAGGTGGTAAACAAATTTGAGACCCGAATCAATTTTACCTAATATGAGTTTTAATATTGAGCCTTAAATTTAATTCGAAACTCAAAATAAATCGAATTAAATTAAATCTAATCAAATTTTAGTTGAACCGATATAAATCTGATCCAATTTTTAACCAAACTCAATAAACTTTAACTAATTTTCAAACGAACTAAATGAACCTAAACCAAAAATAACCCAAACTAAAGACAACTTAAAATAAAAATCTTAATAGAAATAATAAAAGATTTGATGTTAAGTGTTGCATAACTTAAAAAAAAAAAATCAAATATATTAACTTTATACAATCGTATATGAGTTTAAAAAAAATAATTCAACCTAAAAAACCGACTAAAATATATATGTCCTATTGAATTAATCTTAATTTGACCTAAAATCAATCAACCTAAAATTACACGACCTGGAATCAATTGACTTAAGAATTAATCAAACCGATATGACCTTATCCGATCTAATACCAGACCTGAATCATTACAAACCTGAATTAAGCTAAACCAGACCATATTTGATCAAAACTTAATCAAAACAGAATATAATCAAAATCTAAACTGAACCCGATTCAAATGATCCGTTTATCACTTCTTCGATCATTGAGTTTGGATCAGCCAAAACCCAACCCATACCATCCATACAATAGTAGGGCAGGGAATAGTAAATACTCCAAATGGTTACTGAAAATTCAGGTCATTTCAGAAACCAGATATTTCTTATAATCTTCTTTACACTCGGATTGTGTCACATTCATTGCATGACCCCACAGGCCACAAGTTAATAATAAAATACACAGTGATTACACCTACAACAAGTGTAGATCAATGTGAAAAGTTTTATTAAATCTATCAACCTTCTTCTCCAAACTCATTTGTAAATCTTTCATGGACCTCAAGATCAGCTTTGCTCACCGTTGGCCTCTGTCTTGCAAGAACCTTGTCGAAATCTGATCTAGAGATTGGAGGTGGAAGGATCTGCGTTGGCATTAATCATGTCAAAAATCACAAATATCAGAGAATCTTCAACAACAATGAGGAGCAGCAGAACACAAAAGTTAGAAGCAACCCCGTACCTGTGCCGCGAGTCCTTTGGCTGCCAATTCCTGCATAGTAATTTGAACAGCATTTGGTTGTTTTGGTCCGCATGGCATCCACATATCATTAGGTGTGCGGAAGAAAAACATGGCATCTTGGGTTTTACGAACAGGTTCAAAAAGAACATCCTTAACCTGTCAAGACATACAAGTAAAGAACGAGCAGAAGTGAGCCACTCCGTGAGGGCCTTCAATGTAAAACTCACATCGGAGATAGAATTCGGTAGAAAGGAGAGATAAGATGAGTGAATATGATCAAGTGTTCCATATAGTAGTTGTTCCACTTACACAAACAGATATGTCTGACCCTGAAAACCCGTCTGTCCGACGAGCTAAACTTTCAAAATCACCTTCAGTCAAGTTGTGAGGAGTATCACCCAAATGCACCTTTTACCCAAACATGGTAGCCATGTGATGAAACAAACGTGATTTAATGATTCTATTGTGAAAAGGAGTCCAAAAACAAAAGTTTTCTCATTTTATTTCTTCTCAATACTATGACAATATTAAGGGTAAGGTCAAGTACTTTGAACATATGTTGCCGAGCCTTCAAATCTGGAAGAGGAATGTAAATACGCTTATCAAAACGCCGTCGGATGGCCTATATGAACAAGTAATTAGTAAAAGAACCCTTCTGCCAAATCAATATGAACAACTTTATTCATCATTTTCGATGCATTGGATGAAAATATTACTAAATACAGAACCTTTAAGAGTTCCCTAAGGACATTCGATAAAAACATCTTATTTTCCTTTATGGCTTCTTTTACCTGATCAAGCGCATAAGGAGTATTTGTTGCTGCAAGTACAAGGACTTTCTGATCATTATTTCCAACGCCCTAAATCATAAAACCGTAATGCATAATACTCATTCATTAAGCTTGAAACTTTGAAAGAAGAATACTTACATCCAATTGTCACAATCTGGCATGGAATAAATGTGATATAAGGACAGTTAAATACAAATTCACCAGCATGTACATTCTCAAGAAAATTAGGATAAATATGCTAGCATACGGCAGAATATACCAATAAAAATGTCTTGCATAAATATATCTGAGTGATCTCCAAAAATATGAGCTCATAAATCTCTCTCTCTCTATACCTATGTTTTCGGCAAGGAAAATAATTTATTGAATAACTTCATGCAAATAAATTTGAACGTTCTTAGCAATCACACCACACAGACACATACCTGCATCTGCACAAGAAGTTCGGTTTTGATACGCCTTGATGCTTCACTCTCATTGCCCTCACCACGCTGTCCACATAAGGAATCTATTTCATCTATGAATATGATGGAAGGGGCACTGTCACGAGCCATCTGAAAAAGGTTTGAAACCAGCTTTTCACTTTCCCCCATCCACTTTGAGACAAGATCTGATGAAGAAACACTAGCAGAAAAAGAAGGGGAAAGGGATTAATTATTAAAAGAGAAACACAAGCACAAACCTAATAAATATCCATAATACATGCACATAAACAGAGCAAAAGGTTCATATGTAGAATGCTCATAATTACACAAATAAAAGCCATAGAGAATGTATTTATGAAGATTCCTACATTATTAAATAAATTCACTATGACTGGGATTCATCACAGGAAACTACATGCAAATAATCAACTTAGATTTAAAAAAAAACTATAAGCTTAGCAACTCCTGTACTAATATAAACTCAATGAAGTGACAGCAAACCCAGGTTAAAGGAACTTTAAATCGCATTTTTACTTCTCAATGATACAATTCCTAGAATGCCTAATATAGAATCCGAGATTGAATAAATAGAATAACATAAAAGGAGCACTGCAGTGGCTGCATCAACATTATATGGTGATAGAAATCATAAAACAATTTACACATAACCATTAAAGCATAGTGGTTGCAAATTTCGCTAAACAAAACAACAAACATGGAATTTGGAAGATAAGGAAGTTTGCACTATAGAAAGCAATAGATGTTAACATATCTGAGAGTTTTGTAACCAAATTTAAATCTCACACCCAGAACCACAATAGCCATACACTTCCAACTATTTTCCAATGCAATTCAGTGATGCATATATAGGTCTTTACTAGCACCATCTTTCCTTTATCCCAGACAAAAGGAAAGCGGTGGCTGCATCACAAAGGAAATAGTAGATGACACATCAGCATATGTGCAGATGTAGACCTTTTTCCCTTTGTATTCACGTCAAGATTCAATATGCTTTTAAAATGTAATTAAAGTGGAAAAAAAAAAGGTTCAAACTCTTCTTATGGGCAGAAAAGAGGTCATCTAGGGCAAAGAAATATTACCTAAAAAATGTAGAGTCTGCTTCAGTTGCAACAGCCTTGGCCAAGTATGACTTCCCAGTCCCAGGTGGCCCATACAGCAAAAAAGCTCTCCATGGCCTTCTCTTTCCTAACAGAGAACAAGAAGGAAAACTTTAACACAATTAATCAATTGTATCCTAGAATTAAATGTTTAAATGGCAATAAATAGAATTGACAAAACAGCTAAAAGGAGTGTACATATTTTGTTTAGTCAGTTCAGTATCTACTCCAAAATACAGTTCAAACAAACATGGTACTTAAGCAGTTAAAAAATTGTCAACTTTTTACTCTAGAAAGGCCAATATGATATCCAAAAAAATCAATATAATAAAATTATAAGGTAAGAAAATATATTGGAATGGTTAATGGTAGAGCTCAATTCCTACCAGGATGCATGTTCTCTACTACTCCATAACACTTTGTTTAACCCCATATTGTAAGGGTAAAATTCAGACAGACAGAAAACTAGATGAGTAGAATCCAATAAACCCTGCTAGACAATTAGTCAATTATAATGGAACCATAAAATATATTTCAAAGCTTTTCTTTCAAAACCAAACTAGCCTGAGTCATCAAAATGGCAATGCTGATTACTTCAAACGAGGTAGTCTATGATCATAGCAGTCAGGCAACAGTTACTTGAAGAAAAAATGATACTATAAGAGGCAGCAAGCAAGCCTTAGCAAGTTCAGCACATTTAAGTTGAGCACTACTATGCTGATGCTGACGTTAATATGGCTATTCTCACTTAACAACGATGATTTCAAACACATGGTTCACTAATAAGCAAGGCATGGCACATGTAGTCGCATGTATCGCATGACTCTCCATTCCACAGTCCAATAGAAATTAACAAGAAATCTAACATCCTCAATTCACATTTAGGGCTAAAAAACTTGAGCAATTGAAAATGGAAACAAAAACTTGAGCAATTGAAAATGGAAACAATTGATAATGCAACAAAATTAGATACTCTTTGTTCTTAAAGAAACAAACATGATTACCAATATCAGATATCGACCCCAATAGAAACATTTTGATCTATATGATATCACAGTCAAAAAGAATAATAAAGTTCTTAACAGATCCACAATCAACAATAAACCCATTTCACTATGCTCTTCTAATTGGGGGAAAACAAGAAAAAAGTCACTGACTTCATGGTTTTAAGGAAAACAAAATCCTTAACGACTCCAATCAGGGAAACCTCATAAACTCATGAATAATCTAACAATTAACCAATTTCATCATCAACTACTAATTACTAAAATCCAGCTAAAGTCAATTTCATACAAATATACCCGATTCATCCTCCAAAATCCATAAAAAAGTTCCCAAGAAAAACTAACCAGTAAAAAATTGAGGAAATTTGACAGGCAAAATAACAGCTTCTTGCAAAGCCTGCTTAGCACTTTCTAACCCAGCCACATCATTCCATTTGATATTAGGCTTTTCCCTAATAATAGCCGAATCCAGCCCGGCTCTCAACTTAGCCTGTTCGGGATCCTCCCCATCACCGCCTTCTCCTCCGCCACTGCCGTCCTTGGGCTTACTTTTGGGGCGAGTGGCAACAGCAGCGCCCCCATGAGTAGAGGGCCCAGACCCACCTTCATCGAGCACAGCACGTATCTCCTCGGCACGGCGTAAATACTCGGTGAATTTCTGGGTAATAGCTTCCCTAATTTTGGGGTTCTTCTCGTATTTCAAATGGGTTTTGAAATACTCGAGAGCGTTCATGTATAGAGGGAATGCTTTGCTGTAGTTTCCAGCATTGTCTTCTTGTACCGCTTGCTTCACGTACTCAATCGCTTGTTCTTTGAAATTGCTATACATTTTTCGTGCTTTTCAGGGGGATCGGATATGTTTTTCTCAATGAAATTGCATGGATTTAATGAATCATCTCCTTGTTCATTTTGAAATTTAGGGATTGGGCAAGGGCAAGGGCAAGGGCAAGGGCAAAGGTAAATGGCAACGGAGTAGAGAAAGGGGAGTCCAAAAGGAAGCTTCGTTCCTCGTAAGTAACAACTCTTTTTAAATTAATTAATTAATATAGGTTTGTTTTAATTATTTTTTTATTCAGTTTTAAAATAATAATTATTTTATTAGGTTAAATTTCCTTTTTCTAAAAATATTTTGCATGTATAAAGTATTTATTTTCCAGATCTACTGAAATGGCGTCGTTTTCCTGCTGCGCACAATCTGAATTTCCGTAGGTCATACCCTTCGATTATAAAATCCCATCGATATTTATCAAAATTACACAGTGAAAATAATATTTATCAGAGTTACAAGGTTTAACCGTCAAAATAATATTTGATTCATACTCATTTTTCTAATTTAACGTCAAATGCGTTGGGGCTAACTTGGTCTCAACGTTTTATTTCATTATTTATATAAGATCTTGTCATCGTTAAATTTTTTTTATTTCTCAATTAAAATATTACACATGGTTTATTCATGTTAATTTCTTTAATTTTTATTTTAAAAACTCAAAAATTTCTTTAATTTTGTTTAAAAAAACTCAAAGATCTTTATTTTTAAAATAATAAATCCTAGATCCTTAAATTTATCTCATTCAATCACTGGTTTAATCACCATACCTAAGAATCTTATCATTTCATCATCAAAAATTGATGAATGAATCGTTGATTGCTTCGTTGACGAACATCCAACAAATGACAAAAAAAAAGGTTGATTGGGTTTTGACCGATAGTTAGAGGTTGATTGGATTCTGATCGATAGCTAAAGGGTAGAAGGTATCGAACGGTTACATACATGATGTTTGAGTGTTGAACGGTGAACCACCAACGTATGAGGATTGTTAAACATTGAGAAAGACATGATTTGAGGTACTTGGGACTTCTTAGGCTCGATGCAAAAACCGAACTTGTCAAGTGATAAAAAAATTATTTTTGGGGTGATTTGTGGTGGAAAGTAAAAAGATAAAAAATGGCAATAATTTAGAGGTTCAAATTTTTAACCAAATTCTACATCTATTACCTTGACTTTCACTAATGTACGAGGATTGTCAAACATTGAGAAAGACATGATTTGAGGTATTTGACGCTTGGACACTTGTTAGGTTGGATGCAAAAAACGAAATTGCCAAGTGGCAGAGAAATTGTTTTTTGGGTGATTTATGGTTGGAAACAAAAAGATAAAAAATAACAATAATTTTAGAGTGGTTCAAATTTTTAACCAAATTTTACATCCACTACCTTAATTTCTATGAAGGAATTCTATAATTTAATAAGAATTTGTTCCCTTTTTTAGATAAGGAGACAATCGTTACAACCTAGACTTAACCCAAGCTTAGCATCCAAAGCTCACAACCCGAGCCTTTGGGAAACTTCTCAAAAGAGAAAAACAAAGCAAACAATAAATCTCTTTCATAAGGTAGATGTTTTCACTCTTCTCATTGGCCCAAATTTAAAATACTTGAGCATACATTGAAAATTTGTCTCAACAAGTTTTAATTTGTCTCAACAAGTGTTAGTCTATAAGAAGAATGAGAATTAAGCACTGAAACTCTTTTACATTCATAATATTTGTTGGCAATTGAACACTTAACTTCTTCAGGTGCTTGAGGGGTCTTTTTATCCTATCAAATGAATTCTTAATCATTGGTGACCGTTGGGATTGGACTGAAGATGTTTAGAACTTACTTTTGTGTAGATTTTCTATTCTGGTGTCATGTGTATAGATACACGTGATAAATGTATCAATACAAACTCTTTGCAAAAAAGTTTTTTAACTTAAAATCAATAAGAGTGTATCAAAATGTAACGACCTAGTTTTTCCAAGTCAACATTGGGCGTTAACTTGAGCAATGAATCATCAAGTCGGGTCTCATGTTGAGCTCGTTAGATCGTGTTGGATTGTGGTGGGCTTCATTTTTGTCTTGTTGGGCCTTCGAGCTTATTGTGGGCTTTTGGATGGATGAGAGAGTTTTGTAAAGAGTAAAAGGGTAATTATTGAATAAGGGTTTCTTAATTTTCTACACCTTGGAAAAAAATAAAATCACCCTTGTCTCTTTTGTTTCATATTATCATCTTCATCAAAATACCCCCAACCCAAAAGAAAATATGAAAAATTTGGTTTTGTTGTAAAGAATCTTGGATCGTTCATCAAAAGAATCTTAAGCAACAGAAGAAAAGCTATCTTCCAAGGTATTAATCCCCAAAGTTGGTGGGAGTTGGTCTTAATAAAGCTTGAAGCAAGGAAGAAGGGTATTCAAAGCTTAGTGGAGGCTCTAATACAGGTTTATTTGCTTGAGGTAAGTACATTTCTGACTTTTTCACTTCTTGTGCCTCATAAAATGCTTGTTTTGATTGATTGTTAGTTAAGTATTGCTTTAGATGGGTGTTTAGAAACCTTAGAACCCTAGAAATGGTAAATTTCATATTATGGGTTGTTTTAATATAAAATTGGTAGGAAATTACCTTTTGCGCTTCATTAAATTTGTAGAATCAATTTAGGAATCAACCATGTAGGTTGGGTGAGGGTTCTTGGTTTCAACCTGGGACCTACAATTTCGTGTAGGCCTATTGATACACGGAAGGAGTGTATCGATACCTTGAAGGGAAAACTTAGGCGTATATAGCAGGTGTATCGATATGGCTAGCCTGTATTTTAATACGCCAAATTCTAGTAATGTTTGGTATAGATAACCCTTGGAAGGTGTATCGATACAGTGTAGTGTATCGATAACCTGGGTAGGTGTTTCGATACGGGTAGTTAATTCGTGAGCTAGGTAAGTTTGATTTACTTAGTATATCAATACCCTCGGAAGGCGTATCGATACCTTAAATAGAAAAAAAAAGGTGAGGAAGGCATTTTGAAACCTCATGTCTGTGTTTTGATACCAAATCTTTTAGTGGCAAATTATTTTGATACCTCTTTGGGTGCGTATCGAAACAAGGTACATATTGATACTCCATGTAAGCGTATCGATACAGGTAGTTTTTTTTTTGTCTAAAGCCATCGTTCTAGTAGATCGATACACATGGGGAGTGTATCGATATTGGAAAATATTTCGATACCTCTCTATAGGCGTATCGATACCCCTGTGCAATCTACCCTAAAATTAACACTTTTAATCGGGGGTTCTATAATTTAAGATAAAGGCTTTAAGGGGTCTCAAAGGTGTAAAATGAACTATAAAACTAATAGTTTGAGTTTAATACCTCGATATGTGAAATTATGACTAATAGTTCAACAAATGATAAGTGGCTTAATATTATTATGTTTCCTAAGGATCCATGAGGGATCGAAAAATAACGCGTGATGGTTAGGGTCTTCGCTATATGCTAAGGGGATATCAATACTTCGTGGTGCTTTGGCTAATGGAATAACCTAAAGATGATCTTGTAAATGAAATAGTGACCTTATGAATCTAATCTATTTATGAGAGATGGCTTGACTATTAGTTGAGTTATATATTTGTCTCAACTTAATGATATGTGCGAATGCTCGTGGAGCATGAGTTAATTGTATAACTTGGTAAAGGAAATTCGGATATCCTAGAGTCTGTATGAGCACTTAGTTAAGAGGATATGTACTTTGGGCTTTATAAGCGAGTACGTCCTACGTTTTCACGGGCTACGTGATCTGGATGCGGTTCGAACTTATCCGTGGCTATATTGATCTAGATAAGGAATATAACTTGATGGATTTTGTAAGCATCCAACAGCTCGATGAGCTATGTGAACTCGAGTAACTTGATGGGCTGTGTGACCTCAGGATTGGACTACTTGTGGCTATGTTGATCCAATTATGTCCTGAACGTATCTGTGGCTATGTTGATCTAGATATGGTCCAATTCGATGTCTATGTGATCACGGGGAAACCAGACGGATATTGAGCACGAGTATAGTAGGGCTACGCTTGGCCAATAGTTATGGATGTTATATGCATGCGTGTGTATGTTATGCTATCAGTGGTTAATGACCTTAATACTCTAAAGCTATGTGAGTGGGGTAAGATACATGTAATTCGATGGGCTTTTTGATCTCGATGTAACTCGATAAGTTGTGTGAGACCGAGTAGATAAGCCTGGTAAAGCCTGTGATTTTTCTATTTGTTAATGTCTTGAGAATAATTAACTTGAGAACTCTAGCTAAGGTAGAATAGGAGATGAACCTTAGTTTATAAGCCTTTATGTGCACTCTTGACTATCTTATCTTGCTTGCTCGTTTTATGATATTCATGAACCTGAACTTATTAGCTGAGCATGCAAAATTGTGGTTTTTCTGTTGTGTAGGTGACAAGTAGCTTTGGAGGGGAACCTCGAGGAGGAATTTCCAGCAATCGGAACTATGAAAAGAGTACAATATGTGATCTTTAGTAGGACTTAATGTATTCATAGGACCTTACCACATATCGAGTTTGTATCTCTACTTTGGATTTTATTTTGAGTCGGATAATGTATTTTGAAAAGGAGCTCCTGTTTTGTAAACACTTTATTATATTTTTATTTTTATCTATGTGGATTTATAAAATATGATATTTCGAGCCTTTGGAACACGTGATTTTAAAAAGAATTTTGGTGAGTCGAGTTTTAGGTGACCCGAATGTGACACTTCAGATCCGGTTCCAAACGAGGATGTTACACAAAACAACACAAATGGGTATCAAAATGGCCAGTATCAGTAAGATCAAGCATGTACCGATACGAGCTTTGATAGTATTGAAATTGTAGTTTGAAACTCCCAAGCATATCTAAACGAAAAAACCTGTATCGATACGATCATATTGAAAATGCAAGCTTGAGTCTTTTCAAACTTATTTTTAAATTGTTTGGACATAAGAACTATTTTTAAAATTTTTTAAATTAATCTAAAATATTTTTCAATTATTATATTAAAATAAATATCTCAATAATTTCTCATTTTTATATAATAAAATTGACTTGAAAAATTATTTTTAAGATTTATCCCCTTAAATAAAATAAATTTTGAATAAAATATTAAATTTTCAAAATCATTAAAACTTCCTCTGATTCATTTGAAAACCCAAATTTTTCAAAATATTCTTCCATTTCTGTTATATCAAAAATGATTCAAACTAAAATTTGATAACTTTTAAATCCATAACAACAAAGAATTTTAAAACATTAATTGTTGTCAAAAGGTATAAAAATATTAATAGTTGCTTTAAAAAACACCTCCTTACTCAAAACATCAAATAAATGATAGTCCAAAAAATATATGATTAATTAGTTAAATTAAAATAAATAAATAAATAAATAAAAATGTTAAAATTTAAATAAATAAATAAACATCAAATATCCCCCTTCCTTCTTCAAGTGTTCTATCTTGTGTGTAAAGCTCTCACTTAATATTTTACTTTGTTGATTAATTTTTCATCACACCAAGACAATCAAAAAAATTTAGTATCCAAATTACTTTGGATCCTTTAACATTTGCAGCACATAATTTAGTCCTCTTATAAATCTATTTTATAATTTTATTATTTTTACGTGAAATGATTAGTTCTTTTAGAATCCAAACACTTCTAAAACATTTTTTATTTATTAATCTAGGAGCATTAGTTTATCTAATATAAAAGTTTGAATTTCTTAAATTATTTTTTTCAAGCTCTTTTGAAATTAAAATTTTTCTTTCTTAAAATCATCTAAAGTATATTGATGATTTTTTTTCTCTTAAGATAAGATGATTCGTACTCGTCATTAATTTATTTAAATATTAAAAATTATGAAAAATAACTGATATCAAAATTTCAACAAAGATAATTTAATTATTTTTGAAATGAATTAATATATATTCAAATTTAAAAAAATTTAATCATTAGTCAAATAAATATATAATTAATTGAATTAAATTTTAATTCGATCGATTAATTTGATTTTAATGAATAACAACTACCTAAATTTCTCTTTATATTTAATTTATTTAACTATTTGTAACTTTTTGTTACAAAACCATGATAAATATGTAAAGTTGCATAAGTTTCGACTATTTTTTTATACGGCCCGATTCAAAATTTAAATCATCCATTTTGCTTTGACTTGATCTTAATATATTTTATTTTTAATTGAATTAATCTGATATAATAAAAATATCTCACATTTGATCTGATATTGATCTTTTAATAAAAAATCTAACTAAATTTTATTCGATTCAGAAAAATATAATAAATATATCAGATCATATTAGAGAATTTTCACTCTAAAACCGAATTTAACGTGATCCGACTTTATTTTTTTTAATAATCAAATCCAAACTTAATTTTTTAAATAAAAAGCTTCCTCTATAAGGTCGTCAAGTCAAGACCCAACGGATTCAAATTATTTTTCCATCTTAGAACTGTGTGATAACAAAGAAACAAAATCAACCTGTTTCTAAAAAAATGTTATATTATTTTAATAGTGTTTATGAAATATTTACCTTTGAAACCAACATAGAATAATAGAAATTCATGTTTTAAGAAAAGAAGAAAATCATTCTCAATATAGAAAAAAGTGAATAGAAAATCAAATACAAAATTATTTCATATATTATTAAAAATAAAATTTTGCTATACTTAATCTCTAAGGTTTTGCAAATGAACCTACCAAATGAACCTACCCTGAACATTATAAACTGGAATTGTTGTCATAGTATTCTTATCGTTGGTGACATGGTGTGTTGAACCGGATTTTAGGTACCATCAAAATGAATTTCCACCGAATACAATCAAGGAACTAGCTAGAGCAGATTTTACTTAGTGTTGATCTTCATCATCTAGAGACACACTTGAGAAAACACATGGATCATAGAATTGCTCGAAGCATTCAGATTCAAATTGGCATGCATTAGCTTGAGAATTATCTGATTGTTTCTCATGTGATGAAGGAACCACTTTGTAACCTTGATTGAAGCTATGCCAATACGCATCTACCATGTGGCCCAGTTTCCCACAGATTTGGCATTGAGGCCTGGATCTTCCTCGAGACCTACCTCCATGATAAAATTTCCCTAGCATTGCTCTGTCACGTCCCTAATTTGAGGATGGTTGCATGTAGTTAGGTTTGTTGGAAGAGTTGGTTGTTGGTATTTAAAATGATGGATACCAATTGAAATATTCATGCTATCAACGAACCTAGATTATGCATATGTGAGAACGAAGACTACTTGTTCAAGAGAGTATGGTTCTTGGCTTGCTTAAATGATAACTAAAAAAGGCAAAATTTAGGAGGTAAACCGCTCAATATAGTCGTAATGTGTTCAACGTTAGAAACTTTATGGCCAAATACAGTGGCGGATTCAGAAATATTTATGAGGGTGGGCATAAATCAAAATATTTTTAAACATAAATCTTAAAATTTTAGGGTAGACACAAATCATAAAAATACTAAAAATATAAGGACTAATTCATAAAAATTTAAAAATGCAAAGCCAAATGTGTGAACTTTAAAAAGTTGAGGGTGGGTACGGGCCCACCCTCCTTCACATGTAGATCCGCCACTGGCCGGATAGAGATAACAAGTCGCATATTTCTTTTATTTTAATTGTATATTCTCTCATGTGTATTGCACCCTTTTTTCATCGACCCGAGCCTACAATGGAGGTGCATCACCTTCGATGGGAAAGCTTTGAGTAGAGACCAGTAATGACCTATTAAATTTTAGTTGTCGTTTTGACACCCATAAGCTGAGGTAAGATATCGAAGCTTATCGTCGATAACATTCAGAAGGCCAATGATCTATCCTATTTCAAAAATAGGGTTTAGTCCAAATTTGGTACTCGCTCTTCATAGGGTCGTTGAATAAACCTAAGTGGTTTTGGAGTCTCCGAATCAAAAAATTCCTCCTATCTAAGGCCTCGGTATTATAAGTATAGTATAATATGGTTCTTCTAGAAGAGTAAATAGTTTTTATCTAAGAACATATTTATTTTTTTGTTGGAGACTGTAACACCCCGATTTGGGGCTTAGGAGTTATTAGACTCTAAACTATTATTAGTTTCGGGTTAATTTTAATTAAAGAAATGATTTTTACAAACGTTCACAATATTTACAAAAACGTCATTAATGAAATTTATAAGGGATTTGAAGAATCAAAACACCCTTTTTCTCATCTTCTTCAAAGCTAACGTTAAAAACTTTCTAAAACCCCTATTCTTTATTTCTTCATCATCCAACATCATCCAAGAGCTTTTTTCAAATGATAATTTTATATTAGACTTGTCCTTTTAATTCCCTATCTTTTGATAGTTAAAAATCCTATTTTTATCAAGTTTTGAAAAATCTCTATTTTTCAAGGTTTGATGAGAAAAGTAAGGATTTTTTTGAAATTTCGGATTGACTTAGTAAAACAAATTTTAAGGATGCTTTTGAACTCTTTAATGAAGTTAAAAAAATGTTAGGAAAATGGTTTAATCTTAGAAAATCCGAAACTAGTCTTAGAGAGGATTTTTAGAGTTGTTGTGGTTGAGTTTTTGGTTGGTTTTTGTTGAAAATAAAGGGTTAGAGGTATATAGAACCATGGTATGTGTTTTTTAGAATGTTAAAGGATAGATTTAGAGTACACGTCGTCAAGTAATAAAGTGATAAGCATTATCGAGTATCGTCTCCATAGTGATTGGTGTACTTAATATGCAACCTTTACTCTTCTCGCTCTGTAATAAAATAAAAGACACAGGTTATTGGGTTTGAATTATAACTAAAAAAACTAATTAAAGCAATAAAGATAAATGATCAAGAAATCAAGGATGGAAAAAGTGGGCCAGGATCCAGTTGTGTTGTATCGTGGATTTAATTGACTTGTTTCTGTCCAATGCAATCGCACTCCACTGCCTCGGCAGTACTTGTAACCTCCTTAACTCGGCCTAGACGGAACCGACACTAATGGGTTATACGGGGAATATCAAACCAAACCTGCGAAGGTCCGATTCGATAAACAACTCTAAAACCGTTATATTTTTTTCTTATAGATGCATAATTGTATTCCTACATGTCAAGGTCTCATACAAGGCATTAACGAAAACAATCCGATCTTAAACAAACATCTGATTAAACACTTAAGTAAATTAAGAACTAAAATGTAAAACTTTTAAATTCTAATAACAAAGTAGAAATTCTTTTCATCAAAGTTCAATTAAACATACGAGTATCCCTCACGGAAAATTTCAACTCAAACAGAGCATTCTAACTTCATCAATTGCATGTTTCACTAATTTAGAGACCAAAATGTAAATCTTTCAAACTATAAGGACTTCTTCCAAATTGAGTTAGCCATCCTGAAATTAAATCAACTTTATGCATCCATGTGAAATTTCAGCTCAAAATAACATCTGTAGATACCCTAATTGAACAAAGAAAGATATTCAGGACTAAAATACAATTTCCAGCAACTATCAATTTCTAGCAGCCAAAGGTTTCGGAACCTTTCATAAAGGTTTCAAAACTTTTTGTAAAAGGTTTCGAAAATTCCCTGAAGGTTTCGAAACTTTTCGCATCCAGTAACTTTCCAGAATTGAAATTGCCCGCAAGGTTTTGAAACCCTTCTAAAGGTTTCGAAACTGTTTGGCAAAGGTTTCGAAACTTTATATCTGGAACCTAAAAATTCCATCACACTAAGTGAACATCATCGGTTCAAACACAACCGTCAAACCCTATTAACTATATGCATTAATCCTAAGCATAAATAGCAACATATAACATATGATTATCAACGTCAAGAACATCAAGCAAACTATAGGCATGCTACCTAGAACATGATTAAAACATAACGACCATGCAAGTACATGCTTCAACAATCCAAACATCAATATAGTTCATCAATTAACAATCAAACAACATAGGTCTTTTTTTCAGTATAAACCAAAGTCAAGTTCACACTCCTCACATAGGTTGGGTTTACACATTGCCAAGCCCCAACTTATTTGTCAAAACATACCGAATTTGAAGTAACCTTTCCCCTTGGTTTCCTTGCTCCGAATATAGTCCCGTGTGCCTTTATTTTTCTGCAAGGATGAAAAGAGAGCTTAAGAAAACATGCTTAGTGAGGAAGCTCTACACAAGATCATCAATGCATCTATTTAAAACTATAAAGAAACCATAGTTTGCAATGCATCATTAAAAACATGCATGCTTAACATTCCACTTCCATGTTTATAACATCAAATCACTTTCTTGAGTATGTTCAACATTATCAATACATTTCATGAATGATGCACAATATTCTCTTTTAATCTATGTATGCATATTGGCTTCTAGTGATCACTTATTGTGAACCTTAAGTTCACCGAATACACGGATCCATTGTTAGAGACCATTAGTCTCGTCATGACACCAAGTCACCATTGACATGACACAAAATCACCATTGATATGACACGAAGTCACCATAGACATGACACGAAGTCATCATTATAGCACTACCACGCACGATTAGATACATAGTCACCCTTGTTACGTGTAGGCGGCTCTATCACACACGATTGGACACAAAATCACCCTTGTTACGTGTAGGCAATATTCTTTATTCTCAATAATGTTTATAGTGCACTTAAGACAATCCTAATGACATTGTCATTCGTATTCGAATCTAAAGTTAGTGTCACTAAGCCAATATCATAATCAAATGTACATGATAATTTGCTGCTCATAATTCATGCATAACATGTTCACAAATGAACCAAATGTCATGCCCAATGGCACCATAAATTTCAAGGTAAATAACCACATAATATTCCATTTCATTTTCAGCTCATAATGCATCCATAATGTGCTCAACAAATGAACCGAAAGTCATGCCCAATGGCACCTTTAATTTGAAGGCAAATAACCATGTTCCAATCATTTTCCATGTGTCCCTTAACAATGTATGTCTTTTTGAACCATGCATTTTCAGCAATTATCTCATGCATACACAAATTCAAAATCATGTTTATGCATTTCCAAAAATCTCATTGCATTCATTACCAACGTCAATATCTTTACCGAATGTAGCCGAAGCTCATGTTAATATATCAAAAACATTTACTTCACTTACTCTTGAACTATGGAAAGTTTTCAAACTCTTCCATAGTCCCCAAAACAGAGCCGTACCAATACGATTCGCTTTAAGTCCGAAAAACACTCACCGACAAGCAAAACGAGCCTTCGCCGATGCTCCGATGGCAACGCCAATGCACCAGCCACTTATGCACCTTCTTGCACTACCTATACATCATTAAAAACAGAGCATATTCACATCATAACATGCTCAAACCAGCAGCCACATCAAACCTCCACAAAATTACCGAAAACTTAGCCGAGAAGACCGAAAACTAAGCCAAAACGCATCCGAACAACATCAGCCCAAAACCTAATGATTCTAAAATCTAATATACTTCAATTATGAACCAAAAACACATCTAAACCATCCTTATACCTCCAGCAACATTAAAACATCTAAAACAGCCCCTAAAATAACCAAAAATCACCTTAAAACAACATTGATTGCATTATTCCGCGATTAAATTAATGTGCCATCAATTGAAGACTCAATTAATCATTTAATTGAATTAATAACACCATTAAATTCATCTAATTACAACATTGAATGAGATCTAAAAAGATTTCACAAAAACATTAATAAAATCATTAGATCTAGCATTGAAAACATAAAAGCAAGTTTCATTTAAAGATTAGCAAGTTAATACTTGAGAATTTCAATAAAGAACCTTAGAAAAAGAGTTAAAATCCAGCAAATTACCTTTGAGATCTATCTACCAAAAAGATGAAGTTTTCTCTTCTTGATTCCTTGCAAATTGGTGTTGATTTGATAAAATTGATGGTTGGTTTTGTAAAGAATAGAAAGATGATTAAAATAAAGTAATCTGAAGTATGGAAAATGACCAGAAATATCCGTTATTGCCATTAAATCTGTTCTTTACTAGTAAAAACCGAGCGGGAGAATGATATGAAAAATAGGACTTTTGAGCACTTATCATAGTTAAAGGGGTAGATGATTGAATTTCCAAAGTGGCTGTAGCAGGTAATTTTTGAAAGTGAAAAATGCGTGTTTTGAGGGTGTTTTAGTTTGGAAATGAAGGCATGATGGTTATATTATATATGAGTGATTTTTTGGATTTGTTTTGAAGTGTTTTAGGTGTTTAAATTGAAGGGTAATGACTGTGCTTTGCTTAAGTATGAAAATGAGAATATTTGGGACAAATTTGACTTTAAATTTTTTGAAAAAAATATTGTGGATTTGTGAGCTGATGTAAATAAAGAATTTGTGGTTGATTATATGGTTAATACTTTAATTTTGGATGGTTTGAAGCAACACGTTTGGTTCTTGGTGAATCTAGTGCAATTCCAAAAGGTTCGAGGCTCGATTTGGCTACCGTTAGAGTTGTGTGGTGAGTAGAAAAATATTTTGAACTTGGTTTTGGTTCAAGAAAGATTTTGAGAGTTTGGATTAGGCTTGATAATATAATCCAAAATTAAGAGTAAGATCTACCCATTTTACTTACCTTGTATGCTTGTTAGATGGTAAAGATTGAAAAGCTTGTTGTGTTTAACTGTTGTCGATGACATCTTAATTGTTATGTTGAGTTGTGTTGATTATCTAATGATTAATGACATGTTAATATGCCATGTGAGATATTTGTAAGGTAATTGTAAGATGTTGCAGGTTATGCTTGTAAGTGCTAAGTAAGACTACTTGATTATGGTAAGAAATATAGTCGGGTGGCTGTATAAGATCGGTAAGAGGTATAAGATGTAAGTTTATAAGATAATATTGTGGTAATGATGTTGGCATTCGTTGAGTCATACCGGGTATAATTGGTCGACCAATAGGATGTAAGAATAGTACACTATGAGATAAAATTTGCATACGTGTCAGATAAATTCGGTCGTGCCAGACAAAACTCGTATACGTGTAAGATAAATTCGTCTGTGTCAGATAAATTCATATATGTATAAGACGTTTCCGTATATCCGTGTATAATAACCGAGTTTGCCAACATACTTATCTTAATTGCTATGAATATGTGTTTTTATGTTATGTTGTGGACTTTGATTGATCTCGTAAGTTGTAAGATGCTATGATGTAAGATGTATGAAATGATGTTAGTCTTTATTTTCAAATAAAGCTTGAACCCTACATTGTCGTAGTTACTTTTTTGAGTTTTGCTCACTAAACATTTATTCTTACACTCTCGTTTTCCAACAATGCAGATCATTAGCTCGGAAGTTAGCACGGTGGGAGGAAGGGCATCCAAGCATGTTGCTCGTTAGCTCAAGTATGATTTAGTTGCATTAATGTATTAGCTAGCAATGAGATATGCTATGTTGTTTAAGAGCGTTGTTTGACTCCCATATTGACTTATGTTTTGGATGATTTTATGCATGGTTTATATTCGCCATGGTTGCCTTGAATTAGCATGTTAATTTATATTTTGAAGTTATGATTATGTGGATATTATGTTTGATGTTGTTTGAACTCTTTTATGTATGAATTCTATGTCTTGTTGCTTGAACATGATTCGAATAGATGTGTATGAGTTTCAAGCATGTGTAACCTGATCCTTGAGTTCTATAATATCTTAAGCATGTTAACTATGCTTGTATGTGGTTGTTGGTTTAGTCCTTAGTTGTTTGTGCTTTAAAAATTCGTTCAGATGCAGGGGCTTTCGGTTTCACCTCATACCGATACGCCAATATCGTTTTGAGTCTTCGAGCTTTCGGTAAGCCCAATAAGGTTGGCTTAGATACCGTGTGCAGATACGTTGATCGTTTGGGGTCGGAAAGGCTTTCTAGGGTGTGTTATTGGAGTCTGTTGATAGCACACAAGCAAGAAGAGAGAATTAAGGGAAGAGAGTCGGTACTCTCATTTATTTATTGATATGCTGTAATATTCTCAATGGAGAACCATCCAATTTATACAAAGGTTCAGAGGTTGATTATAGTCAATTAACCCAAACGGTATCTAACAATATTTCCTATCCGTTGGTAACAGACTATAACAACCAAGTTTACAAAGAAACTATTCACACTGTATCTATACTCTAATATTCCCTTTGCAATCTCTATCTTCAAGACTTGTCTCCAACGAGCAAAGAACCTGCAACACAACTCAAGAATACAAGAAAAGAACAGAAACAAATCAACAACAACGAACGATAAAAAAAAACTAAGAAGAAATCATAGATATCACAGACAATTTGTTCCTATGTCTTTGAAAAGCTGGTGCGGATAAGGGTTTTGTTAGAATGTCTGCCACTTGTTCAAAGGCTGGTACTTCATTCACCTCAAGCTTTCCAGCAAATACCTTTTTTCGAACAAAAAACAAATCCAACTCCACATGTTTAAATTTAGAATGCATAACAGGATTAGAAGAGACAGCTACCGTACTTGAGTTATCACACCACAACACTGATTTTCTATCAACAACAACACCAAGCTCACTTAACAAAGACTCAAGCCAAATAATCTCAGTAGTGGCACAAGCTATACTACGATATTCTGCCTCTGCAGTCGATCGAGACACCACTGGTTGTTTACGAGAACCCCAAACAACTGGATTATCTCCAAAATATAAGCAAAAACCTGTTGTAGACCTTCTATCGTCACTATCAGAACCCCAATTTGCATCAGCATAAGCAAAAATTGATAAACATGAGGAAGGTCAAAATTGCAATCCAAAATCCAGGGTTCCAAGAAGATAACGCAAAATTCTTTTTACCAACTGCATGTGTGTGTCGAGAGGACTCTGCATGAACTGACAAGCTTTGTTTACAGCAAAAGCAATCTCAGGTCGTGTGAGCATAACATATTGAAGAGCTCCTACTATGCTCCTATATTCAATAATATTAGAAATAGGAGTTCCTTCCTCACTAGACAATTTGCAATTACTTAACATAGGTGTAGGTAATTCCTTGGCCTCTGTAAGACCACTCCTAGTCAATAAATCAACAATATATTTTCTTTGACTTAGGAAAATAGTACCTGACCTGTGATGTACCTCTATTCCCAGAAAATAGTGTAATTGGCCAAGATCTTTGAGTGAAAAAGTGCAATTTAACTCATTAATCATCCTTTGTACTTCATCACTATTGTCCCCTGTCACGATAATATCATCTACATAAACAAGTAAGTAGATTGTGCTCATAGTGGTTTGCTTAATAAACAAAGATGCGTCGGACTTGGAAAGAAGAAAGCCTATGGATTGAAGATACTGCTTTAGCTTGTCAAACCAAGCTCTAGGAGCTTGTTTAAGCCCATAAATGGCTTTGTTCAGTTTGCACACCAGATTTTGACTCTTATCTCCTTGCTCATATCCCGGAGGTTGTGTCATGTATACCTCTTCACTAAGATCTCCATTCAAAAAAGCATTATTTATGTCTATTTGTCTGAGTTTCCAACCTCTTGTGACAGCAAGTGAAATAATTGTTCTTATTGTAACTGGCTTGACAACTGGACTAAACACGTCATGATAGTCAATGCCAGCTTCTTGAAGATAACCTTTAGCAACTAGTCTGGCTTTGTACCTATCAATTGACCCATCTGCATTACGTTTGAGTTTAAAAATCCACTTACATTGAACAGCACGCCTATTCTCTGGTAACGTCACAAAAGACCAAGTATTGTTCCTTAAAAGAGCTTCATACTCTACAAAAGAGCTTCATACTCTACTTGAGCAGCAGACCTCCAATGATCACTCTTCATTGCTTCTTGAATTTTTTTGGGTTCACTAACATCATTTTCATGACAAATAAGTGAACACAATTCTGTTTGATAAAATTTTGGTTTTCGTATTCCATGTTTCCCTCTAGTCATCATGGGATGCATATTAATTTGATTTGGAGCAGTTGACTCTAATTGTTGTGAGGGCAAGTTTCTTGCAGCATTATCAACAACTACTGGAGCTGGAAATTCATGTTGTCCAACTGGTGAAGACATTCCTTGATCAACATTTTGAGTCCCTATGATACTACCACTGGTCTGACCGTTATTTTCAACAGCACTAATAGAGTCATGCATATCAGTATTCTCACTTGGACTAATAAAATCTCGACCAAACACAAGTTCATTATCACCTGAAAAATTTTGACTCAAAATTTCAGCAGTTGTACCTTGATTTGAACCTTCAGTAGAAGCATTTTGATTTGGAATTTCAGCAGCAGAATTATCTCGAACTGGTACTCCAACAGAAGCAGCTTGTTCCAAACTTTCAGAAACATTTTGAATTGGAACTTCAGAAGCAGAATTATCTTGAACTAGAATTCCAACAGAAATAGCTTCTTCCAAACTTTCAGTTCTACGTGCAGCTGATCCTTCAGTCCTTTGTTGAGGAGAAGCAAACTGTTGCTGAACTATCAAAGGAACACGTGTGAGCTGTAGGTGTGTCCCCTGAATTAAACACTGATAGAAAAGGATAAATTTGTTCATCAAAAACCACATGTCTAGAAATATATATTCTACCATCCTCAGCTAGACATTTGTATCCTTTATGTTGAGTACTATATCCCAAAAAAGTACACTATTTGGACTTAAACTCAAGCTTATGAGTATTAAAAGGTCGAACATAGGGAAAGCATACACATCCAAAAATCTTCATACAAGAATAATCCGGTACTTTACCATAAAGAGATTCATAAGGGGATTTTCCTTTTAACAATTCAGTAGGTAGTCTATTTATTAAGAAAACAGCCGTAGTGAAAGCATGACTCCAGTAGTTTAAAGGAATAGAAGATTGAGCAAGAAGCGTTAAACCGGTCTCAACAATGTGCCTATGTTTCCTTTCTGCTTTACCATTTTGTTCAGATGTCTTTGAACAAGAAATTTTGTGTTGAATCCCTCTTGTTATCAACCAATTCCGAAGACCTTGATACTCACCCCCACTATCAGTTTGAAGAGCTTTAATCTGACAGCCAAATTGCACTTCTACTAATTTATGAAAATTGATAAAACAATCCATAACCTCAGACTTTCTCTTCAACAAATACAACCATGTAAAACGAGAATGTACATCAATAAAAGAGACATAAAACCGAAACCCCTCTGATGAAATATGTGAAAGACCCCAAACATCAGACACTACAAGCTGAAATGTACTATCATAAATGGTCGAAGATGTTGAAAAAGGTAATTTATGAGCCTTGACACGCAGAACATAAAGTTTGCATCTTATTTGCATCAACAGAAACATTACAAGATTTAAGAACATCTTTAAGAACTTGAAAAGAGGGATGGCCAAGTCTTTTATGCCACAAATCTAACACATTATTCTTAGTAACTATGCAGGTTTCAAAACGAACCTGATGTGAACTAGTTTTGAAAGATCCTACGGATAGCATCTTGGAAGACGTCTTCGAGGGCAGCAAAGTGTAAAGTCCTTCAGGAGTGAGGCTCCCCTCCAACAATGTATCCTTGCTCTGAATGTCCTTTATGCAACATCCATTAGGATAAAATTCAAAATATACATTGTTCTCTTTTGTAAATTGAGAAACAGATAAAAGATTTTTCCTTATGGTAGGCACATAAAGAATATTTTGTAGCATCAAAGGTTTATTTTTAGTGACAATATATCCTTGTCCAACATGCTGAATTGAAGTTCTATTATCATTACCCATATGAAGAAAATCGGTACCTTTATAAACCATACCTGACTGAAGAGCAGACACATCATTGGTAACATGATGAGAAGCCCCTGAGTCTGGATACCAGGTTAGATCTCCCGATGTTGGTCTTGAAGAAACTGTAGAAACAAAATTAGAAGGCATTCCAGAAGTGAACTGAGTTGGTGCAGATAAAATCGGAACTGTAGTTGAGATAGCAGAAGAATTATTCTGTTGAACATTATGTTGATTATAACCAGAGAAATGATCATTCTGTTGAACAGTAGCAATATTTCCAGCAACAGTACTAACAAAAGAATTCTCAGGATAAAGCACAGGCTGAGCAGAAGATACATGCTGAATGGGAGGTCCACAATATGGTTGAAAAGCATGAACTTGTTGAGACTGAGGATGATAGACATGAGTATAAACTTGAGGTGATGGAGTAGCAACTTTACTCACATACTGATTATTAGATGCATATGTGGACTGCCTCTGATTATTATTAGAACCCGAATCAGTTTTTGTTGTGTTGAAATTCTGACCTTGGTAGCTAAGATCGAATCTATAATAACATTTTTGTACCACATGTCCAAACTTACCACATAGTTGACATTGAGGTCTATTATTGTTAAATCGACCTTTACCTCTTCCTCTATAACCATTTCCTCCTCGACCTCCTCTATTGTATGACACTTCTGAAAAAGCCTGAACTGGAGCCACTTGAGAAACACCTTGTAGTGTAGAAATGGAATCATTAACGGGATTTTGTTGAGCAACCTGATGAGAGACTAAATTTGCATGCATAGCAAGATTTTCTGTGAAAAAATTCTTTTGACGAGCTTCACAATCTAGAAGCATGTCAGTGAGTGCATCTAAAGATAACGATTCACGAGAGGCAATGGCAATAACAGACTCGAATTCAATAGACAACCCTGCCAAAATGACACTAACCTGCTCATGCTCAGTGATAACACTTTCGGATGCATTTAGCGTATCACAAATAAGTTTGACTTTGGCAAGAAATTCATTTACAGATAGACTACCTTTCTTCTGCGAATGCAAACTATGTCGAAGAGCAGATAGTTTAGCACTCTATCTGGCACCAAGTAACCTAGTGATAGCATTCCAAATTGCTCTTGATGAATTAAGACCAGTTAAGTGTGGCAAGAGATCAGCATGAATCGTAGACAAGATCCATGAAGCAAGTAACTTGTCTTGCTGATTAAAGACTATAAAATCTGGATTCTTAATTCGTTGACCTGCTTCATTAGTGACAAAAGAGCTTGAAGGTACTAGTGTATTAGAAATATATTGTATCAAACCATAACCGTCAATGATTAAAAGGATCTGATGCTTCCAAAGAATAAAAGTAGATTCTGTCAACTTAACTGTATCATGTTTGGGGAAATGCTGAACAGGATTGACTTTAATCGAGACCTGAGAATTAGATCCCGACATATCTATAGGAGAAGAAGACTGTGACCTATTTGCATTCACAGCCGGATCAACAGTAGCATATATAGGAGACGCATCTTGAGCCATTTAGAACAAACAACAGATAAAATTGACTGAGACTTTATCATAAACAGATGATAGGCAGAAAATAGAGACCACTCAGATGTAGAAAGAATTCAAGTGACCGCACTTGTTTTCAAGAGTCTTGAAACATTCAAACTGAGAACAATCAAGATGATTCAAGCTATCGTACTGTCTTCAAGAATCTCTAAGCAAAAAATTCATGAAAACTCAAACACTCGATCGAAAGAACATGTACACGGATCACTCACTTTGTTCTGCACATATTGACAAACCAGCGAACAAAGATCCACACGATCTAACACATATTCTTAAGAATTGAAGATCTCGTGTTAACGCATGAATTAGACTATGATAACAGAAAAATCAACGTATGTTGAAGCTGTAAACAATCTCCTTAATTGTAGATAACCAAAGATCAGAAATCAAAGAACTCACAAACATACGCAATAATCTGTATCTCTAAGTTTCAGAATCCAGCAAGTACGATAGTTACAAATCAAAGAGAAACAAACAGCTTACAGAAAGAAGAAAGAGCAACACCTTAACAGAAGAGGAAATAACAAAGGAAATCAAGAAGACGAATCAGAATAGAAGCAGTAACAGCAAGCAGAAAGAGCAACAACAATCACAAAGGAAAGAAGACGAATCAGTGGCAGGACCTTTCGGCGACTGATACCATGTTGATAGCACACAAGCAAGAAGAGAGAATTAAGGGAAGAGAGTCGGTACTCTCATTTATTTATTGATATGCTGTAATATTCTCAATGAAGAACCAGCCAATTTATACAATGGTTCAGAGGTTGATTATAGTCAATTAACCCAAACGGTATCTAACAATATTTCCTATCCGTTGGTAACAAACTATAACAACCAAGTTTACAAAGAAACTATTCACACTGTATCTATACTCTAATAGAGTCGGGTCTTCGGACTTGATTTCGGTAATCTCCGTGTAGTCACCTCGTGTCGGCCTTGCGACTAGACCGGGTCGAAGGGGTTACAGAGAACATATGGGTGGACGCATCTTCGTTGTGGCGAGGTATCGGTGAATCACCATCGATAATTGTCGTCAGATTCGCTATTGTTTGCTTGTTAAGAACGAGAATAAAAGTGGAAATCTCAATCTACTAGGGTTGGGAAGAACACAATATCTGGAGGCTCTATCAACAGAAACCAACACCGAATTGGAGAGATGGTAGCGAAAGAGAAACGACGTTAGAACCTTCAGCGAATGATATCATGTAGAAACTTTGTGAGCAAAGATGATAGGAAACACAAACTTTTATTAACGAGTTATAAAAAGAATACAAAAGTGATTAATTTTATTAGGTTACAGAACTTGTATGTTGTTCTTTTATGAGATCGAGCTAGAAGTTTTGATTTAATTTTTTTGTTTTTGGTATCTAACTATATTGGAAACTTCAAAATTTGTAAATACTTTATTTTGATATTTAAATTGATTTAATACCTATGTTTTTAAAATTGTCTTTCAAAAACTAAATTATTTGTATTCTCGATTGTTGATCAATCTTAATGATGAAAAATTTATTTTCAAAAAGATTAAAATAGTTTAATTTTAAGTTGATATAAATGTTAACAATATTAAATAAAAACTAAGAATTTCAATTGGAACTAAAAATCAAAACAATTTAATTTGTCATTGATAATCATCAAATTAACTTAAACCAAAATATATTAATCTTCTGATTAAATGTATCATCTACTGTTGATACTGACCGGTGATGTCTTTGTTCATCAGAATTTAGGTCTTGGTGTAGGTTGTAGATTTGAAAAATCAAAGGTATATGTTTAGGGTGAATACTTTAATCTGCCATGTAAGAATTTGTAACGATAATGATTGTAATGAAAAAAATTAAAAGTTTAGTATCGTAAGTAAAGTGAATTAAACATTTAATAATTATAATTAAAGTTTTTAGATTTCGATAGCCATATTAAAAATATCTTAAAGGTTCAATGTAAGAATTTATAACGATAATGATTGTAATGAAAAAAATTAAAAGTTTAATATCGTAAGTAAAGTGAATTAAACATTTAATAATTATAATTAAAGTTTTTAGATTTCGATAGCCATATTAAAAATATCTTAAAGGTTCAATGATTACTAGTGCAGTTTAACCTTAAATTATATATAGATATATCATTGTTTTTTTGGTTTTCATGAATTTATCCTAATTAATCCTGATCGATCTATGTCATACACTTGGATTTAATAGGTGAGTCTTCGAAACAAAATTTTCTACATACATAAAGCTTCAAACTCGAGACATGTTTAAGTGATATCAAATTACTTACTACTTGGATCAACCTATTAATATAATTATATATGTATAGCTTAAATTTTATATATTTGATGTCCTAAGATTCCTCTCAAAATCATAATTTTAATAGAGAATTTTATATTTAAAGATCATTCTCGATTAAGATACGCAAATTTTGCCACTATTCATCTTAATTTATTTATCTAAAGAAGAGTCCAATAATCTTCCATGTACATCTTAGAAAATTCTTTAGGTATGGATGTCTAAGTGTACTATAAGAGTTGTTCTTTTATCTTAGATAATAAATTACACTTATCTAAAAAAAATAATCTTTCATGACACACGAACAAATAACAAGGTTAAAAGAAGATAATATATTAAAAGGAATAAAGATGGTGACTAGATATAAAGGAAAAGAATATATTGACACAATCGAGACATAAATTATGAGAATTTTCTTTCTTAAAACCCTAATTAAACATGTTAGCGAGGTGGTACGAGATTATTTATTATTATTATTTAGTGCAAATATTCTTCTCCTATAAGTGCGCTCATAATTAAGGTTTGAGAGTGCCTCTTAAAGATGTGTAGAAAAGTGTGGCACTTTTTCTTAGATTTGGTCACCCTTTTTTCAAAAAATTTAAATTCTTCATCATTTTAAAACTATTTCTAGGTTAAAATGAAATTAGTGCACCTAATATAGAAGTAAAAAAGTTGATTCTTGTACAATTTTAAAAGCAGAGAGATAAAATTTTAAATTTATTCTCTCAATTTAAAAATAATGAATTTTTTAAAAGGAGGAAAAGAAATAAAATTCTAAATTCATTACGTTACACTTTAACTTTGGTTTATTTTTTTCGAGTCATTAAAAATGATTTTCTTTGAACATATAGATCATTTAAAATTTGAAAAAATAGGTTATTAGAAGTTTATTTTGTAATCTAGTACAAAAGCTACAGGTGAAAAACATTAAATAGTGATTTAGGAGGAGGATGCCACTTACATGTAGCGTCTTTTTTCTTTAATATTTTTTTTTATAAAATCTGAAGGGACGACGACACATAATGCTATCCTGCTCGCATTATAAAAGTAACTTTAAATCTAAAATATAATTTAGATCATCTATATTTTAATTTTAATTTTAAATTAAATTAATTTTAAATTTTTTTCTTAGAAATACATTACCATTAAATATTTGATGAGATAATATTTTTATCCTTGTAGGTATAGATACCTTAGGGAGTCCCACTCTTTTTGTATGAAAAAAATATATAGGGAAATTTATTTATTTAAATTTTACCTCCAATTTTTATGACTATTTTTATTTTTTTCTTTAATTTTGATTTTTTTCGTTAAGCCAGCAAATTTTTATTAAATTGAGGATAACTCCCACCGAACAATATCTGAGGATGTCAAGGCTTCTTCTCTAGGCGTGTTCTTGTGGAACCCTTTGAGGCAAATGGATAAACGCGTGACGGTTAGAGTAGAAAGACATGACAACGACTTCCCCGAGCTGTTGGGCAACCGTTTCCAATCCCACAAGACGAACACTTTCTTCTGTTTTTTTTTAATGTAGTACATTAAATATATACAAACACAGCTATACGAATGTATATATTTATATTTATTTTAAAAAATATTTATATTTTTATATAAAAATGTATAATTTAAAAAAAAAAAATGAGACCCCCAGACGTCAATATGAACTCAACCAAATTTTGTGTTCAATAATAACATTCAGCTTCAAGTTTGACTCATACGTAGAATATTCGATAAATATAATAAAATTTATTCATTTAATAATGTATCAATAATTTTAAAATATATATATCATTTAAGTTAGAAAACAATTATATTAGTGAGGTTAGGGGTGCTTAATAAGTTTACGAGTTCATGAATTATTTAAATTTGACTCGGTTAAAATTCGATAAATATTCAATTCAAATTGACTTGACTCAAACTCAAACTCGAAACAAGACCTTAACGAGTTGAATCAAGCAAAGTCTAACTCGATTCGATAAATTCGCAAGCAACTCGTTAATTTTCTAAAATTATTTTTAGTAATTACTTTAAAATTATTTTATTCAAAAATAAATATAAATAATAATTATTAATTCGTTGGTTATTAGTTTAAAATTTAGCCTTTGAAAGTGTTTTATACAGTCTTTTAATATTTTTGGTTAAATCTATTAATCTATGTTAATATAATATGATAAAATTTTATTTTTAGTTAAAAAATAATATAAATTTTTTGTGAGCTTAACAAGCAACGAGTCGAGTTGAGCAACTAAATATTTTAATGAGCATGAGTCGAGCACAATTTTAATGAGTTTAACTAGTCAAGTCGAGCAATAAAATTTTTAACAAGCATGAGTTGAGTAATGCCCAATTTGCGATCAACTCCCTCAATAAGCATCCATAGCGTTCATATATTTTTACTCATTATCTTTTTAATTAATTATAATTCCAATAATATTTAAAAAAACAAATGTTGAGATTTGAATACATATAAAAAGCAAAGTGGATGAGGATCCATATCACTAGGTCAATCAATATATCTATGCTCATTGTTTTAAAAAAATCATTACATAAATCATGTTTATTATGTTATCTATGATCTTATCTAATGGGAATTTTGTATCTCATTTTTTTAGGGTAAATTTCATCTCTTTCCTACAAATTATTAAAGAATTGATAGTTATTTGAAAGTTATGTTAAAATGAATGAATCTGGATAAACTATGAATGACGCGATAAATATTTTTTTATAAACAAAATATTCCAAGTACAATAATCTAGCAGGAAACATCATTAAGCGACGGTCTGAGCAACAAGGCAATAGAACCTGGAAAGGAAAAACTCGCCACTTTCTAGTAGAAAGCTAATAAACTAATGAACTAATTGTATGTGAAACATTCTCTTGATACCACAGAGATAATTTAGATGTTGACATGTTAAGAGAGAGAGAAACAAAACTGCAGTTATCATCATATGAACAATTACCAAGGGCCAACCAGTGTCTGTCATGATGATCGGTATTTATGTATAGTCTTAGATCTTATCAAGCAGAGGTGTTCGTGGATAGAGTTTTGGATCTTAAACTGGTAAGGAGAGAAGAAAACAAAACAAAGTTCAGACATAACATCACATGTACACAAAAACATGATATTGATGAAATTTGATGTACTAATATTATAGGTGTCTTAGCTATATACATGCCATAGCTGTGGAATACGAACCACGACTTTTTCTTTCAGCCACTTTACATTATCTAAGACTGAACCACTTGGTTCTTGCTCTTAGGTACTGGATAAAAATGGTGGGTTTTACAATTTATACCAAATGAAACACCATACAACCAAAAAAGCCTACTTCACATCTCCTCGATTCTAGCAAAATCTGCATGTCTTGTCTTGTCCAACATGATAAATCGAAAGAACTAAGTAAAAATAAAAGGAAAAATGAGGTTTCTCATCTTGTAGCTGCGAATGATCGTTTCTGCAGTTTCGGTCGGCTTCTTTGTTCTTCAGTTAATGACTATATAAAGTGGTTCTTCATGTTTTACTCCAGATTTATACTACAAACCAGGTGATAATAGGAGAATTCAAATGCAGTAGAACAAGTAATAATACATACGGAATTGGTTTAAACATAAAACTTTTTTAGGAAAAGTAATAATAATTTGAATAGGAAATTGAAAAGTGAGGTTTGCTCCCACTTTCTGGACTCCTTTTTCTTGCAACTTATTTCATGTACTGGATTTCTGTTCTTCGGTCAAAAACTATAATAAAATGGTTATTTCAGAACTTTACAGTACAAGCCAAGTAACATAATTAACTCATCTTTTGCGGCGGCCAGCCGTTGCTATCACAGGTAGCGGATAAGGGCATTTATATTTTGGTTTAATTAATTGATCAAATTAAAATTTTTTAATAATCAATCGATTAGTTTTAAGTTTAATAAATTAACTTTAATACATTTTTTAAACTTTAATTATCTGTTAATTTTTTAAAAAAATTAATTAATTATCCAAAATTTTAAAAAAATTATTTTCGGTTATCAAATTTTTAAAATTATAAAATATTCCTTAAATTATTTGATATATTAAAAAAAATTATTAAATTTATTTAATTATTAAAAATATCATTAAACTTTTTAATATTTTTCTATAATTTATTAATATATAATAAATCAACGACTATTTAGTTTAATAATTATTTTATAATTTTTAAAAATTTAATAACTAAAAAATTATTTTAACATAATTTAATAATATTTTATCTAACTGTTATATTGAGATAACATTTTCTTGGTTTGTCTTGTCAACATGTTAAAACTTACCATTCCCCTCATGGAGGCTTATCAAACAGGAAGAAAATAAAAAAAGAAACATGAGAATTTCTCTTTGTAGGTAAAACGGTGGCCTTGAATTACCACTTGTGTTTTAATTCTAGTTGTTAATATGGAAAAGAAACGGAGATTATATCCACTGACCTCGAAAATTAGTATACGAGTATAATTTATCTTATTATTTATAATTTAATCTAATAATAAATTTATATCTATTTTTAAGTGAATTTTTATTCTTTTATAAAATAAATTTTTAACTTTTTTTTAAGTAAATGATTCTCATCAGATAAAATCATATATATAATATAATAAATCAAAACTATATAATAATTTCTAAAAAACCAAACTAATTATTCTTTGGAATTAAAACTATATAATATAAGTGAAGTGATGGTCAAAGACAAATGATCGTTTTGCAGGAGATCCCGTCCATCACCCTTTTTCCTTTGTTAACATACCCAAATGATTAACAGTAAATCTTACTTGAATCAAGTCAAATATGTTGGGCTTGAAATGTATAAATCTAACCAGGAAAACAGTGTCGTTACGAGAGAATGGAATTCAAACAGGTATTTTCAAGGTAAAAATGGCAGAGCCTAGTAATAATCGACTATATCAAAGCTTAAACAAACTTCATTTCGCCGAACACAATTACAATTCCAAGTAATTAATTTCCTTAGTAGCTAGCAAACAAACTGATACTTCTTATGGAGTTGAACTTGAACATTTGCTTAGAAATGCCCCCACCCCCCAGGGTTTATTCTTTGCCACTTTATCTTAGCGTCTTCTAGAAGCTGTTTCCCTTTGAGCATTAAAATAAACAGCTGCAACAGGAACCTCCAGCTCATTCTCTTCTGCAAACTTTCTGGTACTGAAACGGTCCCTTGAAGATGGTGCGATCTTCACTGTTTGCCTGCGCTTCTGCTTAAACAGGAGGAACACAAACCTGTGGATCCCTATGTTTGGCCTTGGGATTTCGTAGTTCACCAATTCCCTTCCTGTATGTAACCAGAAAAGTTGGTTCATTTTTTATATATGTACTTGAAGAATGAAGGGATACTTACCAAATGTGGCATCTGTGGTGCCGGGGATATCTGTTACCATCCTGTGAGATTCTCAATCAAGTACAAACAATCAGTAGAATGAACAAGAAATCATGAACCCTAACAGTCATATACACATATGATTACCAGTGCAAGTGCTCCCTGAGGTAAGGGTCACTAGGACCTGGAACATCTGGGTCTATCATCACCTGCAATATTAAAACGTGATGATGATGACGATGACAACTTATTTTATAGAAGCTATAAAAAACCCATCAAGTTTAAGCAAAAGGAGAATATTAGTGAAAACTGAAAAGTATAGATTTACCAGGGTGAAAAAGGATCTCATATCACCTCCATGAACCTCAACCTTAGGCTTCTTAATTACTGCAGATGGAAAAAATTCCCGGCCATTATATACCTGCCTGTTGGAGTTGAAAATGACTGTCATTTTCACAGAAGGAGAGATGGAATCAATAATATCCCCAATCACACTCCCCACCACAAGAGGATCTGAGAGTTTTGCCATCCTAGTGTTAATATAAGAACTGCTTCGCCTCTTTTTTTTTTTTTGAGCTTCTGCAAGACTTCTTATTGGGCAATGAATTAGACTCCCCCCATATATATAGTGTTCAAAAAGTACCCACAAGCTTACATGATTATGAAATCCATTAGTGGGTTGTGAGGTTAAGAAAATGGAGCATCAAAAAGATTAAAAAAGGTTTATTGTTCCTTTATACCTAGTAAGCTAGACACTCTGCTATACACCACCATTATGATAGAACATATACTAAATTGCTCAAAGGTGAGCCATTTGATATAAAAATCGATTCTTACATGACATAATTTAATTTTCTTTAGCATGTTCACTGCAAATAATGTATGTTGTTTATTTATAATCTCACTTGTGAGGTTTAAATGGAAATTATGGACTTGTTCAAATAATTCTATAGAGATAATGGTTTTTTTTTAATCTTTTGAGCCACACCAAATTTTCTAAGTATTAAAGAAATTTTAGGGGCGTAAACGAATATAGCATTTGACGAATTGTGAATCATTTGTATAATATTTGTTTTTCTTTGATTATTAAGATAAGTAAATAAATATAAATAAATATAAATAAATTTTTTATGTTTATTTAATAAATGAATGAACATGAATAGAGGTGTGTTCGGTTCGTTTATGTTTACGAACAAATTCATTTATGAGCTTGTTTATCAACTCGTTTAAAACTTTATTTACCCGGTTTAGGGTTAACCGAATATGTTAATGGACATGTTCACGAACACTAAAGAAAATGAACGTGAACACCTTTAAAAATAAATAAAACGAACACAAATATGATATTAAAAATTTAAATTAACACAAACCGGACATGAACACCTTTAAAAATAAATAAACTAACACGATCATAGTCGTGTTTGTCAAGCTCGGTTTATTTATACCCCTAAAAACTTTATACCTATTTATGAGAAATTTATATTATATGTATGATTCACCATATCATTTATGACCTCAACCAACAAAAACTACTTACTTCGGCATAATTTATCATATCATTTTTTCAACCAATAATTTTTCATTAACTTTTTACATTACATTTGAAAAATAATTTTTTTAAGTTATCATATAAGTGAGTTATGGCGTGAAAAAATAGTAAATATGATAGTTTTCATTGGTCGAAAACATAATTAATGTGGTAAGTTAAACTTATGATATAATTTTTTTAATTTATGATCGATAATGATAAAAATTAATTGAAAGCAAAAAAATATATATATTGATATATCAATGTAGAGGTAGCAATTTTGAATGATCAACATAATAATTCTAAATGGACGATTGATTATTTATCTCTTCTGATTTGAACGGAAAATCATCAAGCAACAGATATGTTATAAGAATAAACTTTTATCTAATGATTTTTTTCCATGAGGGAAAGTCCTTGTTTTCATCCCATGTCAAACGGGCCTCTCAATAGTCTTGTCATGAAAGAACGTGTCGATTTGGGCATGGGTTGGAAGGCAACAAGGAGGTTTAGAATTGGTTGCTATCGGTGACCCTTTTGAAGGAGAGGTTATCAGGTGATTCTATTCAACGTGTTATGTATAATCCAAGTAATAAGAAACGATTATTTTTAAATAATTATTTAATAATTATTTATTCACTAATTACATGTAAAAAAGAAGTGACAATTCACTTTAAAAGACTTGAGATGAATATATCTGATTGATTTAAATCATAAATCATATGATGAGTAGGGTTTACTTAATAATTTTTCCTTTTCTAAGAAAGAGTTTGTGAGGGAAATTTATTTCTTTTGAAAAATTAAAATTTAATAACAAAATAGTTTATTTATATTTTTAATAAATTTTAGAATTTAATTAAAGTTTTTAAGATGTTAAGAGGCAGAGTAAGAATTTTTAAAATTTGTGGAAGATATTTAATTAAAAATTTCAAAAAATCTGAATTTTAATATAAAATTTTAAAATAGAATATCTGTAAATTAGTATTTGATAAATTAATAATTTATTTAAAATAATATTTTTGATCCCGATCTAGTCAGAAGTCTAAATTAATAATTAATTTTATAATTAGGACAACTTAATGAAATATGGTTATATTATTGTTTATTTTTTTGTTAAAATTTAAATCTAATAGTATTTCATCTCTAACTTTGTTTACTTGCCAAAACAATTTTAAAAAAAATACCTATTACATGTTTTAGGGTTCTTTTATTTTTTATTTATCAGACCTCTACGGGTTTCGGGCAATTCTTATCTTAAAATAATTAAATAAAATATAGATTATGTAACATCCTCGACCCGGTGTTACATTGGGTCTCCGGTCCAAAACCCGTATTTTAAAATTTTTTTCAAAACTCAATAAAGTAAAATTGATTTCAAGTCCAAAGTAGATTCATAAAATACAATTCAAGATAAAACGCAAATTCTAAAAGCATAAAGTAGTTTGGAGCTCCAAATATTACAAACTACTTAAAAATATTCGATCCAAATAAATAAATAGAGTTACAAATTACATAGGTACAACAAAGTACTAACCCACTACATATATAACTGTACTCTGACACACGGTCAATGCTGAAATTACAACCTTGATGGTGCTCCACAGAACCGACTTCACCTAACCTACGCACGAAAACACATTTCGAACGCTGAGCTACGAAAGCTCAATGAGTATGCCACCACTCGACCAACATCATACATATCATAAATAAGATAAAGCACAATATGTAAATATCATGCATGATGTGATGGTTCTACCATGCTTGCCTACCACATGGCATAAATGAAATGTATACTATCGCACACAATATATACATGTCACAACAACAACAACAAACCCAAGTAGTACTGAGGCCCGCGTCCACACAATATCAGGATCCTACACTCAGGATTGAGTGCGACATCAAATCCTATGCACAGAATGTTACATCGAACATCTTTGAATGGGGCCGCCCAATGTTCGGAATAAGTAATCGGGATGGAGACCGCCTAACCAATCCCATGTTGGGAATGTTACATCGAACATCTTCGAATGAGACCGTCCAACATTTGAAAAAGATCTTCAATACACCACCCATAATATTACATCGGATGACCTTCTTTGTGTTATAATACTATTTTGGGTATCCGGATCTCATCAAACAAGGACTCAAACCACACAAGTGATCCACCTAGGATCTTACATCATACTATGCTATAAAATCAAGCCAAGAACCAAGTTTATTGTCATAAGTTATCATATTATAATTCACATCACAATTTCTAAGTTTTAGTGTTCATTTTGTGATTAAATTAACCATTATGGGCTTATTTCGTAATTTATGAAACTCCCAAACATTCCCTTAAATTTGTGGGTAGATTATCTAGGCGTATTGATATACCTATAAGAGGGTATCGAAACACCCACTGTATCGATACGCTTCTCTCGCGTATCGATATAGTATAATGTTGACTTTGGTTAAGGAGACCAGCCCGTATTGATACACATATAAGGTGGTATCGATACAGACCCCTGTTTCGATATGCACCAGAGGGGTATCGAACTAAAACGTTACTGGAAGGTTTGGTTCCAATACACGGGCAAGGCGTTTCGAAACGCCTACCCTTCTCGCCTAAGATTTCTCTCAGGGGTATCGGTACACCTACAAAGGGTATCGATACGCTTGTCTAAAATTCATAAGTTCCCTCTCTATGGTATCGATACACCCTTAGAGGGTATCGATACCCCTGCTCAAAAATGTAAAACTCAAGCTAGAAAATCCTAAGAACCCTCTCCAAAGTTTATCTATTCGATCTGAAAATGTTCCTATACGTTCATAGGAGTGTCTAAGGTGTGTTCTAATCAATTTTAATGCATAACTCAACATATTATAAGGTTCACCATTATTGGCCTCTAACTTAGCAACCAAGCATTCATACACAATTTCTACATGTCATGCATTCCTACCAAGAAATGAATGATGAAAGAAAGAGTTGGGAGTACCAACCTTAGTAAAACAATAACCAAAAACGTTCTCTCTTTCCGTCTTTAAGCTCTTCCTTTTCCAAGGCTTGTGGAAGTCTCCCCAACTTTCTTCTCTACAAGAGATGTTAAACCAACCATTAAATACTAAGATGAAGGATTTATTGAGTTAATAACATTGAAAAGAACAAGATTTAAGGTCCCAAAACTCTTTTCTCGTACTAGGCTTAGATCCCAAACTAACACCTTTTTTTCTTTCAATCTCATACATTTTTACCTTGCTAGTAAGATCTCCTCAAGCTCTAAAACTTTACCTTCCCCAAAAACGGGATTTCCAACTAAAACTCTAAAGCTTATTCTTTAAATTTAGGGTTTAGGTGAAAGAAGGAAGAAGAAGGATGAAGAAGACAAGAAAACAAAGTGATCTCACCCTCCTCTTTTCTCCATAGAGAAAATTAATCCTATTCCCCATCTCTTTTTCACACACAAGACAATTACCAAAAAGCCCCAAATTCAAACTCCCAAAACCCAACAACCACACAAGGACCAAATTCTAAACTCAAGGCCCAAACATCGGAGCCTAACTCTTGTTATTAACCCGATGCTCGGATCTGAATCTGGGTCGTTACAGGTTAAGTGACAGATTTTCAAGTCTACAAATTCTCAAAATTTAAAATTCTAAATAAAAATTTAAAGAAAAACATTTAAATAATATTAAAAATAAAATCAAAATTTTAAAAAATAAAATCAAATGTCAATTTTTAAAATTTCGAAGGAATCAAAGCTTCTAAAGCCTCATAAATATTCACCTTTGGACTAAATACCCGATTCACTAAATAGTACATATACACAGATTGACCCTAGACCTTTTTTATCATTTATTTATTTATTTAAAGTAAGGTTTTTACCTCACTACTTACTTCAAGCTACAATAGACATCCGAGAATTACTCTTTTTAATCATTGCATAAAAATAATTTTAACTCTTAACTTTTATGATTTTTATCATTTTGACCATTATCTATTTTTAGTATAAATTTAGCCCTTAACCTATATCTTTTTGACAAATATATCATTTTTAACAAGCATAATGATTAGATAGTTAAAAAATTAACAATAATGATATGTCATATATATATAGAGAGAATGATATTTAAGATTTGAGAATGTTTAGTAGCCTTTTATTTTAGATTTAATTAATTTTTAATATTATATTAAAATTTTAATTATTTTATATTTTATATTAAAATAAAATTATATTTTACATGTATATATTTTTCATTATCATAAAAACTTTAACGATAATGACATTTTATATATATGTAGAATGAACCTATATGCCATATTATTCAAAATATATTATCACATGTATATGACATGTCAATATCGTTAAATTTTTAACGGTCTAATCATTATGTTAGTTAAAAAATAAGTTATTTATCAAAAAGACCTAGGTGAAGGTTTAAATTTATTCAAAAAAAAAAAGAATAGGGCCAAAATAATAAAAATTATAAACGTTAAGGGTTAAATTTATCTTTATGCCTTTAATCATTAGTTTAACATTTCAAATTAAGGATGATTATTTTAGGTATAACTGTTAAAAGTATTTTAATTTTAGAGGTTAAAGACTTTATTTAAAGTCTAATATTTAGGAGTTTAAGTATTATACTTTTAATTCGGAGTATAGTTAGAATTTAGGTTTTATTATTTATAGGTTTAAACCTGAACCCCAAGTATATTTGATATCCTGAAAGGACAAACTCTAGTTGCTAATGACTATAACTTACGCTTGAAGCGTAGTAGACAAGTAAATACCAAAGATAAAGAAATCCTTGAAAAAGAAAATGAGTTATATTTTATGATGGTCTGATCGAGGAACAAATAAATTATAAAAATCTCTAGAAGAGATTAAAAGATCTCCAACAAAGACATTGATACGACTCATGTACTTGATAATAAAGAGATCTCAATAGATTATGTCATGTATGGTAATAAGTGGAACTAAAATTAAATAGACGTCGATAATATATTTGCATACAATATAGTACTTAAGATTTTATTTGATGATGTGGATCATGAATCATTATCAATTGGGCAATATAAACAAAGAAATGATTTGAAAGGGGCAATTGAGGCGAAACTAAAATCTCTTGGTGTTTGCGAGGCTACTTGCTCAGTTGATAAAATTAATCGATGCAATTGAGATTTTATTTGATGATGTCCATCTAGATATTTTACGATTTTAATCGATGTATCGACTAGATGGTCATATGTATCATTATTTTTAACCCGGAACTTGGTGTTTGCGAGGCTACTTGCTCAGTTGATAAAATTACGAGCACATTTTCCAGATTATCTTATAAAGATAATCGGTCTTGATAATATTGACGATATATCATTTTACATGTAGTATCACTAATTCGCATCAAACCAACAAATAAGTATACGTTCTCCCCATTATAAATATTTTTGGTCAAGAAACAAATATTAGTTTTGTTGGGAATATATGTTAGATTTAAAATCCCCTTGATAATTAAATATCTTGAGCTTCTGATAAGAATTTATTTACAATACGATTTACTATCATTTTAATGAGTTAGTTTACCTAACATTATAGGAAGAAAATAAAATAGCTGAAAAAAAAATAAGATTGAATGAATTATCATTTTCTTAATTTGATCCACGTATTCAATAATTCGAACTATAAGTTCAAAGGATAATTCATTTAGCAAATCAATTACCAAATGATTTTGCTAACCCTAAAAAAGTGACTAAGTCACATATATCAACTATGAATGCTCCAATTAAATTTGATGTTTTGGAAGGACAAACTCTAGTTGCTAATGAGTCTAACTTTCGTCTTTAGCGTGGTAGACAAGTAAGTTCCAAAAATAAAAATCTTTAAAAAAGAAAATAAGTTATATTTTACAATGGTCTGATCGATGAATCATCGTATTATGAAAATCTTTAAAAGAGATCAAAAGGTATCCAACAAAGACATTGACATGACTCAGATACCTGATAATAAAGAGATCTCAATGGATTATGTCATGTCGGGTAATAAGTGAAACTAAAATTAAATCGACGTCGATAACAATTTGCATGCAATATAGCACTAGATATTTTATTTGATGATGTGGATCATGAATCATTGTCAATTGGGCAATATAAACAAAGAAATGATTGTCCAACATGAAAGAGGTAATTGAGGCGAAACTAAATCTCTTTTGAAAAGAGAAGTATTTAGGCCTATAGCTCGTACATTAAATTGCGTAAAGCTCGTGGATATAAGAGAGCCTTTGTGAGAAAAAGAAATCAAAATGGGAAATTACGAGATATGAGCTCATTTGGTTGTACAAGGTTTCTCATAAAGACATGAAATTAATTATGAGAAAAATATATTCCTCAGTAATGGATGAACTAATTTTAGATTTTTATCAGTCTAACAATAAATAAAATTACTAAGTTTTCACCTAATGGATGTTGTTATATTCTATTTGTATGGGCCTATTGATAGTAATATTTACATGAAACTTCCGGAAAGATTTGAATTACTAGAAGCAGTTAATTCAAGTTTTCGGGAATATTATTCAATCATATAAAATATATCTTTTTATGATTTAAAACAATTTAAGCGTATTTTTTATAATCACCTCATCGAATACTTATTAGCTAAATGTTATATGAATTATTTGATTTCCCTAAATATTTTTATTAAGATATTTACATCTGAATTTTTTATGGTTGTGTATGTCGATGATTTGAATATCATTGAGACTCCTAGAGAGCTCTCCTTAACAATGGAATCCTTGTGTATCAATCGACATACACAGAAAAATGTTTAAAGAGACTTTACATGCATAACGCATATTCATTGATCACCCTTATGGTTGCTAGGTCTCTTAATGTAAACAAAAATTCTTTCCTCCTCAAGAAAATGGTATTGATATTCTTGGTCTAAAATTTTAATATATACATTATTTGATCTAGAAGCATCGTATCTTAACTGGTCTAAAAATAATATTTAATTGCTACGAGATCATTACCTTTAAATAATTTTTATGCATGAGGCAAAGTCAAAATATGTGTTTAGCTAAACATATCCTGGAGATATATGAATTGCTTTCTCAAGATAAGATGTAAGCTATCTTGTGTAGAGATAATGAAAAATTTATATCTCAAAGTGGATATATCAAATGATATAAAACGAAACATATTTTTTTATTTTTGTCCCTCATGATCTTCAGAAGAGTAGTATTCAATGAATAATTTCAAGTAATAATTTGGAAGATTTATCCAACTAGTGCATAATCTACTTCAATATTTGAAGATTTATTCAATATTGAATTATGAAGATTCAAAGATCTTATGTGATATTTTCATGAGAGGGGGTAAATATGCGTTCCACTCTTTTCCCCTTAACCGAGTTTCTGTCCCGATGGATTTTCCTGGTAAGTTTTTTAATGAGGCAACATGTTATACGTATCAAAGATGTGTGTACTCTTTTTCCTTCACTAAGATTTTTTTCTCACAGGGTTTTTATCTTAGTAAGGTTTTAACGAGGCACATTATCTTCATGGATATCCAAGGGGAGTGTTATGAATATATTTATTTATGGAGGATATCCATATATTAAGTTAAACTTTAATAGGCTTTAGTATTAAAGTTTAATACCCATTGGAATTAAGATTTTCATCTTATGTCTATAAATATAGACTTTTAGACAAAGCATTGTACACAACCCTACTTTGAGAATATAATAAAATATCTCTTTTCTCTCTCATCTTTATTCACCTATTTTATTCTTATTATTTACTTTATTCATAACAGTGTCTAAATTTTAGTCATTATTAATAATCATTTGTGTTAAAAAGTATAGTCATAAAAAATATAATTAATTGTGACGAAATGTATAAGAATTGTCACTAATATAATAGTAACGTAGTTATTAGTGACGATTGGTGACGAATCAAAAAAAATGATCATTGTAAATTTTTGGATATCCGAATGTTTCGGATAATTATAATAGCGATCTATATTCGATCCGAATAAACTAGATATCTAAAAAAAATTGGATATCCAAAATTTTGGATAAAATATTCAGATATTCGAATACAAAATTATTATTTAGATTAACAAAAATTTTACACACATTTTTAGACTATAAATCATATGTTCTCATATTCCACAATATTATAATATAGAATTGAAATCAAAAGAAATAAATTGATTAAAAATTGAAGCTAAAATTTTACTAGTTAAAAAAAATTGGACAAACAATAACAATGGCACAATGTAGTGAGCAAACAATCAAACATAAATCATTTTATATAATGCCACCCAAAAATAGATATGTGAACAAACGTAGATCATTAGGTACTCAAAATAAATCACTGCATGCGTCTTAATATTATAATTAAAGTTCGATACTCAAAGACTCAAAGTAAAATTATATAAGAGTCCCAATAAGTTAACAACATAATAAAGTAAGAAATCATCCAAAGTATTATTTATTTTATCAATTATGATGTCCGGTTGCTCCAAAGTTAGATACTTGATGCCTATAATATATAATAAAATATAAATAAATTTAAAATATGCATTTATGTTTAAATATTGAATAAATTAAAAAAGTAAACTAACCTTCATGTAATTTTTTCATGGCAAACAATTTTTTTTAATTATAAAGATGATCGATAGGTGCGTAATTAATCTTGAGTGCAAACAAGTACTTCAATCATTTTTAGAATCAATAATATACGAAAAGAATCAAAAACACAACCTGTAAAAAGTCAACTCAAAAATTAACTACAATTAAAATGGATATAACAAGCAAATCTTTAATAATCTTATGAAAAATGGGATATCTTTTTTGTTGATCTTTTCACCATTGTAAGATTTCAAAGTTGAGAGGGTGATATTCACAAGCATCTTTTAAATATTTTTTAAAATTATTTTTATTGAAAAAAACTAATAAAAAAACTTATATCCTTTTGATATTTTAAAATCATGAGTTGATAAAGATCAATCTTACCTCCATTTTAAGTGTAAGTGAGAATAATAGAAAAAAAATAAAGGAAGATATATCATTTTATCTTTGATTGAGGCATTAAAGAAGAATAACTTTCAAATAAATATTATATAATCTTTTTAATTTTTAGGCATAAAAGATTAGCTTTGATTTCATCATAAGAATCTCACACAATCTACTCAACATAGTTTAACTTTTGTCTAAGATCAAGGACCACGGTCATAAATATTAAAACATTGACATCATCAATATTTTCATAATATTTATCATACTCAGATATCATTTAAGCTGTCATTTTCTTAAAATCATCATCATCACCATTAATGTTATTCGAAATGATTAATCTATCTCATAAATTTTATGCACATAAGTGTTGCAAATCATATAGTGAGACTAGATAGCCTCAATGTTGTATCATAAAAAATACTAAGAAAGGTAAAAACTATCCGCCCTTTTTCAATCATATTCCTTGGGACCACCATCAAACTTTTTAAGTTTCTTAAAATAAAAAGAATCTTTTATGAATAAACTATAAATACTTTTTAAACTTGGTAGATTCAAGTATAAAAAAGATTGAATTTCAGCTTGTTCTAACATCTAAAGTAACAAAAATTTTATCATCTTCTTTGTCTTTTTTAATATACCATACAAGATCTAAAACTTTCATAATTGACAAATCAAGTTCTTTCAAATCTTTTTTTACAATACCATCTCTTACAATTAAATTCAAAGTATAAGATACATCTCATATGAAATATTTACCCTCTAGCATACTATACTCCCAAATATTAAGTCTTTTCTTTAAGTAATCAATTTTTAAATCGTTTGAGCTAGCATTGACTAGGGTCACAGTAATACTTTTAAACTCTATTCAATCAAACATTTTTCAATTGCTTTAAAAATAAATTATATGAAATGACCAATAATAGAATAAAAATATATATTTTTTTAAATTTCAATCATCACCACTCATCAATAAATTTTCAGTTTATTTCTTTGTCCAATAAAGAGAGAATAATAATTTTTAGGTCGATCCGTATTTGATTAATTATCTAATTTTTACGGGATATTAGATTCGAATTATTCAAAATTTTAAAAACGAATTGGTTATCCATATTTTTGAATCGAATCATGAGATAAACGAATCGAATTACATGAATTATTTTTTTTTGCATACCTAAAATTATTTGAATATAGTTCTCTTATATATATATATATAATGAGAATTATAGAATTCCTAGTTATTCAATTAAACCCTAATATTTCCTTAAAAGCACCATAATATTTCTTTTACCACTGCCCGAGTCAATGTTGCAGTATTTGGCTAGATTACCGGCTTAATAACCACTATTTATTGAAGATGCCATTTGTAAGTGGCGTATTCATTAAAATTCAAATTTTATTAATAGAAAATTCAAAAAGACCCACATGCATATAGTATCTTTAATTTACTGTAGTTTTTGTTGTAAATTTTTAATTATAGAATAATGTGACTTACATCTAAACTTCCTAAAAACACAATATTTCCATAAAACACCAAACATTTAAACTATATCTGAATTGAATGGGTATTCAATCTATTTATAACATCAATTCATTAAATTTTTATTATAAGTATAAATATGAATGATATTATAATTAAATAAAGAAATGTATTTTATTTAAAAAATAAAATATATTTTTATTAAATACTGAGATATTATATTTTTATATCAAAATTTAAATTTATATAAGATAAGATAATAAAGTATAAAATGAAATATTAAAGCAAGCAGTTTTATTACTTACAATAAAAGAGGATTAGTGAGATAACACCATCAGGGTAAAATAGATAATAGCCTAAATAATGGTAAAATAATATTTTTCATCCCTAAATAATACGATTTCAAACTAGAGGAGCTGGCAGGGGTAAGCCGTCGAGGCACCCTCAAATGGTAAAATTTTTAGGGTAGTCGTTTTTTTAATCTTGAAGTTGAAATATATGTGGGTACAATTATATTTTTGTCCTTTAAATGAAATTTTTTTAATTTAGTTTTGTTAAAATTTATAAAATTATATTTTTAACCTTTGAAAATTTTATAATTTTTTTCTTCCCCTCAAAATATTTTATGGCTTCAACCCTACCATCAATGTCTTCTCGGAGTTTATAAGAATTTATTTTATTTATTTCAAACAATGCATTTATCGTCAATAGTACTAATTAATCCTTTAAACACGGTTGTAGTTTGATTTCTTCTTTTAAACACCGAAAGCATTAACTTGTTAAGAGTGAATAAAGAAAAAATGGTTTAATGCTATTAGGAAGCCTAGCAAGATGGATTTTATAATTGATTACAAGTATTTTGTGCGTTTATTCTGAAGTAGGGACTGATCCAAATTTTAATGGAAGGATGTAAATTATTAAAAAATTATATTAAAAATATAAAAGATTAAATTATTAATAAAAAAATTATAAAAATTTAGAGTTGTAGAATTAAGATCTACATTTACGATGACTGCTTGGACTTGTTCTTTATTTATTAACATGGGTTAATATTAATACAAAGTACAGAATCCAAACTCTTAAGATTTTTGTTGCCAGTGTGAATAGAAGAAATATATCACGTTTAGCTAGTGTGTGATGATGAAAAAATAAAGGAAGAAAACAAGAAAAAGAACATTTAAGCAGAACAAAAATAAAAAAGAGAAACATTCTATATTAATAATTCAATGATCATATTATAAGTATACTAAAAGTTTATAAAAAAATATTAGTATAATTTATATTTATTTAAAAATTACGTGTCACGTTAACTTTTTTAACAACCGAAAAAAATAACCATATTACATATATCTTAAAATTTATTGATTATTGATGTATTTTACCCCTAAAATTACACCAATACAATAACAAAAATCATTTTGAAATCGGAGAAATTCATTTTAAAATTAATATTTTTCTTAAATTAATAAAATAAAAAAATAACTACCTTACATTTTAAATTTCATCTACAGAAGCTGAACTCGATAATTTAAGAAGATTTATAAAAAAAAAAGCCAATTAAAGAAAAGAAAGACAGATGTACTCTAAACTCAAAAGACAGCTTTGATGAAATATACAACACACATCTAGTCCAATTTCCATGGCTGCAGATATCATTTTGAAATTAAATACACAGATAGTTCAAGTAGATATTTCTTGGGTTTTCTTCTCTTTTGTTAAATCATCAAAAGTGTGAGAAATGGCTCGGTGATGGTTGGACCATTTGGAGATCAGTTGGTGTTTGCCATGATTGTTCATCACCCATCAACCTCCTTAATCATAGTAATATTTTCAGATTCAAATATTAAATTTATAAAATAATTAAAAAATGATATTACCCTCGAGGACGGGACGCCCAAAGAGAACTAAGTGCTCGCAACCGTCCATAGTATTCCCCGATCACCAGAAAACACCGTGCCGACTGTCTAACGGTTAGTATCCGGGGCAGTTGGTGTAGCGTTTGTTGTCTTAAATTATCGGCCTACATCACAAAACAGAAGTTAAACAAATGAATGGAAGATGTTCATAAACATTTCATACAAAAATATTATATTTTTTTCATATATTAAAATAATTTATATTACATTAAAGTCGTAGCATCCGATATTGCACTCGACTTGTTAGAGATAAAGCAAAATAAATTCCCCAAAAAAATGATGGTTGGAAGAATAAATAGAAACCAACAAAACGTGGCAAATGCATTCAATTTATATATTCTGAAGTTGACTCTGTATGTCCCTCTTAACGTTAATTCAACTTCTAGGGCTTAAAATTATATTTAAAAGTTTAAAATTTGTATATGATTTAGAGATATAGAGGTTAAAGACAATTTACCTTTTATAAAATTGTGGCGTAAAACAAGATAAATCATACATAGACGACAAAATGAAATGAAATAGACTAGAAAGGAACATTTGATCTATCATGTTACCTGGCGAACGAAGCCTTCAAGATTGGTCAGCTTGCTTAAGGCAGCACCCATTTGTTGCATTCCATCGATGACTGGACCGCTGGCCACCGTGTCAATTAGAGACTGTTGGAGCTGTTCCAGGCCTTGAGTCAGTGCCTCTTCCGCCTGCTGTGATGAATGCTGGAGGCTGTAAATCCCCATCAGTTGCTGTTCCGTTAAAGGGTCCAATTGTGATATTAATATCTGAAAAAATATATGTAGTTTAAGACCAAATCAATCATCACTCGGAAGGGACATTGTATTTCACTATGGCAATTCGGAAGCTTTGGAAAACCTTGATGAGCTCAGACGGCCTAAAACCACCCATCCATAGGAAACATCGCTCCGCCGGAGTGGTCCACATTCCGGTTAAAAGGTGAAATACATCGAATTTGGCAGCCATTCCTTTCAACCGGAAGATTTCATCGTAATGAGATATGTAAGCGTCGACGATTAACCGAAGGTCAGAGTCGGAGAGGTTGCTATGTAACCCGGTTCGGAGATCCGACATATGCCTCTCATCATCTTCTAACCATCTAGCATATTCCATGTCACATATTGCCACCCCTACACCAAATTCCAGATCAAACATTCCACAAATTCCACAGACAACATAATTTGACTTAGCATTCAGAAACCCAATTCGACTTAAAAACTCATTTTACTATTTAATAAATAATTAAATTTAAAGAAAAATGTAGAACTAGTAATCTTAAAATTTGGAAACAAAGGTCCATGTTTAATTAGGCAACTTAATTATGGATTATTATCAAACTGAATTCTTGCACGCAACCTCTTAGAAATATCTTTGAATTAATAAAGGAATGGATAAAATACAATAGAGGTCACACAATTATGGGTAAAAATTATATTTGGGTCATTCAATTATTAAAGTTATAGTTGGATCCCTTGATTATGGATAAGGTTATACTTGGGTCATCCAGTTTTTAAAGGTCACATTTGAATTATTTAATTATGAGTAAGATTATATTTGAATCATACATATTTAAAATATATATATTAATTTGTGTATTAGATTAATTAATGATTTCAAATGAAGTACTCTAATGTTAACGAGAGTATACATGTGATTTGAAAGACAATGACTAAATTGATGTAATTTTTTAACATAAAGGGTGACCCCAATATAAATCTTACCCATAATTTAATGACTCAAATGTAATATTTAATAATTAGATAACCTAAATATAACCTTACCTATAATTATGTGACTTAAATATAATTTTTAATAATTGAATGACTTAAATATAATTTATCCATAATTAAGTCACCTCCATTTTAGTTTACCCTAAAGGAATTAACTTGATGTCAAAGTCCTCTTAAAAGATAACAAAAGTTTGTAATTTCCTTCCAAAATTACCCATCACTTAAAAAGCTTTTTTTCATTCAAGTATTGGAAATTACTCGCATAATGAAAGTCCGTTCTAGTAAATTAACATGGCAACATAAAAACTCTTTGCTTAGAAACTTACCAGAGTTCATATCTCCAACAGCACCACCAATACTTCCCACTAGAAGACCCTATTACACAGACAACCCCAAATTCTTTAAGCATATATATCTAATGAAATTAAATGATATTTATTTTGATGAATAATGTAGAGAATGCAAGAAGAAAACCTGAGATTGTGTTCTCTGAAGTTCTTGTTCAAGTTGAGTTAGCTTCATTCTACTAGATTCTAGCTGTTGAACATATGCCTGTTTACATACAAACATATATCAGTTTCTAATTTGTATCTTATGGACATGTAAGTAAGAAACTACATGCATGTAATGGTTTTAGTTTACCTTTTTTCTAAGACGGCTTTTTCTTGCAGCTTCTCTGTTTTGAGCTAAACGCCGAAGTGTCTGGAAAAAGACAACAATTTTAAACAGATTTTAACTAAAAAATAGCTTTTTTTATTCAAGAAGAAACCAAGAAACCAAAAAGAAAACCTTGGCATCAATCTGTTTCTCAGAAGTTGAAGCCCTTTTCTGCAACATTAGAAACAAAGGGTGTTTATTAGCAGATGTTTAATGAGGTGAATTATAGCCACTTATAATAGACAATGGAAGGGATAAAAATACTAAATAGTGGTTGGTGATTTAAAAGATTTTTATCAAGCCCAGACAAGAAATTGGTCAGGAAAATGAGAGCATTTGGCTCTTGTTTGGTAAGCTGGAAAATTGGAAGAAAAAAAACAAAGACATTCAATTTATTGGAGTGTTTTCTCTAACTCCAAAACTGATTTTAAGAGGATAAAAACAAGAAATTCTTGTGAATTATAGGGCTCGACTGAAGTGGGGGAGTCATACTTAATATATATATATACACACACACATATAGCGCAGATTCCCATTGCTTTTCAAAGCGTACAGCTTTTTCTCTCTTTTTCATGTCAGATATTCACCAAAAAAATGTTCTGAAATCAGAAAAACTCTCTACCCTTTTATTTTCTGTAGGTGTTCGGATCTGCACCCTTGTAAATTTGATCATAGCGAGAGAAAAGAGAGATCAAAACAGTAATAATGACAAAAACTGATATCAACTGTATAATTTCCTGAATGGTTGGGATATGGAACGAAAGGGGGGGGGGGGTAAAATTACTAATTTAAACATGACGAGTGTAGTTTTAAGGACCTTGTCTTTGTGAGGTTTAGCAATGGCAGCTGATGATTGATTCAGTGTTGTCGAGGGATCACTTGCCATCTCTTGTTGTTGCTGAAGATGGTTTTGGTCAAAAGCCTGATGAAATGAAGAAGAAGAAGAAGAATATGCCTTTCTGCTGATGGGAGATTCTGGTTCAAGAGTGTTCAAAGCTGAGCCTGAGTCTGTACTTTCCCCTCCTGATTTTGAACTCCCCTGATTCAGAATTATCACAATAATAATCTCATTTTAATGAAACCCTGTTCTTTCATAGAACTGGTCCCCTGTCAAACCCCATCTTTATCCAAATACATGGTCAAACAATGGTAAAAAAAACATAAGATTTAAGAAATTATACTATAGGTGTTTGCTGAAATCTCATAGGCCAAGAAGGGAACATCTCCAAAGTAGCTCCTGCAGTTCTGCCTGGTGCTAATAAATCTGCAGAGAATCCCAAAAGCAAAATCTCAAATGATTTTCTCAAAGCTGGAAGCAATAGCCCGCTTTTAAACAGATATGGGCAGGTCAGATTGAGATTTCTATGTTTGTAGGCTCATCTTTTTCCAAATACATGGTCAAGCAATAGCTCGCAACTCTAATATGGTAACCTCAACCCCTACCTTTTCCCCCCTACAGACATAATATTCAAACGTCAGAAAAATTAAGAAAGATAAGGAGCTTTACTTGCTTTAGCTTCTTCAATTCCTTGCATAACAATGGCTTCTTCTAGCTCTCCAAAATCAAAGGCAGACCCTTGTTGGTTGCTGACAGTGACACACATAAGCAAATTAAAAAAGGGACCAGTTTGTTTAAGAGGAAAAACTAAGAGGTTTGTAATGAAAATTACATACATGAAACTTGTGGAAACATTCATTCCATTTCCATGAAGATGTGCACAAGGAATGTGATGGTTCGCCATGCAATACTAGTTGTTTAGAGTGGTTTAAGACCATTTTCCAAACCAGACACACCTACAACGAACATGTTGTGTTGCAGAAAGCAAAACGAAAAGCTTGGTAGTAAGAGATAAAAAGATGAAAACTTTGTTGTGAAAGGTAGGATTTAAATAGAAACAAAAGGAAGGGGTCCAGTCTTTTTCTCAGACATATCTTCTATGTTTGCAAACTTTTGATCCTCCTTGCCCGTCTCTTTCTGCTACTTTCTGTCTCTACTTCGACGTGAAGAAACCAATCTGATTGATTACAACACACTTGTTCTACAGTGTAATGTCAGACTTTGAAACTCTTTTCTCATGCTACACAAAATCTTGTTTCTCAGACCCAGACCCCCCCACTTCCAGCTATGTCTTTCTGAATGATCATTTTAAAATCAATAACCCTTTTTATTATTTAATTAAAAAAATAAACTTTTCAGGCGATCATCTAATTATTGTATGATTTGTTTTGATAATTGAATTATTTTTTTTAATTTTATCATTCAACTTATAATGAATATCATAATTAAAATACAAATAAAAGATTAATAGATATGAAAGGCTTCTCAATCAGTGAGAAATTATAAAATTTTACATTTAATCATTATTATTTATCTATTATAATAATTTTATCTTAAATTTAATTTAATTTAATAAAATTAATCAACTAACTGGAGGATGGCACATGTCATCCCCAAATTAGATAAATTTATTTTGGTTTTTAAATTATCTTATTTAATATATATTTTCTCTAATCAAATAATATAAATATCATCATATGATTCAATAAAATTAAATAAAAATATGTTTATTTTAATTTTTAAATTATCTTATTTGATGTATATTCTCTAATCAAATGATGACAAATATCGCCATTTGATTTAATAAAAAACAAACAAAAATATGATTGAACCTAAAACATCACATGATTTTATCATTGCTTCAACCCAAGTTTTATAATATAAATTATAACATTTAATATACATCTTATGACGTAGTACAAGTTAGGAAAAAAATAAAAAATAATTAAAAGCATAATCGAACAAAAAAAAACTAGGATATATATTAAATGATGTAATTTATTTAACTAAAGATAAAAAGAAGGGTTGGAACAGTGATAAAATCATGGGGTTTTATTAACATAGAAAGTTATTGGTTTAATTCACACCATAATCATCATTCCTCAATAATTTACCTTAAACCAAGTGATAATTATTAGATTGGAGAAAAATATCTTAAATATTAAATAAAATAAATTTAAAAATAAAATAAATTAATTTAATTTAGGTGATGACATGGATCATCGTTTGAAAAATTGATTAATTTTATTTAATAAAATTAAAATTAGGAAATTGATATAATAGATTAAATAGTAAAATAATAAAATTTGAATAACTTGAGTTATTCAACTTACGAGGGTTGACTCGAAAAACTTAAATAAATCAATTAAAATAATTTAAAATCAAAAAAAAATTAAGGTCGTGTCAAATTTTGTGGTATAATCTTATATAATAAACCACAATAATAACCCTATATTAATAACCTCTATAGAATAATATTTTTTTCAGTCCTGACTTGGGCCTAAAGTCTAAATAAATAATTTTGATTAATCAATAAGGAGCCTAAAGTCTAAATTAACAATTTTGATAAATTAATCAGATCCTTATATAAATTTATGATCACTTTAGTATTGTAACTTAATAATTCTAAAAATTATAATTGTAAATAAAACAACTTAGCAAAATATGATTTTATTCTTGTTTGCTTCTTCTTAAAATTTAAATCTAGTTGTATTTTGATAAGTGCTCAACTCACTATCACTTTCTACACTTTTTATGGGCACTTATCATCAAATCTACACATACTTGAACCAAAGCATGTACTTAATGTGATATATTTAGGGATTATGCCTTTGAAGATTATATTTATAGAAAATGCATACTTTACTGTATTTTCATATCTGTGCAGGAACAAGTATTGCCGAGGCAGCAGAATGAGTCCGAGGCAGGACCTGATGCCGAGACAGCAGAGGAGAAAAAGCAATATGGCTGCAATGGAAGGAGAAAAATAAGGAGAATGTTGCTGAACAAGAAACCCAAGAATCGAAGCTGAACAACACAAGAAAAGCCCAAGGACAAGGCCACGCGGGAAGAAACCTTCTAGAAGATCAAACTTGGAAATATTTACCCTATGTACATAACTTGTTCCCTACTCCAAGTTGTACTCTGTTAGACTTGGAGTGGCTCGATGCACAACCGAATTTACTTGCCAAGTGATGGAGAATTGACCAATTTGGGTGGGTATGTGTGGAAGCAAAAATATAGACAATGACACAAGGATTTATAGTGGTTCGGCCTCGCCTACATCCACTACCTTAGCTTCCCACTAAGGATTTTCCAAATTCACTAAGAATTTCAACCTTTTGAGGCCAAAGGGATAACCTTACAATCCTAGACTCAAACCCGAATCTAGCATCCAAAGTTCACAACCCGAACTTTGGGAATTCACTCAATCAAAGAGAAAACTTAGCAAACTTGTTTAATCCTTCTAATAAGGCTAATGTTTGCAATCTAAGCACTCACCCAATTCCTAATTACACTTAAGCATACATTAACATTGAGCTCACAAGTGTTGTCTACCCAAAAGATGAGAATTATGCTCTAAGACAATTTCTTGATCATAATGTTGTTACAATTGAAGCATTAGTCTACTCTTGATGCTTGAGGCTTCCTTTTATCATCCTAAATGAGCTTTTAGCAGTTAGTGACCGTTGGGATTGGTTTGGAGCCTTTTGGAGCTGATTACAAGGCTTATTTCCTCTTTTGGTGCAGGCGGTATCGAACCAGGGTTCGAAACAGTTGCTTTGGGAAATAGCCGTTGACCTGCATTTATGAACAGGTATCGATACCAGTATCGATACCGCTCCTAGCCGTTGGGTGTTTTCATAAAAACGTTTTGACCGTTGGGGGTGTTTCGAAACTGTTGGGGTGTTTCGAAACAAGGTTCGAAACAGAGCATCATAGTGGCAAAAAGGTATCGATACCACTGTGGTTTTGCCTTTGAAACCATGGTATTGAAGAACAGGTAGTTTTTCGAAACACTTGGGGTTAAAAACACTTATTTGGTTTCTCAAAATCATTTAAAACATATTTAAAATCACTCAAAAACATCTTAAATATATTTTCAAGTATTCTGGACATAAGAACCATTTTTGAAATATTTTCAAATTAGTCCAAAACTATTTTTCAATTATTATATCAAAACATTAGTTCTACAATCTCCCCCTTTTTGATATAATAAAACTAACTTGAAAAATTGTTTTTGAGATTCCTCCCCCTTTGTCAAATAAACTTTGAATAAGAGAATTAAAGACTCAAATCATTTAAGGTTCCTCTTATCCCTTTGAAAGTCTTTGAAAAGTAATTTTTCATAACATTCTCCCCATTTTTGTTATATCAAAAATGGTTCAAACCAAGTTTGAAAAACTTTAAAGCTCATAACATAGGAGAATTTGAAAGATATCAATTGTTGGAAAAGTTAAATATCAAAACATTGGTTATGAAAACAAAAACTCCCCCTTACTCAAGGCATCATTAAGTGTTAGTCCAACATATATGATAAACTAGTTGAAATAAGACAATAAAATAAGCAAATAAACACAAATTCAACTAGAAATTTTACCACACTTGAACCAAAGGTAGGATGTGAAGCCTTCCTTCTTCAAGTGTCCTTCTTGTGTGTATGGAGCTCTCCCTTAATCTTGCACTTTGTTGCTCATATCTCCATCACACCTAAACAAGAAAATCAAGTAATTTTTGGTATCTAAATTGCTTTGGATCCTTTAACGTTAGTAGCACAAATTTTAGTCCCCTTAGGAATCCATCTTTCAATTTCATCATTTTTGGTTGAAGTGATTAGTCCTTTTGGAACCCAAACACTTCTAAAACATTTTCCATTAATAAATCTAGGGGCACTAGATTGTCTCATATAAAAATTTGATTTTCCCAAATTATTTTTCTTTTCAAGCTCTTTGGAAATCAAATCTTTTTCTTTCTTAAGATCATCTAGAGCCATTTGATGATCTTTTTCCATCTTTTGAAGCAAATTTTGTAAATCGAAAACTTTAAGCTCAAAATCTTTTAATTTTGCTTCAATTTCGAAATTGGTTTTTGAAAGCAAATCATTTTCTAATTTAAGCTTTGAAATCATCTTTTTGTTTTTAGAAAATGAAGCTTTAAATTCAAAAGCCAATTTATCATAGGCTTCTTGTAACTCATCAAATGAATATGAATTTAAACAAGATGAGTTAGAAGTTACCTCCCCCTCATTGAGGGCCATCAAGCATAGGTTGGCTTCTTCATTTTCGTTGGATTCATCATCACTCCATGTAGCCACATATGCTTGCTTCTTGGAAGATGATCCCCTTTTGATAGACTTGTCGGAGTCCTTCATCTTCTTCTTGGATTCGTGCTTTGAGGATTTTCTACTTTTGTTCCTCACGAATCGATCGAAGTCAATGAAGAGTTAGGCAAGCTCTTCATCTTCTTCACTATCCTCCTCACTTGAATCTTTAAAGTGGATGCACTTGGAGGATTTTAGAGCAACGGTGTTGACATTTACACCAAGCTCTTGAACCTTCTTCTTCCCCATCGCTTTAATCTCTTCCTTCTTCTTCTCCTCTTGTCTTTCTTTCATCATAATTTGATGTGTGAGGAGTGACCCCATGAGTTCATCAAGCTTGAGTGTCTTTAGATTTTTGGCTTCGATGATGGCGGTCCTTTTCGAGTCCCATGACTCGGGAAGGGAATATATGAGCTTACGAACAAGCTTCTCCTCCGGAATGATCTCTCCATATCCTCTAAGTCCATTGGTGATGGTGGAGAATCAATCGAACATCTTTGCCATATCCTCTTCCGGATTCATCGTGAAGTTCTCATACTCTTGATTGAGGAGTCCAATCTTGGTCTCCTTTACTTCGTTTGTACCCTCGTATGTGACTTCTAGCTTGTCCCAAACTTTCTTGGCACTTTCACAAGAAGATATCTTCTCATAGATGCTTGGATGGAATGCACAAACAAGAATGTTCAAGGCTTTATGATTAAGCACCATCTTCTTGCGATCTTCCATGCTCCATTCTGCCTTTATTCCTTTTGGCACAAATGGTCCATCTTCAACTATATCCCATAGCTTGTAGTCTCTAGAGTTGATGAAATACTTCATCCTTATCTTCCATTGGGAGTAGTTGGACCCATCAAAGAAAGGTGGCTTGTCAATGGATTAAGCCATGGAATGTCGGTTGATTGTAAATTGGTCGAGCTCTCCGGATCTTCTCAATAGGATGTTAATCCTCCTCGATTGAGCCTCGCTCTGATACCAATTGTTAGACTTGGAGTGGCTCGATGCACAACCGAATTTACTTGCCAAGTGATGGAGAATTGACCAATTTGGGTGGGTATGTGTGGAAGCAAAAATATAGACAATGACACAAGGATTTATAGTGGTTCGGCCTCGCCTACATCCACTACCTTAGCTTCCCACTAAGGATTTTCCAAATTCACTAAGAATTTCAACCTTTTGAGGCCAAAGAGATAACCTTACAATCCTAGACTCAAACCCGAATCTAGCATCCAAAGTTTATAACCCGAACTTTGGGAATTCACTCAATCAAAGAGAAAACTTAGCAAACTTGTTTAATCCTTCTAATAAGGTTAATGTTTGCAATCTAAGCACTCACCCAATTCCTAATTACACTTAAGCATACATTAACATTGAACTCACAAGTGTTGTTTACCCAAAAGATAAGAATTATGCTCTAAGACAATTTCTTGATCATAATGTTGTTACAATTGAAGCATTAGTCTACTCTTGATGCTTGAGGCTTCCTTTTATCATCCCAAATGAGCTTCTAGCCGTTGGTGACCGTTGAGATTAGTTTGGAGCCGTTTGGAGCTGATTACAAAACTTATTTCCTCTTCTGGTACAGGCGATATCGAACTAGGGTTCGAAACAACTGCTTTTGGAAATAGCCGTTGACCTGGATTTATGAACAGGTATCGATATCAGTATCGATACCGCTCCTAGCCGTTAGGGTTTTTCATAAAAACGTTTTGACCGTTGGGGGTGTTTCGAAACTGTTGGGGTGTTTCGGAACAGAGTTCGAAACAGAGCATCACAGTGGCAAAAAGGTATCGATACCTGTATCGATACCACTATGGTTTTGCCTTTGAAACCATGGTATTGAAGAACAGGTATCGAAACACCCTTAAGGTGTTTCGAAACACTTGGGTTAAAAACACTTATTTGGTTTCTTAAAATCATTTAAAACATATTTAAAACCACTCAAAAACATCTTAAATATATTTTCAAGTAGTCTGAACATAAGAACCATTTTTAAATATTTTCAAATTAGTCCAAAACTATTTTTCAATTATTATATCAAAACATTAGTTCTACATACTCTAATTAGGAAAGGTTTGCCTTAGGTCAAACCTATATAAGGAATAGTCGTCCTAGGGATTAGGAGAGGACCTTGAGAGCCGAATTTTGAGAGCTTTTACCTTAAGAACAATTCTTTCCATCATGTTCTAAGTTCTCTTAGGGTTTTGGTTAAGGTTGTCGAGTATTTGTGAGAGGAGATTGTATTTTGTTTCTTGTTTTTATGCAATAAAATATCAAAGTTTGCTTACTCTAAGCCATTCTTTGTTCTTGCACCCAAGCCCAGGAGGAAAGTTTGTAAGTAATCCATTTGTCTAGACTCGGGAGAGTTAGACTCACGAAAAGAGTAAGTGCGGTATTCGAATTGGTTGAAGGATACTAACTCGGCCTAGGAATGGGTTAAGATTTTCAACGGCTAAAAGAAGTATGAGATTGGTTGTTGGTTACAATTGATTAACGCCGGAAGGTATCATCAAGGACTGACCTTCAATAGTGTTTCGACTTAGGGATAAGTGGACCATTCAAGGACACTTTGCCGAACTTTGGTAAATCTGCCCAAGAGTAAGGGATTGCCGCGGCAGAGAATATTGTCGCTGCCGAAGACAGTATCTGCAGTACTGCCGAGGCAGTGCAGTACAATTGCATTGGACAGAAACAAATCAATCAAATCCACTATACAACACAAGTGGATCCTACCCTATTTCTTAATATTTGATCTTACATTATTTAGTTTAGTTTATTTAGTTTAAGCCACACCAAACTTATTTGTGTTTTTACATTTTTTTTACAGGGCAAGAAGATCAAAGGAAGCATATTAAGTATATCAATCCCTGAGGAGACGATAACTCAATAATACTTATCAATTATTACTTGACGTGTACACTTGCACTCCAATTGCGCATATTTAGCATATTTTATCTCTATCTTTCTTATTTCATCCAAATGCTTCAATGTTATTGTAATACTGCGAACCTGGATGTCACATCTATGCCACAAGCTCAACCCGTTCCCATAAAATTTTTCATATTTTAAATCAAATACAAGCCATAATATCAACCATGACAGGATAATTAAGAGCAATATCAAATCTCAAAAGTAGTATCCGAAATAGTTATGAGCTCCAATACAAGTTGATCAAACATTTGACCACCACAATTTAAATAACTAGAGTTATAGTTACAATAAAGGGTCTACGAATACATATAACACGAAATCTAGTAATTATACTCTATCAGCTAGTCAATATGGAATTCCCACGATGATGGTGCTTCGCCACATCATCCTTCTACTAACCTAAGGATGGAAACATATTCTGAAATGATGAGCTACGAAAGTTAAGTGGATACACAACTTATCGATTGTGCTTCAAGTGAATCATAAGTATGCACATGCTAGATGATATATGACAATATTATATGAAACATTAACGCTACCATAATCGCCTAAACACATGATATGACAAACACAATCAAAGCATAAAGTAAACAATTCAGAAGTGAGACCCAATATCAACCCAACACTAAGAGACTTACTCGGCCCGAAATCTCACATCAGGCTGTTTGAAGTCTCTCATCGAGCTAATATACTTGAAATCTCGCATCGAGTGGGGCTCAGAATCTCACATCAAGCAAAGTCATCACCCAGAATCTCACATTGGATGACCTTCAATACATCACTTGAAATCTCACATCGTATTACCTTTATTAGGAGTGGACATTCGGTTAATTCGGTCGGTGGTCTAACCGAATTAAATGAAATTTTTAAAATCTTAACCGTTAACCAAACCAAATTTTATTTAAGCGAATTAACCGAACCGAAATTATTTCAGTTAATTAGCCGAATTAACCGAAACTTATTATAAATTTTGGTTAAATTACATAATAGGTCACTAAATTAATCTAAAATAATTTTTTAGTCACTAAACTTTTATTTTACACTAATTTAAAACAAAATTTAAGTACCATTTTGTAATATAAAAAATTTAATGAACATTTTATAATATTTTAAAAGTTAAATGACTAAAAATATTAAATATTTAATATATATATATTTGGTTAATTCGGTTAGTTAATCGATTTTGAACCGAATTAACCGATAACCAAATTATCAAAAAGATAACCGTTAACCAAATTTACCCTAAATTAACCGAATGAATTAACCGAAATAATTTCGGTTCGGTCGGTTAACCTAATTAATCGAACCGAATATACACCCCTAACCTTTATTGTGTTGCAACACTCACTAATTGGGTATCCGGATCCCACCAATCAAAGACTCAAACCATACAAGGTGATTGTAATCACTAATTTTATCCAAGGGTAAAAAACAGATTTTAATTCTCTTTTTAAATCGAATAACAGGCTTATAATTATTATAAAAAAAATACAAAAATATTATTATTTACTTTACTTTGAGAAAATTAATGATATTATGTTTTATTTTGAAAAATTAAAAATTAAATAATAATTAATGTTATTTTTGTTCAACTTTTATGAAAAATGCAAAAATATTTTATTTTAATTTCGGTTATCTGTTTTTACTTATTATTATTTTTTTATTACTATTATTATAATTATTATCATATATGTAACACCCCAAATTTGGTCCTAGAAGTTTAGAGACCGGTTTAAAGTTCTAGTGGACCAATTTTGTCGGTTTAGCCTAGTTCGAGATTAAATACTTAAAAATTAGTTTTCAATCGAAATAAATTAAGGAAAAATATTATAAGATCCTTAATTAATATATATTAGACTTTCGTCAAATCAATTTTGAAAATTGACCCTTGAAACTCTAAGATTTTGAAATTAGTGACCGTTTTGTAATAATTGAAAATTTAGGGATAATTTTATGAAACAAGCCAAAACTTTGGATCATTAAGATAATTTGATATAATCCTAATCCTAGTTGATCTAGGTTTTTCAATAGCCTATATAAACAACCTTTAATCCCTAGTTTTAACCTAAGTAATCAAAATTCTCTAATTTTGATCTAAAACACAAAAATTCACTTTTTAAAAATATCTCTTCTTAAATTTCGGTTTCTTCTTCTCCAAGGCAACCTTTTCATCATATTTTCAAGGTAAATATCTATTCTTTTTAATAAAATTTCGTTGGTTTATTTTCCTATATTTTTCTTCTTCAAAATCTCGTCGTTTTTCTACGGGTTTTCTAGTTTTTAAACCTTCGAAGGGGTTAGATTAATTTTAGAGTTGATAATCCTTAAAACCTCTGAAACCTAAAGTTCTTTAATGAATTTCCTAAGTTCTTATCTTATTGAAACAATCTTTAAAGTCTTGAATCAATAAAATCGGTTTCCTTGATAAAAATTCCATTGTTTTCTTGATTTTCGTTTAAAAGAGTTTGGAAAGCCGAATCGCGTTTTCGGGTGACTTGTCGAGCAAGTTTCAGTAAATCAGTGAGTGGATTATGAGGGCTGCTAATTTGGCATAGTTTTAAATGTTTTTCAAAGGTTTGGGGGTGTAGGGAAGGTGTGAAAAAACTCCCTATACTCAGAAGTAAGTTTTAAGTATTGCTTTCTTAAAGGTTCCCATATTATGCCTTGTTTTTACAACGTTATTTGTTATGCTCTTTTTGTGTTGTGCATATGTTATGCTCTTTCTTAAAGGTTCCCATATTTTGCATACGTTATAAATGCTTTAGCCACTCGTACGATTACCAGTACATGCAAGGGAACAAAATAACCATCAGAATCGTACGAATCACAAAAGCAAATATAAAAAATTGGTAGAAGATTATCACAAAATATCAGAGATTTTCAGAGCCAACAATTTCAATAGAGAAAAATTAGAGAATCATAAAGCACATGAATACATCCAAAATCGAACCAGCAATCAATAACATTTCATTTTCTTTTTTTATTGTAATTTTGGCTATAAAGAACCAAAGTCAACGATTGTAAAGAGACTTTTCCACCGAACCTTTGAATCTAATAAAAAAATAGAGCATCTTAAGAGGTATCGTCCGCTTCGGTTTTCATATTGCATCGATTAGAGTTTCATATTTACCTTTCGAAATAATCGCCCATATTCGAATTCTCACTCCGACAAGAATCCTTACGCTTTCGGGCTGTCGTTGGTGAGCGAGGAGAGGTGGTTTTCGAACAGGGACCTCCTTCGTGTTCCTTTGAAAAATAGAGTTTTCTTACTTCATTTAGGGATTTGAAAGAAAAAGTTTTTCTTATTTGTTTTGAAGAAAAGAAAGCTTTTTGGTTCGCTTTTGGTGAAATACGGGATCAAAACAAGGTTCGGGCTTGCAAAGAAGGTCTTTTTACGAGATTTTAAGATCATCGGCCACCACAAGCGGTGACCAAAATCTGGGAATGACGGTCAAGTTCTGGGTTTGGTGCGGTGTTTGTTTAAAAAATCGAAGAACATTTGAATGTTCTTCATTTATTTGTTAGGTCGGTTTGAACAAATCAGAGAAAAAAATAAGATTGGATTTTCTTATAAAGCAACAAATAAATAAAGGGGTTTCATTTTAATTTTTAAGTGTCTTATATACTCGATCCTTATTTTAAAATCGATATTATCACGTTTTAAATCCCTCTGTGTGGGATAATTTCTTTCGCAGTCCCTCTGACTTTTTAAAAGCTTTTAATCTAGTCCCTATTTAGGTTATAATCAATTATTTTGATAAAGGTTTTATTATTTGGATGTCCCTCTGCGTCTCCGAATAAGTTTTTTTTTTCATTCCTTGCTTTGAAAATCACTTCACAGTCCCTCACATTTTCTATTGTATTTCAATTTGGCCTTTTTTGTTAAATGAAATCATTTTTCTTTCAATTTTGGCTTGTACATTTGTTTTTTTTTATTTTGGTCATTGCTTTTTTAATTACTTTACATTTTTTTTTATTTTACCCTGATTTTTTTTATTTTATTTTAATCCCATTTCTAGAATCAAAATATGTTCTTTTTATTTGTATGCTTATCTATTTGTATTTATTTATTTGTTTGTTTTTACTTGTGTTAGGTTTTATTTATGCTTTATTAAAGGTTTCATATACATGTATCTTGTAAAGGTGATACTTCTTAATTAATGAACCTAATGTGATACTTCTTTTTTCGGTCGTACCGGGCCCGACACCAGGCATAATGTGGTTGTGTATGCGTTCACCTTCGGAAAAAGATACGATTAAAATAAATTAAAATTTTTAACAAATATTAACTTAAATGCCAATTTAAATTGGAAATTCCTAAATTAATCAAGCGGTATTTTGTAAAGGTGTTAATTTTGGGTAGTTTTAAACACTAATACTATTTTTAATCGTAACCGACTCTTGAACCCAATTTTAAACGAATCTCTGATTTCACGATGCCCGATCTACCAAAGTGACCGTTGGAGACTCCAACCAATTTTTAAAATCCCTTTTTCAACTAATTTTTCATTTCTTTCCTAATTCCCAAATTTCTAAACCTAATTTCTTATTTTTCAATTTTAATTCTCAATTTCTACTTTCTCAAATTAAATTCCCTTTTTAATGTCAAATCCTTAATTTCTTTTTTGTCAAATCATTCCTAATTTCATAAATTTCAAAATTTAATTTGAACCTAATTTTGAATTTTTCATCTTTTTCAAAATAGTCACCCTCCTTTTTTTACCACACCTCTTACACTTATTATTTTTAAGTTTTTTAGTTAGGGTCGGTACATTGATCCACAACCAATCAAAAGCAATCATAAACATCATTTCATCATCAAAAACACTTGGGCAGACTATCAAATATATATATATATGAAATATAATTTTATTTTAATATAAAATATAAAAAATTCAAATTCAAATAAAATATTAAAAGTTAATTAATTTTAATATAAAAGGCATTTTCATATATATATTTGATAGGTTATATATCATGTCATTTAAAATATATTATCATACGCATATGACATGTCATCATCGTTAAATTTTTAACGGTTCAGTCATCATGCTAGTTAAAAAATAAGATATTTATAAAAAAAATATAGGTTAAGGGTTGAATTTATCCTAAAAAAATATGGGCCAAAATGATAAAAATTATAAACGTTAAGGGTTAAAATTATCCTTATGCATTTTTTTATAATTAATCCTATTAGGCATAAAGATAATTTTAACTCTCAACGTTTAAAATTTTATCGTTTTAGTCCTCATTCTTTTTATAGATAAGTTTAGCACTTAATCTATGTCTTTTTGACAAATATCTTATTTTTTTAACTAACATAATGACTAGGCAATTAAAAATTTAACGATGATAACATATGATAATATATTTTAAATGGCATGACATCTAAGTTATCAAATACATACACGTGAAATATAATTTTATCCTAATATAAGATATAAAACAATTAAAATTGAAATAAAATATTAAAAATTAATTAAATATAAAACAAAAGTATACTAAAAATTCTCAACCCTAACTACAATAGAATCAAAATCATATTTAAAAAAATATGAACTTAGTCTGAAAAGGAAAAATTTGTAAAGATTGCTATCAATAAATCAAAGGTAAGAGATTTTGATACAATTCAATTGAGTTTTTGTTATTTTAGTTTATAATTTAGGTATTTTAGTGTTTAATCTAAATTGAAAGTTTAAGATTTTGATTTATGGATTGAGATTTAAATTTAAATTTAAAATTAGTAAATTTGAGGTTTTAGGTTTTGAGTTTTAATTAAATCTAAAAAAAAAAAATAGTAAATTTATTTAAGGTTTAATAGCCAAAATATTTTATATTTAATTAAGTTTTAATATTTTATTTAAACTTTAATTATTTTATATTTTATATTAGAATAAGATGATATTCCATATGTATGTATTTGATAGGTTAGAAATCATATCATTTAAAATGTATTATCACATGTTTACTATATGTCATTATCATTAAATTTTTAACGATGCGATCATCATGATAGTTAAAAAAATAAAATATATATAAAAAAGATTTAAGGTAAAGGTTAAATTTATCCTAAATAAAATAAAATGAAAAGAAAAACTTTAAATATTAAATGTTAAATTTATGTATATGCCATCCTATTTTTATCTTTTATCCATTAAAGAATATCTTTAAAAGCCTTGTAACAAAAACCTAATTCTTTTTACTTTTCAATTTTTACTTTTTGGATAAGTATGGATTTTGAATCTTAGATGCCACGCAAGGTGTTTTTTGTTTTGCTAATAATGAAAAGGAGTTTAAAAAGTTCACGATGAAATTAATTTAATTAAAAAATAATATTAAAAATTAGGGTTTGTGATGGATAGTATAAGAAATTATATCAAATTATTCTTGTCACGTTATTTATGAGATTAATTAATTAAATATTTTATATTATTTTTATCTTATCTTTTATCAAGTAAATTTTTATTAATATTTATTATAAATTAAGTATAAAAATATTTTTTTATTAAATAAAGATTTATCTAATAAAAATAAAATTAAAAATTTAATAAAATAAATATATCCAATTGATTGATATTATAAATAACGCAATAAAAATAATTGATAATATAATTTTTGAATATTACAGATCTCGTTATGTGTTTAATGTTTACACGACTATACTTCCTCAGTTAGAAATTGATTAAAAATAGTAAATATAATTAAAGTAAACTTCTTGCTGCATAAGTTTTTTTTAACAGATGCAGCTAATTTTATTAACAAGAAAATATTTAATATTATAATAATAGTTTATAATTATCGTTGTAAACTAAAAATATAATTTGATCATTTTCTTAAAACTAGTCACTCTAGATCAGACCAGGACCATACATGAAAAAGTTTAAAATTTATCCAAAGATTCGATCGAAAAGATAGATACGAACAAATCTGATTGCATCGGTAAACGAACCAAAAGGGGATTAATCTAGAGAAACGCATATTAGAACAAAGCGTAACGGTAAACTATCCACGAGCGCAAACCGCGTATCCATATTCAATCTGAGGGTCCAAAGCAAGGAAGATCATCGTGATAACAAATAAGCGCTATCTTGATCAGTCGTGACGTCGTCAGATCCAACCTTAAAAAAAGAAAAGAAAAGAAAAAATATATCAAACGACAGAAGAAACGTGAAGAAACGTACCAAAAGGTAGAGTAGATCGTGCCACAAGAGCAGAGTTATTTATTAATAAAAAACAAAAAAGATAGAGTTCGGCGGACGGAGACCAATATTAAGATTGGTGCGGTCGCCGACACTCAAAGAAGAAGAAGAAACAAATCTGTGGCAGTAGGAGATTTTAGGAGAATTAGATTTTTTTTTATCATAAAATTATATATAAGTTAATTTTATTTTTTGAATTAGCTACATAAGTTTATTTCAAAATTCTGTAAATATGGATTAGATTATATTTCTAGTACATAGTAATTTAGCATAAAAAAAATTCATTCCTCTTATATTTTCCCGATATTACAGTATATTTTTTATTATCTATCCGTGATTTTTTCATCAATAATTTTTCTCATAAAAGTTTACCTATCTGTTCTATTATACGATATTATTATCCTATAATAATAATAATAATAATCTCTTATAGATTTGTTTGGTCTTATCTCCATTGTTGCTAGGTCAACCGCCACTCCCTGTCATCACCTACACCCATGCCAATTGACACATTTTAGATTCCTTTCTCTTAATAGAAAATGTGTTTCTTTGGACGAAGGGGACTTAGGGTACAATGTCTTCATGATTAAGGGCTTCATTTCCTGAAATTAGTTGAGGTTTCATTGTTGTCAGTGTCCTGTCTCTCTGCCTTTGGGACCATACAACTCAAAGCTTGTCCTAATTGCAGACTGTCTAATCTCAAAGAAAGCTACAAAATCTGAACTTGTTTTGTGCGTTTAAAAAAGCATTGTTGTAAAGGGTGTTTGGATATTCATGAGCAGAATTATTGAGTAAAGACATGGTATGTTATATTTTATGTTCATGTTCATCTCCTACTTTTATAGCGAAATATGCTTTCCAACAATTATTCCCTTCATCACACCAATGATTGGTCTTTTAAAAAAAAAAAAGACGTGGAGTGGAATTTTTTCCTTTTAATGTCTCTAATTATGTTTATTAAAAAAATTAGATTTAGAATTTAAAGTTAGGGTTTATAGTTAAAATTTAAAGTATATATTGTATTTTTTGGATTTTATTCTAATCTCTTACCTACCATAATCTTAATGCGGTATCCTCATATTATTTTTCATTTGTTTTCTTAGTTGATGGTCGATAATTAATTTTAATATTGGTTGTTGATCATTGAGGTTCATTAATTTTTTTTATATTTTAATAAAAATTTTACTTTTGAAGTATACATTCTTTTTGTCTTTGTGATTAGTTTTTTTTGTTTCATCTATCATTTGACATGATTTTAGCGTACCTTAACAATCGTTTGGTGCTCCTACAAAGATATTCACGGTGTTAGTTTCTAATTATGATTCTATTGGTGATCATATAAAGATATATTCTCAATCAATTAATGATTATTTACTGATATAATTAGATTTGAAAAACGGAACAATTTATTAAATAATTAAATTCACTTATCACTCCTTTTCATCCCATAAAACATCTCGTTTAGATAGATATAACAAAATTTAAGAAGGCTTCTAAATATTAACGTTATACTATCATCTATGAAAATATTTATTTTTTTATACTTTCAATTATTTATAAAATTTTGTTAAATTATTCCTTATGATTTTTTTAATATATTATATTTATGATATTTTTCGTAATTTATTTTAATAAAACTAGTTGTCATTGTAAAAAAACTTCCAACAGCTACAAATTTTCAGTTTTAAGTGGAAGATGTCATGCGAAGAACCTTCAAGATCAACCATATCCACCTTTTGATTTTTGGATTAAATGAATTATTTTTTCACAACTTTTTTATTTAGATTTTGAACGAAGAGATATTGGACATTATTTTTGAAAATGACTGTGGACAAAAGCTTTTTAAAAGTATTTTTGAAACCCAAGTTTTGATTCCAAAAAAGTTTTTAAAAAACTCTTATTTTGATTTAAAACGAGATGTTTTCAAAAAATTTCAAACACTCCAAGTGTTTTATGCGAAAATAGGAAGAAAAAAAACTCAAGAATTATTCTGCCTTTGTATTTCTGAAATAATGAATCTTAGGTTTCTTCTTACATTGTTTTAATTGGCTTTTTATAGACCTTATTTTTTTCCGATTACAATGGAAATGAATAAAAAAACAAATTTTCCTACTTTCTCTCGTTATGCATCGCTGAGATCCCTTGACTATTTTGTTCTCTTGGGTTCTGTGGCTCGATTGGGATGGAGGGGACCAACTTTAGCATTGTTCTTGCACATGGTTGTGTTGCTCGGTTCAAGAGAAGTGCAAGTGATGAGGTTGAATGGATGAGAAAGGATAATTGGAGTTAGGGTTCTTTGACGAGTTGATCAATTCGTGAGTTGTTTGAATTTGATTCGATCAGAATTCTATAAATATTTGATTCGGATTGACTCAACTCGAATTTGATTTGAGACCTTGACAAGTTAAATTACACAGGTCACAAACTTCTTAGGAGAAATAGAGTTAAAAGTTTATGACCTGTGTAATTTAAAACTAATCAAAATCAGAATAGAATTTCGTTTCTCTTCATTTTCGGGGTCTGTTTCGTCCTATAATCCCAAAGGTGATGGAAGTGTATCAATCAGATGCAGTTGTTCTCCGATGTAGAGCAGATTCATTGTCTGGAGACAGATTGGGTTGCTTCAACTAGCCTGTGAATGGGCATGCAGATTGTCTTCGATTTCTTCGATCTTTCAATGTTCCTTTAATGGTCTTGGGTGGGGGAGGGTATACCATCCACAATGTTGCCCGATGTTGGTGCTTTGAGGTCTCTCTCTCTCAGTTCTAGCAAAATGTTGTAAATATCATTGCTGATGAAAAAGTGCTCCTCTAAATTGCTTCTTTTGCTTCATTTCAGACAGCTGTTGCAGTTGGGGTGGAGATTGATAATAAGCTATGAGTATTTTGATCCAGATTATACACTTCATGTTGACATGGACAACATGGAGAACTTGAATGCACCTAGAGATATGGAGAATATAAGGCAAGCTCAGACATCATTTTTTTAATTTGTGGATTAACCAAACTTTGTGCTCGCTTATTCAGTAAATATTTCTAATGTTATGCATAGTTCTCTATCTTCAGTTTTAGTATGGCCATAACCTTTCCTCACTCTTGGAACCTTGTTCGAAATGGAATATGATTTTGGTTTTTCTCTTTTTTCAGGAGCATGCCTTTAGAGAAGCTTTCTAGACTATCTCATGCATCCACTGTACCTTTTCAAACAAACACCTTCCACATGGAGTAAAGACTGAAACCTGGGATATGGAATGGTAATGGTTACGAGTCAGACCTTGAAGATGATGAGAAACCTCTACAGTCTACACAGATTCTTCAATGCTGATGTGAAACAACCTACAACAGATGCTGATATGAAGTAAGGGTTTGTCTTTTGAGTTTTGACACACTATCGTATAGATTTTACCATTTCTTGTCCAAGTTTGAATTCATTTAACATAGTGGAACGTAAATGCTTTTATATAAGCTATTCCTTTACCACCTGATGTTATGCTTACATCACCATCTGTATTTCATGAGGTTAAATTCCATTATTAGTAGGCAACTTGTGCATCTTGCGTCTTGTCAGTTTTATCTCTAATATTTTAGCATCATACGTTTATAGTACTCGAGTAGTTCCCTTGCATTGTAAAATGTTAACAGAAAGCCCTGTTGCACTGTGTGTAAGCATCTGTACTGTCTCAGGCTCAGCAGATTGAGTGGCCTGGGCCTGGTTGGGACAAGGGTCAAGAGGGCTCTTAGTTTCTGCACATCAGGCATGGGAAATGCTGTACTTTTCCTTGTGTGAGGTACTGAGCAAGCGAGAGACAGAAAACCGACTCATACTGTTCCCTGTTTAGTTGAAAAAGAGATTCTGTGGTCCACAACCACACATAGGAAAGGTTTTGGTGAGTTTTGGCACTGAAAGTAACCTCCACGTTCTCTCCTCTTGTTTGTTTCCTCCCTCTTTTCTCCCTCCCCCCAAATAAAGCTTGCTTGATTGCTAGACATTGTCGTGATCATTCAACATGTAATTAGTAATTACCTTACAGTAGCCAGTAGCCAGTAGCCAATCAATCACTTCATCCTACTTTACTAGTACTATACAATCATATCTTAACTAACTTGCTGCATTATTCATTACAGTCCTAAAATTGTATGTTAATTCAGTATACTAATAAAAAATATTATTTTGATGTAGGTTTAATATTTTTAATTGACTTTAAATTTGTCTTGGATAATCATGTACTTCAATTAAGCATAAAAAATAAATTGAAAATTCAATGAAGTTGATTCCTTGTTTAGATGGAGAAATGAGAGCCTTTGAATATAACTCTGAAAGGAACCCAAAACATGGGATTTCAGTCAAATAATTTCGAGTTAGTCAGACTATAAATTTTATTGGCATAAAGATAATTTTAACCCTTAATGTTTATAATTTTTGTCGTTTTGGCCCTTATTCTTTTTGGGGATAAATTTAACTCTTAACATATATATTTTTAACAAATAGCTTATTTTTTAACTATTATAATAATTTGACCGTTAAAATTCTAACAATGATGACATGTCATATGGATATGATAATATATTTTAAATGACATGACATCTAACCTATCAAATATATATATAAAAAATATAATTTTATTTCAATATAAAATATAAAATAATTAAAATTCAAATAAAATTTAAAAAATTAATTAATTCTAAAATAGAAGGCTATTAAACATTCTCAAACCTAATGGTCCAGTTATCATGGTGTTAAAAAATAAGCTATTTGTCAACAAAGATATAGGTTAAGAGCTAAATTTATCCAAAAAAGAATAATGGCCAAAAGGAAAAAAATTATAAACGCTAAGGGTTAAAATTATCTTTATGCCAATTTTATTTTATAATTTAAATTTTATTTTGATTTTTTTTGAGTTGAGTCAAACTTAGTTATTTGAGTTTCTATTCAAATTAAATTATAGATATTTATAATATTATGATAATAATTAATTCTAATTTAAACATATTTCTATAAACATATATGATTGTATAAGGTAAAATTATGAAAGTCGATTCAAATTTAAAAATTAATATATCAATTATTAAATTTTGAGTTATTTTAATTTTAATTTTATAATTCAAACTTTATTTAGATTTTAAATAAATTAAATTTATATAATCTAAATTAAATTAAAACAGTTTTTATATTAAATCAAATCAAATATAATTTTACCCCTAGATTAAAACTCTTTTTTGGCAAATTTAATCATAAAATATAATAGTATACAGCTATTCTCCAGTATCATCCTAACTTTGTCCTTCGGTGCAGCAAAATGGCAAACCCTTAATAATTGCTGCCACTGGCTTCAACTTCAACATCTACCTACTTTTGTTTCATCCATTGAGTGATAGGCAGTAGCGCAAGTGTAATTTCTGGTTTAAATATAAATAAATAAAACTTATATTTTAAAAATACAGACCTATCATCGTGTCTTTTTCCTATTGGTTCAAATATCAATTCAGTAGTTTTCGTTGTTTTAAATTATCTATGGTTGATTGATTTAGAGTTGAGAGTTGAAATCAATCCCAATAGAACCAACTTTGTAACCATGCTTACATTTGTAACGACAACATAAATCATTGCTAAAGTTCGTCATCCAATTTTGAAGTTAAATTAAATCCATTATTAAAACTTTGATATTCATCGGAATTTATATAAAAAAATATTTGCATAGTCAGCGGCGGATGCAAGGCTTGTTTATATAAATGTTTGGAAATACAATCTTCATTTCCCTCCGTTCGCTCGATAGGTTCGACGGATATATGCACATGGAAGGCAATGAATTGAACCCTGTCTAGAAATAGCTTCGATTTATATTTTTTGTTACGGTTCGAGGTTATATTTAAAAAGCTTAGTTTATGGTGAAACTTTTAAAACAAAATTTTTACCCCAAAATACTTCTAAGTACTCACAAACGAGGCATAAAATTCAATCATAACTGGCAGGCGGCGGTAGTAAAGTTTTTATTTTTTATTTTTTGAAGTTTATGTTCTAATTTCTGTGTAGACCTAGGGGGACAAACTCCCTTCAATTTGCCTCTGAACTCAATAGTCTTCTTTTAAGGGATTATTATTTGATACTACACTACACTATTATAATTATTAAGGCACATTTTACCCTTGGTGCTGCCCACCCCGGCCTAACCAAGGGAACATGTTGTCCCTCGGCCTTCGCTTTGACTGTTCCCTAAAAACGTTTCCTTTTTCGTTCCATTGTCCCTTGGTTTTAGAGTACCTAATCCCTACACACTAAGCCTCCCCATGTGATCATCCTCTTCTAGTTCCCCAAACTACCCTCACTCTTCAATGCATTGGCTGTTTACATATCGCCAACTTTTTGAGGCCAATCCCGTCATTTCAGTAACAATGACCATGATTAGATTTAGGTTCATCAAAAAAGCACAAGGTGGCAATTGATATCGCCGGGACTTTTCTACTCTTTACCTTGTCGGTGCATACAATTTCACGAAGTTTCTCGACTCCCTACACTAAATGATATGTTATTATTATTAACTAATTTGTTTTTCTCTTAAATGTGTAATTAAGAAACCGTAGTTTCCAGAATAGAAACAAAAAAGTCCCCTGGTTCATACATTACAACGAAAAAGGAGAGGAAAAAAAGAAAGGAGGAAAGCTCAGAGTACTAAGTTGACACTCTCTTTTATCATTCAATTCAATCTCAACTTGCCTCTTCGTCTCTGAATTCTCATAAAGATTTCTCAGTTTATTTTTTCTTTTTTATTTTGAAACTGGGTTGTTTGATTTCTTTCTACTGTTTTTTGCTGGAAATTTTTTTTATAGGTGGTGTTGTGGGGTAATATGATTTATTATTGACTTTTAACGCCATTCACTTGGTTTTGCTTTCAAGTTTGTCAAAAAGCTTCTTTCTTTTCTCTCAGTAAAAACCTTCTTTTTCTTGCTCATTTTTTGGTGATGCAATTAGTAACAACCCTTTGTTTCAAACATTTCATCTTTCTTTCATCTTGGAAGATATCTCAACTGAAGATTTTATCATTTTTGATTTTTTCTGTCCCTTGCCTTTAGCTAATCCGCCCCCATCTCTTTATTTTCCTTTCTGTTATTAGCTCCATTTTAGTAGATGCGAACTCATTGGGGCTTCTGCACCATCTTGTTTCCCCTTCTTTTATTCCAGCTTGTTGTTGTTTAGTTAATTTCTTCAGGATCTGGGTAGTTCTCAGATTTAGTAGTTCACACTTGCTGATTTTAGGAACTTTTTTAAAATCTTTTTTAAGAGAGAAAAGTAGAGTGAAAGAGAGAGAAATCATGTCAGGAGGAGGAGCTCCAGCAAAAGCAGATGAGCCACAGCCACTTCCACCGAAAGAGCAGTTGCCCAACATTTCTTATTGTATTACAAGTCCACCTCCATGGCGTAAGTTTCTTCTACTCTGTTTTTCTGTTTATCTTCTTTTTTCTCCTCAGTTTTGACAACTTAGATTCCTACTCTTATGTTCGGTAAATTGGGTACTATGTTAGATTTTAGGTTGGTCTACAGTGTGATTCTTGTGAATCCCAGGGAATGTTTTAGGTAGTTTTTTTTTGGTTGGTTTACAGTGTGATTCTTGGAATTCCCAGGGAATATTTTAGGTATATTATGGTATTAGTCATTGTTTTTTCGGATTTATACTTCTGTATTTTCTTTTTCAGCTGAAAGTAGCTTTTTTGGGTTCTTTCGGCTGAGATACTCCTTTTTGGAAAAAGTAAATTCCACTCTTCTGCAGAAAAAAAGAAGTTTGTTTTTATTTTATTTTCATTCTAATAATGAGGAAGAAAGAAAAAGGAACCATATTTGCTTTTGATAACTAATCTAGTAATGTTTGTCTTTATTTTATTAATTCTAGTCATATGATTATAGATTTGGTTGGAGTTAATCTGAGGCCAAGCCAAGTTTTCTGTGCAATTGACTTTTCTTTTAGTTCAATTTAGTTTAGCACTTCCTTCCACCTTTTTGTTCTTTCTACTTGTCTTTAACCGTTTTGACCTCAATCCTCACTATCTTCAATTTCTCCAGGGTCTTCAATTTCTTCTTCGAACATTTTAGAAATTCTTATTTTTGATCCTTGTTGTGGATTGAAGACTTAAGTTTACTATTGTGGATATGCCTTCACTTCGCTATTATGTGATTAACTATAGTTATTGTTGACATATGTTGGTTGGTAGGAGTTAATCGCAACTAGTCTCTTGACATTTTGATCTGGTATCCGATGCAGCCCAGGCAATCCTTCTTGGTTTTCAGCATTATCTTGTGGCGCTTGGAACGGCAGTGATCATTCCCACTTCTCTTGTTCCCCAGATGGGAGGTGGAAATGTAAGCCCGTGAAAATTACTCAATATGAAGTATCAATAATGGTTACTTACTTTGATTACTATGGTAATTTGCCCGGACCTTGTTATTTCAATCATGTTATTTCACTGACCTCTATAGGAGGAGAAAGCAAAGGTGGTCCAGACTCTACTCTTTGTTACTGGTTTGAACACATTGCTGCAGTCGCTATTTGGGTCTAGATTGCCTGCTGTGATTGGAGGGTCTTATACCTTTGTCCCAACAACCATCTCTATTATACTTGCTGGTCGGTTCAGTGATACTTCGGATCCTATTGAGGTTGTGATCTAAACTCCATTTTAGGTGATGTCTATTTGGAATTGCCAAAGTCGCTTTAAATTTTGAGAAGCAAGCATTTACCGTAATGTGGAAACGACTTTTATCCAGCTTGAATGTTACTAATGTGATATCCTATTCCTCTGTCTTCACTCTTCAACATTCTATTGAAAGAAAAGCATAAAGATGTTTAGAATGCATGCCCTTTTTCTTAGTAGGAGTTTACAACTCATTCTCATTATAAGGTACCATATTCTAGATTTTTTTTTGTAGTTTACTACTTGAAAAGTATATAAGCAAAGGATTAATTAAGTTTTCCAGTTTGAATACCAACATTCTGCTTACTGATGTTTCTTGGTTTGTTTAAATGATGTTTTTATACCTTTCAGAGATTTAAAAGGATAATGCGGGCAATTCAAGGTTCCCTCATTGTCGCTTCAACTCTTCAGATTGTCCTTGGCTTCAGTGGCCTTTGGTGTAATGTTGCTAGGTTTGTTGATCAGTGTTTAATATTTCAGGGAAAGCTTGACCAGCTTGCCTACATTTGCTTTTCTTCCAAGTAATTTGGAAATAGGTTGGTGGTATGCAGGTCCTCTATGTTTAATAGTAGTTCTTGCAAGTGGATTCAGTTTCTGAATTATATAGGTTCTTCGATCAAACTTGCTTCATGCTGATTCACATGAATGTTTTCTTTAGTATATTGAAATCACAGTGAAATATTATAGTGCATCCTTTTTAGTCGAGTTATTGTAATCATACATGCTTTATTTTCCATCTTCAGGTTTTTAAGTCCACTTTCAGTTGTTCCTTTGGTGTCCCTAGTTGGTTTTGGGCTTTATGAGTTCGGGTTTCCTGGGGTAAGTCTCTGCTTTATATGATACACTATGTGAATGGATATCACGACGTGGTATTATATCATCACTATGTATGTTGACTATTGTTTCAATGAATAGGTTGCCAAATGTGTGGAGATTGGACTGCCTCAGTTGATTCTTGTAGTATTTGTCTCACAGGTACTATTTGGGACATGCTGTCATCCATTTTATAGTCAGTCTTGCATATTTGTGACTTGATTTCAGTTGACTTCAGGACTATAATTTTTTTAATCAAATAATCATCATCAGTCTGTTTTTATTGCAGTATATGCCTCATGTGATAAAATCTGGGAGACACGTGTTTGATCAATTTGCTGTCATATTTTCAGTGGTGATTGTTTGGATTTATGCTCATTTACTCACTGTGGGTGGTGCTTATAACGGTAAAGCACCAAGAACACAAATAAGCTGCCGCACCGACCGTGCTGGTCTAATAGATGCTGCTCCATGGTGAGTTCGTGTAGAATCCTTAGTGCAGTCGCTTTATCATGTTTATCAGTATATCATGCATGATTTAACCTATTAATGGAATAGTTAAGAATCCATAATTTGATATCATTTGTCAAGAATGGAATAGTTATAACTTCTCACAAGAATTAGCAATTTGCAGGATAAGAGTTCCTTATCCCTTTCAATGGGGAGCCCCTTCATTTGATGCTGCTGAAGCCTTTGCTATGATGATGGCTTCTTTTGTTGCTCTTGTAGAGGTTTGTTTTCTTCTGTTACTTTTGAAGTTCATTAACTTTTCAAATGTTTTCTTCTATTTTGAATTTTGTAAACTAAAAATTTGAATTGAGTGTCCGCTGTCGCCATTTTTGTTGTCTGTATTGCCCTGACCCCTGTTTTTTTCCTGAAGTACTTATATCTGACACCTGTGCCTGTGGCATTTTTGAAAATGAGTATGGAGATGTGATACTTCAAGAACCCTTCAAATACACGGGAAAACATAGAAAAACATAAACATAGTTGTGTTGGAAACAAACCCATATCCTATGTTCACATCCTATTCCTAGTTCAAATAACACAACACAAGCTGCTTTTCTTATTGCTGTCCTTTTTCTTTTGTCATTTCTTATCGTCTCCTGCACTTATTTACACAACTCTTCTATGAACTGGCTCAGAGTTTGTCTTTTCTTTTTTAAATTTTCTCCCTAGTGGTAAAAGTATTACATTTTAAAATTTTCTTTGATGATTTCATTGTTCTATATTTCTGCTTAAACATAAATCAAAGCAAATTTTCCATTTTAGGAAATTAATAGTTAACTGCAGTGTTATTTGATAATTCAAATTACTAACTTTTATCATGTGCAATGTCATGAACAGTCCACTGGGGCTTTTGTTGCAGTGTCAAGATATGCTAGCGCAACTCCAATGCCACCATCTATTCTTAGCCGCGGTGTTGGTTGGCAGGTAGATAAAGCTTGTTGCATAGGCCTATGATGTGAAGAAATTTTATACAATTTAGATTATTTGTTAAATCGGCTGTCTTACATTCTGTGATAACATGGAATTGCCTCGCTGCTATCTTTGTTCTTAAACTTTATTCAATTCCATGATAACTGGAAAGAGGATCATGCATTTCCATTTTACATCTGGATGTTTCATCTCAGTTTACTGAAACTTCAGTTCCATATTAATATTGCATTCTTATCTTTTGTGAAGTTAGTTAATCAGAAATTTCTTTTTTGCCTGCTTTAGGGAGTTGCAATTCTGATCTCTGGGTTGTTTGGAACTGTCAGTGGATCCTCTGTATCTGTGTAAGGCTTTTACTACAAACGTTGTTGTAACTTTTGTTTCCCTGTTCAATTAATAAAAAAAAGACTTCGGTACTGACTTAAGTCTTGTTTCAGAGAGAATGCTGGTCTTTTAGCCTTAACCCGAGTTGGCAGCCGAAGGGTTGTCCAAATCTCAGCGGGATTTATGATTTTCTTCTCCATTCTTGGTAATTTGCATATTTGGAGATTTTTTCTCTATTTAGATCTCGTGCATTTTGTTTACACGTTTAGTTGATTTTTGTTATAATTAACATGCAGGAAAATTCGGAGCCGTCTTTGCTTCAATTCCAGCACCCATTATTGCTGCTTTGTACTGCTTGCTCTTTGCTTATGTCGGTCTGTGTGTCTTATTTCAGCTGTTTCAAGGAAACACGTCCTGTGATTTACGATAAGCTCTTTCAAGTATCTAGTATTTTAACTCCTGTGTTTCTGCAGGTGCTGGAGGTCTTAGTTTACTTCAGTTCTGCAACCTGAACAGTTTCCGTACCAAGTTCGTATTAGGCTTCTCTGTTTTTCTGGGCTTATCTGTGCCACAGTACTTCAACGAGTATACTGCTATCAATGGCTATGGCCCCGTTCACACAGGAGCAAGATGGGTATCATGCTAATTCTCTTTCATGCTCTTTACTACTGAATAACCTACCTGCTGCAATCATTTTATAGCGAACTGGTCCCTGTTGACAAGGATTTTATTGCCTGCCATGAACAGTTCAACGACATTGTAAATGTTCCTTGCTCGTCTGAAGCCTTTGTTGCGGGTTGCGTAGCATATTTTCTTGACAACACATTACACAAAGACAGCTCAATCAGGAAGGACAGAGGTAAGCATTGGTGGGACAAGTTCCGGTCGTTCAAGGGGGATAACAGGAGTGAAGAGTTCTATTCCCTCCCCTTCAACCTGAACAAATATTTCCCATCCGTGTGAGTCGCGGTGATGATATCCGATATTTATCCCCTCTATCTGTTAATTCTAGTAGTACACGCTATAGCAGTATGTCAGTGTTTCCATTTATTGAGTTTTGTTTAATTTCCGCTGTAAATCTGGATTATGAAGCAGTTGTAATGCCTCCCTTCTATTCCTTTTTGTTTGGTGTCTGGTTGCTGTTTCGCGCACTCGTATCGCCGCTCGTCTCAGAACCCACATCTCATCTGTAGCCGTTACTACCAGACTGGTTGATCACTTTGGCACCCAGGTGTTGCGGATACCATGGAACCAAACAATTTAAACGTCACCGTCCCTAATGGTTGAAAATTATTTATGGAGTGGTTGTTGACGGTGGTTTGAATAGGACGGCCATTGGTTTACAAAGAACTGCCTATCCAAAGTTTGTCATCTCCTGTGACATGAGAAAAGTGTTTAAGCGATACCCTTGCCACCTGTTACCAGATAGGCTGATATCTCATGATCGTAAGATAAATCACTAGTTACTCGAGTTCGATTCGATCAAAGTTCAGTTAAAATTCTTGATTGAACTGATTTCGATTTGAATTCTTGATGAATTGAACCAAGTTATATAATATCCTATTCGAAAAACTTATTTGAAAATATAAATATATTATTTTTATTTTTTATAATTTAAAATCTCGTTAAATATAAGTTTTAAAGAATTATTTTTTAAAAAACATTCTATTGAAAATAATGGACATTTTTTTTATGTTTTTAATTAATTATTTATTTTTATAAATCACTTTAATTTTACAACGCATTCCTCAAGGGTTTTCTATTATTTAAGAAAATAAAAATAAAAACGATCTTTGTTCATCATAACCGAATAGAAATTATTTTTTTAATTTTTTTAATTAAGATAATTTATAATCATGGATGGTTAAAATATATTCAGGGCAATATAATGACATAAAACATTAAAACTTTATTTTGGATGCTCAAATTATTTTTTCGTTCAAAAAAATCTAAAAACAATTAAAAACACTCAAATTTTAATGTCAAAATTTCGGGGTTTTTTTCCCTTGAGAACTAATTTTTCTAGTTTTTATAGAACTTTGATTTAACCCTAAATTAGCTTTTTCTACCGCAACAAAAGAATAAAATAATTTTTAAAATATGTAATCTCAGAGGGTTCAAACAAAATGATAGTTAAAATGCAATAAGTTTAGCCAAAAAAATTATATCCAAAATGTTTAAATTCAAAATAATCACAATCTAAAAATTAAAATACATAAAATTACATATAAAATTAAAAGGGTTAATTATTGAAATAATCATCTATGTTCCACCTCAGTATAGGGTTAATCATCAATTTAAAAAAAACGATCAATAATTGTCGTTGTTAAACATTGACGACGGAGTGATTTGATAGTAAAAAAGATATATTACTAAAATGATCACTTACATTTGTCCCATCCACATTTTCAAACATTGATTTTAAAAATTAAACGTTATAATCACTAGAAAAATATTTATTTTAAATTTACCCTTAAATTTTTAAAAATTTATTTTTAAACCTTTAACTTTACTATTTCCAATAATAAACACACAATAATATATATAAAAATAGTAATATTATATTTTCAATTTAAATATTGTTTTGAAAGTTAAAAAATAGTAATATTATATTTTCAATTTAAATATTGTTTTGAAATTTATTTTTAATTTAAATATTGTTTTGAAAGTTAAAAAATAATAATATTATATTTTCAAGTAACTCATGAGTTTTTTGAGTTAGGTAGCAAGTAGTTCGGTTTGCCTAATTAAAAGCTCGAGTCTAATCTAATTTGGTCGAGTATCATCCAAATTTTGATCGAGTGAATCTCGAATGACTCATGATATATCCAACTGGTGTAAAAACCTGTGTAGAGACAGAAGAATGCTCCACGTATCCAACTGGTGAGGATAAGGCCTAAGAAGGATCCAATGTACGGGGTAACAAAAGCAATTCTCGTACCTCCAACGTGGAGTAGCTAAACAAAAGCAAGCAGCCACCCC